>CM032667.1:24312987-24377588 GCA_019095985.1 Streblospio benedicti
CTGTGATATGCTGTATACTCCACGGGGAGTAGAGAAAGATATGCATTGACTTTAAGACCATAAACCAGACATTTACATTTATATTTCTTACTAGTCGCGCATATTTGGGAATATGGCCTAAGACTGGCCATCATATCTTCCTCGGGTGTGAAGTAATCTAGGGATGGATTAATTGTACATGCACACTTAAAAATGTAAGGACACGTATCATGTGGTCGTTCGTGAGCCTGATGCCTGCTCCATGCAAATCCATGAATTTAACCAACGTTTTAGAAGCTCAAGATAGCTCGTAGTGTAATACACGTTCGTCATTCTTTACGTCTTTTTTAAGTTTGTAAACATATTGACACATTATCTTGATATGCATGACGTGGAGTGTGGTGGCCCTGGTGGGAGATCATACAAATACCAAGGAAATTACTCTTTTAAAGAAAGTCTCTCTCGGAAGTATAGTATAAAATCTGCACCGAAGAGGGTTTGTGTGCATGTGGATAATTAGTTTCAGTTACACAACGCATGCGCATTGACAGAGACACACATCTTCCGCCTACGTCATTGCACTAAAGAAGTATAGAAGCTCAAAGCTGTAAGACGAGTGGCTTCTTCTAATACATGTCATTTATGAGAAGATGATTGCTTCAGTAATATGCATCCGATTACAAATTGCTAACATCGCCGATCGACCACATTCAAAATAGGCGTCGTCCAATGATGTGTACACTTTTCAGATAGCTGGGGTACATGTACATACAATCACAAATCATTGTTCAGCCTTCAATGTGCAAACTAAGATATTGTGTGCCACTTCTGGGTCGCTCTCTTTTTGCATTGTCACCACTAGTTACATATATGTTTCAGTTGTAACAAATTTGGTTAGTTTTTTTTCGATAGGCAATACGTAACTAAAAAAAAAACTTTTTCAAATTTGTATCCAGTTTGATTTACGTGACAATTATTTTATTTTGGAGCATACAAAAAAATATGTTAACTCTCAGTTTCATTCAGGGTTTGAGAAAAAAATTCCCAAAAATACAGGAGGCAGTTGCCTCCTGCCTCATATGTAGCTACGGCCCTGCCCGTCAACCGATTAGTACAGATTACGTCCACGTTGCACCATTCACGAGGTCTGAAGCAAAGATGAACCTTTCACTGATGAAGCACAGATACTCGATGGCTATCACCCGGTATCAGGTGTCAGTACTGCGGTGCCAGTCTCTCTTTAAGATACAGTGGTCAAGAACTGTCTGATAGGCGATTGGGTCCAGCTACAGTGATGGTCTTAAAAAGAGGTTCTACTATATCTATAGATACCTATAAGGAACCTGTCAATGTTGGTTAAGTCGATTGTGTGATATCATATCGGCCTAGGCGATGTTCTTAAGACCTAGACAGCAAGGGATGTTATTGAGCACTAGGCTGGGCATGTCCATGGTATGCGATTTGCCGTTATCCTCGCCAGTTACGGTAGTGAGTCCTTAAGGGAAATGAGCACTGCCCCTGTCAATGTGACATACTTTTATTAAGGGGTCGGAGGGTCCCGGACCCATAGTTTCATTGGGAATAAAACAACAAAGTGAAAGCTACATCTGACCTAATCATTTCAAGCAGACACGCCGACAAATGTTTCATCATTTTTAACAGATAAACGTTTGACTATGTTTTGTCTTGAAAAACTGTCCAGTTGGGGTTTGAAAAATAAATAGTAGACGAAACGTGCGTGTTTCTCGTGTCCCATACGGATTTTCACATATATTGCAAAGTTTAAAGGATTTTCGCCGTGTCATATATTTTAAAGTTTAAAATGGGTTAAACCGGGCGTGGAATTAGGCACTAGAATGTAGACTCTGTACAACCTCCTTGGCACAGACAGGGGGCTGCATAAAAAATACTAATAAAATAACTTGTCCAATTTCAGACACCTAAAAATATAAGTCAACAACTAAAGGTGTAGATCTATACATTTCAAATTGAAAAATATAATAAAATAATTAAGGCTAAAAAATTAGTTTATATCATTATTTAGTTAGTTTATATCATTATTTGTGTATTATATGTTTACTATATATCTAAAGTTATTGTGATTTACCTTATCTGGAAGGTTTGAGGTGTATTGTACGTACGTACAACGTAAAATACCACACGTTCAACGCCCAGGGTACAACTTAACAAACCCTTTGATCACGTGTCACAACGTAACCCTTAGTTACGATTACTCACCACTGATCGTTGCGTTTTTTATCACTTGGTGAATAGAAATAAGAAAAGAATTATCACTTGGTGAATAGAAATAAGTATAGAAATAATAGAAGTAAGAGAAAAAAACATGGCTTCAAGTGGAGAACGAGTCATGCTTAGCCAACTCCAGAGGCTTCAGCAGGAAAATTGGTCATTAAAGATCAGAGTGCAAGAAATGGAACTTGAACGTAAGTCAGATAAAAGTTTTATTAGAGAACTAATTCAACAAATAAGGAGATATGAAGATAAGATCAGAAAAATGGAACAAGAGCGTCATGACACTGCGACTCATGTTGTGAATCTTATTGATGAAATGAAAATTGAGTTTAAAAAGATTGATGCGAATCATGTTGCTACCGATGCAGAGAGAAAACGGTTATTAGTAAAGGTCAACAAACTGATGTATCAGAAAATGAAATACGAAGAAAGAATAGAAGATTTGATTGAGCGGCTAGGTGAGGCAAATATTGAGAAAAAGATGGCGTTCAAAAAATATTTCAAAGAAGCGGTGTAGTAATGACAGCTACCATGAAGTTAAGAGAGGCTGAAGAGAAGATTTCCGCTTTGAAAGCAGCAATGACAGCAGCATGCGAAGTCACGAAGAAAGTTCGCAAAACCCAAGTCGACAAGCTGTCGTGTTCCATCGCTGATATCGATGCTGAATTTGCCGCATTTGAAGCAGAATACGGATACTAAGATGATAGTCGTGGCAGAGGCGGGCTCGTGAGAAGAGTTACAGGTACCACAAATATATAAAAATAAAATAAAATAAATGAATAAAAAAGAAAATGGAAAAAAAGATGGCCGCGACCTTTGAACAAAGCTGCGGTGGAAGGATGCTAACCCGCCCAATGTAGGAGTCTGCCACCAATTCCATCCATTGGACAATTTGAACTCACGGGAATTATTTGTATCATATTATGACTGTAAATTTTATTAATTGATTAATTAGATTAAGCAAATGTATTTGATTAAAATCACGATGAATATTTATATTATGTTATGATTGTAAATTTTATTAATCAATCAATTAGATTTAACAAATGTATTAAAATAATTCACAAAATTATTTATTTATATTATGATTATGAAGTAATAATTAATCAATTAGATTAAGCAAATGTATTTAATTAAAATCACGAGCATTATTTAATGTTTATGATTGTAAATTTTATTAATTAATCAATTAGTTTAAACAAATTTTAAAATTTACAAGAATTATTTATACTAATTATGATTAGTTTAATAAAAATGATTAAGCAAATGTATTAAAAATTCACGAGAATGCTTTATATTATTTTTATGATTGGAAATTTTATTAATTAATTAAATTAGATTTTACAAATGTTTTTAAAAAATCATTTAATTATTATTTACAAATTATATTTATGATAGTGAATTTTAATAATCAATCAATTAGATTAAACAAATGTATTAAAAGCCATCAAACTAAGAATATTAAAGATTGCTAAATGACAAAAAGTGTTGTGTAGTTTTTTAACTTTGGGAAAAAGAAGTGGCTTTACTGTGTATTTAGTGCTGAATCAACTTCTTGCTGGATACTGTTAAAAAGAAGTTTTGTTAGAGAAGTTTCCATGTTAAAATATCACAAGAATCACTAGGATCTTATATAGAGGATATGTGAAGAATTGCTGTCTGGCTGTGAATTGACACTAGGTCATAGGCTCGCTCTATAAGTGCCTTTGCACTTTTGACCTATGGATTCAAGAACTAGTTTCGCCTATACAAAAAGATACTTAACACGTATACGTGCATTCGCGTGTTGCACGCACCAGTGTCGATGTAAGCACATCTCTTTGCTTAGTTCAAATGGCATCGTGCACTTGGTATGATTGGGTACAGGGCCGTAGCTAGTATAGGATTGCAAAACAGGGGAGGCAAATCTGTTGGGCGAGGGTGCAGGCAATTGCGGTAGTCGCACAGCTGTTCTAGGGTGGATTGGGGGCATAGCCCTCCCTCGCCCCCTCACCAATATTTTTTTCTATTTTGGCCCCTTTTCTTAGCTTCTGAGGCTCAGAAATAAGACAGATGAGACAAAAAAAATCCTGTTAAAAATGAAGGAGTATGTTAACAAATATGGATACAGATACAGTTTGATGAAACTCTCAAAAAAACAGAGGAGGCAGTTGCCTCCCCTGCCTCATATGTAGCTACGGCCCTGTTACTTTACAAAAATCCGTTCAGTTGTATTTATTCATAGCACAATCCAGCAATGAGCTTCGGCACTAAACCTCTACTTGCAATGTACACCACAGTGTCACATACACTGGCCATTTTCACTTCTCCTGAAACTACATAAATACCTGTATTTTCGATTCAAAATCAAATAACTGAAAGTGCACCCTGTGCCTCAAATAATTAGTTCACACTCTAAAATTTGGGTTACCATGGAATGTTTACGCGAGATGACGTTAGGTGATCTCTGCACATGCAAAGTTTGAAACCCCATCGCATGTTATATACCAAGACACTGGGGCCGAGGTTCTTTTTAATTTTGTTACAAGGTATAATATACATTAACATGTTCTCATCATGTGCACGTACCGAAATATGTTCCATTAAGATTAATAGTTTGTTAATATTTTTTTCAACATTGTAGCAATAAATGAATTTCACTAATATTATTCCTACGTTAATTCTATTCTCATATATATAGGGAATGATTCAATTCAAGAGTTCTTCAAAGTAAAATAGAGACACAATTCACAATCTCCATGGGAAAATGGCCGTAAATATGATTGCATCATTATATTTTGTTGTAAGGCCATGTATATTTCACTTTAAACATGTATATTAAAAATGATGTCCAATATCCCGAGCCATGTAAACTATGATTTTGTAAAATGGGTGTGGGTGGGGTATTTAGCTAATAGCAATTCCACGGCTGATTTGGTATTGAATATAATCGACTCATACACTGTCATATCCAGGTTTTTCCATATGGGTGTGTGTATAAGGGGGGGGGGGGCTGTAACCTTGAAGTACCTGATCTTTAGACTCAATCCTGCCTGAGAGCACGGGGTCGCAGTCTTTGTACTCGGCGTAGCAGAAGGCGCCACAGAGACAGCACACGGTGAGTAAGGCTACGAGGCCCGGAAAGTTCAGCCCACACTGATGGTGGCAGAAAACATGGCTAAAATGTCTCCCTTCACTGGGATCAGGCTTTTGGGAATGAAGGAAATCTATTATTTTCATCTTTCACAAAAGTTTCATGGGTTTTGCATAATGGATGTGGGACATGTTGGAACCCCCATAAGAATCAACAGAGATCTACCTGTAGAGATGCTTTCAACTTGGCTCACACAGCATCAAGTGTGCACGAGCATATCCATGATTTCAGAAAGTGTTTGTGTGTGGGAGAGAGGGGGATCTCATATAAGGAATTTCAGTGTTTGTGTACACAAGATCGATAATGGACTTTCCCAAAAGGCCCATGTAAATGAAATAATCTTGTGGGAAAGGGGGCATGCACTCTGTACCTCTTGGAACCAAAACAAACGCGACTACACGAGTATCTCTACTGCGATAAAGGATCTCAACTAGCCAGAACTCGGTGAGAGAGGGAGGCAGCAGAGACTGACAATGATGTTTAAAGTCATGAATGGTCTGGTGGCCATTCCAGCAAATTTGTATGTGATCAGGTCTACATCCAGGACTAGGGGGAGGAACGTGCCGCCGAACACCAGGTTCCAGATGGAGTGCCGCGTCAGAGGGTTGGGGTCAAACCTGTAATGGCAAGCGACGAGTCTCATTAGAATCCTGCGGCACTGACCTCAAGTAGTCTCAATAGAGAGGTGGTCTTTATATGGGGGTTCACATTGGAATCATTTTGAAGGATTTGGACTGATGAAAGTGGTCTTATTATAGGAGTGGTCTCCTCATAGTGGTGATCTTAATTGGAGGTTTTACTGTAGCTTTACAGTAGGACGTCTAACGAGAGTATGTCTTGAAATTTAGCTCATCTATAATAACAGTTTATAAGAGATAATTTGATGCCCAAGGAGTGTTACAGACAAGGTCTACTGTGGTGTGCTATGTTAGAACCTGCAGTTGAACTCAACTCTATAAAACGATCACCTCTAAACTCAGATCAACCTGTTTGGCTCTAAATTTGCATAGAATTCACCTTTCACAATAAAAGAAAGTAGGTTGTTTGCACACGCGATCGATGGTGGCAAAACATTCTATGAGAATGAGATACAGTGGAACCTGCAATTAAGGCCATCTGTCTATTGAGACCATCTCTACAATAAGACCATTTTTATGGTAACGACTTGCATATAGCGCATAATGGACTTCCCCAAAAGGCCCATGTAAATGAAATAATCTCGTGGGAAAGGGGGCATGCACTCTGTACCTCTTGGATCTACAAGTTTAATAAAAAGATGATTTTTAGATGTAGGCTATTACTTACGTCGATGCTTCAAAGTGTCTAATAACTGAAACTCTACCAATATGTTCTTAATTGAAATAAATGTTATTAGCTTGTACTATCTATGAACCAGAGTTGATAGTTATGACATCAAATGATGGTATAAGTCCCTCTGAGCTTTCTGGACATCACATGAAAAGCAGCCTTATTGTATCCTAAATCTTATCCCTTTCCATTTAACATTGAAGCGATAGAAAATGTACAACGCCGTGCCAGTAGACTTGTACCAACATTGAAAGACTTAAGTTATGAGGAGAGATTGAGAAAACTGGGATTACCTACCCTTGTGTATAGGAGGCTTAGGGGTGATATGGTGGAGACCTACAAAACACTACATAGTGTGTATGATCCAGATGTAGCCACCCTCCTGACACTCAGGGAGAAAAGTGCAACAAGAGGAAACAGTATGAAACTCTTCCAGTCAGGATGTAGAACCAACTTAAGAAAGTACTCCATTGCTCTGAGAGTAGTGAAAACCTGGAACAACCTGCCAGAAGAAGGTTATAAAGTGCTCCCCGCTCTTAAGTCTTTTGAGCGTAGGCTTGACAAACATTGGCAAAATCAACCCATAAAGTTCAATTACAAGACCCATTTAACCAGAAGTGACCTTACTCAGATTAGTTGCAGTGAAGAAGATGAAGATGTATAGTAGGAGCCTCTAAATAAGCTTTATTCAACATCAAATGAAGGTGAACACAGCAAGATCCAGGTTTTTGCAAAGGGGGAGGGGGGACACACATGAGGGATTTCATAGGTTTCAAATGCGCCATTAATGGTGGGCATGCCAAAAAAAACTATGACAATGAAGCATTTGGGTGGGAAAGGGGGAGGACCCCTCCACCCATCCCCCCAGGGAGGAACCGTAGAAGGCGGGCCACGTGAACATGCCGCCGAACACCAGGTTCCAGATGGAGTGCCGCGTCAGAGGGTTGGGGTCGAACCTGTAATGGCAAGCGACGAGTCTCATTAGAATCCTGCGGCACTGACTTCAAGTGGTCTCAATAGAGAGGTGGTCTTTATATGGGGGTTCACATTGGAATCATTTTGAAGGATTTGGACTGATGAAAGTGGTCTTATTATAGGAGTGGTCTCCTTATAGAGGTGATCTTAATTGGAGGTTTTACTGTAGCTTTACAGTAGGACGTATAATGAGAGTATGTCTTGAAATTTAGCTTATCTATATTAGAGATAATTTGATGCCCAAGGAGTGTTACAGACAAGGTCTACTGTGGTGTGTTATGTTAGAATCTGCAGTTGAACTCAACTCTATGAAACGATCACCTCTATGAGAATGAGATACAGTGCAATTAAGGCCATCTGTCTATTGAGACCATCTCTATAATAAGACCATTTTTTATGGTCCCAAACTTGCATATGGCTACCAAAATGAACCTCTGTAAAGAGACCACCTCTTGATTAACGCCACATAACACTGGTACCAAAGGTGGTCGTAATAGAGAGGTTCTATTGTATTTGGCGGGAAGATGGAGGTGGTCGCCCCAACAGCGTCCCCTGGATCTGTCCATGACTGACTACTACCAGATCCAGGGACCGCTGGATTTCATAGGTATGATACGCTCGTGGACATGTCAAAAACTGAATGAAAAATGGAATCTTGTGAGTGTAGGCAGGGAGGCCAGTACCAATGGCCAGGTTTTTGGAAAGGGGAAGGGGGGCGCACGTAAGGAAAGGGTAGGCGCACTTAATGGATTTCATGAAAAAAAAACTATGAAAATGAAGTATTTTGGAGGGAATTGGCTTGGACATAGTAAATATGCTCTTATTTATCCATGACCAGTATGTGAACAAAATCATGATGAGTCCATAATGTACCCTCAATAATTTAAGTTATTAATCCTCATTCCATGCAGCATGTATTCACCGATATGCCCCACTGTTACGATCATATACAAAATTTTGCAGTAGCTTGGCAACGTTAGAATATTCGAAGTTAGGGCAAACATCTGAAACACGCACCCGGACACCCTTTGGCTATGTGGGGATCATACTTCAGGGCTGTGTTCTTCCCCTCAAAATGCAGCTCATTTGAAAGGGATGTTGAAATTATGAATTCTATGATCGTATTGCCTTACTATCTTGAATGTTGGACAATGCATGCTGGCTATGTATGGATCTACTGCGCCTTACCGACGTTGAGTGCCAAAGCCGGGGTGTGGAGCACAATGGCCATGTACAGAATCTGCAACATAGGAAACATCAACCGATGCAACGTGTACGTATTACATGTGCATAATCTACCAAGTATGACACGGTTATCATATATTATTTTCCTGCCTGTGTCAGATTGTTGTTAAAGCTAAAGTGCAACTACTACCACCTAATCCAACTACAGCAGAAAACAGCTGGAGATAGGCAATATTCAAAATAAAAGTTGCTGTCTGTGCATAATGTTGTTGAAGATACACTGTACAGTGTACATGTACGTGTAAATGAATCTAGCGTCGAGATAACAGAAAATTCGATATAAGCCATATGTATACATGTATGATATAACAAGGTTCTACTGTTGTGTATGCAAGTAGACGACAAATATAAAGACAAAGTCTGCGGGAGGCAATAGTCGTGTCAATAATTACATCATATTGTATGGGGATTAACAAAAACTGTAAGCAGTGCACAGGTTTTCGTGTGGTTATTTTAGTTGTAAAATAGGTAAACTTTTAGCATACTAAGGGCAGTATAGCTCACCATTTGGACGATAAACAGGATGGTCGTCCCGAACCGCATGTCCAGGTACTGCAAGGTATAAGATTAAAAATAGTTTATCTTGTGGCTAGTTCTAGGGTTAGCTAGTTGAAGGGGGATTATCTCAGCGCTTCTTATTGCATGAACATGTATTTGAATACAAAACCACTGTAGTATAAATATCTCCATATCACAGGCTGCCGAGTTTTTTGTCACAGTTTTTCAGATCACATTCGCAAAAGCAAATGCTAATTTTCTGAATATCTTCCACAGACTGAGATATTGGTTGCAGCTAACCACGTAAGTCTTCTAAAATCGGTCTTGTTTGTTTTGCCATAAAATGAATCCTATGGATTCAGTCATCAGTTTTTGGTGACAACTACACAAAACAAATTTGTTACGAAACAAATATTGTGGGCTACATTTGCAAATTTTGTATTGGCGGCGGCCATCTGGACGGCATCTTGACAAAAGAACCATGAACAGAAAAAAAACGCTCAAAAATGATGGGCATCAATTTACTCTGGCATGTTCAGATTCTGTTGGTTATGGAACCTCCAACCAAAATAAGTAAATTTTCTGCTATTAAAATTTTGGCGGGTGGTTAAAATTCTCCATGCCAGACAAAATAGGATATTTACTTCAATGTCCAGGTACTGCAACGTGTAATAAGATAAAAAATAGTTTAGTCTTGATCATGGTTCTAGGGCTAGCTAGTTGAAGGGGGATTATGTCAGCGCTTCTTATTGCATGAGCATGTATTTGAATACATAACCACTGTAGTATCTCCATATCTCACAGGCTGCCGACCATCTTCAGATCACACGCAAAATCTGATGGTCTGAATATCTTCACCAGACTGAGATATTGTTAGCTAATTTTACGTGAGTCTTCTAGAATCGGTCTTGTTAGCGGGTGGTTAAAATAGGATCAGTTCATGGTGACAAAATATGTTGTTGGACACTTCCAATTGTCTCCGGGGTAGAGCCGTTGGGGTAAATACGGGAGTAACCCCAGCAAGATGGAGATTTAGTCTATGATCATGCATCGAATGTGTTTCTGTTTATTATTTAAATTTCTGCTATTAAAATTCATCATTTAATAGGTATTTATCAACAATAGGTGTGTATAATTAGGTTGCACATGGTGTAGGTAACTTCTGACGTTGTGCCGATGCTCAAACTTCAAGTTACCCGCAAAATGATGACAAAAAAAACCTCTTTTGAATTATTGAACCTTTGGGACCAGTATTACGTGTTCTCAATATCCACCTACTAATGGTGTCTATGAACAAGTTTTAGTTTAGTCAAATTTATGAAGGTTTAGGACCGTGACTATGGCTTTATTTTCAATATAGAGGTTTTCTATGGTTTTATTTTGGCCCCCCTTAAAAAGAGGTTAACCTCAATAGTAGGTGGTCTTATGGGAGGTTGGGACTGTATGTCTTTCGAAATAAAAATGTGGGCTGTGCTCCCCCCAAACAGCGCGAGTGTGAAAAAAATGTGCACGGTGATTTTAGCTGTGACATAAGAATTGATGACTTAACAGTTAGGCGAAACATGATCATCCAGTACTGCGTGCCTGGAACATAATAATTAAAAATTTTTAGTACAGAATTTAGAAAATAGTGGTAAAGTGATCATTTTCTGTGTGCCTTTGCAAATAGCCACTAAAAGTTCTGAGGGCTTCACACATACCTTTCCCACTAAAATACTTCATTTTCATATAATAGGGTTTTTCATGAAATCCCTTAAGTGCGCCCCCTTTTCCAAAAACCTGGATATGCCTATGGTGTACTGAGGCCCTAATCGTATAGTGGCCTCGAGCTAATATAATGTGCACACTATTTCGTTTGATGCATGCGTTTTATTATGTCACACAATTTTCACTGTGTATAATTTTCATCTTTTATCTTTTACTTTGTTTTTATAGTACTTTGTTTTTATACAATAGTAAAATAGGTCATTCATTATATATATTCAGCAGCAACTTAGCAACATCTATTTTAACAGGCAAGCATAATTATTTTATATACTTACATTTGTAAATGCAATATTAAATAAAGTATTAATGTATCTTTTTCTTATTATTGTAAATAATGACATTCAATATATATTTTCTGCAGGTATGTTGCATGTCTACTAACAAAAGCTGAGACTAATTGTTTTGTTGCTGTATACTTTATGTCCCCAATTTTTCTAGCTTTGTGTCTATCGTGGTAGAGTAGAAATGTGTACCTATACAAGCAAGCAAACAAACAAGCAAACAGATGTTGATGTAAAAGGGGATCCCTAAAATGTACCCCATACTGTACCATTCATCAATTTAGTAAAACAACAAACTGTTATGACTACCTCACCAGTGGTTGGATGCTCAAATGCTGAGTAAAATAGAATTTTGATAATGATTCTAATGAACAGACCCAGGACAAACTAACCAATCAGAACGTATTATGCAGAGACACCTCCTCCCCAGTGTTATGGCAATGGGTAATCGTGCCCATGAATATTAACGCTTCTTTTATGCGTAGTGGCATTATCACGGATTCTACGAACATAATGAATCAAGTGTCCTATACAATGATGATATAATATAATACGTGATAAGTGTGATGATAAAACGCTGCTTGTAGTCTGTTTTTAGCCGTTAGTGATATTAAACAGTAGCAACGGTGCGGCTGAAAGTGTACTTAACTTAGTTTTTATTTATTTATATCATTAACGTATGAATAAATTTACAGCAAAAATTAATTGGAAATACAGATTTTAAAAACCCGAAACACCATATGAAGTGGCATAAATGTAGATCTACATATCAAATTTTGAACTAAGGGTAATAATATTAACAGTGCGACTATATGAATATGAATAGAGCACATAAAGAGCATTTCTTTCTTTTTTAAGTATTTTCCCCTGAATATTGCAGCCTCAAATAACGTTCAAAATTTATGGCAATTATTGTTTCGCTTTTCATACATTTTAACTTATTTTAGTCTTTGCTCTAAGTATTCAGTGATTATGATTGCTGCAGGGTTAAAAATAAAGCTTGCAGCACTTGTATTGAGAGCAAAGACCACGTGCCAAGCTGACTCGGGGAAATCCCCAACGAGCTAAAAATAGAAACTTCACAACACAATATCATGCCACACATTTGAGATAGCGTGAGAGTTTTTGTTCTATTTATTTTGTGCTGTTCTTGTTTACTTTCGTATTGAACAATGTACCAGTTGGATTATATCCTGTAGGACTCGTTTTACTTCAGTTCATGATTGAGAGAAGGGAACAGAGAACGGTGAATATGGAGTGAAATAGGCTCATTGAATTAGCACCTGTTACCAGCAATACGTGGTCTGTATGTGATGTTTATAATTATATACATTTGACTTGGAGTGAATATTTTAAGCAGACTAGATTTGTTTCTAGAAAGCAGTGGAAGGTGCTATCACTGAACGGGTGGCGCGCGTCTATGGTTGTGTATCTTTATTTTTCTTATTTTTTAATGGAATAATTGCCTGTGTACGTGTTATTTTTCTATTATAAAATATGCATCGTCATATCTCACGGCTATATACGCAGTTGATATGATCAAGGACTTGTAAAGGCAGTGTGAATGATCAACCCGTGAAAACCGACGATGAAAATATGGGGTTTTGTGTGGCTTTGGGGTTTGTGTGGGTGTGAGGAGGGGTAGACTAACTATATTTCCAAACCCCTACAGTGTACGATAATTTCTTCTGGTATTACAAATAAAATTTTCATGGAAACCTAATAACCTGAGGTTTTAACGATTTTTATCCCAAGTAGAAAAATCCACCCCTCCTTACAAAAAGCGAAGCACTGGATATTACAACACCCACAGTAATGCATTAAGTGCAAGCACATTGAAAAGTAACTTTTCATTCCAGCATTTTCAATTGATTTACTGAGGTTTTAACGATTTTTATTCCCAAGTAGAAAAATCCACCCCTCCCAGCCTTTACAATCCTGGATATCAACAGTATATAGGCATTCCAGCATATGAAACGATGTCAATTGATTTTCACATGTTTGCTTGTATCTACTTGTGGAAAGCCCACACTATTGAACTGCCACCCGTTGTTCCATAACCTTTTGTTTACATTTTGAATAAGCAGCCACATAGCTTCTGGCTGTTCATTCAAGGTCAGGTTATTGGCTATTGGTTCGTCAAAGGCCTTTTCAGGTCACAGACTCAACAATGACGTGTGTATTAAACAAATTCTGACTGCAACATGTAATTAAGACTGTCATGAATGCAATCATGTGCTTATCAATTTGATCCTCTCACTTGAAATTTAAAGACTATGCACTGTAGATAAAACCAAAAACCACAAGATCAGTCGTTCACTTGTAAATTAAATCAAGGGATGTAAATAAAAAATATAAAAAAATCTGTTTTACAATTCGTTTCTGTTCTCATTGAGTACATTGTGTTTTACACAACGTCCCCCACTTTATCGTGCTCCAGAGTGACAAAGTCTAAAAGAGTCTCAAGAGACACTGACAATGATATTGAAATTGTAAGCACCCAGTATAGTAACTAATTAAATTCTATGATCCAATTGTATGATCAATGCCATAGCTTGAAGCATAATGTAATATTCAGAATGAAAGAACTTTTTATTTGTGAATGGTGCTTTAGAAAGCATTATATGGCTGTCGCTGCAAAACTCCTACACACAAGGTGTGCTGGGTTATTTTGTGTGTATTTATATTTATATGACGCTGTCCTGGTGCAGTATGATACGACGGACTTCCCATTAGTTATTATTCATGGGGCAAAAATACGGCCACAAGTCGGCAAACTCTGGAGATATTTGAAAGGCTTGTCTCTGTGCAGGATTTTCATTTCTCAGTAGACAGGATATGGTCCAGGATGTTGATAGAACGCACTGTCCAGAGAATGTTCAAATACAAATATTTGAAGTTTTTTTTGTTTGTTTGTTTTTGGGGGGTTTGTGTGTGTGTGTTTTGTTTTTTGTTGTTGTTTTTTGTTGTTGTTTTTTTTGTTGTTTTTTTGCTGTTTGTAACACATGAAATCACAAAATATCCAAATTATATAAAATGCCCTCTGTGGTACCTTCCAGTTATAGTGGGTTTTTATGGTGCAATGTCCCGCCTTCAACATTTACACCAGGGGCACAGCCAGCAGCACGGACATTCTGGCAGCACGGATTTTTCCGTGTGCCATAAGTCATAAGTAGTTTATTTTGGACTGAAATTTTCAAACAAATTGAGGTGGGTGCCTGATAATCATGTCATAGTGGTTTCATTCTTTTATACTGCCAATGGGTAATAATAAATGTTATCCCCCCCACCCCACCCCCACCCACATAGCATATCATAGGCAGATCTGTGGGGGCTCAGGGGCGCCCCCCCCTTTCTCACCAAAATACTTCATTTTCACAGGGTTTTTCACCAAATCCCTTAAGTGTGCCCCTCCGCCCCCTTTGAAAAAAGAACTGGATTTGCCATTGCATATTACTTATACCCTTTGATGTCTCGGGGGGGGGTGCTATTGTGGGGCCATGACTTCACAATAAAGTAATCTTAATATCCTACAAAGGACCTTAATTCCGTGCGTACGTTTGCTGTCCAGGCTTGACAAACATGACCTGCCAATACGATGTTTGGACATGAACAACAATGTAGAGCA
The DNA here is from genome assembly GCA_019095985.1 of Streblospio benedicti. Classification (NCBI taxonomy): domain Eukaryota; kingdom Metazoa; phylum Annelida; class Polychaeta; order Spionida; family Spionidae; genus Streblospio; species Streblospio benedicti. The sequence continues at coordinate 24,328,055 of CM032667.1, forward strand.
AACTTTACTTTTTGTAAATGTCATCGACGTTTTAGAAAATGGTTAAACGGAAACTGATATGGAAACCGCATTTGAAAACAGGAAGCACGATGTGTATTTATCACTCCACAAGTACTTCAGAATTGGCAAATGATACATTATATGCATCATTGAAGCATTGCAATTTCTCGTGTATGGACAATTGTGCGGAGTATAAACCGACCTTTCATATATACTATGCTGTATGATGTATATCCATGTAGTACTAATGTACTATATTCTCATGTAAAATGATTTCATTGTACTTTTTAGCATGACAAACATACGCATATATTACAGTCTTATGGCCAAAGACTTAAAATTCCTGTTTTTTTTCATTTCAGGTCTCCGTCTGTGAATAATATCGTGATAACAAGCATCATCGCGCGACAAGACAATGACCAAGAGCTGACACGTGACCATGCCCGATATCGATGCACTTGAACGCTTGTGCCAGATTCCTAGTCGTACCACGCGGTATCCCACAATGCATCCGGCTCGAGGACAACATCCGGGTTACAACGCGACCCAGATTCCGGCCGTCGTCGAACCCGAGTTTTGCGATGACGCGGCGGCGGATGGCCAGCGGTCTGACACACACACCACTCCCAGCTCCTCCGCCATCAAAAGGAAAGGCCGTGGCATCATGCAGCAGCAGCAGCAGCAGCAGCAGCAGCAGCAGCGGCTGAAGAGGAAGTCTGGTGAGGTGGTGGCAGACGAGCGACCGCGGGGAGGTAAGTACGACAAGCAGGGAGGGGACGGCCGCCGCCCCCCGCAGCCAGAGTATATCGACATCAGCGACCTGCAGAAGGAGCACGCTGTGTTCGCAGGCGGGGGGTCGGCAGGCGGCAGGGAGAGGCTGCGAAGTGGACTTCGGTCACCAGCGGCCATGGAGAAGGTGACTCCATTGCGAATTTGGTCCAGCAATATGTATACGGTGGAAATAGATACAGGAGAGACGTCTGATGCTGCTTCACCGCAGCCACCGCTGCCAATGTTTGTGGAAGACATTAACAAGCAGCAGAGGAGGCAAAAGATAACGGAGACACACTCACAGCGGGTGGTGTATTCGCAACAGCCACACATGCAGGATCAGCATCAACAGCAGAAGCAGCAACAACAGCAGAAACAGCAGCATCGGCAGAAACCGCAACATCTGCAGAAGCAGCAGCAACAGCTGCTGCTGCAACAACAACAGAAACAGCAACAGCTTCGCCAACAAGACGACAAACTGGAGACCAGTTTGGAGCACTTGAGCCTCCAAGATCCATCAATCCCAATGGGTGCTGTTGCAGATAACGTGAAAGTTGAAAACCAAACTACACAGGCAGTGACCAGTATAGAAATTAAGTGACTATGTGCCAAAACCAACTCCAGAAGATGCAATGGTTTCACATGGTGGTAAGGCAGCAGGACCCAAAGTGATTGTAGTCAATATGGGCGAAAATATAAATTACAACGTTCACTCACCCGTGGACAATGATGTGCCAAGTGTGAAAAAGCAACGTGGAAAGCGCTCTGCTATTGCACCTTCAAATTCGAAAAGAGCTAAAAGATTCCCCGACTTCTGGAGGAGGGAAGCCATTAACGCCAGTGAGCATCGCACCAAAGCCATCCACCCCAACCACACCACAAGCAGCTGACACTTTTACATTGCCGTTCTTCATGGCTGAATATGGTATCTACTCTTCTGAGCCACGACGAGACCCTGCAGCCACATTGGTGCACCATGTCCATCAATCGGAGCCTCCTGTCATAGAACACAAACAACCACAGCCATCGCATGGAAAGATCTCTTACAGATCACGCGGTCCCGATGCTTCTGGAGAAACGGTCTCCGTGTCGTCACCAAACACTGTGACTACCATGTTCCCCTCCAGCCCTTCTGTTCCCCATGACAACAGTAAACAGAGGTCTAAGTTATCACAACACGACGTCACATCTCCACCGGCCAGTGCTTCGATCAGTCCGTCAAGTCATCCTTCACTGGGAATCGTTCAGTCACGCGGTGGAAGATACCAGTCTGAGTCCGTAGCACAGCAGGGCGAACCAGCACAACATGAGTTTCTACCAGCAGAGCATAGCTACATAGCAGCCCCTAACATTCCAGATCTAGACGTACTTGCTCCTCAAGGGGACACCAACACAAGCAGCCGGCATTCAAGGCGCAAAGCAAAATCTTCTACTCTAACCAAACCAAGAGAGACCGATCAAAATATGACCGCCAATAGAGATGAGCGATGGGATGAAAGTACCAGCAAGAGTCATGCTGTTCCTACCTTGAAGGAGAGGATACTATTGGACAGGTCATTGGACGTGGGTTCTTTCTCGGGTTTGGTGGATAGCAGCTTGAGCAGTATGGATAAGTACTTCCCAGAGAATCGCATATCTAGCTCGGAGCTGGACATTGAAAGTGTGAACATTGAACATGACGATTTCCTAGATCTAAATGAACAGTGCGAACAGAACCTTCATACGGATATAGTCATTGAAGATGGAATTCAAGATCGGGTTGATGATGTAGATCAACATTTAAACATTGAGTTTTATGATCCTGGTGAACTAGTTAATGACCCAAGTGAAATCCAAGATGGAATTGATACATTGGACCATAAGATAATGTTTGACCTGCCAGAGCAGCCATTGATCACTGAGTCAATGGCTTCCCACCCAAATTCTCCAGATTTGATCAACCAAATTGAAAACACCTCACATGGCTTGCTACTGCCTCCTGAGGTTTCCCCTTATGACTTTAGTGCTGGGGGTGTTACCAAGAGTGACCCATGCAGCATCAATCAGCTAAGTCACGTGGCCACAGTCACTCCAGAGCTTGACTTGGACCTCAACCCTGGATCGTTGTCCAGGCCGTTTTTGGACAGGTCCTACAGCGATTCAGGCTCCTGGTGCGATCCACTCGAGGTGAGGTTTTACAGCTTCATTGTGTTTTATGTGTTAGTAATTTATAGAGGTAATTTTTAAGCATTTTATCAAATCGGGCATCTGAAATGAAAAGCACGAAAATTTGTGTACAAATAGTTAAAGACGTAGTTTATGACATGATTTATCGCCCAATATGGCAGACTTTTTCCAAGATGGCCACTAAAAACAATGTTTTATCTTTAAAAATCCACATTTGTGTCATTACGTCACCCTAATATAGCTGATAATTGAATTAACTTTTGGTGCGCTACACCATACCAGTCATTCTAAGTCAATACACCCTATAGTAATTTGATGGTTTTTAAAATGATTTTATGCATGTGCAGTGTATTTAAAGGGACATGAACAGCAACCACCTCCTCAGACAATTTCACTTAATAATTTTATTTTTCTATATACTTGACATGTTGTACCTAATAACTTCCAATTTTACAATAGATGATAGCAAAGATAAATAAATTAAAACAGAAAGAAAAACAAGTAGATTGACATATGAAGGTCCGTACTAAAAACAGGACTGTAGCCTTTATCACTCGTGCGCCGCAAGCCAAAATTTGCGTATACGCAATGTTTATTAAGGCTGATAGAATAATAATATTGACATTGCCAATGTTTGGGTACAAAACATCTTCCCAGAGTTAAATAATGTTTAATTACGAAGAAATGGAATGATACAAATAGCTAAAAATGTATATATTCAACTGACTTAGCAAGTACCATTTACATGACATAAATTTATTATATACCTTGGAAGTCACCTGTGCATGTCTCTTTAAAACAATACAACATGACCTCCTTAAAGGTCCTCATATTCAGACAGGCAAATATCAGTTCAGCTTGTTTGAATTGGACCACATTATCCAGCACTACATTTGTACTTCCTTGTTCCTTATTGCGGGTAGAAGTGGAAATACCTGATACCTAATCAATGTAATGACAAGGAAGTTTAAATACTGATATGCACCGCCTGTTTTATTGTTTGACTGTGGAGTCTTAGTACTAACATTGGAGTCCCTCGATACAATCATTGAATGCATTAAAATGACATGGCTTGTGAAGTTTGTCGCGACATACACAAGTGTGTCATGTGGCAAGTGCGTCGATGAAAACCCCGAAAGTTATTGTGCAGTTTAAGGCTAATCTGAGAAAACAGATTCTCAATAGCAAAACCATAAGCAAAATTACAGATACTTTACATTATTACGCACATACTTATAATTTTATCTGTGCACGATTAATTCTAGCCACTACATTTCTATGAATCCTATCAGCTAAAACTGGTATGAGTATTGATAGATTATGCTAATAGTGCGACACTAGTGTACATGGCTACAAGCATGAGGTTCTGTAGCCGCCATGTGCCAGCACTTGATACTCTTTCCCCTTCAGTCATCCCCCATAGTCGAGGGGGTATATAGCCTTGATGAAAATCCTTTCAACATTTTGTTTTACTAAATCACCAGTCACCAATACATTTCATTGTCTTTCACCAATCCCCAGGAATTGTAATTGAAAGAGTTGCTTCACATTTTCATCACATTTCACACACTTAAATACTGGCAATTCACAATTCACGCTCATGATTTAGGACAAATCACCAGCCACAGCCTTTGTAAAGAGCAGATCCCCAGTCACCACTAAAAGATTCCATCACAATTCACGCTCTTAAATACAGGCAATTCACAATTCACGCTCAAGATTAAGGGCAAATCACCAATCACATTTTTGCTATATGACCCCCTCATAATCACAAACATCATCATTGGAGAGATTATGTAAGACCTACTGTCTATACAAACAACATTCATACAAGAGGGGGTCATATAGCAAAAATGTGATTGGTAATTTGCCCTAAATCTTGAGCGTGAATTGTGAATTGCTTGTATTTACGTGCGTGAAATGTGATGGAACCTTTTAGTGGTGACTGGTGATCTGCTCATCACAAAGGCTGTGATTGGTGATTTGCCCTAAATCTTGAGTGTAAATTGTGAATTGCCTGTATTTAAGTGTGTGAAATGTGATGAAACCTATTCAATTACAATTTCTTGTGATTGGTGAAAGACAAAGAAATGTATTGGTGACTGGTGATTTAGGGAAAAATGTTGAATTGATTTTCATCAAGGCTAAATACCCTCCTCATATAACACCAACCACTCTACTTCAGGCAAACCCTGATGAGATTTTCGATGACCTCCTGGATGTGATCAACTACGACGTGCAGCCGACCTTCCGTCCAGGTGACGACGAGGACACATATGACTTCGAGGAAGGAGTCATCGTCAAGGGCACACTGCCATCAATGGTGGCGCAGGCACACATTGGGGACCCAGGTAACATCTACTATCTGATAGAGTGCAAATTATATAAACTTTTTTCCAGATTTCACTTGGTTATAATGATAATGCGCACTCTTCGTCAGTGTGACCCTTTTTGCCACAACAGTTACATTGCATTATACAATGTTGTTTCATTGAAAACAAGCAATACATATATTTGATTGAAGTGATGGAACTGAACTAAAAACACGTATTATGTGGTATATGTTTCCTGGTACTTGTGAAAATACATGTGATGGCTAAATGAACAGACATTTGTACAGCCCGTGATCGGTCAGTGGTTATTGCGTCTACTTGTGTCCAGCTCAAGACAAGTTCAGTAGCTTTATGTACATCTTAAATGAGGAATAAAACATGATAGATTTTTCAGCTGAAGCTTTGTGTTGCAATAGTCTCAGGGCATATATACATTGGTATTTTTTTAGATATTCATTATTTTGTAACTTGAGTTTGTATTCCATTTGTTTGCAGATACTCAAAAACGCCGAAAGCCACCGAGAAAAGTGATACCTGATAAAAGCAAAGGTACTGTTACTTTCACTTGGTTCGGGGCAGGTAACTCAACATTCTACTTGTCCACAAAACGTGGTCCTCGTCGGTGCAGTGGTTAGAATGAGTATAAAACTAGATAAAACTAGACGGTGGCGACACCAAGTGGGAAGTTAGGAAGACTTGTTAAAAATGTGTGCCCTGTGTAGAGGAGAGTCACCCCTCTGCACGTAAACTCACCTAGTTTGAAAAAGATGGCTAGTGTGATCCCTCCACCACCTAGGCTCAGTTGGTTATTAACCTGCCTCTGGAGGTCCATGTACCAACACCACGTGGCCTCCGTATGCTATAATCATCTGCAAGTTGATGGCTGCAGAGAAACAAACAAACAAACAAACGTAAAGTTGTGACAGAGCATTTCTCACTGAAACTAAGTTGTGGTGGCTTTAGTCATTTCACGAGTGATACATGATGCACCTCTGTTAATTGACCCATGCCTCTGTACATAAATACGTTAATATTGGATACTGTAAATCACCAATATGATTTACCCTAACCATTAAAGCTCGTTGGCTTTCATGTTGAATTTTTATCAATTTTATGGGCAGGCTTTACACTAGATCACTGATACATATCTCCTACTTGGGTGTACTATCACTTCTGCCGCTGGCTGTAGCGGTTTGATGGGGGAGACTTTTCCGTAGGCCTACTGACTCTAATCAGATTTAAATGAAGTTTGAAAATTACAATTGCTTTCATCAGCAATTAATATCAGAGATATGTTAGATTGTGACAGTTGTATCTTATTGTGTTTCTATACCATGTTGTGTTCTTGGATAATAGGTTTGAGTAAAGCTGGAAACGCCTGCAAGAGATTCGGAAAGAAAGGAGAAGGCTGAGGTACTGAATAAGTTCTTTGTTAGAGCATTTGTGATCAACAGATTTTGTCCCATAACCTGGCCAAACATGATGCATACAAGATGACTGAAATAACTTGGGTCAGCATTTAACAAGCCACTAACCTACACCATGAACAAATCACTCATAGAAGGTGTGTTTCCCAGAAACTGGAAACCAGCGAATGTTTCGCCCATTTACAAGAAAGGACCCAAGTCCGACTGTGGAAACTATCGTCCTCTTCGTTCAGAGTATTGTATGTAAAGTGATGGAATCTTTCACCAGGGGTCATGTCATGAAGTTCTTCAAGGACAACAACTTCCAAAGCGCATGTCAACATGGTTTTGTAAACGGACAATGTTGCGCAACACAACTCGTGAGCTGCTTGGATTTGTGGTTTGAGACAAGGGTGAAGACCTCGTGATTTACCTGGACTTCGCAAAGGCATTTGACAATGTCCTACATGTCAGACTAATAAATAAAATGAGATCCATGGGAATTGGCGAACATAGTGTAAACTGGGGTAAACATTTTCTGACTGGCGGACAGCAAATTGTCAACGTGAGTGGTGAGGAATCAACTCTAACTAACGTAGTGTCTGGAGTACCACAGGGTAGCTTCCTTGGTCCACTTTTCTTTGTGTTGTTTATCTATTACATGCCGGAAGTAGTTCATAGCCATATAGGGCTGTTTGCAGATGACGCCAAGCTCTTCTAGTATTCGAGAAGTCCATTTATAAACAGGATAGTGTTTATTGACAATTGCTCTCAAACTCTCCCCATTCCCTTGCATTTTTATTTGATATTATGTATATAATTAGTAACTAGCTGTATCAGTAACAGGTCCATGACCCATGAAGACTGAAAGGATGAAGTAAAGTAAATGACTGTTTCGGTAGGTGTGGCACCGGCTGTGGGTGCACGGCGACAGACGGACGGCGGCACGCTGTGGAAATTCCTGCTGCGGCTGCTGTGCTCCGCCGACACCAACCCAACGTCATACGGTACTCGCCCGCACATCTCACTTAACATTCATAGGCAGATCACCCTTTCCAACCAAAATACTTCATTTTCATAGGGTTTTTCATGAAATCCCTTATCTGCGCCACCCCTTTTCCTTAAGTGCACCCCCCCCACACACACACACAAACACACACATTTCCAAAAACCTGAATCTGCCTATGACATTAATGGCTTCAAACCCACCAAATGCCTGTCCATTAAGTTTACACACACACACTCTCACACACACCCCATACACACACACACACACACTCACAGTCTCACACACTGAGTTTTTTTTATCTAAGGTGCTCATATAAGGTCTCATTGACAAGCCAATACATGTATAAACTATATGTTTGATAGATATGCACTATCTTAAAGTATCCCAAGTAAGTCCAAAATTGTAAAGAAAGTGGGGGCCAATGCATCCTGCACACAATTAATTCAGTGATGTATGTCCTGCATAAATTAGGCTATATAATTATCATAGGCGGTTCAAAAGTGGCTGTTGCGCCAATAGGAAAAACAGTGAACGCACTTGACAAGGCGTAGGAAAGGTTGGTGCAAAAGTTAGCACGCATGTTCCAACATTGTGACTGGTCGTGCTAGTGGGAGACCGTGAGTTCGAGGCTATAGCCTTTCAAATTATCGAGTCGCCAAAGTGGCTGCTGCAAAAATAATAGAAAACAGGCAGCCTGTGGAACGCACTTGCCCATAGGCCTAGGAAAGGTTGGTGCAGCGGATTGCGCGGCAATGGGACGAGAAGAAGGGCAAGGCCAACATCAATAACGACTGGCCAGAGTGTTAGGTGGGGGGACCGTGAGTGTCATGTACAGTCCACAGCCTTTCAAATAAACAAGTCCATATCATTAATATTGAGTTTCGTTTCAAAATAAGTCCGATTATAATTGTGACTAGTAAGTTCTGTGTTTGCCCACCAGGTGGGGAGGATGACTCAAGCCGGGCGTGTTCCGCTTCATCGGGTGTGGGAGAGTAAAACCAATCATGACATACTGGAAGAGGGCAAGGGGCATCAACCTAGGGGACGACTTTTCGCCAGAGCCGTCAGGTGAGCGGGAGCAGTGGGGTTTATATACAGAGGGTTTTTTAGGTTTATATGCAGAGGTTTTTGATAGCTTACAAATTCCAAAGGAGGATATTGTTCTATGCTGGGGTTGCATTGAAAATGTTGATTATAATCATTATTTTCCATTTCAACCAATGATATTTGGAACTATGCATTACTTTGATCAGACAAATACAAATGCATTACAAAGACAAATACAAAATGAATGAATTGACAATGAATTATGGACAATTAGAGGGAAATGGTATTAGCTTTGATGGATCTTCTATGCGATTAGTGTGAAATCTATCCAAAAACCCTGTGTTGCATTGGGGAAGGTCTACGGGAATCTCTTTCAAACCATCCATATATTCAGTGTTACAATATCTCATTATCATTCAAAATTTCCCCTAATGATATTTGGAACTATGCATTACTTGGTTCAGACAAATGGGCTATAAAGGGGTAAAAATGAATTGACAATGAATTATGTGTCTATAGACATCAAAAGGGAAATGGTATTTAATTTGATGGATCTTCTATGGGAGTTACCGATCTTTGCGATGACCTCTGAAGCCCCGAAATTTATCGAAAAACCCTGTGTTGCATTGAAGGTCTACGGGAATCTCTTTCAAACCGTCCATATATTCAGTGTTACAATATCTCACTGGGTGTCAAATTGTCCCCTTCAACTGGAAAAAAGTTGCCAGGATTAAACAGGTTTTTGAAAATGGGGACCTACAAAATCAAACCTTTTGTTGAAATGTAAGTACATAAGGACGCCCCATCTTTTGACTCTTCTTTGTATCCCCCTGGAGGAAAAAAAAACATGTCAATTGCAAAATGGCCTGATGGATTTTTTGACTATTCATAAGGACGTTCATTTGACGTGACAAAAAATTATCCTGGTGTGATTTTCTGAGGGCGTTGTGTGTTGCAGATACTACTACCAGAAGGACGTGATGTGGCCGGTGCGCGTGCCCGGCAAGCGCATGGTGTTCCAGTTTGGCGACAAGGCGGTCGACTGGCGCGACCTCTGCAAGGACTACCAGCAGCGGGCGGCGGCCAGACAGCAGCAGCAACCCAGGGGGAACGGAGGGGGACAATAAAACATGCTTAAACACTTGTGTTTTTGTTCTCTACTTGTGCTTTATGTGATGTGATTGTGTCTCCTTGTGTTGCGTCGCTTCAGCGGACAGCTGCTGAAGGAGAGCATTGTGTTTCGTTCGTTTATAGCTAACTAACTATGTATGTATGTATTCCAAATTATGAAGGCCTAGTTCATTTAGGATTTATTTTGCTACACAGTGCTTTCATCAGGCATCATGAACTATTGTTAAACATAATAAGATTACAAAGGTTTTATACTATTGGAAATTTTAGTTTGTGAAAAATGTGACGAATGTATGTATGTATGTCTCCGGACAAGCTAGAGGGTGTACCGATGAACCAATTTCGTTCAAACTTTACACAACAATGAGATATGAGGCGACATCAAAGTGATTCTATTTTGGGCAATCTGCCAATTAAACTGTGCTTTCCACAGGGCAATTATAGTCCATTTACAACATTCTTGTTACTATTGAATCCACAAATACAGATCAATATTCTATCAGCTGCAAATATAGTCTACTTTTTGCCATTTGCTGCTATAGGATCAATTATACCATGACAAAGCCAATATATAGGCAGTGGCATATTATTTATGGCTGATTGAGTATTGTATATTGTAATTATGTACTCTTAGTCATGATTTCCAAACCTTTTAATAAACAACTGAATTGTCCTTAAGTCCATGTTGTTCTAGTGAGTATACATAGTTTCAGCATATATCTTAATTGCCCATAAGTCAACGTTGTTCTAGCGACGCCGTGTTCTTTGAACACTTTTCATCTAGTTTTGTTTGACTATTGTGAACAACTGTATATATGTTTTCCCCAAGTTTGCTTGTGAATTCAATTTTACTATCACTGTTCTTGCAAGCAAGCTCCTACCACTGTATTGATATAGCTGAAGACACAGCTTCCATTTGACTATATCAAGTGGCCCTGCCGGGACTCAAACTCACGACCCCAAGGGCTGCTTGGAATGATGGTATCATCCTGGTCTCACAACCTTGGGGTCATGAGTTCAAGTCCCGTCAGTGTCACTTGATATAGTCAAATGGAAGCGGTGTCTTCAGCTATGTCAATACAGTGGTAGGAGCTTGCTTGGCAGAACAGTGAGAGTAAAAATGTTTGAGTATTGTACACACAGAAAACAGACGTGCTTGCTGGTGCATTAGTTGCCCAGAATTATTTGACGAGTCTTCCAGACAGTTACACAACGGACTGATGCCTGTGATTTGTTGCCTTGAGGTAATCATGCAAAATTGTGAACTACTGGTGTTGAAAGCGAGGAGTCGTCCCATTCAGAGGGGCACACACGTAGTTAAAGGTAGTGGGATGTGCAGCTGAGCTAGACAGTTTTTTTCAGCATGGCATATTGGCACAGGGTAATATTAATATGGCCCGTTTTTTGGAACAGGGTTTGGGTTTTCAAGCCTATCATTATTGAGGATACATCAATGAAAACACCACATATACATCGTTCTATGATTGTACATAACACATGCATTCACAGATATACAGGTTATACAATGACGTAGTGTAGTGTTCCATTATTTTGGTGGAAAGCGAATAAAAGAACCATAGAGGTGGAAGGGGGCGTAGTCCTTCACACCTGGTTTTTATCTAAAATTTCTATGTGGGGTTCTGTTATAACCGCGAGTCTTTCCTCTAAACCAAAACCACCACCTTAAGCCCCACCCTCAAACATCATAGTCCAACGCTGCTGTTCGTGGATTTGTTTCTGCTTTCTATGTTGCTGGTCCACTTTACGGTTATCTGTCTGTTTATAGAGAATGCAGCTCCCTGTATAAATGACCGTATGGAACCTGTCCTATATGGACACATTTGGGAGAGTCGCGGTGTCCACATAAGAGGGTTTCACTTTATAAATGATGTACAGCCTATTTCTTCACAAAGGCGCATTACGTTTGCTGTTTGCCCACCCCACCCAGAATAAGATGTTTGAGAACTTTAGAAATGAACAGAAAATTCAAGGCACCAGAAAACACATATTAGATGGTAAGCTCCAGAATCTGTATGTCCTCAAAACTCCATAATGTATAATTACCGTAGATTTGAGCGTGTACAAACTGTTCTCATTGATACCAACTATTGTTACCAATGGCTTAATGTGTTCTCTGTTGCAGTTAGTTTTAAAGGCTGCGTGCTGCTTTAGTGTAGAGCACGAATATAGATCAATATAGACAATATAGGATGCTGTTAAATTGTCGCTTCTTGTCTGAATCCTGTTTGGTAGGCCTACAAGATTTAAGATCCACTTACATAGCATCCGGTATTACTGTCTACGCTGGATAGGTGAGCCAGTTCGGTCAATAAATGGGATCGTTAGTATACAGAAAATATTACAACCCAATATAATTTTATCTTGGCGCTCATAATCATTACATCGGGACCATCTGTACAGTAGCACGTTATGATTCACAAATGAGACCGTTGTGGAGCTGACCGTCCTGTATCTACCAAGACGATCTCTACCCCGAGAATTTGGCACTGGACGTAATGAAAATTGAGCACATGCTTGGGCAGTACCGCAGTATTAGCCAAGCCATCTAATAGCAGCCTTCTTTCATGATCGGTCTTTCGACTCTTACATTTCATAGCAACAGATGCTTCTTGATTTCATACTTCAAACATCATTGAATTATTGGAGAGTAAACACACACCATTGATTGAAAAACAAAATTATTAGTTAATTAGATAAATATAAATTTGCCAGACACTGCCACTGAGGAAATATTAAAATTGTGTGAATGAGGATAACTTAGAAATCTAGGGTGCTATTATATTTTTTATTTTATGATATATGTGACTCTTAAATGCAATAAAAACACTCCTTTTGTTGATTAAATATTGAAAATCTAAAAACTGATATTTCACTTTATTCCTGTAGTTATGAGGATTCCATGGGTTTCCTATGCAAGTATTATAAAGTAATTGTGATGTGCATTTTACTGGGTCATTTTAACATGTTTAATTATGAATAAATATCAAATCAGAGTAGAGACTGCTCACAAGATGCGAAAAAACACACATGAAAATTAAATTTTTGGGAATATAAAGACCCCTAAAGAGGTGAGGGCAGCATGCAAATCTCCAGCTGTGTCCAACAAATTCAGACATTGAATCACACGATACTACACTCAAAACAAGGAAATATTTCTTCAATATCTGCCATCTTTAATAACTTGTTAATTGACTATAAACCCCGAAAAGCTACAGATGTCTACACCCATGTATCCCACATACTAGGTTAATATAACAATAACATACAAATGGATTCCAATGAACACAAACCTTAGAAATGTCCATATTATACATTTTTATTGACATATGTTCCAGTAAGTTGCACTAACCCAATATGTAGATAGACAAATGAAGGGATCGACACATTTGACAAATTGATACATGCCGTTAAATGATGGCTTTAATCATTCACAGTACTCACACAATCACACAACATACATATACACAATATATAATCATCTTATTTGAAATGAATGCTATTAATATAATATCAAACTTTTTCATAAAATTTTTAAAAGGGAAACAGCTTTAGAGTTTTCTTTAATCCTCATGTGTTTTTGGAAGTCTTAAACCAACAATATTCGCAGCTTCTTCTGTTGTTTTCTCTCCTCTATTGTAGATCGCACAAATTTCCTGTAACATTAGGCAGTACAAAGCTTATTAATAAAAGGTATGTTTAATTTCTGTTCTACATAATGTTTAAAATATATATACAAAGTTTCAATCCTAGAAATCTTACTTCACAGCGTCGAACACTTTCCAGCAAACAAGAGTAGGTATTTGCCATGTGAGTTACTTCTTTTTCGCCGCGACAGTATTTCTGGTCCGTGACCTGATAGCGTCGATATTGCTCCATCACATACACATACATGGGGTGGCTTCTAATGGATTGACCCTGAAATCCAAGGTCAACAATTTACAAATGTTTACATTTAATGATTCTCAAAGACTCAAAGAAGTGAAGACTAACAAACTCCGATCCATATGGCACACATCTGGGATGATACGAGTTGCAAGTTGCCGGCCAGGGGTTGCAGGACAAGTAGTATTTGCCACTTATGGCCTAATAAAGGAGGAGGATGAATAATTTGGTCAAAGTATATCACTAGCATGGTTGGAATGACACTGATGTAGCACTTGAAAATTCAATGATTTTTCTATCACTTTCAAGACCGATACCTAGCTTCATTTCAGTGTTTTATACACTGGAGACCCCATTAATTGCAACAGACTGTGTCCGTCCATTTTGTTACCCTTCTACAGGTTGCATCGTTTGAGCTAGGATGCTCAAATTTGGCATGTGAAATGACCACAATTACCCTATTTCACATGGGCCCCAAACGGTCAATATTTGGGCCAAATATTGATTTTTGACCATTATGGTCCATTATTCTTGTTGTTGTTTTTACTACTTATTCTGTGTGTTTGGAGACAAAAAATTTTGGTTGTTAGTTTTTCCAGGGTAATAAACTAAAGCATGTTTGAGAATGACAAAAAAAAAATCAACAATGAGACCATCTGTGTCGTCTAAAATTAAACAAATTACCAAAAACATTCTTATTACCATTGAATACAGATCAATATTCTATCTGCTGCAAAATAGACTGCTTGGAGCTGTTTGCTATTTGTTGCTATAAATTAATAATAGCATGATGAAAGCCAATATAGACGGTGGCATTCCAGTGTTTTCCAGTAATATACATGGACCCAAATGGTCCCAAATGGACCTTAAAACACTGGTTTTCACTTTTCATTGAATAGGGTCTATGTAAAGATCAAAAGGCGACAATAATATGTAGCTTTTCTAGTCCTCTTTTGAACACACCTATAGATACAGATATCTTAACAAATTGTGTGTGCGGGAGTCTGGCGGAAAGCCAAATATAATGAAATTTAATCTATGCTCAAAAAGTATTTTATTACAAGTTTATCCAAAGTTCAAGGACTTTCCCATGACTTTTTTATATAAAATTTCATTTCTTTAATGACTCCTTACAAAATTCAGTGACTTTTCCAGGATCTTGAAAAAAAATATAAATTTCAATTACTATTTCGGCCTCCGTGGAGTCCCTGCGGACTCCTCTAACCAACTAAGATTATAATGGTCTTCAGTGGTTCAGTGATTAAGCAAGCGACCTGAAAACATGATTTGCCTGCGTCGCAAGTTATTTCCGGTCATGGCAGGCAGAGTGTCGCCAAAACCGTTATGTATACGTCTGCCACTGAGTTGCTGATCTCCAGGCGTGTCGCCACAGTACAGTGTTACTACTAGACGCCGACAAGCATGAGGTTTGGAAGCCTCGTTAAAAGCCGTGTCATGTGTAGAGGAGAGCCACCCCCTCTAGCTAAAATTCACTCACCAAGTTTAAAAACAATAGCTAGTGTGATCCCTCCACCCCCGAGGCTCAGTTGGCTACCTAGCCTGCCTCTGGAGGTCCATGTACCAAAACACGTGACCTCCCTCTGCTATAATCATGGATAAATTGATGGCTGCAGAGTATCCATAAAAACAAACAAACAAAAAACAAAAAGTGACCTTCTGCCCTGGTCACAATGCAAAAAATTGTAAGGATGGCAACCACCTATGCGTTAATGGTTGGGTGCCAGTAACTTACTATGACATTTATGACAATATATCGATAACAGCATTCTAACAATGCCAATTATCAACGTTACCTGGCCATTAACTCGTCGCAATTCTCGAATAAGCGACCTCAAAACACTCAAACTTGGACTGTTGGCAGCCATGATGGTTAGTTTAGTGTGGATGATCATTCATCTGATAAAGGCATTGGACCACATTTAGTGCTCGAATATGATTGGTTCACAATTTGCGGTCGTTTACCTCAAAGGGATGGGTATGCCGCACCATCCAAACTATAAAAATGGCTGAATCTGGAGCAAATTTAGCAACAGATTTTGATAAAATATGGGATTTTTATGAATACACAGAAAGTACACCCGATAGTACAGTGTCTTCCGTTTACCAGGTGTATATTTGTTCGAAATATGCTATCATCTTTGTCTAACATTCCTTACATCAGTTAAAACTTAATGATTATATTTATTTGGATCCTATTTTGCATGTTTTACTTTGCTAAAGCGTGAGAATATCTTGTCTGAGGTCACATTAAAAGTAAAGAATATAGTTATTTATCCTTGCTATGACACATCAAATGATCTTAGTGAATGAATGAATCACCATGGATTTCTCAACATCAATGCACCAACATATATTCACCTTGCACCCTTACGACTCAGATTAAATAACATTCCTTATCCCAGCTTACGACTAGAAGGACTTATCCATTGTCATAGTTCGAACTCACAACAAATGCCGACTAATATGCTGTGTTCACGTGCTCTTCCGACCTCGTAAAGAAACAAGCTTTCAATGTGTGAAATTCACACAAACGGACATTTCCAGTCGGAAATCATGGTAATTCCTAGTGGGAAGCTTAGTCCTCTAAAAAAAAAGCTCCAAGTTCACGACTGGTAACTGGAAATGTCCATTCGGGTGAATTTACCATATGGGAAGCTCGTATTTTTGTGCTGGGAAATAGCACCTAAAATTCACGGATTATGTGTATGGCCGAACAGTGCGATTGATGCTCTACAAGAAATCATTTTATCCATCGACCGTAATACTTTCGAATAGCCTACCAATGGACATAGCCACAGTACCATCTCTGGAGGCCTTCATTGCTAGCCTTGCCACAGCTCCTTTCTAATTTTAACTCTATCCTTGTTTTTAACCTGCATTACAAATAACAATTGCTTTTAGTCATGTTTCTCCTCACTATCTCGGCCTATCCCCACCCTTACATCGCCTAAACTCAAGTGTCAACTAAACCAGTTAAGAAGTACATTACATACGCTTTATCGAAATGTATTGTATTTGTAGAAGAAAGGATATGGTATGGAATATTTTAAGGCAGACACACTACTCAGTACTGGGAACTTTTATATGATTAAAAATAAATTTTTCTACCATATATTATGGCATATTGGCAGCGCTTTTAGAAAATATAAAAAATATTGACCACTAAGCTTGTGGCCAACGGTAAGACAAGACATAAAACATGTAGGATGAATACAAAACACATGTAAAAGTCAATCATTATTTAATCCGTCATACTAATTCAAAGATAGTTGATACATCTTTCAATGATCAAATTATTTGGACTGGAAATCAAGCTTCCATTTCTTCCAGTTTAGCATTTCTTCTTCCGTCCCAAAAGAAACAGCAATTCAAAAGTTTGCCAACCGTGTTACATATTAAATCTATTTTTTAGGAGAAAATTGCTGATGCTTTGGATCAGTGCGAAAAATCCGTACACCAGGTCAACCATGTACAAATGTTTAGTGACAATGAAGACTTTGAGGAAATCGCTACGTCTGACATCAGGTTTTATTGCTGTTATTTCTGCTATGAGGGGTGTATTCAAACCTAGCATTTACTTTATACAAGTTTTTTCTTTCTTTTAATACATGTTTATATATTCATGGGCTCCTTTACATTTATCGCAACCATTGGATCTGCCATATAAAAAGAGATGTATATTGTTTGTTTCAGGTTCCTGTTACTGCCGGCTTTCATGGCACACTTTACTTGCAAATTAACAAAAGGAGAGAGGATGGAGAATATAAAAAAGACTCAGGTAAGTACATAGCAGAAGTGAACTTAGGTTATATTTAATGTGTGATAAACAAAGTAAGATCAATTTGGAAAAAAATATAAATTTAGAGAATGAAATAAATGATAACCTTTGTATTTTTGTATTTTTAATAATTAGATATATAAGAAGTTTCATCAGATTGGATAAAAATGTTATTTTAGAAGAGAATATTTTAAATTTGAAGTATTATTTTTTTAACATATTTACGCACTTATTCTTGTAGAATGTCTCAATTTGATACCTGAAAATGTATAGTGCATTTTGGTTTAAATGTGCTGACAGCAAGTTCATGTAGTAACATTTTCAATCACAACTAAAAAATCATAATGAATATCAAAATAAAAATTAGAGAAATGATATGCTATTTTTTGGGCCACATCAACTTTGTAATTTTTATTATTCTAATTGTTTTTTATGAAAGTGAACACTTACAAGTGATACAACAATGTTTGTGCAAATCAAAAATATAAACACACTTTGCTGTTTTAATCAGTGAGTGGACATAATCCCCAAATTAGGAGTGTTCAAAATATCTGACTGTGTGTCTCAGAGACTGAAAAAATGTCATTTTCGTGTAAGTTTTCACTGTTATGTAAATCATTCGAAATAACAAAAATTGCAATGTAGATATGGTAAAAAACCTTTCTATTCCTATAAATTTTAGTTTAGTTTTCATTACCATTTTTAGTTATGATAGAAAATGTTACTTCATGAACTTGCTGTCAGCACATTAGTGCATGTTATATGGTAGAGCACTAATATTTGAGATATCCACTCACTGGCATTAAAGTATTTTTTTATTTATTTATTTTTTGGCTACTTACAGGTTTACTACAGAGATTTCCTCAGACTGTGCAAAAACTACGGTCTGACAGAGTCAGAGCTTCCAATTCTAGAGGATTCTGAAGATGCTAGCAAAAAACAAAATCAAAAAAGGTATTTGAACGGTTTTATTTTCTGTTTATTTGTTTTCTGTGGCAAAGTGGGAGGAGTAATTAAGGCCTGCTTAAATAGATTTATGATTTGATTGATTGGCTGCCGATTCATCCTCTCCAAACCTATCAGTCATTTGGATCTATTCGATCCCTACTCTGTCTCAGATGTACTAGATCTTATTGCACCACTGCGTTCGAAGTCTACTTTGGTCTACCCCTGCCTTTCTCTCCTTGTATCTCAAGTTTACTTACATTATTCTAATTTGTGTTCTTACTTTATTGATCCATCCATATCTGCTCTCCACACCACGACCGAATCCTGGCTTAGTGCTGGCGGACACTCCCATCTCTCTACGCCATGAAGCAGTATGAATGCAGGTGGAATTTCCAAGATGCCTCTGGATGACAAGTCTCCCGCTATGCGCCTGTTGGCAAGGACTGGCAGGAGTTTACCAAGTCTGCCCCATGCAATTTTGTATCTGCCAGTTGCAGCCAGTTCATAGCCTCCCCCACTGGATAGACATGTCGCCCAAGAAACAGAACTATGTCACCTCCTTTAACTCTCATCGTCACTAATTCTGATAGATTCCTTTTTCTCCCACTTCCAGTGTTATTTATGAATGGAGTAGCGGTGGTGGATTTCTTTATCTCCCACTCTTCCCAGACCAGCTAATTTGCATAAATTTACTACGACGTATAAATCATCACGTAGTCCGTAAAATAACTGTTAAATCATCACGTAGTCCATGGGTTTGAAAATAATCTCTCACCTCGTCGAGGTTGTCACAGCTCAGTTAAAGTGGGAGACATAGGGTGATTGCATGGGTTTGAATGGGAAATAAGTTTTCAATAAAAATTCAAAATCTCACCTCGTCGTTTGCCATCACAAAGCATATTGTCACAGCTCGGTTACAGGTAAATAAAACGCTGAAGGCCGTATTTTGACACAATATTCATGTACTTAATTAAAGTCTATCAATTGTCTTATTTGTGAAACAGAACTAATTGTATGCTACACTTGTCGACTGGATGGAGATGAGATTTTGATAGATAGTAAAGATATCCAAGCACTTTAGTTTGACCATGTTGTTGCATTATTTTCCAATGTGCTGTTTCAAGAAGGTCCTCAGTGAGAGTAATGTCTGGATACTACATACCTGTGTAATATTTCTGTAAAAAAGAACCATTAATGTGTCTGGTTGGTTAAGTAAGATTAGATTTTCTCATAATTGTATAAAAAACTATTAAAAATGTAATTAAAGTCTGTCATAGTTTTTGTCAACGGTTGCCCAAATCAAACAATTTTCACTTCAATCTTCAAAAAAATTCTGGGGGGGGGAATGTCCCCCCCTCCCTCCCCGAGACCACACTTATGGGCTTCGTGCCTACGGCACTCGCTGCAGTGCCTTCGGCATTATTTTTCAAAATGCACTTGTGCATACACATCAGCAAAATCCTGCCTACGCCACTGCAGTGAGATATTTTCTTATCTCCCATTCAAACCCATGCAATACCCTATTAATATTATTATACTATTACATCAAGCTAACTGTGTTGTTTTTCTGCTCTCAGTGGCCCGCCCTCTGCTGCTGATATGGAAGCCATGACCAGGCAACGCCAGGCAAAAATAGAGCGATTCAAACAACAGAAAGAAACCGAGAGGAAAATATCTGAATTGTTTAAGGAAGTTCAAAAAGATCATGTAGATGAAGATGTTAAAGTAAGTGGTTAAGTGATACACATAATGGTCATAGGCGACATAGATTTTTAATGCATCAATGAATAAAGCAGGGAGTCTGATGCTTTACAGCAGCCAAAAATAGATTTCGTTTATATTTTATTATTTTGTAGTTCTATTTGATATTTATTTCTCTGAATAGGACACTTAAGTGTCGAAACGTAGGATATTGATTTAAATAAAATTAATAAATTTCAAATTTCTATATTATTCACTAATACATTTTGTAGTCTCCAAACAATACAGAATAAGACAAAGTTATCAAAACAAAAATAAGACATTTAATAGGCTGTGTTTTTTTTAATTAAATAAGATATTTCCAGACTTAAGAATCTGCTGACACCTGTTTGAGCTTTCTACCAGTTCAATAAATAATGTCAATTTTTGTGAATTGATTTTGGTACTTTATTTACAGAGAGAATATTATACAAGTTTGTTGCACAAATGGATCTACATTGCGTTTGATGAAGTCAATAGTCTTAAAGGTAAGTGTAATTTATGTTTCATTTTTGCAAGATTTTCTTGATCCTGTTAATTCTTGGTAGATTCCTGCAAAGAAATCAGTGTGTTTTAAGAAATACGACGACAGTTTAAGATCTGTAGTCAACAGTACCAATCAAGAAATTGGTTGATAATGATTTGCTCGAATAATGTATTTCGTTTTAATTTGCATTACAGAGGAAATAAATATGTTAAATCACATGGCTAAAATGAGAAGTGAAGGAGTCTCCGTCCCAGCGCAGCCTTCATCAACAACACAGAAAAAGGTCACGCATTTTTACTGCAGTTGGTGTTTGCTTTATAAGTTTCCGTTGGAAGTCCAATGACTTGCCATTAGGAAGTAATTCTTAGAATAACAAAGTAGAATATCAGCATGTCAGAAAAGCGAGCATAAAATTAAACGTTTTATTATGTGTTAATCAGTCAATATACGACCTTAGAATTGCTGGTTCTAAATGAAATTATATTTTCAGAAGTACTTTGCTTATGTATTATTTTAACTTGTATTATTTTTGTTTGCATTGGAATATTATTATGCCACTTCAATTCAAATGCACGCAGTTTGAAATAATTTCTCGTTCAGGGTGGACATCAGGTCTACCAAATTTAAATATCAAGTAGACCTGCTCAAAATCAGATGACTGCCATCAAAGGGAGATGGATAGTTTGATTAAAAAAACTTTTAGACTGACAATAGATAATGACAATTCTCTGTGTTTGTTGAAATAAGCATGACTATTCAAATAATTGTCAGACTAGAGTTTGTTTGTTTTTTAATTTCTATATAATGCACCTGTCAAAACCAGGTAGACTACAGGTCTACCTAATGACAAAAACTGGTAGCCCGGCCAGTTTTCAGGTAGACCAGGGCTACAGGTCTACCACATATGTCAAACCCTGAGTTGTTTTGTTTGCAGCCGATGCAGACGTTCATCATAACAAAGTCCGACCTGCAGAAGCAGGTGTTTGGTCTGGGTTATCCCGGAGTCCCAACATACACCGTCGACGAGTTTTTCGACCAACAAATGGCAGCGGGCAACATCCCAGCACCAGGGTATCTATTCCAAGTGCTATTGTTTTTATATGCCTGAAATTTGACTGATTTGTGGTTTTATAGATTTTCGTAATGATATAAAACTTGCTTGAATAGTTGCAGTTGAGTCGTCAGCGAAGTAGTTTATTGTTTATGATTGAAACGTGTCATATTATTATTTGACAGGGCTGATGATTGGGGCTTTTTAGTTCCAGCTCTTTTCTTGTTACCCTTTTTGTAATTTTTCATGTTTTTGCACAATTATTTGTATCTATTGTCAGTAATATCAGTATTTCCTCAATATTTTTGTTTGCCTGTGATCAGTATTATTCAAGTTTTTTCATATTTTGCTTGTTATTTTTTATGTTCTATTCATTTTTAATTTGTTGTAATATGCATTTAACATGTTGAATTATGAATAAAGAGTGTCAAATCAAATCAAAATCAATCGATATTCAGATAGAAGTTCATTGAGGCCCTTTCCTTTTGTTGTTAGTTGATGGAGAGCAGAGACTCCAGCATCTTGTAAACTTATCTTTTGAAGACATATGAAAAATATTTATATTTTTTGTCCTTTTATTTCAATAGTGTACTAATATACCAGTAGTTATGTCCACAAACTATTGTGCCTGTGCTCCTGTATATGCTGCATGAATACGTAATATTTGTATATACAATTATACATTTTGAAGGTCATTACCGAAGCCTCCAGAAAGTGAAAGAGCAGTCGTGGAAAAATCCGAAGTTGAAAAGGAAAACAAAATCGACAATGACGATGAAGAAACGCTCAGAGCAGCGCGCGAAATGGATGAATATAAAGATGGTGAGATACTATGGATTTTATTCAAAATCATAAAAGTGGGAACGAATCTCTGGTTTGATGAGTTTGGCCAAAGTCAATGTTTATTTAATTAAAGTTGCATTATTCATGGTATTAATTTTTAAGAGCCTTTATCATTGCGGTTTCAGACCATCGGCGAGGCTGGGGAAACACGCACAACAAAGGATGAACGGCGAGGGAGATGTCGCGTGAATATAACAGAGTGAATGAAACAGAAACAATGATTTGCGCCTTTGTCCCGGCTTTGGACTGTAGCTGTTGTGCGTAGTTTGGGAGAATGTCTGGCAGACGTATGATGTGCGTTATTTTATCACTCTACCTGCTGAGTAATATTCAGATAACAGTGAGGATTTCAGGAGGAATATTATTCGATACCTATTGGAACTTGGCTGTATTGTCGACGAGACTTTTGATGACGTCTCATCTTCTTCATCGGGCCAAATGAAAAATGTCAGTTGGTCACCAGGGTCAGGATTAGCCACTCTTCCGCTTGTATTGAGTAGTAAAAATGAGTAGAATGTTTTAGCAACTCGTCCTTTTGACGAGTAACAAATGTGGTCACTTTGGCATACAAATATAGAGCTTCGTGCAAGGAGGACGAGTACATTTTTTTACAGGACGAGTAGATATTTGAGGTTTACTCGTCCTGCTGACGAGTAGCTTTTTCCCACCTAATCCTGACCCTGGTCACATGATCACCTGTTTGGCAGGGACGATTAGACGGGGGCAGGTCGTAGCCGGTATTACAGTTCATCGCGTTTTCCGATAGTTCCAATAGGTATTTGACTACTATTCCTCTTGGAGTCATGGACAATGGAACCCTGGATGAAAGTTGTGAACAGAAAAGACTGTTAAAGATTTCTCTGATTTTAGTCATTATATTTATGTTAAGATTTGTCATATTCAGTGAGAATATTAAAGTGCAATGATTGAAATTATTTTTAATCACTTTAGGTGAGTTTACGATATTAACTATCTTCCAGACTTTAATTTACTTTTTAATGACATGTCTTCTACCTCGACTTACCTTTGTATTTTATTGTAACTTGTTCTTCTTTTCTTAATAAAGGTTACATATTATGATCTTCATAAACAATCAAATTTATTGCTATGATTTATACTTACAGTAGATATCAAACTAAACTATTGGTATTATTTTTGTGAACTTAATTTATTATGTAAAGTGAATCTTTATTTTATGTTTTTGTTGTGAAAAGTGTTATTTGAAAGGTTTTTTTCCCTAAATTTAGAACTAGAAGTAGTGACATATTAGTATTTTTGTGTTTGCACAAATGCTTACTGATAGCTTTGTACTTCTTTTTCTATTTTCAACTAATGTTGAATTGTATTATTCGTGTTATTAGAAAATGTTCAGTTTTCAAATTTCTTGTGGAAATCTATATAAACAAACCATGTGATCGAGTGAATTCATAAATTATTCGAGATATGTGTCATACACTCTTATTAGTGATACTCTTTATGTAGTAATACAATGTAATTCTGTGGCGAGTGTTTGTCGATAGGACGATGCGTTTGTGTAGATCACAGTAAAAATGGCCAAAATGTATCAAGTGATGTATTTATAAATAAAATTTCAAACTACTTTTAGAATCTATCGGACATTTCTGCAACAGTATGCATCTATTTTCTGCAAGCCTTTGCACTTGTTTACAAGACATATTTGATCCCCCTCACACCCCAATTTCACCTTGTGAATTGCTGACTGAATACTGAATTGGGATGGTTTTGTGATTTCCTACAATGTTGTCATGATATTGGACGATTTTATTGATTATAACTTTCATTTAAATCCAGTAGACTTAATTCACAGAACATAAAACAATACTATCATGATTATAACTTTATCATGGTACATGTTACCCTTGCAATTTCCACAATGTTTGCCATTTAATAAAAGTATGTTTTTGTTGTCCTGTGTAAGATTTTCCAGAAAATTAGCTATATAGATTCTATGGCCATGGTAACTATTATATGTACATTTAATTCAGGGCTGAACGTTTTATCTTGAAAGACAATTTTTCTCATATAATTTATTGTTTTGTATACAATCAAAACCACATCTCACAAAATATTGCACTAAGTCTTATTTCTGGAATACATAAAAGCAGCATAAGTGTTAGACATTGACGTACATGTTAGATAATAATATAAAATGGAGTTCCTTGTGACATATAAAATCAACAAATTAAGCAACAAACTGATGTCAGACCAATTGTTACACATTTATTAACTAAAAAAATACTTTGTACGCATATTACCATATAAAACCATCCAAGGACCTATTCCATGTTGGGACCAGCCCACAAATTCGAATTCTGTCAAAATTTAGACCATTGAACATTCAAAAGCCTACGCCACTTGTATGGTTGTATACAATATATGGGGAGATCAATTTTGTGGAACACACAAATCTCATTTATTCTTTCTTCTGTTCATCACACACTTGATCACAGTTGGTCGAAAAAAAAATTCTTGGCACTTTTATCCAGGAGTGTAAATAAATCCATATAATATCCTTGATTTTATTCTGAAGATTTGCATAACCCTAACATAATATGCATCATATGATATATGATAAGAATGTTCACTTATTTTCTTCAGTTACTTTCAAATAGCCTTCATTAACAGCTGATAAAGCTGATCTTTAGAAATTTCATTATTATCATTATAGATTTGTGTATATACACATCATTACATGTTGTAGTATACTTGACTTGGAGTCCTAAGTTTAATGATATAATCACATAATATTTTCATTTTTCTTACACATTTAAAGTCCGCGTTAACCCTTGGAGGGAGTTGGACTGGCTTATTTATGGCCACCCTGTCTTTGTTTCCACTAATCTAAATCTTTCTTGGGTACATAATTTTTTCGTAAAGTTTTTTCCCGTTGGCTTCAATAAATTGAAACATCATGCTCTTTGGTGAAGCGTCAACGTAGGCAAAGCCTCCGAATGCTGATGTATCTGCCCAATGGAACTTAGAAGACTGGTGAGGAACGCTATTTTTGTGAGCTGTCGATGTATCGATGAAGTTTGCAGATCCCGACACAAAGTACTCAACTGTCGTGTTGTAAATGTCGTCAGTGTACGTAAGATGCTGAAAAAGAAGTCAAATGTCCTCTTGAAGAAAAAAAATAGTGGTACAGAATTGTTTTCTTGTATCAATGCTCAAAGTTCCTCAATAAAGAACAAATTAAAAGATGTAAATATGCTTAAACAATTTACAAGTTCTACAGTGATTAGAAAAGCTTTGCTTTAATATTGATTTGCTACTCCTTATAAATAGATGGAATGATTTTTATGGGTGACAGAAGGCAACAAATATCAAATAGAAAATTAATTGTAAAGTAATTCCATTTGTTTTATTTTGTGTTTGTTGTATTGTAAGGATGGTAATATATAATGTACTAGAATATAAATAATGATATGTAAAATAATATAAATTGAACAACAGTGATTGTTAAACAGATTGAAAAGGAGGCTGTTGCCTTGAAACCAGGATTCAAATAGAGAATAAACATTTTAAAACTTTAGGATTTTTTCGTGTATTGCATGGATAAGAAAGACTATACATATAAACATGAGACCACATGCAGTCTAGCGTATAAACTCGATATTAGATAGAAAATTAATGTAATTACATGTCTGTCATTAGTCGTACCTGCAGATTATGGTCGTGGCCGGAAAAGTAGGCTGTGACACGGTATTTGTGGAGCATGGGTTCAAGTTGGCTGAGTAGACACTTGGTGGGTCCGTGCTCAGCGATACTGTAAACCGGGTAGTGACCGGCAACCAGCAGATATTCAGCTCTGGAAATGAGCAAGTGGGATTCAAATATTTGATTTCAACAAAAATACGCTTTCAAATCTGTTAGAACAAAAAGTGATTTTTAAAAAAATGTAAAATATTTCTGTTAAAGAAGATGTATGATGAGGAAATGAATGATTACTGCTATAAATATTAATATGCTTCATCCTTTTTTTATATAATAATTTAACGTACACTTTATGCCAATGTATACTTCTTTTTTGTCAATTATTCTTTAAATATTTCTGTTTTGGTCCACCATGGAAATAAGTTAATGGATATATTTATATTCAAACTTTCTGGTATCAACCAATTTATAATTACACATGTATTTTTACTAGTCAAATGTTTGTTTAGTTTTTATGTTTATTTCCTATTCTGTTTGTGTGTGTAAAGTGCAATTATAAATAAATCATAATCAATCAATCAATCATTCTATCATTCCGTGTAAAAATCACCGCCAATAACCCACGCTGATTGATCAATCAGCGTGCTCAATTTTGCGATGGAAAACACGCTCCAGAGCGCGCGGAGACCACTACTACGGCGCTAGTCTAAACTCGTCACATTATCAATACAGCCGCTGACGTCGCAAGGCGTGTCCTGTGTAGTGGAGAGCAAAGGTTTAGACTAGCGCCGTAGTAGTGGTCTCCGCGCGCTCAAAACAAACAAAATTGACTTGCAATGAGAATGTTATAATCTGATTTATTTTAAAATAAAATGGATTTTAGTCATGATAGAATGGTGATTGACCACTCGATTGTCGAACGAAGTGAGGGTAAATCAGACGTCAGCATGCTCAATTTTGCGACTGACACTCCAATCTCGTGGTCAATTCCTACAATCATAAGCTGTTGCACATGCTCTAAAAGTGAAAATGTGAACCAAATGCGATTATATATTTGAGTTTTATATGCTTCGCAATACATTTCTGGGGCTTACTAGTTACCGTAGGTCTGATGTTGCTATTATTATCTGCCCTTGCATTGTAACTTCCAACTAAAGACCACCTCTGTAAAGAGATCACCTTGATGAAGAGACCACACCTAGTAGTCTAATAGAGGTTCTACTATAACATGATAGAGGCAAACAGTGAAAGCTCTGTGTGATGACTTTCAGTACTGGATGAGGTAGGGTGGGAGGCTACCAGTGGTCTCTCAAAACCTTCCACAGTGAACGCAGGTGTCGTTTTGGGGGAATCGGGAGGTAGCAGTCGCGAGCTGTTGACATAAGAACACGTATCCTTTTCACTAGCACCTCACTCCAGTGATTGGAGGAGGGTTGCAACCGCTGGGAACCGTAGATAGGTTTATATCTCATGGGAGCTTAAGTGGAGTATCGCAGTGGTCTCCTTATGAAGGTTTCAAAGGTTGTGTCTTTGTAGAGATGGTCTTTAGTTGGAGGCTAAAATGGTAACTGTTTCCATACTTGCTGTTTTTCAGCTGTTCTTCGATCCACGCTAACTGAGAATTCGCTACATCAATATTTTCTGGGTGAGTTGGTTGCTTGTACAAAAAATCATGATCAGAATTTCCACATAGCAAAACTGTAAAAAAGATCAAATGTATTTAAATAAGAATTGATAAGCGTACATTCTATTATTGTAGATTGGTAATGTCTGCATAATGCTGTGAAATCAGAGATAAAAGTGATTATGTTTATTTAGTGACCCAAAGATTCATTATAAAATGTTTCAAGAGAGTA
Source organism: Streblospio benedicti (assembly GCA_019095985.1). NCBI lineage: Eukaryota > Metazoa > Annelida > Polychaeta > Spionida > Spionidae > Streblospio > Streblospio benedicti. Next base: position 24,356,220 of record CM032667.1, read on the forward strand.
GACAGCAAAGAAGTAAATTTATGAAGATTGATTAGTCAAACTTTGATCTTAGGCATATTTGCATTATCATACCATAACAATTCATTAAAAATCTAAAAGTTACTTTGTTAAAAAGATGTTTTGATATTTAAATTTACCCTTGACCCTTAACATGAAATACAGTCGAACCTGTGGATTTGAACTCAATAGCAGTAAACAAAAAATTTGAGGAATCCAAAATTTTTTCCAATATTAAATGGAATGTTACACAGCTTACAGAGCTTATACAAGGGATATTATATTATTGATGAATTCAACATATCAGAGTTAAAAAAAAAGGGTCCAACTGTACTTCGAAATGACACTTGAAAAGATCCACCCACCTCTCAACTAATTCTAAAGTGGAAAAAAATACCTGTATCAATCATTATGATGTCGACGCTGGTCTTATCATCAGGTAAATTAAACTGGAGTTTGTACCAAAAGTCTGGAAATACCCTAAACATAAAGTAATATAAAAATTATAGTAAAATACTTACTCTACCAATCCATCTTTACATCCTACGGTATTTAAAATATTACATGAATAAATAATCAAATCAAATTAATTATTACCATCGTTTTTCAAGTTTTGAATATTCAATCTGCGCAGACACGTTTCCATTATGGTCATGATTTCCAGCTATAAAATACCATTCTACATCCAGGGAAGTTGCCTTGTACACAGCATTGTATGTTTCCTGGAGAAAATAAAATGAAACTAATTAATCATCCTAATTAAACAAAGTCCTTTGTTGTGAATTAAATTTATTCTATTGTAATTACAATGCACCACAAATGACCATTAGCTATTTAATTCTCTGAGATTTAATTTGGATATTAGAGCTATATAAACAACAATTATTAGAGGAAAATAAACATCTACAAGTGAGGAGTAAAATAAATTTGAACTCTAACATCTCTTTGAAAATCATATATCAATGTACCTGTCACCTATCAAGTAACTTTCTCTTTTTTAATTTTTTTAATTTCAAAGTAAAGTAATTGTCTTACTATATATAAAATTTTTAAAAAAAAAAGTATCTTACTTGAAATCTAGGATCTGATATGGTTTTCACTCCATCAAAGTAAAAATTATCACCAAGAGCAAGAATGAATTCTGCACTTGTATTTTAGCAAACGCCCCCATAGCGGTGGACACTGCTGTCTCTATTGCTGTGCGGTAAGGGAAGTAGGGAAGTCCACCCCAATCACCAAGTACAAGGAAATGCCTGTTCGTGTCATTTCTCGCATTTCTAGTCCCTGAAATAACAAAAAAAATAGTTGAAAACTACACTTTAATATTTTTATGGATGCTCATGCACGATAGAAATAAGCACCTGTCTTACATGATACAAAGTTTTCACAGCAATGATTAGGAATTAAATAGCTTTTGCAGAGCTAACATTGAAAAAGCCATAACTTTGTTAAAAAAGCCATTACTTTGTCAATGTTGCACCTATTTAATCTATAACATTCTCTTTCTCAGCTCTCATGATCAAGCGTATATATGTATATTTCTATCACAATATAGTCATAGCTGAAGACTAGTTTTACATCCCTAATAAATATTGAGCTTTCATTCGACAACATCCAGTGGCCCTTTTGGAACTTGAACCCAAATTGCTAAATTTGTGAGAATTGTACTAGTAGCAGAAATTGAAAAATAATAAACATGAAATCAGATATACAAATGAACTCCAGATTTGACCATTTTCAACCAGCATGCAATAGGCAGACTAACCATAAATTTTTCAACCAGCATGCAATAGGCAGAATAACATTAAACAATCAATTACAATAGCAATGTTCCTAACCCTTAACCACATATTACATGTAATAATAAACATGAATAATTAGTGTATTGTTGAATGTAATCCAATTTGATTTGATCTTGAATACCGTATAAATTGAAAAGGATTTGTTTAAAACAGCAGGCCAAAAACTAAAATAAAGCTTAGTATAAACCACAAACATTTTTTTGCCAGCCCAATTAGTTTTGGTTCCATTTCGGAAAGACAGAAATGTTCCAGGGCAGATATTATACTAATAACAGTGGCCCTAAACACTGCACTTGCTGTGAGAAGTTATATGATAAATTTTAAAATAAAACCAGTCAAAATATAAGATTGACTTTCGACCCGTAAGCATCAAAAAAAAACAGCGAGTTTGGGACCATGTGTGCATGGATTCAGACGGCATGGCTCTTTTTTATAAAGATTGGGTCCCAGTGGTCAATTCAAACCAATACAATACCCAGGCTATTTAGCAGATGTCAGGCGGATGGGACATTCTATGGGCTGAATGCAGTCCATTTTTTCACCAAATAAACAATATTACAATAGCAATGTTCCTAACCAACCCAGCAAATGCTATTGAAGGACCACTACTACATAGTGTTAACTTCTGGGGGATAGGACAGGGTACCTGTAGATTATTATCATGAGGGCAGATCGGGGCGCGCCCGAACATCCTCACCCCAATTTTCCCACCAAAATACTTCATTTTTATAGGGTTTTCAGCGATGGGTTTTTGGCAATTATTATTTAAAATAAAGTGCCCCCCCAGCTTTGGATCTATTGTATGATTATATTGTCATTTGGTTTTTAGTTTATGATTGAAAAAGATTCTTGAGAATCGAAAATATTTTCCAAATCAATAAAATAAATTACTAAAATAAATGTAGAATATTGTGTTTAGAAAGCGTGTGATACTATAACAGCAACAAAGACATTTAATTTGAATGATACTATACACAGATTCAAGAACTTTAAATTAAAGGCAAGGGGGGCCTTTGCCTTTGGTTTAATGAGAGCTGTAATCAACACGAAATATAGATCTACAAACCAATGCAATAAACAACAGGTGTGAGCAACAACAAAAACAGGAGTTTGTTTAAAACATCCATATTCAGATCCTTCTTGCCTATCCGCATGTATCCGCGTACTGTCCAAAACAAAAACAATGTCTCGCAAGGAATCATGTGACAGTCAACTTCTTGTTTGAGACCTTTAAGGTTAGAATACTAAACACTAACACCAGAGACTATGTGATATAGTCCTAACCTGACTTAAAGTCATAAAACTAATGACTTAATTACGTATAATGATATATACCCAAGTCCATTATATCATAAATCATTTCAAACTAAACAGATTATTTTGTCTATTTCTGATGTTCTTTGCGCAGAAATATCATCAAAAATGTACATATACATGTATACCTGAACCCTTATTTACAAGTGCGAGCTATACACCACACCAATTATATTCAAAACATATATTTCGTTTATAAACAAAATTAATTTCATGACCTATTTCTATTTCTCCTTAAATTATCGCCCATTACTTCTTGGAACTAATTAGCATATAATCGATAAAAGTTTTATTTTTTTTTAAATAAAAGTGGGTTACAGCTACATAAATATCAGGATATTATAACGGTACGTTATGGTGTATTTTCTTTAAAGTATAAAATCATGACCTCTCATAAATAACGTTGACATAAGACAAAATCTAATGAAATCAAAACATCCTAGAAATATGACAGGAAACAGAGGGTCTAATTAGCCTAATTAGGATCAATTAGCCTAATACAATTATGCTAGTACTTTATTTCATACACACATTAATTAGCAAAATAATGAGAACTATTTTATAGGTCTAAGGGTCTAATATGCTGAGCCTGAGGTCTTATGTTGACATGACAGTCAGGTGGTCAGGAAATCAACATTACAAATGTATATGTTATCAGATATAGAAGCTATGCCGTTTAGTTTACAAGTTGTTTTCCCATCAGATCATCTAGGTTTAGATCTATAACTTCATTTCAGGATCCTAGATCTATGTTTTAATAATCTAGAGCACTCCACGCAGGGCCTGTAGGTCACACACATCCCGTATGATTTTTTGAAAAAATATATAGCATCCAAACAAGTACTAAATAATATTACTACCATGAACAAGTTTTCCCGGTGCCAAAGTGTAAAAAGAAAATTTCTAGTAGATGCGCGCGCCAATTATTCGGACAAAAAGCATGTAAAAGTCAAATAAACATCCAAATTTCTCATTGAAATATGAAGAAAAGTAATTGTATATAGAGACGAAGTTATTTTATAGGTATTGCTGTAGAAAGAAACCAAATGAAAACGTCTAAGCTAATAAAATACAACTTTAATCGCATACTGTTGCTTACTTTTGGACTTATGATATACGCGCCAATTGCCGGACACTTTTGTTTTCATGCAAGTTCGTTTTTAAAGCTGTGGGTTGTTCACAAAATTATAGCATACAGCTTTAAATTTGAAAACGTCCTTCACCTGTTGTTTCAGGATTGCTTTTGTTACTTTCTATCGTCGTTCGAATAATTACTGCCAGTCCGGCAATTAGTGCGCGCATCTAAGAATAAACGTAAATAGACATGTTCAAATCACATATCGATCACGGGTTGTGTAAATATGTTAATTCATAACAAAATGCATCATAGGTCATTAAATTTTTAACTCATAAAAGTAGTATTTATCACTCAAAATATAAGTAAGTAGCTTCATTTTGACACCTTAAACACTAGTTTTGAAGAAATATGTCATGGTTAAATGTAAAAATGAATGCATATGTAACTATAAATAAGATAACTGACAATATTGAACTCAGAAATGCATCAATATGTTGACCGACAAATCATGAGGTTAACTATTTCTTTATTAACCATAAACCCTTTGAAACACATGAATTACATGAAACAACTCACGAAAATCCATGAAGATCAAGAATCATAGTAAAAGTTTTTAAACCAAATTGGGTTGTTCACAAAATTATGTGTAGTACAAGTTTAATAGGTATTTAGAAACGACCATTATTTCACATCTGTTGTTTAACGGATTACATATTTGGTTGGAAGTTTTATTGAGAAAAATTGAAAAACATTCTGTTATTTCATGTTGTAAACAGTAAGCATTTTTTTTTTCTTGTCTCAATCATCTCAAGCTTATTTTTACATATTAAATTTTGCAGAAAATCACATAATATAATTCTTTTTAGCATTGGCATACATTACGGAGTGTAAAGATGTCCAATATAGTTATATATTCATTTACTTATTTGAATAGATGTAATAAAGTGTGATCAACCAGGGCACTATTGCCCAGTCTCTATGGAGAAATATGTGACTGGCTGATTTGGCTCTAAGCCAATCACAATGAGGGTGTCACAGATAGAGTGTTATAATGTTGGCTCATTAACAGTTGAGCTGAAATGGTTTAAACAAAACAATATACGGGATGGGTGTGAAGTGCATCTCAAAATGTAAAGTCTACTATCATGTCGTTTGACTTTTCGGAATGGTCAATGCTTTGTGATCAACTATTTAAGAGATTAACAAATAATTACATAAATGACATTACTTTATTGTAAATAAACCTTTTAAAAATAATTATGGAAGGTTTCAGCCAAATATATATCAACAACCGAAAGGAAATCCGTGAATGAACGTTATTCAAAAAATGTAGTTTAAACACTTCAATTACACACCATAGCATTTTGGTATTATATAAGGTATTTGACATCCTTGAACGAGTTCATCATGTTAGAATACATATATCATTATTTATTTTGTTCATCTTTTCACAACACAAACACAATTTACTGTTGACAGTTTAGGCAACTCCTGTTACCATTTTCAAAACATTTCTGCACATGTCAAGGTCACTCAGCACGACTTTCGATAAAATTTGGGGTTGTACACGTGATTAAGAGATGAAAGGCCCCCCTGTCCTCGGTTCATGACCTGCTTCTGTCCCTGTAGTGATCTTTATTGCCTAATGATAGTTCTTGTTCTCCAAGACTCCCTATCCAGTGCACTCACTTCCTCCTAAGACCCATGATGATTATGATTGTTTTGTTTTAGTATATCAATGTGAAATGTTTGAAACCACATCATTGGAATTAACGTTCATTCACCGATTTCCGTTCAGCTGTCTAGAATATTCATTGATTTATGACCAGTTTTCGTTGTTGCTGTCTGCTATGTTTTCATTTGTCAAGCGGGCTGATTTACCGAATAACGTTACCTACTATAATTAACGTTGCTCGTTTAAGGCATTTAACAGCAGTACAGAACAACTGCAGTTGATGTGTTTGGTATAAGGGGGTCATATAGCATATTACATTAACTATTTGTAATAGTTATAATAAAGAAAGATAATAAAGAAAAAGGCATACATTTTTATGATTATTTGTGAGTCCCCTAATGATATGATTGTAGTAAAAATAGGGGGAACATGCCAAGCATATAATTTTATGGTCTTTATTTTTTTAATGAGGTTACCAAGACTGTTAATTTGACCAATTTTTTAATGAATGATGATTGTAAAACTAGACTAATAACGCTTTGAAAGTTATTTTTTTGGCCTACAAATTTAAACTTTACAGGGTTAATCTAATTGAATACTTGTTACATATGGTCCAATATCTATATTAGCTTACTTTTTTATCATGAACACACTTACACTAATCAACCATCTGCTTTAACATTGTTTATCAGACATAACAATCACTAATTAATCCTGTAAAAGAAGTGGCCCAGGGGACGATTCTATCGAGTGTCATGCACACGCTTATAATGGTTAGTAAATGTTCGGGAATAAAGACTAAAGAGCAATCAAGACAGAAATAAACATACAAAGCGTGTGTGGCAGTGCCTAAGCCGTAGGTGGATTTGAATGTGGCCAAGTATTAACACTTGCCAAGGTGTCTGGGGAGGTTAGCTCAGTGGTAGAGCGTATGTCCATACATATATGACTGGTCTGGTTTGTGCAGAAGGCCGTGAGTTCGATTCTACATCCTTCCAATGCCTTTACATGGTTCCCGAATATTTCACAATTACACTAGAATAACCGTATCAGAGATAAAGTTTTGAAAGTTATGTTGTTGGTTTTTATACTACTTATTCTGTATGTTAGGAGACAATAAATTTTGGTAATTTAGTTTATTAAAATCTATTCCGACGTTTCGACATGTAAGTGTCCTCTTCAGGGAATATTTAACAATTTATAAAAATGTAATGATCAAGAAATAGCCTAAAACAATGACTAAACATTAAAAATACAATGTTAAGAATAAAATGCACATTAATTGGTTCTAAGATGTCTAAAAGTGTTGTCTGATAACATTTAGTTACTAATAATAAATAGCTATACATTGTATCTATTTGTCAAAGGTAAGATATAATTTAATATATGATTGTACATAGTGATGACTAGATTACTGATATGGCTTACAAGAACCAGTTCATATTTTACATAATGCATGCATAAAATTGGAAATGAGGACATTAATTTAGTTGTATAAATATAACTAAATTAATGTTCTCATTTCCAATTTTATGTATGCATTATGTAAAATACAAACATGCAGCTCAGAGTACAATAGAGAACTGCCACTTTCAACTTTTTGGACAGATTAGTTAAGAACCAAATTGGACTTAAACATGTAGAAAAAAATTGTTAAATATTCCCTGAAGAGGACACTTACATGTCGAAACGTCGGAATAGATTTTAATAAACTAAATTACCTGAAATTTATTGTCTCCTAACACACAGAATAAGTAGTATAAAAACCAACAATGAGACCATCTGTGTCGTCTAAAATTAAACAAATTGCAAATGAAAGTTATGTTATTGGCATACTGCCGCATACATATTTAAACTGTACAGGGTTAATCTAATTGAATACTTGTTAAACATGGTCTAGCTTACTTTTTTATCACAACCACACCTACATGAATCAACCATCTGCTATAACATTATTTATCGGACATAGCAATCACTAATTAATTACTTAAGAGTCCATATTGTTATCACGATAATTAGATTAGAGATTAGATATTTTGTTATATTGGGCATCTTGATATCTTCCAAAAATCTAATTTTGCGTGCAATACGCGAGACCCACATTCCATGATATAATTTGGTAATATGTATCTGTAGAGTGTGCATCAAAAACATGTTAAATATTAATCCAAACTTCATTGAACATGAAGTGATGGCACTAAGAAAGTGCCTTGGTGACTTTTAGTGTGTGTACAGATGTCACCAAGAAGATGCTTCAGTGTGATTAGTTATGTGTTGGTCTGTTTCGTAAGCTTGTCATTTGCTGATGAAGTGTTATGATGCCCATAGATACGGGATCTAGCATCATCGTGGAGAGTTTGCAGGATGCTTTAACACAACTTATTTGGCTGTCACATTATGATATCATATTTCAACATCCAGGCATTCCCAGGGGTCCAACCCCAAAAAAAAAAAAATAAATAAAAATAAAAAATAAATAAAAAATAAATAAATAAATAAATAAAATAAAAAATAAATAAAAAATAAATGAGGCAATAAATGATGAAGGCCTTCATGCCAGTTGACTGACTAATTGGGAGTGTGGGAATGTAGGTCAAGTGTGATCCGGCAATGTGCGTCTAGCTAAGCCTCAACGAGTATGAAATCAAATGAACTTTTATTTAGAATTAAGTATGTTGGCAAAAATAAATATATTGGCAATAGAAGTATGCTGTGGAGGTTGTCAGTTATTAGCTACAGGCCTTGTCTTTTAATGAGAATCTGACCTTGGTGATTCCTCTTGGTTTGTCGTCATTTCGTATGATGTAATCAGATATTTATATATTCGTACATGAATATATATATAGTTGCGGCTCAAACCATGAAAATCGATCCATCAGTCTGTCCGTTACGGCACCATATGGGGAAAAACTAACAAAGAAACTTGGTGTGAAACCACAGATCGGTGTGATCTGCTACAGTGTTAATCCAGTCGGATAAATTGTACTAAATGTTTGGCTACAGTGCAACAAATCCTTGATTTCAGTGACTTTCTGGAATGTTTGGATGCCCTGATTTGAAATAGTTGTTCAGAGCACTGAGACAATAGTTAACATAGAGACCTGTGGCTTTTAGAGCAGTGTTTGTTCTTCATAAGTTTCTAGATGGAAATACAGAATTTCTAGATAGGAAATATGCTTGAATTTCTGACTGAAATTGACATTCAAAACTCAAAACGGTCCAGTTCACATTTATGTACATTGTAGTTAGATATATAAACCACAAGCACTAAAAAAGCTGCAAGTTTGAATTGCAGCCCAAATCAAGGCACCGTCAGTGTGTACATTTCTTGATCGATTGTGATCTGTGTACTCTTTCTAGTTCAAATTTGTTCAGACGGGCATTCTAATGTATGGTTTGGTTTGAAATATCTTCAAAGAAAGAATCGCTAATCTAATGTAATATATGAAGACACTTATCTGACTATTTAACAATGGATCAAGTGCTTACTAATTTTAATGCTGAATTAAGCTGACTATTTTTAGTGCTTAATAAAGTTTGTTTGATATTTCAGGCATAGTAACATGAAAGGGAAGAAGTATGAAAAAAGAGAGCCGCAGCAATATGCTCCGTAGGATCTACATCATATTATGGATCGGATATTTCATCATTTCTCCAGGGCAATGTTACTTTTTCAGTCATACTAATGTAGGTGAGTAATTTGCCTATATGTACAATTAGTGATTAGAAAACATTATCCTATGTTACAAGGTCCCTTACAAATGCGGAAATCAGCGATATTCAGAATCAAATGTAAACCCACTTAATTATTTGTGTGGAGTTTTATTATGTTCTAACCAGGGTCAGGATTAGGTGGAAAAGTGTTACTCGTCAGCAGGACAAGTAACCCTCAAATATCAACTCATCCTGCAAAACAATGTAATCGTCCTCCTTGAAGATGTATCTGTATGCCAATTTGACCAGAATTGCTACTTGTCAAAAGGACGAGTTGCTAAAACATTCTTTTCGTCCTCCACAAGTTTTCACTAGTCAATATGAGCAGACGAGTGGCTAATCCTGACCCTGCTAATTGAATATTTCCAGTGTTTGACAGTAACATGTGTAGATCATCAGAACAGATGCAATTGATACTTAGTTATGAGTTTTCTCAACACCCACCGTTTGTCTTCTATCTGAAATTTGAACACACAACCATGTGGCCACCCACTCTAACCATTAGTACTGCAAGGTGTTTGCATTAATATACTATCATATGTATCCTGTATGCATCATACAGTCAGATGTCTGGCAGCTTGCCCAGTATTTTAGTTCAAAATCAGACCACGGATGCCGAGTGCTCACAACTAGAATCAGGTGCCGCTATGCAAGACATGCTGCTGTGAGCTGCTGGCAGTGTTATGGATAGCATAAATGTTAGCAGATTCACAATATTTAAATAGTTTAATACTTAATTGATTTAATTTAAAGGGACCCATAAAAGGTCTCTTAATTGAATGCAATAATCTCAATTCTATCATTCCGTGCAAAAATCTCCGCCAATAACGCACGCTGATTGGTCGAGCAGGCGTGTCAATTATACGATATGCACGTTGCTAAGGGAAGATATGCACGCTGCTAAGGGCTGTAACGCGCATGCGCAAATCAGCACGAGTAAATATTTTGACATATCTTCCGACTTCCAACTAATATTTTACAAAATTATAGCTGTTGGATTAATGATTTCTTGGTGTCAAATCAATCGCATATTCGTCCTTTATCAGTCACAAATGTTTTTATAGTGGATAATTTCGAAACTATGCTAGAATACTCAAAGGTTTTAACTGAATAACAGCCGCTGAGTCGCATGGTCACAATGGCAATGAGAACGTTATGACATGATTTATTTTAAAATAAAAACAAATATGACACTCATTTAGTGTGGATTTTAGTCATGATAGAATGGTATTTGAGCACTTGATTGTCGGGTCTGCGTTCATGTCAATCAGACTTCAGCATGCTCAATTTACCGATTGACCCTCCAATCTCGTGCTCAAATCCTACAATTTATCCATATGTATCATGATGACAATGTTAAAATCAAAGTTGTATTAATTAAGACTGTTCACATAAGCATTATATCAACAAAATGTCAACATAGTGTATGTACTGCTATTGCAACCTCTATTCAATAAAAACACCATACAACTTAATCATGTAATCCATTCAACAGATATATGTTATAATGAAGAAAGAACACTGTCTAATCATTTGCGCACTTGCTTTATGACACAATTCACTCACAGCACTGCATTGACTTCATTTGACAACTGATGAAATGCACTTGCCGAAAAGCTGTATATTCCATTTCAAACCATAAATTTGCTAAGAAATGTATGTTGCATAATGTTTTTATGTATATGTATACATAGCTTAACATATCACTCACCTCTTGGTGATGATTATTGTCACTTCATTTGAGTGACAAAACAAAATGGTGAACCACAAAGACAGCCACCCCCCCTTTCCCACAAATCTGGCCATAAATCACAAACTAATGAACTCTGAGGTCAAATAAATTAATCAACAGCAACTTTGATATCTTATGCAAGATCCTGCTTTTGTAAGTTATCCTAGGTCCAATGGTATGTTTGTAATTAATCAGCATGTGATGAAGGTGTCATTTTCCTAGAAATTTCTTAACATTTAAAATCTAAAATTTTGATAGTTAAAAATTGATCTACAGCTCCAACTTTCGGTTGTTTTTTTAACTTTATTACATGCCCAACAATATCAAGATGAAAAAATACCAAAAAATTGAATTACAAAACAAAATGGCCAACAATGAAAATTATTTTAAGAAGAATTTCTTTAGTATGACGGGAAAACATCATTTATAAGCAACTTTAGAATTTATAGAGGGCTAAAAGAATTACATTCTCATAGAGGTACAACATTGCTCTACAAATGCTGATTCATAAATTTGAAGTTGTATTACAAGTAAACATGTAATAAATGATTGTTTTGAAGCACTTGTTTTCATTAAAAGTATCTCATCTCAACACTGATTACTATAGCAAGCTTTTGAATTACACAAATAGAACAGCCGGCATGACTCGCTGCTGCTAGCTAGCAAACCTCGGGCATTATGCGTTGATTCTCATGCATGTAGCAGTATGGTGACATGTTCATGATATATACTACATTCGGCCACATTTAGAGTGACTCTTAACAGAAAATGCACTTAAAGTTTTTTTATTTCATTCCTAAACCCCCCCCCCCCCCATTTTATTAGGCCCGGAATTTGGAAGAATCCGGGCGGATTCGGCATTTTTAGTTGCTCCCCGGAATATGATGATTCCGTCCTCCTATGTACCCGGACTACTTAGCGAGAAACGGAGGCCAAAGGCTCCATCGCCGTAGTAAAAATATAACGGTCACATGCAATCGGAGGCAACCGGAGGCTGAAATTGTCCGGGCGGAATGTGCGAGATAGGCAAATTAACATGCAGCCCGGAGTCTAAATGACGGTGTCATGCTAAACGGAGAGTATATATAACGGGGGGAATTCACGGGAATCAGCCTCGTGCAAGGTCCAAAAACTTGTTGAACTTATATATGAATACAAATGGAAAAAACATGGTCACCAGGAATATGGGAGGCTGTAGTTGGGGGTAACATTGCATGCCTCAAGTTGAGTTCTGAATTTGTTGGATATGGTGTCACATAAGTGTACATTATGATACCCACTTTCTAAACACAAGCATTTCTGTCAAGCCTAGTCAGTGGGTATATATACAGCTTAAAACCATACAGATGTAGGTAGATCCTCATCTATCCCCGTCCATGCCGGCACGGATCCATTTCGGCTACTGAGAGAACAGACCGTAGCGTAGAAAGTGACGGATCAACGCCAAACGGATTGAAATGTCTCCGGCCGGCCCCGATGTTAGCGACGGGCCAGTCATAATACACTCCGTACGGAATAAAAATCACTCCGGCTGGATTGCACCCCATTAAAACTCATTATAAAATTGTTCCGGATCAAGTCCGCCCGTAGCCACTGTCCGTAGCCTGATATGACGGCCGGTATGTAAGACCGATGGAAAATGATACGGAGAGTACACGTATCGTGAAGATCCGGAGCGTAAACGACGGACAGTCACTACGGCCGGAGCCTATCCGGAGAGAATATATGCCGGCCGTAGCGCAAAAATTCCGGGTTCGCGGGTATCACCCGGAAAGCAATCCGGAGGTTTTTACGACGGGTCGGAGCCGGACCGGAACTGGAGCCTAACCGGAGCCTTTATTCCGGGCGGAACCATCATCCGGAGGGGATTAACGTCGATCGATATTTCGCATTCCGGCCGGCATACAAAAAATGACTTCGCATGAGAAGTGGATTTTGCAGCCTCCGGTTCAATGCCCAGAGCCCGAAAATCACCGGCCGGAATGGTACACGGAATCTGACTTTGCCATTTTTCGAGCGATTTTTTGAGATTCCGGCCGGAATATTCCTAATAAAATGGGGGGGTTAGATATAGAGAAAAGTGTGAAAGATGGGTTAAAGCATTTCCATATAGCAAGCTGAAATCTGATGCCTAACGGCGGGAAGGCTGATGAAAACTGGGCAAGCTGCCAGACATCTGACTGATGGTTTGTATTTGTATTTGTGTTTTTCTATCCAAATGTCAAATTCATCTTAACCCTATTTTACTGAATTACTTACTATTATCAGGAATAAATGACTCATTTATTCCTGCTATTATTAAATCATTTACTAAATATAGTAAAATAGTTTAATTTAATTCACTTTGACTGCAAAGCACCTGGCTATAAAAACACACCAAAGCAATTTTTGTTTTCAGTTTTGTGTTTAATAAAGAAAACTCTTATCTCCCTGCAGTATGTGACTGTAACTTGAGATTGAAACTTGACCTGTGCCTGCTATATTGTAAACGGTAGAACAGGACACAGAAGTTTGTGCATCTCATGTTTGTTCCAACCAGGATGTGTACTACTAACTTTAATTGTTTGGAACTTTTAAGCTATTCAATCAATGGATATAATTTTGAGCATCATGTATTCGGCGGTAGTATGGCAGTAGTTTTGTTGTGGATACTGTTAGGTTTTGCGCGTGTTGACAAGACAGTCCAATTTGAAGATTTGTACCACAGTGTTCATAATAATTCTGCCGTTTTGATAGAGATCCGCGGCCCAATCTCGGTGCTGGAAGGCAGTGAGGTGGTGTTCTCGTGCAGGCTCACTGAGCACTATGAAAGTGACCGCGGTCAGCCGAAACTCGCGTTCTCTTTTAACAGCAACACCACTCTGCCGAAAGAGGTAAGATCAATGCTTTTATTCCAGAAGTGCTCTTTTTTCAAATTGCATCTAATATTATTACAGGGTTTTTTCAAGTAATGAAATAAGCTTGATTAATGTGGTATAGTATTTTAAACAAACGTCTTTCATGTATAAAAAACTAACAATAATTGTTATCTTGCATAAAGGTATGTATGTAAAAAAATTGCATAAACAGTAATGTTTTTTTCACAGTTTTTGAGAATTTCTATGGTTCTAACTGTAAAAGCTAAGCAATTTCTCCTCTGTAGATACAATGTTAAACAATTTGAACTCTTTCCCATTCAGGCTGAAGTTTTACAGAACGGGACGGGCCGAGATACGGCAATATTCTTGAAATGGACTGCAGACGCTGAACTTGACAACGGTAAGTCTTTGTTAGCTTATTTATTGTTAAATAGAGGAAGTGGCATAAACATTGCGGACATATATGTGTCCTGGATTTGATGTTTGTCCATCGTGTTGTTTGCTTTTGAATGAGCACAATGAGATCCGTACTCTATAGCTGTGTCCAAACGCTTCCGGGCATTTTGGCTGAAAAATCCACTATTCAGGAGTTGGGCCTTTACGAGTATTAGCTATTGCCTAATCCAAATTGTACATATTGTTCAATAAAATATGTTTAAATCAAGTATTCCAATGGTCCAGATTCACTGCTTAACAAGTGCAGCTCTCAAAAGCTCGTCATACTGATGTAGTAGAAATAGTCAAAAGAAACTGCTGTATATTATCCAGTAAGATTCATTTTCAAATGGTTAAAATCCCCCTGATGATTCAACATTTTGATAACTCAAATTTTTTGTTATATAATAAAGTAATTTTCGATAAATCCAGAATTTAAACTTACAATTCAAAGTTTTCGGTCTTTAAATCTAAAGACCATTGTCAATTGATGTAAAGACCAAAAACTTTGAATCACAAGTTTAAGCTCTAGATTAATCATAAATTACTTCATTGCATATGATCAGAAAACCATGTGATGGGCTGGTATGATTTTTTTTTTATTTGATTTTTTTAAAATACTTTAATTTCATTTTAAAACCCATGTCTCATTTTACATAAGAGTCGTATTGCGGGACTTGCAATGACTGTACAATTTTACACATAACTGTTGAAATAGTTAAAGTTCAAGTTTAGAGAAGAGCAAATTTTTCTCTTTGTTAAGTTTTCATAAATAATATTCGCTCACATAATCAAGGATTCAATCGTAAAACAGAATAATCATAAGAATTCACAGATAATTTTTAATTGATATTTGTATATATCATTATTCTATTTTTTTACCTGTCCTACTGTCTAAAGGTTTTAACAAATTAACATCATTATCATCCTTACAATAAGTAATCTAATAGGTCACAGGTAGATGCAGTATATCCAATTTATTTTTACAAAATGGTGTAAAGACTTTTAAAGAACTTCACAGAAAATGTATCACTGGCTTTATCAATAGGCTTTTAATAGTAATAATGTTCTAGTCAGTACTATTGTCAGTTCTATGTATTTTAAATTTAGTTCCAATCTTTTTAAAAGATGGCAACAAACTGCATTTTGTCTAGTCAAGTAACGACCCACAGTGTGAGTTTTTAATTTACATGTAATATATGAGGTGTGGTGCTACTATTTTATATCAATGTATATGTATACTTTTTATTATATTGTTTTATATGGACTCTAATGCATGTATTGTAGGATTTTGAGCACGAGATTGTCGCGAACGCAGTGAGTGTCAATCACACATCACCGTGCAAAATTATACGATTGACCCGACAATCGAGTGCTCAAATACCACTCTATCATGACTAAAATGACTAAAATCCACACTAAATGAGTGTATGATTCGTTTTTATTTTAAAATAAATCATATCATAACGTTCTCATTGCCATTTTGACCATCTGACTCAGCGGCTGTTATTCAGTTAAAACCTTTGAATATTTAGCATAGTTTCGAAATTATCCACTATAAAAACATTTGTGAATGATAAAGGACGAATATGCGATTGATTTGACACCAAGAAATAGCAAATCCAGTAACTATAAATTTGTCAAATATTAGGTAGAAGTCGGAAGATGTGTAAATGTTTACTGTGTTAATTTCCGCGCATGCGCGTTACAGCCCTTAGCAGCGTGCATATCGTATGATTAACTCGCCTGTTCGACCAATCAGCGTGGGTTATTGGCGGAGATTTTTGCCCGGAATGATAGAATGATTATATATGTATTCTATGTCTGAACTAAATAAATAAATAAAAACAAAAAAAAATAGATCAGCTATAGATGAACTTGTTTGTTCCAGGTCAGGGCATCAACGTCGGCTGTTCTCTCAACAACTGCACCAAATATTTCGGTGACTCGGACTGTGTCTATGAAGTGGTTCACATACACCGTAAGTCGTGGTTGTGAGGCTTATACACTTGTTTTCGTATAGCTAGGAGTCATGGGAAATAAATAGACAAACAAACCAAGCACTTGGCTGTTTTGCATATGCATGAAGCTTTTTCGCTGTCTTGATAGAAATATTTCAGTACGATTTTGACCCACGTAGTGCATTCTCAATCAACCAATGCTTTGTGATGCTACGGCTCATCAGAAAGAAGTGATAAGACTGATACTGTTTGTCTATTTTTTCCCAGAATGCAATTGTTTGTAGCCACCAGCTGGTTTTAGCCAGGAACTACGATCGCACCCTAAATATTTCTATTAGAAAATAAGTGTATGGGAGTAAACTAGCCTTTGTCAAGGCCCAGAATATCATTCAAAAAGATTATTGAAACTTGTGATCATTGCACTCAGAAACAGCACCAGTCTAAATGTCTCAGCCTACCGAGATGATATTTAAACTCCAGGCTGTTAGAGTCAGTCTAAGATGTGCTATTGCATGACAAAGGAGTTGTATTCTGTGTGGGTGTTTTGATATGAAGGAAACTAAATACGAATAACTAAATATTAAATATCATAGCCTTTAGAAAGGCTACAGTAACCGGCAGATCTTGTGATCTGTTGAAATGTATACGTGGCTTGAATCTCTGATTTCAAAGGGAAATGTGTAATATGATACTGCGAGTGGAAGAAACCTCTAGAATAGATTACAGCCATGTGTTTATTCATAATCTGGTTTCATTGGTAAAAAACCAACAACAATATGTTCTGCCAACTAAATCAAGACATTTTACACTAATAAGGCACTCATACTTAGTCACGTTTGGCAACGTAGAGTCTGCGTTATGTTGCCATTCCTCGTAAAAAAACCTAATCAGATAGCTGTCGAAATATTTAATATTTCAAATCAAATTATCGTTGTTGTTAAAAATAAACTTCTCAATAACAATAGAATATGGTAAAAAACAACAAGTGAATCTGTATAAAAAGTTCTTGGACGCTGCTTTCCATATCATATTATATTAAAAAAAACAGATTATGAAGTCAAAAATTCAAAATCACAAATTTTGTTGTTCATTTGATAAAATTGAAGATGAAAATTTGTGTCTCTAACCTTTTGGACTTCATAATTTGTTCTGTTTAAAAAAGCTCTGTTCTGGTCTGTTGCAGGCGTGCCTCTGAGTGGTAGGAAATGGCTGGAAAAGACCTACTGCCAATAAACTGAGAATGCCGAAAAAATAAAAGTAGAATCTGTACTCACACACACAGATGACCAACGTCTGTTGCAGGCGGGACTCACGTCAGCATCAGTGGCACCCACGCACGTCGCACAACTGGGCACTTCACACTTACGCATTTTGCAAAATTCCCACTTCACACTAACAGTTGATTCATGGCACCCAACATCATGGGATAACCAAGGGGTGTGTTAAAAATAGGGCAGAAACCTGCCAACCCTGGTGTGTTTTATGTATACTAAGGCCACTATGTTTTTTTTCTCTTTTTAGATTAGAAGAAAATATTCCAAATCTAATGAGGGGGGGTAAAAAAACATTTAAAAAAAAGCATGTTTTTGGGCTATCTGAAAAAATCTAATATGTAAAATAAAAACATATCTAGTCTAGGACTCACAGACCAACAACCCCGCTAGCTGATTTTGGACTAGATGCATCCTGACATGCTGTTGATGGCAATTTTATGGGCATTTCAAATCAAATCATTTATTAAATTAGACCTAAAACATGTCCATATAACAAGATAACAAATATTTGATGGAGTGGCTCAACAATTCTTTTTTGTTTTTTGTTTTCTTTCTTGTTTTTTTTTTTTAAGATTATGTAAAACTAATGATTTAGTCTTAAAAAAACATGTTTTTTTCGTTTTGGAGCTAGGAAAAATTAAAGGGCATTAAAAAAAAAACATAGTGGCCTAATATGATTTAGTAACACTATATCATACATTACTACTATTATATAAAAATGTATTTAGTAAAATATGTATGGTATAATTATTTTGTAAATCATAGTAATAAACATGTCACCCTCCCATGATGCTGGGGCCCATGGAGTTGATCGGCATTGTCATAGATATGTCATGCAAAACCCAAATGATGTCAGCTCAGACAGCTTTCTAGAGAATTCTAGAGAATCTAGTGGTTGTATTGGGAGGTTACTTTTTTCGGGCTGCCATTAAAATAAATAAAGGTGCTTATTTCCCGTACAAAATGGACCCTTGAAAGCGTCAAGTGAAGTGAAGTCAAGTAATATTTATTTAAAAGTCGGTACAATATAACAAATAACATAAGCTCTACAGAGCTTTTAAAACCGACAATACAGACGCATACAATTACACATTATACACTAAACTAAATTTATATAGATAAGTTATTTACAAAATGAACATTTACAGCTTTCACCTTCCCACTTTCCCATGACACCCCTAAACTCATTTAATGACATTGACACTCTAAAATCATTTTGAAGTTCATTCCAAATTTTTGGCGCATGCCGATTTTGGATGTTGTGTTTATTTCTCAGAGCTAACACTCCGGTGCAGCGCGTGAATCTCACAGACGAACAAAAGCTCTCGACCAGCTACGAATGGCGTCCGTATGAAATCGGGGCAACCTACTTCCTGAAGATGACCGCTTCCAATTTCTACGGGACAAAGGAATCGCAAGTCTTCCAAGTTGATACCAGTACTATAGGTAAAATAACTATGATATTTTTATTGGTTCATGAATCATATATTGAAAATTGTAAGTTGTTTAAAATGCCCCAAAGCCTGGGTGATATCACAGTTAGAGTATAAGACGTGACGAATTATAAGTTGCTGAGTGTATGTAACTTTACTGGAGCTAAGAGTTTGAGTTGTCTTATACTTGGTTATATAGAAGACTGTGATAATTTTACTTTTAATTCTCTACCTTTTTCTTCTTACAGCTGCGTTTATCCAAAAAGTTTTCAAAAAAATTTAAAAGTAAGTTTTATTGACATTGCTTCGATCTCTTGGTCCTCAAATCTAAAAAAAACTAATCTGTTTTTGGATAAACACAGCTGTAAGAAGAAAAATGTTGAGAATTAAAATGAGGCACGAAGCTGTTTACTGTATAACAAGTATGAAATGGCTGTGAAAATGTGGATGATGCAATCCAAAAACAGATTAGTTTTTTTAGATTTGAGGACCAAGAGGTCGAAGCAATGTCAATAAAACTTACTTTTAAATTTTTTTGAAAACTTTTTGGATAAACACAGCTGTAAGAAGAAAAAGGTATAGAATTAAAATGAGGCACAATGCTGTTTACTGTATAACAAGTATAATATAGCTTGTGATAATGTGGATGATGCAAAGTTCACCTCAGAATGCGAGATTAGTGCTGGATTCGTTCTCAGATTTTTGGTCTTGATTAAAATGCATCTTGTTGGCGAATCGTGATAATATACATGTACTCAGTTAACAAAATAAGCTGCTCATCAGTACGACAATTTCCACAACTAGTCAATCTGTCTGGCTGAGTGAGTTCGTGCTCATTCTGCTCAAGTGCATGCTAAATAAAGAGTGTGGCTCGTCAAGGTTTCACTGACCATTCACACCCCAGTTCTATGGCAATATAATGTAATAATGCCACCGTGAAAATCCCTAAAATTACTTGCGTCTACAGCCAATCAGAGTAAAGGTCATTTGCATACATGCTTTGAAAAATCATTGCACACAGTCATGGCCAAAAGCGGTCGCCACTGTAGCTGATGTATGCTTGACACCATTTCAACCAATCAGGCCTCTGAGATTCCTCTGTTTACAAGTAGCATCTAGCACATGTTTCCATTTATAAATAGAACTGAGGTGCTGTACAGAATTCAAAAAAATGAAAAATAAACATAATAGTATATCACATTAAATCCCAAAACAGTGGTATCCATGTTTGTTTGACCGTTGTAGTGACCCCTGCGGCGGTCAGTGACCTGACCACCGTCTCCGTGGCTACAGACTCTGCCCACCTGGTGTGGTCACTCCCACGTAGCGACAAACTGACCCGGTCAATGTCACAGTGACCGAGGAGGAGCAGGGACAGGTAGAAATGAAAATAGAAAATTCTTTTTTTTCTATACATTTATTTATTTACATGCAAAAAGCTTTTTTTAAATTGTGCTGTTTGTACTTTTTCTTTCTATGCTAGACAGTGACTGAAAATCCGTGAATGAGCTGTTAAATGTTGATAATGTGACTTAAACACTTATCATCCAAACAGCATGAAATTGTTACATAATGTAATGTATTTGACACCAACATCAATGTACATGTTCAATATATCTTCAGTGTATCAATGTGAAATGTTTAAAACCACATTATCGGAATAACGCTCATTCACGGTTTTAGAAAAAAAATTTGTCTATAAGTTCTAAATATAGCAAATTTCAAAAATGTTAAAGCTTTTCATAATCATATGCACTAATGGCTACAGTCTATGCTATGTAAGGACTTCACAAAATTACTAATATAGAAAATACTGTGATCAGGTTAAATGTTGATTTCTTTTTGTTTTGATAATATCCACCGAAACATCACTGGTTATGGACAATCTGAGTCGTTTTGTTCCTTCTTCACATAACGAGTCCCCAAGCTCTCGGCTGTCCCAGGTGTCCTCGCTGCTGCTGACCAATGCGTCCGAGTGTCGTCTGACCGGCCTCGTCCCCTACACCACCTACACCGCCACCGCACGGCTTCAGGACGCAACTTCACGCACGGAGCGAACCACACGATCACACTCACAACACGCAGCTCAGGTAGGT
>CM032667.1:24387686-24441521 GCA_019095985.1 Streblospio benedicti
TGATTTATTAGTTGATTGCTTTTAATTTACAAATGATATTTCATTGCTTTGATTGGTAATGGACACTTGTGGTGTATAAGATAACCGGCTTGTGCCTTCTACCATTTTTGCCCATGGCATATAAATGTAGAATTAATGATGGAAGCCACAAGCTGTGTTAAATACGTCACAAGTGACCATCTACCAAATGCTGTTCATTCGCTTCATAGTTGCTTTTTTTTTGCTTAAAATAGCATTTGCCATTTCTTTTTTCATCTAGATTTGGTAAAGTTTGATTGTTATATTATTTTTTTTTTTTCGCGTTATTAGTGGTCTGTGGTGTGGATGAGGTGTGAATGAAGCGTATTGTAGACGTTTTTACTACATTTTGTTCTTGGTTTGGGTTTTGTATAATATTGTTGCCAGTACTGGACTTGAGGTTTAGTTGCGTCTGCTTGGTTTAGTGGACACAGTATGGAATAGTCGGGGTTAGCGAACAGGACAAATGATAAAAAGTCCTGTTCAGGTTTATAATTGTTAATAAGGTATTTCTTTTAGATCTTCATTAAAGAGATAATGGTGTTGATGTTGTATTTTGTCTTTTGTAAGAACAATCGGTTTTCTTTAATGTGAAAGTTTACTGTTAAATTGTCTCTCTAATATCTAAAATCATTCATTTATATCTTCTTTATCACTGAATGTTACAACTTATATGCGTATATCTGAAATGAAAATCTGAAGAATCTTTGGTTACAAATTTATAGTTGATATAGCTTTTAGAAAGAACTTAACTTAAGTTATTTTTTTTCAATTTTTTGGTTGAGGTTTGATTCCTATTATTTTCAGTTTATAACTAATACACGCTCAAGTAGTGGTGGTAATGTCATCAATCTAAATGAAGCTAAATCAAACAGTATGGTCAGAAAATAGTTTTTCTAGATTGCTTATTTATTTCCATTCCTATTACAAGCTAATAACCTCAGAAGCTGTCAATCAAAATCATGACTTTTATCAACCAAAAAGTCGTTTGGTTTGTCCAAAATCTTTTAAGCTTAGCTTGTAGAAGGGCAGCATAAGTGTTAGAGTCGATATATTGAAACGCTTAAGAACCGATGAACATATACAATATTTTCAACAGAAACTGCATCATCCCACCAAAATCACCACAATCATAGAAGGAACGTCCCATGTTGATT
Organism: Streblospio benedicti; assembly: GCA_019095985.1. Lineage (NCBI taxonomy): Eukaryota > Metazoa > Annelida > Polychaeta > Spionida > Spionidae > Streblospio > Streblospio benedicti. The sequence continues at coordinate 24,388,862 of CM032667.1, forward strand.
TCCAAAATCCAATGTCCAATAAATATATCAATGAATATTCTTTTTGGAGAGGACTCAAATCACCTTTTTATCCCGCCCAATCCGATTTTTGATATAAGATATATTTGAAGTAATGATCATTGTTATTTAGTTTTTCCAAAATGAGACCAGTTTCATTCTTTTAACCATATAGAGCTTCAGAGCCCTAATCATATGATTAAAACTAAATTTAGAAAACTTGCCAAATTGTGTTAAATGTTTTAAGTTTATTAAATCTTATCAGCTCTACAGAGCCCTAATCATATGATTAAAACTTGAAACATTTTCGAAATTTGTTACATTTAGAAAACTTGTAGCATAGAAAGAAAACATTGTACAAATATTTTGTAATATATTTTCTTTCTCACTGCTTTATTTATCAAATAAACACATCAAAGTAACAAAATATTTTTAACTAGTTTCAAGATCTGCAGTCTTCTTTTCAATTCAAAAGGAGGCTGCAGATCTCGAAACTAGTTAAAAATATTTGGTTACTTTGATTTGTTTATTTGATAAATAAAGCAGTGAGAAAGAAAATATATTACAAAATGAGACCTTATGCTGCATACTAGAAACACTCGATTTTACAATAGTAACGTATGCTGTGACTTGTTGTTCAGTGTTCACCGCGGGGGTGATCAGTATCGTGGCCGTGGCTGGACTCCTCTTCCTGGCTCTCTTCCTCGCTGGCGTCTGGGTCCTGATGCGCAAGTGCAAGAACATCAAGAAGTGGGTTCACGGGGTGCACATCACAGCACCGCCAGACGCGGCGCGGCGAGGGGTAAACACACGCTTAGTTCTATCCTTTTTAATGTTAGTTTGTCTCTTTCATTTTCTTGCTGTTATTCTTAGTATTTCTAACTGCTGTACAAAATAAGTGCCAAAGATTTATAAAAATTAAGTTTATTTAATTTTGCTGAGTGCTTTCGAACATAAAGTTCCTCATCAGAGCTAAAATATCTAATGGTAGCCAAACTTGCTGTTAACTATTCTAAAATGATCAAAACCAACACTTTAATTTCCATATGCTGTCTACCACAGACCTAGAAATACAAAAATCATTTTAGACCAACACTGCAACATTTTTAATCCATATGCTGTCTACCAATCTGTTATTTAGAATACTTATTTAGTTATCACTAAAAATGTTTATCATTGTAAAATATGATTCTATTCGATATGTAATTAGATATTCTGACACAGTAAAGTGTGAATAACTCCACCTCAAAAATTCCGTGGATTTTATTGATGTGCTTTGACAAAATGATTTTTGCATGACTTATTTGTGTTGAAACTTTGATCATGTTGTGAGTTGTTTAGGTGTCAGAGAGCAGCGACTGACGACCCCATGGTGAGTTGACTGACACATATTTTTTCTACAATAAAACTGTAGAATATTTTTAAAAACAAGTGATGGTGATTTTTTTACTGTACATTGAATGAATGACAAAATTTGTTATTTTTCAGAAGACCAAGTGAATATATTTAAAAACATAAGTGATTGACAACTTTGATCATGTTGTAGAGTTGTTTGAATGTTGAAATGGAAGCCAGGGTGAACTGACTGACAACACTGGAACTTTGACTGACTTTTGACATCAACTGAGAATTTCTGAGTTCCTGACAGATTGGAATCTGACCTGACTGCCTGCCTGTGACTGACTGCAGAACTGATCCACTGACGATACTGATATTTTCTGACTTATGATTACAGGACATGGAGAACTCATTCATCTATACACTGTTTGAAGTATTTTCTACCACTTAGTTTATGTACATTAACCTAAAACTGAGTGTTTGTTTCAAAGATTGAGCAGGTAAGACCTCATTGAAGTAGTCTCCATTGGACCATGAAAATTCTTGATGCTGTTTGATTTTCATGAAAAAGCCGTAATAAAATGATTTTACGTGTCAACAGCCCACCTATCTGATGAATAAAGTTGGCTACTCAATTACATGCACTTGTGTACATTTCCATATTTCTCAATATTATTCAAAAAATTTTTTAAGGTTGTATATATTCATTTCATAATTTCCCATTTATAAAATCAATCAATCAAATCCATTGAAATTGTTTGAACCATGAATAAGAAAATCAATCAAATTATTTTTTTATATTGTATTTCCATATTTCTAGATATTTCAAAAGTTTTTAAAATTTTTAAATCATTTCTAGATATTTAGTAAAAATCTATCAAAAAAACTTTTATTCATTTCAATGTTTCCAAATATAAAATAAAATCAATTAATCCATAATCCGTATTTCTATTTTCTATCAATCAAATTGTTTTTGTTTCTAAATAATTAATAAAATCAATCAAATTTTTTTAAGATGCAAAGATTTCTAAATAAGAAAATTCCATTCATTTTTAGTATTTCAGATAAAAATCCTAAGTCCTAATATATATAAAAAAAATCTTAAGACTCATCTTTTATGTCTTGAAGTATTACATATATATTTTTATGCTTTTTCAATCATATTCTATTGTTATTGTAATGTCTTATGTCTTTTACTCTATAAACTTTCAATTCACAATTTATGAATTTGCTTGGGGATTTTTATTACATATATTTGTTTTATCTTTTTCTATTATTGCTATTAATTTGTCACATAGTGTTCTGAACTTGTGGATTTAAGTGCCATATAAAAAAACGTATTATCAGTTATTTATATTATACAAAATCTTTGTCAAATAGGCACAACAAGGTTTCATTTCTAGACCATGGTTTTTCACAACTAGTCAGATTTATTTATATTAAATTTTAAAAAAATAGTTTGTTTCCGTTATCTTAAATCTGAACAACTGTATTAAAAAACCTATATAAGAACCAAAAATATTTATTTTTTTAAAAGTGTAATATTATTATGATTAGTTTGCATGTTTTCCAGACTGAACAGCAGTGGGGTCTGTCTGAGGGGCCTCAGTCTGCTGGAACGAGCGTGTTCCCCACTGGGGCCCCCGCCCAGGTACCAGCCTGTCTCACAGCATTACAAGGTCCCCCCACACCCAGGGTGAGTCTCATAGCATGGAACAACTTTTTTGATTTGCTAATGATTAGTTTTGTTTTATGTTCTCCAACAAAACAGAGTAATAATCATGAAAATTTTAAAATTCTATATTATAAAAGTTTTCAATTACAAGGCTTCTTATCTTGAATTTCAGTTTCTTTGTTTGTGGTCCCTGGTCAATCGCTTAAAAAAATTAAATGTCTTATTCACAAAACTCTAAGTTTTCAATATATTTTAAAAAACACTGCTTAAAACTGTTGACCAAAATCTGTCATCACATTAAAGGAAGTTGTTTATTTTTTTGTTGTAAATATGTTTTGTGTTGTAGACTCTTCATCCAACTACATCATACCAAAAAATGATCTCAAAGACTTTTCTCTTTTTTATCCCAAACCAGTGTCCATTATTATTGCTGACTGCTGTTGTGAAAGTGTTTTCTTTGTCAGCTGTAACTTAAGATCAGATAATTTCATTTCAGAATATTACAAATACATTGACAACAGTGTAATTTTCTTCCATACAACGGTTAAAAGAATATTTATTCTGAATGTTCCTCTATGAGTGTCTATATTGTGGGTTTGTTCTTATGCTTTACTTCAAATTTCCATATATAAATTTTAAAAACACCTTTCAATGACAAGAATGCTAGTTCAAATGTCAAAATTTCCACTTTCATTTTTTATCAAACCAGTTAATTTGATATACCAACATACAGATTATAATAACATTCATTTGATTTTTATTATCATTATCTTGTATCATGCATGTATTCCAATATACTAGAGTATATTTCATTCATTTTGTTTTATTCAAAGGATGATGTTTGTGTTGACAAAACTCAATGATTATTAATATCCTTGGTTCCTTTTACTAAAATATAAATAATTTTGTATCCTCCACACCGTAAACAAACGAACGGAAAACCGTGAATGAACGTTATTCGATAATGTGGTTTTAAACATTTCACATTGATACACTGAAGATAAATTGAACATCTAAAGATGTTGTTTAATAAATACATTACATGATTATGTAAAAATTTCAAAAAAAAAATCTCTTTGAATGATGCCTTATCTAAAATCACTTTATCATTCTTCATTCAATTTTCTCAACCATTACATGATTTGGAAAAATTTAAAAAATTGTTTAAATTTTAGTAATTTTCTAAAATCACATTATCTCAATGTTCAAGCTTCATTGTGTTTTCGTGTTTGCACTCATCATCAGTTTGAATGAAAAAAAATGAAAATATATAAAAAAATTAAAAAATAAATAAATCCTCTTCCTCTCCTCTCAGATCCTCCGCTGACCAGTCGGCTGCGTCCACCCAGACGTCGGGTTTCCATGACGACATCCCCAGCTACAGTCAACTCGCCCAGATGCAACTCCCAGTCTACGCAAACTTCCACCCAGACTCCGCCCCTGCCTCCGCGGGCTCGGCCAATCAGCTGCCAGCGTACGTGGTTGCCGCGGTGACAGACCCAGCCGTCTATCAGAACGTGTTCGCGGGTTGTCCACAGCAACCCGGCGGACCGAGCTTCATGCTGCTGCCGGTCGCCACGCCACAGGGAGACTACGTGACCGGGGCGCATTGTGGAGCCGCGGGGGGTTACGTCGCCGTGCCTCCCACAATGCCCTATGTGCCGAATGGCGAGTGTAATGGGACAAACGGGAGGAAAGCCGAGGCTGGTAATCTGCCATATGTCTGGCTTCCGGATCTTTCGATGTTAGGACCGAGTGATTACGTGAGCGCTCCGCCTGAGTCACTCACGCATCCCGTGGAAAGTAGCTCGATGGAAAACCTGCACAAACTCGACCACGACGCGTTCAAACACTTCGCCAACCTGTCTCCGATAGAACGACCAGGCGCCGTTCTCGTTTCTGCAGCAGAGTGCAGCAGAGAAAGACGCGGACGAGGAGGGATCGGAAACCGAAGCCGACAGTCTGCTACCGCAGCCGGGAGAAAAACAATGATAAACAGCAGCAGCCGTTTACGACAAAACCAACAGCAGAAACCGCATCAGCTGGTAAGGAGATTTTGGTGTCTTTTAATTATGTGTATTCTTCTATTAAGTATGAGTATTAGAGGAAACTCTTTAGTACTAGTTGTATAATATGCTTTATGTTGAAAGGATGTTGGGTTTTACTTTTACTATTTAACATGCAACACTAACTTATATACATTACATAAGTTGACTATATATGGTAATATATACTTATTCACGACAACATTTCCATATATGGCAATGGGTTTATGGCTACTCTTCCTCCACAGCAGCCACCTATATAACAGAGAGCCAGCTCCCCCCGAGTGGTTACGTCGCGTACGTTCCTCCTCCCAGCGCCGGCGCGGGTTACGTGGTGGCCGCGCCGGCACCGGGCGCGCCTCACGGAGTGTTCGTCCCGTGCTCCTCGCTCTGCGCTCTCCCAGCGCCGATCGCGGCACAGAGAGCCGCGAGACCGCCTCAATGGGTCGCGTGCCGTGCGCCAGCGCTCCCCCGCATCGCAGAGGTGGGTATAATGCCTAGTTTATTGTATTAGTAGTTTCGTAAAGTCTATGCGCAACATTTTTCAATTCCCAGTTGCGCAGAAAAGTTGCGTGCTCGTCTGAAATTATTTACTTTTTGAGACACAAAAGTCAATGGGTACTTCCGGTATATTTTATAAGGCCATTTAAAATCGCATTTATTGGTATATCATTTAAAATGTGTATTCTACACAACATTGATGGCTGTTACACTGATAGACGTTGGAAAATTAAGTAAATACATCTATTTGAGGCGTGCATTCAGATTCTTCATAATAGTGAAGTTATCAACTTTGCTCCAATCACTAGCCATCTGCAAATTTGACCAAGACCGGCTTTTGCCCATAACTTCGTCAATTTTTATGCTAACTAAAATCTGATTACAGATTCATAATCCTCATTCAAAGTCCTATTAGGAATGCTACTTGAGGTATACATTCTTCATAATAGTGAAGTTCACACGTTTGTATCATTCACAACCTACACAGGTCGTCTGCACTTTTTTATGAAGACTGTTATTTTGCACCAGTCTTTGTCAATTTCCATGCTAACTAAAATCTGATTACAGATTCTTAATCCTCACTCAAAACCCTATTTATGATAGTATTTTCCATAAATGACATACGATAAGTGATCCTTGAAACTGACCTTAAAATATTTAAAATCGTGTTAGTCTACAATGATGCGGAAAGCCAGAATTAGTCAATGGACTTTTTGGTATTGATTAATTCCACTGCGCAACACGTCCCGCGCAACTGGGAATTGAAGAATACGGTCTCATTTTTCGTACTGTGTTTTCTTTTGATGCTCTAAGTTCTAAATGTTGCGAATTTCTAAAATGTTTTAAGTTTCATCAAAGCTTTTCAGACTCATCGTATGTTAGTAAGGCTCTGTAGAGCTGAAAAGGTTTAGTAAAACTTAAAACATTTTGAAAATTCAGAACTTAGAGCAGAGAAAGAAAACAAAGTACGAAAAATCATCCTATGTTGTGGTGAGAAATGATGTCAGACAGAATAGATCTAAAGGTGATTTTTTATTGCATTTTTTTAGTTTTTTTTATAGGTTTTAATAAGTTTTATTACCATGACATTGCCATAAATTCATATATTTAAATACATAAATGGGCGTATAATGTCACAGCTTCATCATAACACTTAACTAGGTAACGATAAAGCAATAATAATAAACAAGTAAATAATTACAGGACAACACATTCGATCTTCAATGTTCTGTTGATTAGTTACATAGCATATGATTTCATATCTTCTTTTTTTTCTAACCTATTGCTAATATGTCCAAACATAAAGTATCAAGAGAAAATTATTTTATTTTATTTTGATTTAAATTTCAAGTACATATACTCCTTATCAAAGATCCAAATACAATACTTGAAAAATCTCCATTTTATATACATTTCTTAGATGTGTAGTATAAAAAGGAGATTTTTCAAGTATTGTATTTGGATCTTTGATAAGGAGTATATGTACTTGAAATTTAAATCAAAATGAAATGAAATAATTTTCTCTTGATAGTTTATGTTTAGATATATTAGCAATAAGTTAGAAACAGAAAGACATTCGATCTTGTTCTTTCATATCCCTTTACAACAATCACAAACATCCAACAAATGAGATTAAGAATACGTAAACAGTGGCATCATTATGAAATCACAAATGAACATTGAATTTTTTTGTTTTTTTTTTTTTTTTTTTTTTAACAAAAATGGTACCTTAACTGAAATGATTAATTAACACAGAGAACGATTGTCATTGCAAAAAAGCCATTTTGGAGAATTTCTTATTTACATCATCAAAAGTAACAGTCTTAGATTTTGCGATGGCTTCAGATTCAGATGCAGCTTTTTCTTGTTCAGGTTCAGGTTTGAAATGTTGATAGTAAGACTTTGTAACATCGATCATCAAATCCTGCTCGCAATCAGGAAGCTCCGACTGATAGGACGCAGGATTTCCCGCAAACAGAGCGAAAGGAGGAACGACCGTTTCTGGTGGAAGCACGGAATTATCTGCTATTGCACAACAGTCTTTTAAAACACATCTCCGTCCAATCACGCAGTTCTTGCCGATGTGCACATACGATCCAATTTGCGCAGCATTTACGACAGATCCTTCTTCTATCATCACATGGTCACCAACATGCATTGGAAAAAACGCAACTCCTGTGTGGAATTTTTTGAATGTCGGTCTAATGACGACTCTGCTACCGACAACGCAATAGCGACCGATCCTCACATTGGCAAGATCTCCACGGATCATACTGTCGTTCATGATGATCGTCTTTCCATTGAGAACAATATTCTGGCTGCCACACAAGACAGAGGTACGGCTCACTTTGTTTCCCGATGCAGTTTCGATATACTGGGCCTTTGAGTAAAAGACATCTTGCTGTTCCATGATTTTGACAACTACAGTTAGTAAACGTTACTACACAATGGTTTTGACAACTACAGTTAGTAAGTAAAATAGCTTCACTACACAATCGTGCTACTTGTAGCTTTTGTTGCATTAAATTGTACCAAGTACACAGCTAGTTTTCAAGAACATGTGAAGAAAACCAATATGGCTGCCAGAGAACCTGCTCTTCCAGGAATCCAGGGCATTGTGCTTGCTGGCCAGAAATGTGTTCGCAGGATAAACGGCAAGCAAGCACAATCATAGCTCAAGGTGACTTCATTACATCATAGTCCACTCACATTCTATTAGATGAAGCAATATATATTCAATTATCAGAAATGTAATTTTAAGTGATTTTGGATCCATAATGGAAATAAAAAATAAAGGTTTTACCAAAATTGTGTTAACTCTTCTACAAAATCAATGACTAAAACAAAGTTTACCTTTAGTGTCTTCGGTTTATGGGAATCTATTTTGCCCTGCACATAATGACATACAGTCGTACAACATCTCTTATTGTCAATAACTTGTGATTTGAATAATAAGGCCAATATAAATGAGGATGACTTTTACTGTTGAAAGTATTTTTACTAACATTGTGCGATACTCAAAATCTTGATTCTGCAACATGATGGCATTTTGGTTGTGCTATCAGGATCGACCAAGGCAAAAAATGTAACTCAATTGGTTCATTAAAAAATCAAAATCAAATCAAAATCAAATCATTTATTAAATCAGACATAAAACATGCCCATATAACAAATAAAAACATATGTACAGTATTAACATGCAGTTATAATAAATATCACAGTTAAATACACTTGAAATATATATTTTAAAAAAAATTTCAAAGAAGAGTAAATTAAGATTCGAAGTATCATATTTTAAAATTCCTAACAGAAATCTATAAATAGATAATACTAGATAACACTGCTTTAAAGGAAAACAGAATGAAGTCTTTTTACAATATTTAGGTGTTAATGCAGTCGAAATCACTGAAACAGTTTTAATGTGTCTATATCTTTATGAGCTTTCTTTCATAAATCAACATCCATCTTGGTAAATTTACCCTTATTTTAGGTTTTATTCTAGACTGCAACAGTAGAACCATTTGCTATTTTACATTACATTCTGTGATTTATACGTATCAATTGGCATAATTGTATTTTAGAATATTCATGTGGTGTTTTAATTTATGCTACTATCCTCTAATTGTACTGTGGTATTTGATAATTTGTCAAAGTTATATGTTATTGTTTATTTGTCTAAGCGCCTTAGAACATCTAGAATAAGGCGCTCTTTAAGTCATTACAGTAGAACCTCCAATTAAGACCACCTCTCTATCGAGACCCTCCCTATAATAAGACCACTTTGATGGTCCCAAACCTTCATATTAAAGCTATCAAAATGAACCTCCATATAGAGGCCACCTCTCTATTGAGACCACCTAACACTGGCTCCATTTGCGGTCCTAAGAGAGGTTCTACTGTACATTATCATGACCTCACCCACTGACATGTTGCTGACCATTTGCAGGTGAACAGCGGTGGCGGTCAGTCCAGCTGTGGTCAGTCCAGTGCCGGTCAGTCATCGTCAGGGTCATATGTGGCCAAGTCGCAGGCGGCTGCCCAGATGCTCGCGATGGATCCGACTGGGGAGCCGCGAGCCCCGGGAGCCCCACAGAGCCCCGGGGACTACAAACTGGTGGACGTGGAGACTCCACCAGCCACTACACGGGAGACTCCGCCCGATCTACACGCTGCATCATCGCCCAATGCTGCCAGTGATGTCCGCGTGGCGAGCCAAACACCGGTGCAGTTTATTCCCATACCGACTTTTTTAACGCCTATTTTGTGGGGAGACGTCAATGAAATGAACGGTCCAAATAGAAACCAAGTGAACGGTGAGGAGATTCGTGATGAGCGTGATGCTAGTCGAAGTGACAATGGCGCCAAAGCAGCAAAGCCGTGTGATTCTACAACAGCTGATGTCAGTCAGAAACAGTCAAGTACAATACATAGCGATTCCCCTGGATATGTTGTTAACACTAACCCAGCTGATTTTCAAAACGCAGTACCGTATATTTTTGTGCCACCAAGTGGAAATGGTAATGCGGAAATTGTGAAAAATAACCCAGCTACCTCAAGTGGCAATAACCAAAGACTGATGGCGATCCCCGTGCCGCTGGTTTTCCAAAGCATGGCGCGAGGACAGCCAGATCGTCCCACAAGCTGAAAATGAACTCAACGCTATTTCTAGTCAGAATAATAGCGCACAAGAGCGTTCTGGTTACGTGGTGATTCCTCCCACACTTGGCTATGTCCCGTGTACTCCTGGGAACAATGGGGTAAACGCGGAGCCTCGTGGCACAGGCAAGGAAAGCAATGACGAAAGTCCATATGTGAAAGACGTCATGGAAAATAATCCATGGTTGAAGCATAATAATAACCCGAGCTGTGGCTATATTTTGCTGCCCTGCGCTCCGTTGATACAAGACGTTGTACGCAGTGAGAACGGGGCAGAAACAAATAACGCTAAGACAGAAAAATCCTCCACGCACGCGGATAATGGTCGTGTTGGTCAATCTGCTGGAGAGAAAGATAGTCGAGAAAGTATAGTATAGAATAGCAAATTTGAAATGATTTTGTTTCATTTTTCGTTTGCAATTACATACATTTTGGTAGATAGAATGTTGTTGATTTAAAGAAGTTTTGTCCGATGGCTTTTGCTGTTTTGTTGAATTGTTGCAACTATGCAAAAAAAAAAAAAAATCCAAAGAACTTATATCAGCAATTTAGTTTTAGAGGCCTTCCGACAGTGATCAAATTGTAGAATATACTATTTTTATGCATATTTATTCTGAGTACTTGATCTAGTGTTGTGTGTATAGATTGGATCTACATTTATGGTAATCAAATAGTTGAAATATTCTGAAGTTGTTTTTTGTTTTCATATATAAATGCAAAGTCGTACATGTCGCATACGCAGCTGGCTTGTGAAATATCAAATACTGTAAAATTATTTAAGTTTGCAACAGTATATATTTGTGATCAGCCATTTATTTGATATGCATACATATTAGTTGACAATGACAATGACGTAGTTTATTTCAGTAATAAAACCATATAAGGTGACGTATAACACAATATTTATACCACCACAACGGTGTATAACTGATTGTTGAACTATGTGTAATTTACCTAAAACTAACAACGGTATGAACAAGTGTTCTGGTTTGTTTCATAATAGTTGGGCATTGTTTATTAATTGTACATAGTGGATCGTGACATTCATGTAATTTCAGGGCAGCAGTCATTTGATTATACGGGTGATTTCTTAATGTATCTTAATGTAAGATTACTTCATAAAATGTGCTATTATTATTGTTATTAAACTTGAAAAAATTGCTTGCGAATCACTATGCCTTCCACATGTTTGTTTTTTGAATTTATTGATATTCTTTTACATTGATGTACTATAGTAACATATACAAGATTTGTGAAATATGGTATGCAGCATGTGGTCGCATTTTCATTTGTTCTTTGTTCTATTTTTGCTGCTTTAACGCGTTCTAAATTAAATTAAAATTAAATTTATGTTTGTCTAAATTTTATTTACTTTACTCTTTTCTCATGTTACGATACTACCAGTATCCTTTTCAAATTAAAATTTTCAAAATATCAGTTCCAACTTGAAAAGGATACTGGAAGTATCGAAACATGTTAAAAGAGTAAAGTAAATCAAATTTGGACCAACATGAATTTAATTTTAATTTAATTTAGACCGCGTTAAAGCAGCAAAAATAGAACAAAGAACAAAAGAAAATACTATAGTAACAATATAAGCAATTTAATTAGATATCTATGCAAAGACTCTATTTCTTAGTCAAATATGAATTTGTTATGCCGTCCAAAAAGCTTTCATTTTAATTGTAAATGTTAATAACATGTATGTACTTGAAAAATCCCCTGAAAAATCCCAAGCCTTTTGATATTGTCCGGTATTTAAAATGTTTTTAAAATAACTAATCGCTTTGATGCATCTGTAATGAATTTTTAGAAATATTTGTTTTATCCTTTTGTATTTGTTAATTTCTATGCAGAATCTGTTTTATCATGCATTTTCTTCAGGTAATGGAACAATTTTATTGTTTTTATGTGCAAGTTGATTCACTTCACATAATTTGGTGCTATTTATGTTAATTCATGCAAGTATGAAAAATACACTTATGTAACTATCTCCTTTTACATAGCAAGCAAATTAATTTTAGATTTAATTATTGTTAAATTGTTTGTTATAGATACATGTAGTAATAAAATGAATAGATGTCTTCATAGTTTTTATCAAATATTTCCGCAAGTATTTGTGCTAGGATGTTGATTTTAAAAATCATTGTTCTAATGTTTTCACATTTTTATTTTACTGTAATTTATATTTAAATTCGTCTAAAATTCACAAATCTAAAGACGTTATTTAATATTGCTTCACAAATTTCCAAAATCTCCCTAAAATTTCCCCTAAAAAATGAATAACTTTCCATGAATTTTCTACAAAATTTAAAACTCGTGTAATTAAAATCAGAGATAAGTATCATAAAAATGGGGCCAATGATATCCCTATAAAAATTGAATGAAAATATTTATGAATTAATTTGAAAACAATAGCTACTGTACCCGTACCCAAGGTGGTCTTGGTGGTGTAATGGCTAGAGCATTCGACTTCTGAACAGGATTTGTCTCGGTTATGGGTTCACGCCTCATCCACAGCAAACTGAGTGTCATCACACAGTCCTGTAGCATGTCTGCCAATTCCACACAGCATGACACCAATGTCGAGTGCATCACACAAAATGGTGGCTATACCAAGTACGAGGCTCGGAACCCTCATTAAAATGCGTGCCCCAATGTAGTGGGGAGTCACACCTCTGCTTGTTAAATAACTCACCATAGTTTGAAAACAATAGCTAGTGTGATAGCCCCACCCCCAATCTTAGTCGGTTATCATATGGACTCCTTGAGATGGACTCCCTTTGCTATATTAAACCTTCAGAATTGATGGCTGAGAAGTATTCACCTGCACCTAGGTCATGAGTGTGTAATCTTAGAGACATGCACAGGTGAATTTCATGTCATTTCAACCTTTTATGCCACATAATTAGTACTTGCTGAGCCATTTGAATACATATATTTTTTATCTATGTGCAGTGTTCCATTTCCTCATTATCAATTAATTCTCTAATTTGCTCTCATGAAATGTACCCAACAATCAATGTTTGTGAACAGTACTAAACACTGACACCTTAACAGCCTTAATACATATTTCTGGGCAGCTAATTTTGGCTGTCGGTGCACGGGTGATAGAGGCTGCAAGTTCATGCAGTGCTCTTTTTTTGCATGGGAGATATGAAAGTGACAATCAATATGGCAGTGCACTTTTTTTTTGGGTATTGATATTTTATCACAATATGGGTGGTGGTGGGGACAACACTACAATACCTTTTCTTTTCCTTTTGCCGGGTTGTATCCTCCTATATAGGAGCCATCATCTTTTGATGATTATAGTGGGAGGCCACATGGTATTGGTACATGGACTTCTAGAGGCAGACTAGGTAGCCAACTGAGCCTCGGGGTGGGGGAGGTCACACTAGCTATTGTTTTCAAACTAGGTGAGTTCTTTTACGTACAGCGGTGTGGCTGGCCCTCTACATGGGGCCGCCTTTAACCGAGGCTTCCGAACCTCCGCTTGGCATTGCCACCGTCTAGTAGTAACACTATGGTGGCAACGTGCTTCGGTAGAAATCAGCAACTCAGTAGCAGACGCACAACGAAACAGTTTAGGCAACACTGTGTCTGCCATAACCGGGGTGCAAACTTGTGACACAGGCAAATCAAGTTTTTCAAGTCGTGCGCTCTAATGACTCAGCTATTGAGGACCACAATTCCCTTTTCTTTGTGACTTAATATATTTCCAAAAGGGTTTACTATCGTTCTTTTCTAGACTAGTACATACTCAGAATATCTTTTAGGTAGATCTATGTCCACCTTGCTGTTCGTAGGGCTGACACCGTTACTAGTTTTCTGAAGTTTCTACTTTATGAGCAGCACCCCTCTCTCTGCTAGATGGATTGTAATCTCCAGACTGTAAATGACAGCAAGGATCACATAAGTATTCCAGATTCTCAATGTAGTCCTTCCTTAAACCAATGTAAACAGGAAATACATAATCCTCCCGAACAAAATTTTATTGTACTTGTCGAGAACAAAGCGTTTCGTTTTTAATGAGACGAAGTTCATGAATTCTCACACTGCACCAAGTATGACGTCACATGTGCACCTGCCAAACTCGTCTTATTATTGATGTGTTAACATGTTTATTTGAGGTGTTTTTTAAATATCCTTAAATTAAAGAGTACCCCAAAATGGGGTACCATTAAACCAATCAACAAAGTCTACACCGTCGTAATAGTCTATTATATCGGTAGCAGTTCATATACCGTGCTGAATAAGAAGAGTTTTCGGTGGCGAAAAGTCCTTAAACATGGCCGCCGTGGAAATGTTTTCTCCATTTAACGGGGCAACTGAATTTCAGGTTGGTTGTTAACGAAAGTTAGCGTATCTACTATGGTACTGGCGATACAGACTACTGACATTATCATCTATGATCATTATCTAAATAGCAGTAAATCAGATTTTGGCCATTCAGGCTCAGATGGTAGTGTGTAATGAGAACTGTGTGAACATGTTAGAACCAGCCGTCAATTCGACACAAATTCCTTCACTTCCTATTCCACTAATCAAAATCATAGCAAGCTGGAAGTCTTTCATGGAAATAAAACAATGTGCTGTAGGAACATACATTTACTATATTACACATGTAACGACTTTTAATAAGATTTTTGCTCTTATGTAACCTTGTGTACAAATATTGCTCCCTGTCAATTTGACATTGGCAGTAGCTTGTCTTGTTTTTGTTTGTTTGTTTTTTCACACAACCCTCAGAACAGTAGCTTGTTCTTTATCCGTGGCTGCGTTCGTTTAGCCCACTATTCCACACAGGTCCTCACATATCATGCATGTGCCGTATTGTTAAAACGCGAATGGCGAAGTGGCAAACGCGAGTAGAAAAAGTGTAGAAAGATGGATGACCTATTGATATGTCAAGCGATCGATTTTTTTAAAAGATTAATTCGATTAGATTTTCTCTAGAGACATTATTCATATTTTGA
Source organism: Streblospio benedicti (assembly GCA_019095985.1). Classification (NCBI taxonomy): domain Eukaryota; kingdom Metazoa; phylum Annelida; class Polychaeta; order Spionida; family Spionidae; genus Streblospio; species Streblospio benedicti. The sequence continues at coordinate 24,404,053 of CM032667.1, forward strand.
TTGAATTAATCAAAAATAGGACAGGAAATATTCATTGCAAACTAATGGCAAAATATTATTTCACTCACTCCAGACCGTTGTAACGATCAACTCTTGCGTTCGTTTAGTGAAAGTGTAGCTACATGGGTAGAAAACCCTTATATCGGCAGGAGTGAAAGTGTCCCACTCATGTAAACACACTCATTGTTACCGTTGACTATACGCACGCATAACAACATGGGTACTATATTACACAAAATGAATGCAGCCTGTGTGTTTCAAAACCCTCAACCATATTGCCCATAGGGTTTATAGCGACATAACTGCCAGGGTTAAATACCTGTAAAACCCGTAATGTACGTAACCGCGCTTTTGCAAGCAAGATTGTTAGGGCACTGGAAGGTGTTTGATTGGGTAGTATAATGTGGCTCAATATTCAATACATTGAATTTTCATATTGGCCAAAATAAGTGATTTGCAATAGCTTCAAGTAGATGTCGTACTCAAGTTATTGGCAGTAGATGTGCTTGCTGACAGACAAATCAGTAAATGATGCAGGTGTTTGAGTGAAGACGCGTGTGGATTTGCTTGCGCTCAGATTTACTCTAGTAATTGTCAACATCCTAGGTGTGTTGAATATTATGTATATCTCCAAGGTACAGCATGTACAGTAGACAGAGCAAACAATTCAAGAGTTGAATCGGCCATTTATTTCAAAATAAAGTTTTAATCGACGTATTCAATCGTGAACATTAGTTACTATGATTCCGGCAACAAACTGCAAATTGACTAGTTTGCAATCAGAGTCCTATTAAAGGAGGAATTTATGCATCATGTGAACTGCCAAATAACTTGAGCAGTGCATTGCCCATCATATGTACCAACAGTACCATGTATTACTATGTATAGGTCAAATTTTTCCATTTCAAAGCTGGACATTTGACTTAAAGCAATGGCATCACTTTTTGATAATCACACACTGTCGAACCAAGACTGAGCATCCTATGGGCATCATGTCACCAATATAATATTTATAAATTCTTTGTACTTTGGAAAATATCCATTATCAATTACAATGACTATCTGTCTGTGCAATGAATATATGAAGAAATTCTTGAAACATCTTGCATGTATTAGTTTTTCCCTGTGGACATTTTGAGTATGGAGCAGGGTGCATTGTGATGCCTTCCACTGCATACAAACTTTAAAGGTTTATTGGGGTGATTACTCACTTAATACTTCAGCTAGAAAGACGTTTGTGGTGTCATTTAAAAGCTTTTGTTATACTTATTCCATGTCTAACAACAGATTGCTCATCACAAGTAACGCAGGCCTTGTAAAAATCGTCGGAACACGTTTTGGGACACAGAGTGATAAATGAGTGTTTTTTTTAGCACAAAAATTATAAATATCTTGTTTATAATGCATTTATAAAATAAAGTAGATATTGATTATTAAAAAATATATATAATTTAAGGGCAAAAATCTCCTGCCCTATTTCTAACACGGACAACACCTGATTACAACAGCAAATATTACTTTTATAGCACGAGTCTACAGCATCCACACTGTCCTGATGCAACACACACCACTAAAGTAAAACCCTTCTCTTGTCATCAACATCTACTATTCGATAAGAAATATATCCCTTGTCCTGACAGCAATGACCACTGTTTTAGCAATGCCCACACACTATTCTGATAGAAGCTAACCAGATGCAGACAGCAACCCCATCCATACCACCCAAAAACTAAATTTTCGTTGATTACAAATGACCCTAGACTATTTGACTTGCAGAACCACGCCCAAATTAGCATATTTAAATATAGATTTAGAGCTGGCGATCTGCCATATCATTCATTCATTATAGTACATTTAAAATTATAATGATATTATGTTATCATAATTAGTTCATTTCTGTCAATGGGCAAAGTTACAAATGGTGAATTTTATAATTTATTTTGTAAATATAGTCGCAGTTCAGTTTTATTATGCTCTAGCCACTTAACGTTCAAACCACGGGGCATACAGCACATTGCAAACGTGGCGCAGACGTGCTCTTCATTAGTGCTCACTGCCTGACCTGTACCTATTTAACTTGTAGTTACCACAGAGTAATATGCAACCTGTTTAGAAACTCAAAATCAAATCAAAAAGATGAGTTTGCACCACCAGACCCGACAGGGAATGGAACCCACAACCTTCTGGTCATGAGTCAAACTCTATCCATTTGGTAATGGAACTTCCATGGTTCCGAAGCACTGTGCGACTCAACAGTCAGCCCGATTATCAATTGGTTAACAAATTTAAATAAATCATTTGAGTGACAGAAATCAAGTAGTATCAGCTGAGAAGTATCTTTTCCGTGCTTGACATGTGCGAATGAATCGTGAAGTTTTTTGATAATATTGATATTTCTGCAGAATTATACAATTGTGATTGGTTATCCATTAAAGATCCCGTTTGTTTTGTAGCGGAGTCCAATGGGAGAAGAGAAGGAGGCGTCTGAGGGTGGAGGCGAAGGTGGCAGCGACTCTGAGACAACAGGGTCCCAGCCCATACCAGAGGTCAGTGAACGGTCATTGACCTTTACACCTTCAAGTAACAAGTTTCAATAATGATGCCTTGGCAGCCTTGCATCACTGAATTAAAACTTATTGTAACTAGCCTTCAGAGGAGATGAATTTGTTTTATTATTTGTGGGTTCACTGGTTTGTGCGTCAAATATAGTGAAAAAAAAAGTGTGAAGTTGTAATTTGTGAATGTGGTAATTACACGTGCAAATTGTAATGAAGAAACGAGTATTTTGTCTTGTTGCTGGGTGGTCGTGATTGAATACATGAGCCTATGAAAATCATGTTTTTTTTTAAGTGGTTCTTATCTTTTTCCGTTTTTTCTTCTGTTGGCATCACTCATGAAAAGGTTAATTCGTCATATTAGCTGTCATTTATACATCTATATATTAATTATTGTATTCACTTAATAACATATCACCGTTGATATTTGGTCAACTGTACAAGTCACTGACACCAGGCTTTATCAGTGAAGCCTTGGTGGGGAAATGTTTACTGAAATTTGCAAGGCACAAAGTGTTGAAATCTGATGTCATGATCTTTAGTCACTGGTCCTAACATTTTCAAATTATTATTTGGTGACTGAGAATTTTTAAATTAATGCAGGAAAAAAAAAGTTTTTATCTTCAATTTTTATATCATTGTATTGAATCTTTTAGCGCTAAGCTCATTTCTTAGTTTTACCACAGAAAATTTCTCCTTGAGTGACATCTATATTTTGATTTTTACATCTTGAAATACAAGGCATTCCTATTTTTAGACAGGCAAGGTCATACAGTGAGAGATCTAAAGCCTCGAATCCTCTCCTTGTATCCATAAAGACATCAGTTCTGATTTAGTAGTGATAAGAAATTTCATTAACTGTAAGCTGCAAATTGATGTATGTTCTAGGAACATTGCTGACAACAATCATGTTTCTTGTATTTAGCATGTAAAGCATCTTAGAAGTATCCCATTTGTTCCACTTAAATGTAATATGGGATGTGAGCATTCATTCTTCTGTATGTCTATGAACTGAACAATGAAGAGGGAAGTCTCTTTTTTTCTTAAAAGATGAATTGCTTGTCATCCAATTATAGGTATCTCATATAACACCAGTCTGAACATTTAGTTATACAATGTCTTTTGTTGCCATTAAACGAAGAGTTCATGCCTACATTAAGTTGAACAACTTGCCTTTAAATTTCCATACTTTCAGCATGTAATGTGTTTTTAACCAGCCCTTGCATACAAAGTGGAAGCCAACCATAATGTAACTAAGCCTTGTGGGGCTACTCGCAAATCCTTGGTGAATCTACGTTTCCAACAATTACAATCAATACGTTTTTGAAGAAGATTTGTAAGGTCATTCACCTTTTTCAGCTCTCTAATCTGTTGCTATCTTTCACTGTTGAAGTGTTTTTTTTTTTTTGTCACAGAACCAATAAAATTTTATGTTATTGTGATTTGCCACAACAATTTGTTTCTTGCTCAAAACGAGTAAATTCAGCATCATTAGTCCGTAAGTGACCTTATAGGAAAGCTGCTGGTGAAATAGTCCTCGTTTTTACCTCATAAAACAATGCACTCAACGCTCTATTCTTGTCTGATGCCTTTCAGCAGTCTCAATTCATGCAAATGCATTTTGTCTGGATGATTATGTTTGATAACAGTTTTCTTTCATTGGTTGACACAGATATTTGCGAGATGTTAAAACAATAAAAACATGGTTATGTGCTGCAGAATGTTTATAAGAAACTTTGCATTTTTGAGTTTAGCGGAAACCATGCATTGCCTTATTGCCAGTAGCTGTACATGATGTATGGGTTGCTAACTTGAAATGGCCTCCGCAAACTAACGTCAACCAAGATAAAAGCCACAAAACAAAAGGAGTATCTTCAAGTTTTGATGGATCTGGATGAATTACTCCCCTTGAAACAGCATTCGTTGTTTGCTTTAAGTTCTAATAGACACTTTCATCTTTCCCAATGTGAGCAAACTGGCTCCAGGTTACTTTTCGTGGTTAGTTTTGTAGGTTTGTAACAGGGGAGGTTATTTACATAGAAATTGTTGTGTATGAATGATTAGCTGTGTACATAACTATCTGTCCTAGAATCAAAAGTCTGTTGAACCCTTCCAAGGGTGTTTGTCTCCAAGAATCTCTGTTAGTCACATAACGTGTTGACAAGTAATTAAATTGTGAGGACGTTTTTCTTGATTATCAGGCTTTTTCATCAATTATTCAATTGTACCAAATCAAAAAAATAAACAATTTTGACTTTCCGCATTGCTCTCACATTTATTGTTAGAAAGTAAATATCTTTGGATGAGAGGCGTATGTTAAATTAGATATATTTGTAATTATATATTTCATTATGAAACATCAAGCTATGTTGTCAATAAAATTCCATTCAAAAGCAATGTTGTTGAACTATACTGGCTAGTATAGTATACTCCCGAATATACAATAGTGAAAGACCAAATATTAATATAATGAAAATATTAGTTACAAAAGTGAGAAATACGGTAGAGTAAGTAAATTGTCAAAAAACAAAAAACAACAATAAAACCAACAATAGTATTGTGCAATAAGGACATTTCCATGGGTCTATAGACATTGCAGTTCAAAAGAACAGCCTAAGAGCCTGTTATCTTGGAGAATATTTTCACCATTTCTCTTTCGTGCTAATAGTATATTTGGGCAAGAATTTGTCAGCATGCGGCAAATGATCAATTATTGATGCGCGTCATGACACTAGCAGTCGGGGCAGGTTATAAAAGCACCAGCGTGGACGCTCGTTAGATCCTGGCAGGCTAATCCCTGTTCAGGGAAACATGGCTGCCCACTGTCTCATCAATGGTCGCATTTCTGTGACAGCCATTCAAGTTCATTATGATGAAAATAAGAAAGATAATTTTTTTAATGATACAATATGGAAAAGTACAAGTAGAAAACTAAATATTGTAATAACTATGAGTAATTTTGTTTCAAGACAGCGTGATTGGCTAACGTGTTGAGGACGCTCAAAAAGAAGCCTGCATCCATCTTCTGTTTCATTTCCTCTTTGTCATGTTTCAAGATTTGCCTGGACTACAAGCCTTTTCTATATTTAATCCTCTAGATATTTGGTAATGTGAGGAATATGTCATTGTCTGAAAAATTGTCCGTTCGGTGCTGTGTGTTTTTAGATCTGCCAATTTAGTTTGACATCGATATTTATCAAATTTCCAGGGAGTCTTCGTGGTTTGTTAAGTGAGCTTTGTGTGTTTAAAAATTAATGCGAACTGTGCATGTTAAATGTGGTAAAATAAATTGTTCTCTGGGTATTTCTACTACACCTGCAATTTGATAATGGCTCAGAGTATAAAATTAGTTTTTGGGGGTTTGTTTTGCAATTACATACTGCATGACATTCCAATATTTTATTTGTGGGCATAGCTGTAAGCATCCATGTAACTTAATAATCTAACGAGCAATCACCTAACTTAATTTACATGGATAGAGAAAATTAGGCTTGTGCTGAGTATTATGTAAGCACTGGATAACTATGGGCACTGGGATACAAGGAAAATAAGAATTTTTACCGTCCTTTATTGTTATGCAGTTTCTATATATAGATGAATGGTTATGTAAAAAACTAGAAATCAGTGCCTCCCTTTAAACACTAGTAATTCAATATTCTGTATAGAACATAGACACAGATTAATCAATGCATAACGATTCTTGAAGGAAATTATACAAAATTATGGAGTTGTGGCTTAAGGAAATCAATAGGTAGCAATAGAAAAATTAAGTGGTTCAAAAATACAGAGCAACTTAACTCTATGGTTTAATTAAGTTCATGTTAATTTTCTTACTCATAGTGGAATATATTTCATATGATAGATAATTAGACTGCACACCAGATTTCCCAAGTAAAATGTCATGAAAAGGACGGACGGAGTGGAGAGGTCCAATATTTCTAAATAATCTTTTAGGGTGACTGACTTTGCTTTCTTTGTCATGTGACTATCTGGTGATGAACATTCTCAGCACTCGGCAAGTCTGTTGCCCAACATGAAAGGCTCGAGCAGAAATTTTGCCACTGATTTTAACCTTCAGAGAGAAGCCAAATAAATAATATTTTTCAAGTGTTTTTCTTTTCCAAGGCCAGCTCTGTTGATTTGTCTGTGTACGATAAAGCCTCAGTTTCTTGTCTGCATTCGCGCATTAATAAGGAATCCTTCTCCATCCATTGTACTGCGTAAATCATGTGGTGCAGTGTATGTGTTACGTTGAGTGGACTCATTTGTGCACAGCCAAGTGTAAAATTGCATTCTGAGCCATGAATTAAGTGCGGATAAAGAGTTGACCCGCCCCAACACGCTCGTCCATCATCTTAAACACCCACAGCCTTTGTCCACCTGCTTTATGAGCAAGCCACTGTTTCCTTTTACCATCAAAATTTACACGCTCTTCCAACATAAGGAATTGTTCTGTTCCGCTTCTTCCGAAAAGCAATGATGATTGTAGTCAACTGGCAACATATTGAGTGAATCTCAGACAATTGGAAGCAATGAAAATGCATCATCGTTTAATATCCAGTTTGATAATGACACCAGTGAAACGTGTATCAGAAGTAGATGTATTTTCCTTGATGCTAAAAACTACGTGATTTGTTTTCATTTTTTTATATTACTGATACTATATCTACATGCATTTTGCTACTAAATCACTTCTTTTGAAGGGAAAGAATCGCCTACGTATCTGCGTGTAACATGATATGTTGCTGTTGCCACAAAATGAGTTGGTGAATTGTAAATCACGTTTGGATCAGGTGCTGGTCTGTAACTCGGTTGTCCACAGCGTAAAAGGTTATTGCTCAGCTGATCCGCCTATGAATTTGCTGATGAGCAACATGATGCACGCTTCTCTTAAGTCAAATGATTGTCTTCTTTCTTACAATGTTCTCCAGCTTAAAACGCTTCTGTACTTTATACTGGTGTTCAATTACATTCATCCCAAAAAATACTGAAATTGTGTTTGAAAACGGCACTAAAATGTGTACAGCAATTGTCCATTGTCCTGTGATTATGATCTGTAATCGACCTGTTGTTGGGACGAGACAGGATGGATGGTGGTCGCGACCGGTCCCATGTGGCGTATCGGTCTTGATGAAAAGGCAGTTTACTTCAGAGATTGCTTGCCAAGCTGTAATTATGATATACTGTCCGTATAATTGTTTTACTGAACATGTTATATTACATGATTCACAACTAATAGCCATGTTTTTCCAGCGTGGTATTCGTTGTTTCCTTTTCACCCTGATGATAGATGATGGACAAAACATGACTTCAACAATATGCGGTGAAAATGTCTCTGTAGTGGTTCTTCAGATTTGCATGCTTATTGTATTGTATCATTTTATTTTGCATAAAATGCATAGTAAAATATCACAGTACAGTTTAAAGTTTAGTTAAATATTCGTTAAAAAACATTTTAAGAAAGATGTTTTCACTAATTTACAGAGTGACTAGAGTAGAACTGAATGAATACATGAATGATCATCGTCATATCCAATTTTGTAGAACTTATGCTCAAAATCCAACCAATCACAAGCCCCACTGCCAAAATGTCCAGCGGGAATTCAAGCGTCAAGCGTACGATTTGGCTACATAAGTAAGATGAAACAGAGTATTTATTTTTCCACGTAAAGGCTATAACTTGGGCCACGGTTTGGTATGAACAATGACTTGTGAAAAGTGTTGAGTGATCAAGCCGTGAAAGCTAACGATGAAGGATGTAAAAGGTTGAAAATTCATTGTGGACTTAAAAGATACAGTATAAAATCCCTCGACATATGCAAAATTTTACAATTAAAACTATCTGTTGGAGCTGAAGAAAAGTTGAAAATTACAGGATGACTAATGGGGCAAGAAATGTTATAAGGGAAAAATATTGGATTTCTGATCTTTGGATTTTGAATATATTTTAATTTCTTTCTGTTTGGTATATACTAGCCTTGTGAACAAATGCAACTTCAGTATGTGAAACAAGCAATATTGTACTCCAAGCATCATAGGATTATTCAAACAGGCGAATACGTAATGCTTTTGCCCTTATAACGATGATTGGGTGTACCGAGAGTTTTTAGGCTGGACCGGGTTGGCTCTTTAGCAAATGGTTACATATTAGTAACATGGTGATGTTCATTATTTAAAGGAAATACTTTTATCTCAAGACTAAATCTTTGTGGTTAATGAATCTTTCGTACCTATTTTACCATGAGATAAGTCTCAGCTGATTTGATAAATGTCAGAAGCTAATCTAACTGGACTGTTGGTGCAAACCTTGCATGTTTGGAATATGCTGTATATTATAGTTATGTCTTGAAAAGATTCACCATTAATGACTTGGTCAGATGTACTATCTTGGTCTATCGGTATCTTTGATTTATTTGTAACTGCAACTTTCATGGAAATGAATTTTAGTCAGTCCACTAGAAAACTGATGTAAATTCTCTTCAGTTAGAATCAGGGATTTTGTGTTACAAGTTTTTATTTGAACCTGTTTTAGCACATAATAAGCTTCAAAGGAGAGGCAGTTACTGTCCATTACTTCCTATTGGGAAGAAACATCTGTCATTTATTGTGGCATTTCAAATGGATGTGTAGCTGATGAACATCATACAATCTTGTAAGAGTTCAGAACGAGTTGCAATAGTAGTAGAGAGATGAACAATCGCTGCATTATTTTAAAATATGGATGTATCAAGGGAGCCATTGGCTGTGTGACTGGATTATACGCCCTTCTCTCTGACAGCGTTTTGCCTAAAATGTTAGTCTTAGATTTGCATTTGTTCCAAATTGATTTTCTTCTGTAGCTAAAACGAATGGAGAGTATTGTATGTTGGATTGTTGGTCGACACAAATCAATTTACAAATAGTTTAACATATAATAGGTTACATAAGTTCTAAGTATTTCTTGAGGATTATATGCATAGAAACGAAGCGTTAGTTTTAATATATATTCAAGGTCTTTGGAGTTTCGTGAGTGGAAAAGAACATTGACTGTGAATGGAGCCTCCAAACAATTAGTGGTGATGACCCATCACAGTGTAATTGGCACTGAAGCAGCAGGCTGAATAAACGCGGGCTGAGTCTAACACCAGCGTGAGCTGCTCACCCGCTATAAATACAGCACACACCCGGGGGCGGGCAGGACGCACGCAGTGGGGACTTGGTGGCTTTGAAAAGTTATTTCTTGTCACTTTCAAAACATGGACTAGTATGTTGATTGATGGAAGTAAAAAAAAAAATCTGTTGGTCCGATTGGATAAGATAGTGTGAGAAGCTGAAATGGCTTTTTGTGGAGGTTCAATGGATGTGTGTTGTCGTGTCACTAATGGCCACGGACAGACCAGGGTCAAGTGTCTCGATGACACCAACAAACGTCGCTCAAATTCACCGCCGAATCTCACTGTGAAGCCGAGTACAGGTCAAGCTGGTCAAGTGGAGGTTTCCGGAGGTGACGGGATACAAGACATTGATGGGCTCAAGACAGAGCCAAGTACAGATCAACCTGTAGTGGGGGATTCCAGGGGAATTGGTGAAGGGATACAAGACGGTGATGGGCTCAACAGAGAGCCAAGTACAGACCAACCTGTTGGAATGGAGGATTCCAGGGGTGACAGGATACAAGACAGTGATGATCGGGCTAAAGGCGGAGGTTGTCAATGTGCTACTAATGGCCAAAACCGGGCTGTCAATAAAAGTCCAATCATCCGCAAAGTTGTCATTTTCAAAGGTGCTCATTACAATAACAAAGCTTCTACTGGATGTGCTAATAACATTCAGTCCCACATATCAACCACCAGACCCGACTCGGCAGACCGTATCAGCAGCAGCAGGTTTCTGTCTGAGGGATGTCTCAAAAACTGTGTGGACGAGTGTAACAATGTGACGGACGGCGGGACAAAGCAGATATTTTACGGTGCACGTCACGGCGGCGCATTGTGTCTCAAGATGGCGGTGACGGAAAGACGGCCGGCGAAGATACGCCGACACATGCTCACGGTAGGACGACGCCGGGTCCTCATGGAGTCTTTGTGATTACGTGAATAACGAGGCAAAATATTTGGTGGATTTCATGCTTCTTCATTGCTATATGAAACACGTTACATGTTTAAATGTTGTCTGGTTATAGGAACGGTTTTGAGAAGTATGTACAAAAAGCATGAACATGAAAGTGACTACAGGGCTGAGATGACCTTGTTAAGTAACTACGTCTGTGGTTTTTTATGTTTTCAAACTTTTTTTACTGTAAGTTTTTACTAGGATTGCATGTTGGCAAAACTGATTTACTACCTCTTGATGGCCATGGACTAAGTAGATGATAATGCTATAGAGCATTAGCAAATCATCCAGGAATTCCATCTCTAGTATTTGGCGGCTATTTTTCCTATGTGCAAAATTCCAGCTGAATTTTGGATTGAATTTTGGATTCTGTAGTTGTAGAGATTTCTTTTTACGATCTGTGCAGATCTTCTTGTGCATTTCGTTTTGTTAGTTTGAAGGCGTTGAGCCGCAGTTGGTGACCAGTTCACATGATGCTTCTAGTGACCCTTTAACATTGCTGAAACACTCGTATATGGACAGGTGCTATGTCCTGTCTGTTTTCATTCAGTCCCAAAGTCACACACACACACATCGCTACCCAAACGGAAGTGTTTATGAGAAGCAGTTATCGTAATGACGTATTTGGCGTGATCATGATTGATACCCAGGGATAATCACACGTTCTGTTGTAGCTGCTATTGCTAGTGACGCTGCTTTTTTACCAGTAATAATAGCATGCTCTTACATGTGCAATTTATTTTTTAAATTAGTATAGTGAGTTTAACTTAGATTTATAAGCTTATTGTTTGTATGTAATATTCATGTGGTACGCAAGTAACAAAATAGGCGCTACTGTGTGTTCCCTTTATTTTACCAGATGAAACTCGTGCATAAGCTTATTCTAGTAACAAAAAGTTGATGCATGTTTTCATGTGAATAACCTAGTGAGTCGTGATTTATGTTCATTACCATTTGTATGATTTCACTTTGTTTTAACCTGCCTGTTTGTGGCGTTTCTCTGCAGCAGGAAAAAAGCAGCGAGAAGCAGGAAGTTCCCGCTGCTGCTGGTGGCCATAGCGACAGCGACCCGGAAACCAGCGAAGATGATGAAGTAAGACGTTTCACTATCACCAAACTCGCCAGGTTTCTTCTCTAACAAGCGGCAGCGTCAGCTGTTGCCACCGTCGCGAACTTTATTGTAGCACAATCTAACAATGCACCTAATTGATGTTGGCTCAAATCTTGACCTTTTGCAACAAAACGCACATGACGTGTCGCCGATTGGAGTGTGTGGAAACCCAGCCGCCCACTGACACCACGCACTTCTGCAAATTGCATCTCCAGTCCCCTAACTGTTTTTGGCATAAAAAATATAACGAAAAAAAGAAATGCTTTTAGAGGAAAGTTTGGCCGGCTATTAGCCTTTATCCTCATATGGTGGTTTTGTCGCATTTTGTATTGATAAAAGAAGGTGTTTGTTGTCGTGATAATTTAGTATGTATGTGTTTCATGTTGTCTGCTGTTGTGTGGCTTCTGTTTGTTAGAAAATGTGATTTTTATTTTGTGCATAGAAAATGTGATTTCATGTGCAAACTTGATATTAAATCAGCCCCACCTTGTAAACACTCACCAGGAAGTTTTCACTAAAATATGAAAAACATAACTGAATTTATCATCAAAATCGTGTATGTACTTCACCATTGGAACAATTTGTTCCAGAGGGTACAAATTGTTTTAAATGTCATAAGAACAAGCTGATTGTGCAGATGATTTGTGCCTGTATCTGACCATAATCTTACCTATTGTTTACAAAATCAACCTCCTCATGTCATGTAGGACGTGGTCTGCCACTGGGGAAATTTCTGCCGTTCTCTATGACTAACTAAACCAACATCTTGTCAGTTTGCTTGTCTTTATACGGGGCGCATGAGGCACATTGTCATTTATTGGTAAGTGAAGTCCTAAAAACCGTGCCCTGTACAATATTAGCCATTTGCCAATTTATATCAAAACCTAGCGCACTAAGTGCATTAGATGAATGGATGTCGGACGTATTAGTGTTCGCAATACTCAAGAACTGCAAATTGTTGTTTCAGGATGTGTTCTGTACATGTATGTGTGTACAATCAAATGTAATACTTTGCTGCAATTTTAGCTGTCTAATATGGAAACATATACATGTAGTTTGGTCGTGTCTGCTTGAAATCGAGAGGATCTTGTGTGAACTGAGACATGATAGATGGGAGATTTTGAATTTTTCACAAGATTTATTCAGAGAACACCATCATTGTTGAAGTAAAATCTAAACGCACAAACTGCTACACACATACTGGAGAAAATATTGCTATTGCTTCAGTTTAACCTCAAGCTATCCAAAATTTTGAACTATGGGAAATTGCCATTGGCTCAAGTTGACTTTGAGAGAAATGGGTTAAACTGTACTACTATTGTGAGTTCTATTGGACATTCAAGTCGTTTCATCAATCGCGCCGGCAGCGTGTATAACACTTAGGCCAGCAAAGACTCGCATCCGTATAGGCCACATTTTGTATTAAATGGCAATAGCTTTTGCAGCGAAAAAAGCGGCACAATTCAATGGGCGAGGCACTTCATTGCCGGGAGTGGTTATGCCATGAATAATAAACAGCAGCTAAAGCATTCCCTTGTATTGTGCTAACGACGACAATTCTCACTCTCTCTCGGGCCATTTTAATATTGTGATGCGTTTGTTTTAGTACCTGTCCTGCAGGGTGATCCATAATAAAGACGCTCGTGTCTGTCTGGTGATTTTGTGCAGGATTCTAATTTTATTGGTCTTTGTACGGTATCAATATGTACATGACAGAGCATTATTTACGAATCACAGTCATGATATAGCACGAGAATCAATTATGTTCTACTCTAAATCAATGAACTTTATAAAAGTAGAAGCGAGCGAGTCATTGTGGCAACACATTCTTCTTACTGAGCGTAATGCGTACACCAAATATAGTGTGCATCAATCTATGAATCACCATCCACTGCCATATTCTCTGTACGTGATTTCCTCAGATTCCCCTCTACATTATTTAAGGGAACATTTTCCGCTGGTAAAGGTTATAACATCATGTTTCCGCAGCATTTCATGTAATATGCATGTATATTTGATATATACAGTGCTGCCAGTGCTAATATAGCGCTTACTAAATATGCTGCTGCACACAAGCCCGCGCTGTGATCACTGATTTATTACAACATGGAGGAAAGAAAAGATGATGAAATTTCTTGTCACATTGGGGAGGATTTTTGAAAGGGCGGATTCTGCTGCTATAAGCGAGGCTTTGTGCTGGTGTTTGTGGAGCTGCCGTATTTAGTGCACACCGCTGTATGACACGATTTATCGCCGGCTTAGATTCACCGCTGGAGTGCATTTTGTGCCAATTGTGTCAACAAGGTTTTGAGAGGAACCCGCTAAATGAAACTGGACATTACACAGCAGGCGTCTCAGATAATACAAGACAAATTGGCGGCTGTTCTGTGACTCGGGTTTCGCCATCATTAACCCAAACAAAATGGTGCATGTTCATCAACAGAGTTCAGCTTGTATGATGTTTCCATAAATGTTGTAATGTGCAAACTTCTCTCCTGATATCAGATTGGTACGTTCTCGTAATATCGTCCTAAATCATGTAGCTGTTCGCCATTACAAAATTGCATTGTGAGGGACGGTGAATTGGTAATCACCCAACATAAGCCCAGTGGGTGGCCATTATATTACCCACCAAGGCAATAATAGTTTTTTAAAGGACACTTTAGTTCACATTTTACTTTGTGTGAAGTATGAAAAACTGTAAGTAAGCACGTATTCAAGACTGTAAAGTTAACTTTCTGATTGAAAATATGCAGGGTGAGGATTAGGTGGAAAAGTGTTACTCGTCAGCAGGACGAGTAACCCTCAAATATCTACTCGTCCTGCAAACAATGTACTCGTCCTCCTTGTACAAACTCTAAATCTGTATGACAAATTATTCAGCATTGCTCCTTGTCAAAAGGACGAGTTTCTAAAAATTAGCACTCGTCCTCCACTAGTTTTTACTAGTCAATACGAGCGGACGAGTGGCTAATCCTGACCCTGATATGTTTGATTCTTTTTGGCGACTAGGATTTTAAAAACTTATATATATATATTTATTGCAAATCAAACCCAAATGTGAAGTGGTTTTCTGCCAGGGCGTGTGAAGTCTAGTTAATTTTTTATTTGATTTTACCGTCTACATTGTCAAAAGTAGAATAAGAAATATTATATTTTGTCCCCAGCGTTACCGTGTGTGTTGTGTTTCAGAACAACATCGGGCACAAGCTGCTGGTGAAGCAGGGCTGGACGGAGGGCCAGGGCCTCGGCAAGCAGCTCCAAGGTAAACTACACCTCAGCTCCCAGAACATCGTTCACCAGTAAATATAAGTTAAATTAGGGAACTGCTCGTAGCAAGGATCTTTTAAATGACCAATTTCACTCTGAAATACCTTTGGAGAAATACTTTTGCCATGTTGGTAGTAAGGTTGCTTTATATTTTGGGTATTGAACCAGCACTGATATTCGCCAAATTTGGTGCCCAAGTTCCTTGCTGCGCTTTAACGTTAAGAAAAAATTTGCAAAATTTTCTAGGTCATTAAAAAAAAAAAAAAAAAAAGAAGCTGATAGTTAAATAACAGGTTTGTTGGAGGACAAAAAAAAATCATAGCGTTCTGTTTATTCTACTTGGTTTTAAAGTGAGCTAGAAGTGGCAGAAAGTTGTCACCTTGCACAGCAGATGAGTATTGATCTTTTTTTATTATTTAAGTTGTTATGCGAAAAACTATGCCGTATTTGCGAGTATGTGGCGCCTCCATGGCACCGCGGGCTGCCCCGCACTAGACCATGCTCATGTCTTTGCTTGTGTTTCCCCTCAGATTACACAGGTTCAGGCGGCCCCGGGCTCTAAACAGCCCGCGCCACCCGGCGACCACACACCACAGGTTTATACAGTTGTCTCGTTCTTATACATATCTCTGTGTTATGACGAAAAAAAAGCAACACAGTTTAACCTCTCTTATTATTACTTTGCCATTAATTTTTACTCATTGTTTTTTGTTATGGTGCTTCTGCTTATCTCCTTCTCTCTCCTCTTGGCTCATTAATCCCGTTCTCACCACTCATGCTTGTTGCTCGTTGTTGTTAACACATAACCATAGTCCACACCATTATTTAGTTCATGTCATTAGTTGCCACCTCTATTTTTAAATATTGGCCGCAGTTGGCACCGTATGGCTCTTTCTACCTGAATTTCTTCTTTTCCATAGCTTCGGAGTGGATATGTTTCGCTAAATTCGATAATTAAGAGCTTATGGAAAGTTGAGAGTTTGTTTGTGTCCACAAAAGTCGTATCCACTTTGAACGAACGCGAGTCCCAGCTTTGCTTTTGATCTGTAAAATGTGATGGTGAATGAATCCCAAGTTTTTGTCGAGTCAATTTGCGCACCTCATCAATTGACAGCATTTTCCGGGCAAAATCAACTCGTAGTAATCAACAGTTGGCTCGCTTTATGAAAAAAAGATATAGAATACATTGTATATAATTTGAAGAAAAAAAATGTTTTTTGCTGCAATTTTTGGGCTGTGTTCATTGATGATTTTAAGTGAATTTATTCTTTTGGGCTATGGTATGAATTGCACACAATTGTTCAGAAGTCGCCGTTGAGAAAAGTCTGCCATATTCCACACGGTCTGTATTTTTGCATATTAACCCGTTACTAGAGATGATTAAAAGTTAATTCAGTATTTTTATCAGATGGTAGTAAATTGATTAACATGGCCGTGTGTCTAAGTAAGAAATATGGCTGCACTTTTTTCATCGGCGACTGTGATGTATCAGTGTAAATACTCGACCATCATGAATGCTTCTTGTCTAAACAGGGGAATCACTGCCACACTACTACAAATATTCCGGTGTTCAAAATTGCTACGTTATTCTGTTTTAAGTCAACTTTCAAAGTGTCCAAATGCTGCCTCCTAAGTTGGTTGCTGAGCCGGGACTGCACGTGGGTGGAGCACGTGGGTAGTTTGAAAGTTACTCACCTTTTGTAGTTACTTTGTTGCTTGTCAGTGAAAAAAACAAACACAATCCTTTTTTTTTCATTGATAGTAGTGTGAATGCAGATTAACCTTTCCTTTGTATTGGAAGTGAAGAACAATTTTTGATGATAGTGATTAGAAAATCTGATTTTCCGGTGATCACCATACTAGTGTAAATCGTAAGCAATGCTTGCTTGTTCTGTGTATTTGTCCAGACAGTCTGTAGTTAGATTGGAACATATTTGCTGTTCATTTTGAGCCTCAGTAAAAGCAGTTGTAAATAGAACACCAGACAGAAAGATGAAGAATATATGTACACCATTCGTCTTGTATTAACGACAATAAACATCTAATATCCTCGTACACTGGAATCAACAAACTATAGATGGCTACGTAATGTATCAAAAGTCCTAAATTGTTTACTTTTTGTATGTGTAATTTTTAATGTGTAAGCTTGTGATACACCAGAGTCGATTGAAATAAAAGGTAAATATTGGCAAAGCATCATGCAAACATAAATAGATTTAAATTTTTTTATTAGTAGTTTCCGAACATTGTGTATTCTAAATAGGTTGATTTTTATCTCAATAGGGTTTCAATATTCCTGATACTATACGTATCTATAGTTATTTTCAGAGTCAATTTGTAACTCAAGGACATCTTGTGAGTACCTAGGTAAAAAGCACCAAAAGTAAACGTGTTTAAAATGACATACAAGTAGCGCTGGTCCAATCAGAATCAGCATTATAACTGTTTGACAATTGCATGACTACTGACATAGTTAACCTCATTTTGATTGGTGATAAGCCTGATTCTTTTGTTGCATATTAATGGTTGGCAGTATGATATAAGAGAAATTTTGCGAACTTACTGAGTATTTAACCCTAATTGGTTGCAAAATTTCACCTGTATCACATAGTCTTGCTATTATTTTTAAGACTGGCACAAAAATAGAAGGATTGTAAAACAACTTGAACTTGTTGGCTTTTTGAAAGGTGATTTAAGTTTTGGAGAGAAAAAGAAATGCTATTCTCAAATTTAAAAAAGAATTAATTGGTGATGTTTGGCAAAGATGGTGTTGTTGGTGTGACTTCCTCACCTCATCACTACATTTATCTGCTGTCAAGAAATATCACTGTGGCCCTGGGTATGCAATATTCTAAATACTGGAATTTTAATGCTTTTATGTATCTTGAGAGAAATTTACAATGTAAAATTAACAGGACGTATACCAATATCATAGTACGTTTAACTAGATCTCTATGACAGTCAAGTTTATTTTGATTGCTTCATATTTTGTGCCGGCCTTTCTGTTTATGTTGTCAGTAAATGGTCTTTATTCATCAGTCAGTAAATCTATTTTCCACCTCTAAAATTCTTGTTAATTTTTCTTGTTAATTAAGAGATGGTCTGGCTGGTGATTGCTATTCAGATGATGTATTTTATAGTAGGGCCCAAATACTCGCTTAGTTCCATTTACATATTTAGTTAGATTATCACAGAAAATACAAATCTAATTACCTCAATTTTATTTTGGAATATATATGGTGAACGATTATTTGCCATATTTTCAAACAAAATGGAAAAGTAATTTGAAGGATCGCTGGCTTTGTTTCATAAACTGTGAATCTGAACATTATTCAATTTTTAAACTAATGAAAGCGCTTATTTTCTCTGGTACAAGAAATCACAATAAAAGCCAAAACAATTATGAAATGCACATGCTATTCTATGAGAGTATTAATTGATGGTAATGAAATAAGAATAACTTTAATATCAAAAATAAAATATTCAGTATTATTCGTGCTTCTATGATTTAGACAGATGTCTTTAAGACTATTGTATTTTCTATTAAAGAAACCATCATCTGTGAACTGAGTAGACCTTACTCTGTGGGCAAGTTTTGAAAGGAAAATGCATTTGTATTCTCCATTATATTATAGTGTTCAAAAAAGTGACCGATGAAATTTGGTGTCACAAGTATTCATGAAAAAAAAGTAATTTACAAGTCAACTTATGCTCTTGGGTCCTACTATATTATACAAATACTAAGCATTGTGTTAAATATTGAAGAGCCGATTAGAATATTTAAGCTTGGCATGACTTACAGTTACTAATGAATTGAATCATCAGAATAAGTTGGTGGCGGTTTTTGTTTAATATGACTGCTTACATGTTAGAATAAGTACAGAATTGATCGATGAAAGTTGTGCAATAAAAGGAATAGGAGCTATCACTCAAGTGATGTACAGCATTATGCATCATGAAAACAAATTATGGCGAGCAATTTTATACGAATTGCAGATTTACCAATGAGGTCTTTAATTTTGCAATCGACCCGATTTTGAGATTTAAATATTCTAAAACTTTGAGTTGATAGTTAAGTTAATTTTGTTGTTCAGTTAATTTTTTAGATTTTTCCTCTCATTACTGCTTATAATAAAAAAGTAAAGCTAATTTAGCATGTCGTGCTGTCTCGGTGTAAGTGGATTTTTTTATTAGGTGAATCCATAGTTTGCATGTTTTTTTTAAAATTCGATTTGTTTTCTTTGTTTTTTTTTATTTTTTGTTTAAATATTCTGACGTCTAAATTATCATCATATTCACAAGAAAACTGTACTTTGACTTAAAATTGCCTTTTAAGGTAATGATTTATAGAAAAATATTAAGATAACAATGAGTTTCGATATTTTTGTAAAATCTCATGATCCCCAAATAGATAGAATTCTAAACAAGTCACATACAATAAATGACGCTGTTATCCTTTATTATTCTAGGCCATATTGCAAGATAGAATGGTAACTTTTATGCACTAATGTTGTGGGTAGGAATTCAGATGAAGGCACACGATGGACAAACAATAGACTTGTTAAAATAATGTTGATGAAAGGCTACATACTGGAATATTTTCTTTTTCTGATATATGCTTCTTTCCAAGTTGAGACAAGTGTGCCTTCATCTTTGTACAATAGCCTAATAAAGGTACTTGAAATGTTTCCTTTTTTTAAGCTGTGCATATTTTTAACAGCATGGGTATGTCCAGTGTTAAGAAATATGCACAGACGGCGCTAATTCTGTAAATGTAAGCGTTTTCATTTTGTGTACATTTTGTGTGAGAACTTCACTAATTAATATAACCTTCCACAAACAAAAAATGCTGCATGCACGTTTTATAGTTATTTTGTACTAATTTTGTAATATTAATTTTGTAATTGCTTCTGTAGTGCTCACTCGCTGATGACTATTTTATGTTTTAAAATTCCCCAACAATATCTACCATATTAATCCTTATAAACAATCTCCAGTATGTCTTGCACATTTGCTTTGTTCTTTAATTTCACTCTTGTTTATTATGTTCGTGTTTGAAGTTTTCAATCAAGTAGTTGTAAGTTTTTCACACCCTCTCCCCTCTTCTGGAACATTCTAACTTCTGAAACCTTCAAACATGCTGATAACAGGCTGGGTAAATATACTTTTGTTGGCGAAAGAAAATCTTTTCAAGTAATTATTTCAAACATCAATGAGTTTTTGAATGATCATCTGTTATCAGCCATGTTGCATCAGAGTTTACTTCAACTGTTGTTTCTGTCACCGAACTAAATCTACTCTTGCATTGTATTAATTTGTTTTGAGAGTGTAACACCAGAATCGTGAGACATTTTTAATATCACTTTTAATTTTTGTCCAGGTTTTAAACATGTAAAAGGTAACGTCGAGTCAGTAACGTGTAGAATTCCAATTGTTTTACTTAAGAATAACTGTAACTGCAGAGAACTTCGTGATAACCGTGCTTACACATTATACACATGATGCTTTGCCCTTCATTAATCTGCTGATGACCATCCAATGTTGTAGGGAGCGCCAAGTTTAACAGCACCAAAACATAAGTACAAAACTGCTCAAACTGTGTAACTTGCTTGTCCATTGTAGTGACTTAGCTTTTGTTATGTGTATAGCTTAGATATTACTTCCATTTATCTGCCACCCAGTGTATGTTTTAGTTGAACTTTATTATCATGTCTTGAAGAAACATGCATTTCACATGGGTTTTTTGATCGCCGCGGTCGCGGACTCTCCATGCCAGCTCTTTGCCAAAACCTCGTCGTTTTATGACAGAAAAAGTAGCGATTTTTATCCTCTCTCGCCCCGCCGCCATGCCGCGATGGTGGCCCTGGTCTGGTGAGGCGGGCGACCACGCAGCATGGCAGCGGAGGCGGCGGCATGGAGGGTCCCGCGCCGCTAGATACTAGTGATGTGATGCTGGTTACTGTTGTCCACTGCATGTACATCAGACTTTGTACCATTAATCCTGACAACTACCATCTAATCAGTAGTGTACTATATTTTTGTTTTGAAAACAATATGGAAATCTCTGTGTCTTCATATTATTATTACATGGTTATATTTGTTTATAAAGCTACTCTTATTTCAAACTAATATTTAATCAAGATTTGTAAAGTTACCAGTAAGACGAGTAATTTCTTGTGTGCATGAAACCGTAACTAAACATCTTCGTTTTGACTATTTAGTTTTGACGTTTACAAATTGGAAAACAATTATTGTTCGGCATCTTAAATTCTTTGGTAAGTTATTAAACAGATGACTACGCTTAGATGGGGTGTACTTCCAACAAGTTTAGAGCTTATTAATAATGACTTATGAATACGGTTTTTGATTTAACTCACAACCAAATTGCATGCCTAGTAAGGAGCTCTCTTCTAATCATAACGTTGATTTCGTGTTGTTTACTTACAAATTTGAGGAAATCATTCTATGTAAGAAGAATGGATGCTCAAATTTTGATGAAATGCCAAGGGCATTATCTCCTTGTTTATAAATGTTAATTGCCTAGCAGATCATCCATTAGCTTGACTTGCACAGTAGACGTAGGGACGCTGCCAACAACCTTCATGGCATTTTTCATTGAACTTGGTGATGGATAAAATTTTGATAACCCATGTTGGGTAGAAAACTTATTCTGAATAAATACATGAAATTATAATAAGTAGGTATAAGCGTTCAGTCTAACTAGCATACTCATTGTGTGTTAAGGTACAATCCTTTAAAAGTAAGTGAAACATGTTTCATACGTTGGTGTGCTGTGTTTTTTCATATGAACAACATTCGTTTCTCTCCTCAGAATATTCTGTGCTACCACCGAGCTACCAGGGAAACCCACAGGTTGTGGTAATCATTGCCGCCTTTTTCTTTGTGTTAAAATTTGCACATTGCCTCTTTTGTATTTCAAAATATTGTATTTTCAGTTTGATGTCTTTCTGCGACCTACTTAATTATCCTTTTGTACATTCTTTTCTGATAACAAATAAGCACTCAATCATGAGATCTGAATACAGTCCGTTTCCATCATTTAGTTCGATTTGTAGACTTGTGGTTAATGTTTTATTTTATTTCTCTGTAAAATAACAAACCAATTAAGAACTGCCACGTTTATGACAATGGCATAATAATGCTGCTTGAATATATGATCTACAAATGATCTGGTGATGTACATTATTATTGTGGGTTGTTTACTTTTCTAGTTTTACTAATGTCTTTGTGATCGACCGCTGCAAGCATTTACAATCTTGCCCTGTCGATCACAACAGTTTAAAGACCCTTGCACTTCTACATGATGCCATGAGTGATATTTGATTTAATTTTCTCTTGTTATTTTCCAATAATAACCATTACCTGTAATAAAAAATATACATCCTCAAACCCCATGAAAGTGTGAGCGGTTTTTGACATTTTTCTCCGTCTTTTAATGGAAATGAATTTTTATGTGCGTGGTACATTATCGGTGACTGCCGCCGCCGCGCTCAGCAGTGGTGGACTTAGTAATCAACTGTTCGATGTATAAAGGTGTTTTGTCGCAAGTTTTGTTATTTTGTTTACCTCAGCATGGTTGTACTTTCTTTGGTTTAAGTACACACCATTGTAAAGCTGAAGAAAGTCACCTGATTGTAAACAAGACGGTGGAGCCGGCCGCTGTGGTTAGTTTCTATAACTGGTGTTTACCCTTGCAGGCCGAGTCGACCCGATTCCAATCCATGTGAAAGCCGACCAAGAGCTTCTGGGGTTCGGCAGACTCCAGACAGAGGTTTGTCATTATGCTGCACCATTATTCTTACATTTATCAAGGCTCTAGCATATTGCCTTGTCTCGTATGTAAATGCAAGAGAAGGCGAGCTAAAAATGCTGTGACCTTTCTGGTGAAAAACTAAGACCACGTAACAAAATGACGGTTTAAGCTTTGGAAGTTCTCTGTGATAATAATTGCCCCTAAATATGCACTAAATAAGCGCGAGGTGTGCGTTGTACAGGGCGAAGCAAAGTTCTCCTTGGCACATGGGAATTATGCACAGGAAATCATCAGCCTAATAATATGCAGGCAGGAGAAAGAAGCATATTGCTATGAATCCTAAATAGCTTTGTATCCCAGCCATAAGCATCGAGCTGTACAATAAATTTTTGCTACATGGCTCTTGGCTAATTGGCTTGAATTCAATGAAATAAGAATAATGGGAATGTTTGCTGAGTTATATAGATGTGACAAACATTAGTCTGAAAGCTTTGCTCCATTGGCAATTTTGTTTTGTGTTTGTAACTCAATTTTACCCATGTAAACTTAAATTTCATTGGATTCTATCGTCCAATTTTAATAGCTATTTTCCAAAGTCATTCCCATGGTGATTCAGCCATCTAATTGGAACCGTCAGTCCAACATTTGCTATTGCACTTTATATTGTGGTTCACACTTAGCAGAGCCTACCACTGTTTTGTCCTCGCGTGTTTGGCCGAGCGTATGTTAATGTGGCTGAGCCTCGGGCTGCATCCATCAGCGGCAATCCGCCTGTCACCCCGAAGACGACCCACAACCAAGTGTAATCACCAAAAACATCCGTGCTGCCGCATCTTTCAGGATTACGGCCAATAAGAGGGCACGGGGCGGATAAGACGCGAGGGGATGAGTGGCTCGTGGTGGTCACTGATAATATGCAAATGTTCATAAAAAGTGGCGAGCAGCTTAGCACTCGGCGAGGCCTTTCATGACCATCAATGGGGCCGTAATGAATGCATGATGAATGAAAGCACCTTTTAGGCTGACATTTTGTCTTGATGTTAAGGGCTTGTGCACATCTTTAATGGTTAACAACAGTAATGATTCCACTCCCTTTAGGGCTCGGTTTATTGACTTACTGTATTTTTATTTTTCGTTAGATATAAATTCCACCTTTATACTCTAACTGAAATTGATTACCCCACACATTGTATTCCCTCCAGCTCAGTGACACTCACACTTATCTATGTTTTGACGAACTGTGTCACATAATAAAATAGTTAATATGGTTTAAAAATCACTGATTCCCTTAAAACTTGGGCTTTGTAGGATTTTCTGTAACCACACCTGTCATATGAGTCTGTATTCTGTGTGAAGCCGCCAGTAAAACTATCGCACTTTCCACTGGGCAGTGATGTACGTTAACATCCAGGGGAGATATCCTAGTGTCGCAATCCTGTCAACATCCGAGTCTCTTGCTGCTATGTTCTGTCACACTCCAGGGCCACAAATACGAGCAAAATCCTGCTTGTCCATAGGACGGGTATCCTGAAAAATATAACCGCCCTAACTTAGGCTTACACGTCCAAATCAACAAACATGTAAATACATTAGAAATGGATGTCTGGGGTGACACACAGCTACCCGTCTCGGACAATAGCAGTGTTTGAAATAGTATTGGGCCTGATGGGCCCTGAGCCCCCAACTTTTCTAACCAGGGCCCTTAACTTTTAGGACTTGAGGGTTATGCGGTCCCTCAACTATTTTTGGTGAATATTGGAGAGTCATAGTGAATCCCAAACTTTATCATGATCAAATATGTGTCCATAAGAGCAACTACTTTCTTTTGCTAACATTTCAAACACATCACAGCAGGGTCCTCAACTTATGGTCAGTGCCCCAAAACACTGACGATAGGCCGGGTATTTATCCTCCCCCTGGTTGCAGCTGGAGCAGGCTAGCGGTACGACCTCTGGGCGCCGTGTCCTGGAGTGCGAGCGTCGCGACTCGGAGGCGCTGCAGGAGAAGTACCGGCGCAACGCAGCCGCGGAGCGAGCGCGGGACGACAGCCGCGCCCGCTCACAGCCGCGCTCACCTGCTCACTGTGCGACAAACACTACCTCAAACACGCAGACTGGGACAACCACATCAACTCATACGACCACGCACACAAACAGGTGGGTGATTTGCTCATCCTGGCTGCCCAGTCTACATCTCAACCGGCCTCTCCAAACCTTTCAGTCACCACGATCTGTGTCATGTGTTACTGATGTAGTTTGAGGTTTTTAATCAAAAAACGTTCTCTTGATATTGCTCATTTCTAATTTTCTGTTATGTCAGAGTTAGTTTCATTTCCCTTCAACCATGGGGCAAGCATCAGAAGAGGGAGGGGGTATCTACTACTATGATTTACAAACAATACGGTACACATTACCATACATAATAGGTACTGTGGTATACAAATGTACAGCTTTGTGCAAGGAGGGCGGTTTTTTGCAGGACGGTTTACTCGTAAATCATACCTAATCCTGACCCTGACATTAGCATACATAATAGGTACTATGGTAATGTGTATGGTATAATATTTGTAAATCATAGTTACAACAACACCCCCCTCATGATGCCTTCAACCACATTATAAACATTATAACCATTATCAGTCGGTTATCTTGAATATTGCCTTTCTCCATCATTTTACTGTTATTCCTACGGATTCGAGATAATGACTGGGTACTGTAAACACTTGATAACTCAATCATGGCATTAAAAAAAAATTGCACACCTTGTCATCACCATATTCATGAAGACCAAATATATTCAGGCTAAGGCCATCGTTTTGCCTATGACTTTATTTGATAGATCACTGTAATATTTCAGCGCTTGAAAGATGCGAAACAAAAGGAGATGGGCAAAATCTGCCCAAAACGGCACAAGGAAGAGAAGAAACAGGAGAAAGAGATGCTGCGAATAAATGACTTTGCAACTTCCAGAATTGAAAGGTACTAATTTCTTATTTTTCAAAGTTATTTTCAAATTGTTTAATGATCAAATAATGTAAATATGATCCATGAAGCATTAAATGACTGCGCTGGTTGAGACAGAGCCCTGTGGCTGAGTCATGTCGGTCTTTTTCGGCTCGTCTATTATTCTGTACTATGCCTACACCCAAAATAGGTATGGACCAGACCATTGAAAGATATTGTGAATGGTCTCAGTGTTGATCACTTCAGATTGTAGTTGAGATAACATTGGAACCTCCTCTGCCGAGTTCTTATTAGAAATATACATTGCCATGCCCTGATGGATGTTTTACTTGTTACGGTAATTCTGTGGTAATGATAACTAGTGCTGTGCATTATTAGACTCGTACAATGAAGATATTGAAGGTATTGTTTTTTGTATTAATATAAGAACTGTCGTTGTGTTTATAATCAAAATATTGCACTTTTAGATTCAATATAAAACTAACCGTTGTATTTGGTATTTCTTTTGTTTCAAAACAGGGTTTGACATAAGGATTAATAAGGCGTTGAATGTGTGAAAAAGTTAGGTAGCCCAACACTCCAGAGGAACAAGAAAATAAATTTTCTCATGTTTCTTGATATAAATAATTATTAGACAAGTTTAATTTATTTTTACATAATAGATGTACAACTTGTACATTTAAAACAAAATAAGTTTGTATATAATGCCCCAGAGAAAAAAACTAGTAGACCACAGGGCTTCTTACTGGCAAAAGCTGGTAGCCAGGCCAGTTTTCAGGTAGCGGTGGGCTACAGGGCTATCACTTACGTCAAACCCTGCCAAATCTTACTAAACTGCTTAATAGACATACATACATAATTATTTATTTTAAACAGGATAATAGTCCAATTACGCATGGGAAATCAAGACAGCAGTTCCCGTTGAAAGCTCAATGTAATTAATTGGACTATTATCCTGTTTAAAATAAATAATTATGTATGTATGTGTACATTATCTTGCCTTTTAGCACAGTAGAATAATCAGGGGTCGATTTAGCTGCTGGCCCGCCGGCCTGGTCAGTTAAAATCGTCTCAGGGCTCAGTTGACTCTGTCTTGAACGGCCCGTTTGGCCAGTTGAATAAACATGAATATTGGTGTCCAAAAAGTCAAATTATTAACTATGAAACACACATCCATGATTGTATCATTATATAGAATTATCTTAGTGCACAAAAAATATTTTGGGTGGGGGCCATTTTCTATAGTGGAATATGGACCCCTGGGTCCATTTTCCACTATAGAAAATAGACAACGGGTACATATTCTACAGGGTGCATTTACAATATGACACTGGTTTGTCAAAGTGTTGAATAAAATCATAAAATTTGAGTTTAAAATTGAATTACTTTAATAGTAAACGTTTTTATATTCGGGCCAATGAATGTTGGTTCGGGCCAGCTGCATTCAGTGTCAGCTGGCCCGATTGTCTAGCTGAAAATTCACACTTAAGTCGACCCCTGAGTAGAAGATATAGACTTTCTCAAAAAGAAAGGATTGAATGTACAGGGGATTTGATAATAGTTTTAGTGCAATAATTTTATAGTGGGATTGTAGATGCTTGTTTTTGTTTTATTCTAATGCTTGAAAATACTGCACTAGTTACATTTACTCAAACGCTCAGGTCCAAATATTTGCAGGTCCTTCTGTTGTTGACGCCACACATGGTATAAAATAGAAAACACACCATTGTTATTCTTTATGTTTATTAAATCAAGTAGTGCTAAGATTGAACTCAATTTAAAGAAATTCAAATATTTACAGTGAATATCCTCAACAAAGGAAGAGTAAATAAAGGAAACTTTTCTCATGCATTAGCATATAATAATGTAAGTAAATGATGTAGTAATCAAAGGAAACGCTCTACAAAGGAAGGATTTGTCACTGCAAATTGGGTTCCGTTGTTGAGGAATTTCACTGTAATCTGTTTTTAGTAATCATTCAACAAAACACTTAATCAAATTTCAACGTTTTCTTCTTAAAATTTACACAAAAAGTATACATCTTTGTTCATGTTTCGTTTCGTCCCCTTTACTGCTGTGATTGCATCACACTGACGTTGCGTCTGTTTGTAGCGCGGCGCCTCCCCTCGACCCGATGGACGCCGACAACATCGTGGTTTTCTACGGCAACGACTCTGACGACGCGCCGCCGCTGCCCCCGCGGCCCGGCCCCACGCCGGACGGCATCCCGCTGCCGGCGCCCATCGTGGAGGAGACGATCCCGCTGCCGCTCGGCGACCCGCTCTACGCCATCCCCCTGCCGGCCGCGCCTCCCAGCGAGCTGGACATCCCACTGCCGGCGGAGCTTGCCCCCATCCCGGCCGAGACCCCGCCGTCCCCGCTCCGCGAGTTCCCGGTCACCATGCCGGTCACCAAGCCGCCGCCGGTCAGCAGACCCGCGGTGCCAGCGATCCCGCTGCCGACAGAGATCCCGCTCCCCTCGATGTCGCCCGAGCTCCCCATCTACGACGAGCCGGCCGGCCCCACGCTGCCTCCGATAATCCCCGCGCCGACGGACCGGCAATCGCGGGCAGCTGGCGGCGGCGCGCAGAGACAGCCCGCCGTGAAGCTCTCGCCAACACGCAACTCCACCGTCAGCTTCAGCTTCAGCAAGAAGATGTCGTCCAAGTTGCCGGGCGCAGTCGTGTTTAAAACAAAGATGGCGGAGAAAGCAGCCGGAGAAGAAGAAGAAACTGGCCGAGCAGAAAGCCAAGCATGTTGAGAGCACAGCGTCCGAGGCGAGTGTCGCGGCGCCAGAAGACGCAGCGAGTAAAGACGACGATGCATCCACAACGTCTCCCAGCTATCCAAACTCCCCGCCCGACCACTGCAAGTCAAAGCCAAACTTCCCGTTCTTGACCTTTGTGAAGTCGCCAAGGAAAGGCGAGGGCGCGCCCCAGGACGGGAACGGCCACGAGAAGGCGGCGGGGGAGAAACCGTCCGGCGAGACGGGCCACGGAGCCGGACACGAGGCGGGTGGAAGCAGCGCCGGCCGCGGAGGCAGCAGCCTGGGAGGTGGCGGAGGCAGCGGCGGGGACGGAGGGGACAAAAACCCGCACCGCAGTCTGGGGGCAAAGGTCGCGAAGGACGCGGCCGGAGACCCCGCCACAGCAGGCCTGCTTGATATTGTCAAGGTGGGTACCAGACACAGAACAATGCTGTTGTTGTTGATGAAAAGATCATTTGGAACCAATGGTTTTCAATGCTTTAGGTCAACTGCAACTTTTGGTGACATTCATCAAGTTCTTCAACGTTTTGTGTTGAATTAGACATTGGTTCTAGATGATTTCTTTTTCGTTATTATGTATAAATAAATGATTGAAACTATAATCAACAATAGCATCCATTGGCTGAATTCATGTTCCTAGCTTTAATAACATTGTGCGTATGTTCCCAAATATACAAAATGATCTTGTCAGTCAGCGTATGTTTTGCTTACAATTTGCTTTTAATATTTATACCATTAACTCTTTGACGGTCGCCGTATTTAGAATGTATGACGTACATTCACATCACAGAATATCATTGATTTTAAGATTTTATTGTCGTAGATACTGCGAATTCTGCAGGTTTACTGAAATGTCCCAATATTATCATACTTACATAGGAGACATGAAATGCGATGCAGATTCTTATTTTCACACTTAGAGCTCATAATATTTTACATTTTTAAAGAAATTGCCATCGAAACCATCCGAAGTTTCATCTCTCGATTCAAAACATTGTCATTTGACAGGCCGAGGCAGTCTGGTACTATCGCATGACTGCATGGTGTAATGATTTATCTAACCTCTCAATCAACGCAGAAAGGCAGGCTAGACGTTATGGAACAAAATAAATTATTATCAGAACCAATTTTCACTCACAAAACTAAGGATTTTCTTGATGCTTCTTACCGGCATGATAATTTTTCGTGTCGCACTTTCAGGGTTGCCATACATCAGGGAAAAATCAGCCAAAATGAAAAATTTTCAAGATCAGGGAAAATCAGGGAATTTCATTTTCAATCAGGGAAAAAATAAAAAGTGAGAAAAATCAGGGGAAAATCACAGAATTTTGAAATTATGTACATGGAGGATGCCATTTATAAAAAAAAAAAAAATCATGCAATTCTGAGAATTTTTTTAATGATGTAACGTTAGCATATCCTTGACGTTAGCAGCAGTCACTGACTAGCCATGTTAATGTCAGACTAGTCTAGTCCCTGCAGCGACTGTTGTCTGTTGACTGCTATGTTAACAAGTCAAATTTTGTGGAAGAAAGCATATAATCAATAATATTCAGGTTAACAAATAGAGCTAACGTGTACTGTGCTTTTTTGTGATGTGATGTGATGACTTAACTGATTGAACTGAGAGCATGATCTATTTTTAATGTGTGTAATCGTCAAAAAATAAATGCTTATCAAATGAAATGAAAGGATTAAAAGTTGTAGTCATTTTTGTACATGTATCAGTATGAATAAAAAAACAGTTCAATCAGTTAAAAGTCATCACATCACATCACTAAAAAGCAATTAATTTTCATCAGGGAAAATGGTCTAAAATCAGGGGAAAATCTGGGAATTTTGTTTGACTTTTTATGGCAACCCTGACTTAACATTGTGTCAAATCTCCCGCTGTGACGTAATGCACAGGCCAGACATGCTCCTGAGAAAGATGACGATGCTTCGACATCGTATCCGCCAAACAGTGGGGGTTTTATAAATGCTTACATTTCACATTATAGTTGAAATCTGACATTTTCCAGAGAAATATTTTCAGTCCATCTTCCTTCCCGCTTACCTCCAAGAAAATGGTGTCATGTCGTCATCGGAAACGCTTCTGATTGGTCAAAGTAGTAGTAGGTGCCCCATCATGCACGTTTTGAAATGCTACTACGAATAATCGACCATGTTGGCAGAGGCTACAGCCTCGGAAATGGCCGTAAACACACGAAATATAATGAAGGAATAAATTATTTTTGTGTGGTCAGGGTTCACCGCATGCTAATGAGATGTTTACAAACAGATAGAGAAATGGACGTCTGATCGTTTGATACTAAAACCGATGGGAGTTTCCAACTAAATATTATTATATTTCAAGGCAAAGTAGGGTTCAGAAAATGGGTGTTTCGCCTTTTAAGTATGTCTTCTTTAAATTTATCGTATTATTTGCTATAAAAAGTTGTTATATCTAAATATTGTGAAGACTAATGAATGGAGTAGGCGATTTTGAGCCACCACGTGGACTTGTATGATGCATGTGACAAACGCTTTGATAGTTACGAGAGTTAGAAGAAAGTATGTTTTACACTTATTTTAAGCCATGCATAAAGACATATGCCGTAGCGACCATCAAAGGGTTAATGCGTTAAAATACCTTGGAACATAGTGCTAATGAAATCAAAGAATCCAAATCAGTCTAGATTCAAGCAGGAAGAATTGAGTTGCTGTTTCTAATACTAAATCTTTATTTTTACACATTTTGTTGACAGGGTCAGGATTAGGTAGAAAAGTGTTATTCGTCCTGTTGTTACGTTGTTACACGTCAACAGGACGAGTAACCCTCAAATATCTACTCGTCCTGCAAAAAATGTACTCGCCTCCTTGTACAAAAGCTCTACATTTGTATACCAAATTGACCAGAATTGCTACACGTCAAAAGGACGAGTTGCTAAAACATTCTACTCGTCCTCCATAAGTTTTTACTAGTCAATACGAGCGGACGAGTGGCGAATCCTGATCCTGTGTTGATGGTCAAGATTTTGTATATTTAACCATTTTGCTTCGGTTTGTTTCTACGTAGGTTGTGGGCAAAAATGATCAGGTTCTGGAGTGGCCAGCCGAGATGGTGAAGGTCACCAAAGTGTCGCCCTCCATCATGTACAGCTGCAACCCCCTCATGATGGACTTGTCCACAATATTCAATAACGCTGCGCCCCCTGCAGCAGCAGCAGTCACAGCAGAAAACACGGTGAAAGTGGTAAAAAGCAAAAAGAAGAAGAAAAAGTTGGAAGAAAAGAATAAGAAAAAGGGTAAAAAGGGAAAGAAGAAAAGGCTTAAGAACAGGAAAGAGGATGAAGCTGGCAAAGAGAATAATGACCTCGAAAATGTGGAGAAAGAAGGAAAATCAAAGAAGAAAAAGAAGAAAATTCGAAGGAAAAAAGTGAAAGGTGCAAGCAAGCATGATGGCGAAGACGGTGTGAATGATATAGAGGATGGAAAAGAAGAAGAAAAAGCCAAGAAGAAGAAGAAAAAGAGGAGAAAGAAGATTAAGAAATCTAAAAGGAAAGTTGATACTGATTCTGAGTCAGAGTCTGATCATGAGGAAAAAGAGGAATCAAAGAAAGAATTTGGGAGTGAAGCAGAATTATCTCCTAAAAGAAAAAGGAACTTCAGGAAGAGGCAAGCTGACTCGGATGGTAGTGATAAGGAGGGAAAAGCAAAAAAGAAGAGGAAAATAAGAAAAAAGAAAAATTTGACCACCGATGGAAATCCGGTGAAGAAAGTAAAGGGTTCAAAGAGGCAAGCAGAACCTATGGACACCGCATTAAAAAAGCCAAAGGTAGAGCCTATGGCTGCCAAAGCCCTGGCGAAAGAAGAGATTGAAGATAAGGGCAGAGTAAGTGATTTTGAAGAAGTGAGAAGTGCAAATGACACTGCCAAGTCAAAATGGGATACGAGCAGCGACGAAGATGAGACGACAGCCGCAGCAGTCAGAAAAATAACCACATCTGTCCCGATGAAGCTGCATGTGGATATCAAACAAAATCACGTCGTCCGTGAAAATTCTAACTCCAGCAGATACAAGGAGCAAGTTGAAGAGCGCAGAAGCCGACGTGATTCTGAGCCGGTGGACTCGGGTCGAGGGCGCCACCGTCGCGTGTCGGACCACCGCGCCTCCAGCGACCACCGCTCCTCCGACGAACACAGCAGCAGCGAGTACGACGAGTACTCCACCGACGTCTCTCACAGCTCGCGCTCTCGCAGCCGGTCCTACTCCAGCGACCGCTCGTACTCGCGCAGTCGCAGCCGGTCCTATCGGTCGCGCTCCCACAGTCGGCACCGTCACGACTCGTACTCGAGCTACACGGAGGACGACGACGACGACTACCACAGCCGTGGGAGGAGCCGGTCGCGCTCCTACACGCCGCGCCGGTCCCGGTCCCGCTCGCCCCGCTACAGCCGCCACCACCGCTCCTACAGCCGCTCCTACTCCAGGAGCAGATCTCGTTCCTACACAAGATCCAGAAGTCGGTCGCGATCGTATCGCAGTCGAACGAGAAGTCGCTCGCGTAGCTACCGTCGGCAGCTCAAATCTAGTCCAGACAAGCAGTTCAGCTCGTTAGTCCACAAGAAGGAGCCGAAACCCGCTCGTAGAAAAGACCATCAGCCGAAGACGTTCGACGCGCGGGAGCTCGTTACACCGCTACCGTCGTCCATTCACAAGGAAGAAAACAAGTCGCAGGTGCAAGAGTTGTTGAATAAAGTGAAGGACAAGGACAAGAGTGACAGCGACGGCAAGAAGTCGGGCGTGATCTCTGCCAATCTGCCGGCGAGCGGCGACAACGGGCCGGTGCTGCCGATCATCGGGCCGATGGCCACGCAGCCCAAGCGCAAAATCAACCTGCTGGACGGCGACCGGCAGCTGCCAGACAACGTCTTGAAGGAAGAAGAGAGACGCAAACAAGCCATCGAAAGCATTCTCGCCAAACAGCGGGAGAGAGAACTAGAAGAGCAAGAGCGAAAGCTGAAAGAAAAGGAACTTGCAGAAATCCCCGAACCGCCTGCCAGCACGATTCCTATGCCTCCCAAAGGTTCATCAAAGCCGAATCCTCAGAAAGGCAAAAACGGCGTGGGCAAGCCCGAGTTTATCGGCCCCACGCTGCCATCAGATCATCCCCTCGCCCACACTCAAGACATCCCACTGCCGTCGAAGAAAGAAGACCGCTTCCAGCCGATCGGTCCCAACGACCCTCTGGTCTTCAAGGTGCCTCTGCCGCCCACGTCCCGGGGCGGCGGGGGCAAGCCGGGCTCGCTCCCACCCGCCAGGGCTGCAGCCACCGCGCAGACAGAAGAAGAGGCCAACAACCAGGACAAGGGCCTCGGGGCCGCCGAGATGGACGAGCGCTGCAAGCAGCTGGTGGAGGCGGCCAAGAAGCACATGCGCAAGAAGATGCGCGAGGACGGTCTGCTGGAGGACGAGAGCGACAGCGAAGACGACGCTGAGACAGCAGCAGCCGGGGGGAGGAGGAGCAGGAGCAGGAGGAGCTGCAAGTGGCCGCGGCGGCCGCCGACTCGCCCCACCTCATCCCCCAGGTGCTCAGCCCCCAGCTCGTGCCCATGATGAGCATGCCGATGCTGATCCAGCACCCGTCGGGCGCTCGTGTCGACGGCGGGCGTGCCCCAGGCGGGCGCCCCCGTCATGCTGGCCTCGCACCCCGCCGGCCCCGCCGTCGCCATCATGCAGCACCAGCAGCAGCAGCAGATGATGGCCGCCCAGGCAGCGATGGCCCAGCAGCAGCACCAGCAGCAGATGGTGGCCGCCATCGCCGCCTCGCAGGCCCAGGGCGTGATGGGCCTGCCCCAGGGCCAGCTCATCCAGACGCCGCAGGGCCTGGTGCGCGCCATCCCCGCGTCCCAGCTGGCCCAGCTGCAGGCCGCGCAGCAGCAGCAGCAACAGCAGGCGGTGTTTGCTGCCCAGCTGCAGCAAGCGCAGCAGCAGCAGCATGCGGCCATGGCCCAGGCCGCCCAGGTGCAGCAGATCAACGCGCAGATCCAGGCCCAGCACGCCGCCGCGCTGCAGGCGCAGGCACTGGGCGCCGGAGGCATTGTGATGCAGGGAGGCGCCGGGCCCATGCTCATCCGCATCCCGCGCGGACCCCAGCTCTAGGGGAAAAAAACTGCGACTGTCGTGTTGAATTATAATGTTGTGTTAAAAGTTTGATGATGAAGCATGTGCAGTGTGTGAACTTTGTGTGAACGGAACCCAGAGGAGGAGGACAAACTGTGTGTGGTGATAAAGAGGACAGAACTCTTGGACTGTATTGCTCTGTAAAACAGGGCAACAACATTTATTTTTACGCCTCCCTTTAAGTCGGACTTAGGTCCAGAAATTTGTTTTTGACCTTTTACATCATTGCTCTTCACTACTTGTTACTTGCTACTTGAACGATTGTTGGGTGAATGTCAATTGTTAGATAATTTTGTACTTTGTTTTTATTAACGTGTTGGAGTGCGCATATTGGAGTCCCACAGTGGTTCTAAATTACTTTGTATTTATGTTCTTTTTTTGTTTCAAATTACTCTGTAACGGTGCTCAGTCTGTAAAGGGACCTTACTGTGTAGGTATCATTTGAAAATTGTTAATGTTAATCTAGTGAATGAATTCCAGATTAGTGAATTTGCACGTCCCGTTTTTATGTACAAATTATGTTAATGCCTGACAATTAATTGTGAAAGCCTATGCTAAAAAGAAAGCATAATTATGTATGAAAGGGATGGCTATAAGTAAATGCAACGCAGGTATCGTCTGTCACCATACAATTTCACTAGTAATACTCTACGGTTATTTTTTTATGCAAAATTGTAAATGTAACTTGATTATGAAGCTGCTCAGTTTCTTGCAGTGGTCAACATTGTCCTGAATGAATGTTCTTGAGCGAATGTGAATGTGCTTCATGCATGTACAATGGTTTGTCTCGAGTGAAGAGTTTGTTCTGCATAGGTATATAGTATGCTTGTATGAAAGACTTGAAAATGCGATAAGCATCAACTTAGCCAGTCATGACGTCATTGTGTTTGATAGAATGTGTAAATATTTTCTTACATCCTCACTATCACATTTTGTTTTTAATTTTATTTCACATCACCTTTTTATGAATAATATGCTACTACATAAGATGCTGTCTGTGTATATGTGAAAAGTATACTTAATCTATGCAACCATAAAAATGAAAAGAAAAAAAGTGTTGCTTTTTATTTGCACATTTGATTATAGGGTCCTGGGATGGTATCCAATTGAGGTTCCAGTTTCCACTTACTGTAAATTTTACTTAAGCCCCTTCCACATCGCAATCATTATGATACTTTATCCAATAATATACATACAATTTTAAAAATTTCATAACTGCCAAGATACAGACTCGCAAAGCAGCTGTAGATAAAGTAAGAATATAAATTATCACAGTACATCTATTTTGAAAAAGAAAATGTTTAGAAATTTAAATAAACCTTTATACCAGAATTAAACATTTATACAACTTTAACAAGATCTGTATGAGATAAAAATCAAAGGTTCGGCAAGGATGTGTGCTGTCACCATGTCTATTTAACTTGTATACAGAAATGATATTTAGAAATGCTCATAATATGGAAGGAGTAAATATAGGTGGAACCAACTTTAAAAATCTACGATATGCAGACGATACAGTACTCTTAGCAGAAAATGAAAATAGTCTCCAAGATATACTGAATGCAGTAAATGATGCTGGTAAAATCTTTAATATGAAAATGAATGCAAAGAAAACAAAATCAATGATAATAACTAAGAAAGAGGTCACACCAAAAATAAATTTAACAATCGACAATACAGAAATTGAACAAGTTTCCAAATTTATTTATCTTGGCCAGCTACTAACTTAAAATGGACGATGTGAAGAAATTAGAAAGAGGATAACTACAGTAAAAGCCACATGCAAAGATTTCACTAGAAATAAGAGTAAGAGTATTAAACTGCTATGTGTGGTCAACGCTTCAATATGGAGCTGAAACATGGCCAATCTCCAAAACAATGGCAGATAGACTTTCCGCTTTTGTAATGTGGTGCTACTGAAGGATGCTAAGGATATCTTGGACTGATAAGATCAAGAATGAAGAAGCACTGAGAAAAATTAAGTCTCCCCCGTTCCGGAGGGATACTTCTAGCTTTAGTGCTGTCCGCGTTCGTCCGTCCGCGTCCACATGCTTAAAAGCTTATAACTTGAACACCATGAGAGCTATTGCTTTGAAAATTAAATATGTTTAGTTTGAGGACAATCGTATGTCTCAAAAATTTTTGTTTGTACTTTGGCCTACTTTTGACGAACTTATGACCTTAGGTACAAATATCTTGTTACCGCACTTTAGGGAGAACTATTTGGCCGATTGTCGCCAAACTTCATATTTAGCTTCAATGTACTACTCTCCAGACCTGATTAGGTTTTGGTGTACTTTGGCCTACTTTTGACGAAGTTATGGAGTGTTTTAAAAAAAAATATTATGAATTTTTATTTTGTTACCGCACTTTAGGGAGAAGTATTTGGCCGATTGTCGCCAAACTTCATATTTAGCTTCAATGTACTACTCTCCAGACCTGATTAGGTTTTGGTGTACTTTGGCCTACTTTTGACGACGTGTTTTAAAGAAAAAATATTACGAATTTATAGAAGATAGAATGTTTTTTATTGACAAATGTTACATTTGTAATTATGATATAGTTGCAAAATACATATTTATACATGTAACACCCAGCCCTATGGGCTCAATTGTCATAACATATATACAATAATATATACAAATAATATATATAAATAAAAATAATTATCAAGCAGATTGACCAATAGTGGAATGAAAAGTTGAACATTTATTTATCTTTATATTCACAATTTTTTCTTTCATGGAAGATTTTCAAAAGATATTTTGCAAA
>CM032667.1:24444236-24466437 GCA_019095985.1 Streblospio benedicti
CAATACACACAAAAATTACCTGGACATTGGTCCAATGACAAACTTATCTTAAAGATATTGCTCAGCCAAAATCATATTTGTTTCTGAAAAACCCAGTATCAATGGACTATACCTTATCCATTGCAAATCTAATGAAAATCATATTTATATTCTCCACATTTAATACTTATTTCACCTTTAAAAATACCGCACGATCTTGTTAACTACAACATAAGGTCACATGATATTGCGTCTGTTACGTCTGATGAAAATCATTTGGTTTACATTTCATGCTTTTACGCGTTTCAATAGGTTTATACTGGCCTATTATTTTGTATTATTTAAATTGCTCTAGATAGTTTAATATGCTGTTTAAATGAAAGGAACTTTCAGAATGCACAAAACACATAATGTTTCTGTGCAAGCATACATGTTTGGCCACTGAGCACAACCTTTAAGGTAATTCTCAGCAACATTATAACTTTTTTTCCAGCAGATGATTTTTTTGTTCATTTTTGTTGCATAAGTAGATGATCTATCCAGTTAGTAATGCATCAAAAATAATTAATAATAAGCACTAAATTTTAAGGATTTAAAAAAAAAGTTTTTGCAAATGGATTGTTTTTTTTTTGTGTTTTTTTCAAGTTCAGGATTCATTTATACAAATATAGGATCACAGACACAAGAGCCACAGATCTTACCTCAGATGCCTCCAAGTTACTGACTTTCCCTCAAGTTACCTCAATTAGCTGGGATCTTTACTGCAAAATGACCAGGGCTGCCTCTTGGCTCCCTCAAGTCACAGATTCAGTGTTACTTGAGGGAAAACAGTTATCCTGGACTAGGGCAGTTAATTGTATACAGCTTTGATGGTGACATCTGAAGAAAAGACTGGCACTTGTGTTAAATTTGGGGAGTGTCTATAAAACAGTTTTGGGCTCTATATAAGTCACATCCAGCCAGTACAGATTCATATTGCATTTTGCAACACACCAGGAACCATCTCTGAGACTACAGAAATATAAAATATTGCCTTTTCACGCTGGATATCTAGATAATATTTCTTGGACATTATTACAACATCAAGAATTTGTTGAAAGGAATATTTGTGCAAGAACAAATTGATTCTGAATTCCTCCAACATGGCTTTGGAATATATAGGAAGCAAGAGGCTGCTAGTGCAAGAAATGGACAGCAAGTACAGAGCTAAAGCAAGGTACGTATAATGTGTTCATTACAACAGTGGTTCAATTTATTTTAAGTTTTGTGTAACATAATTAGTTTTATAGACATGTCTTTGTGTACTTTATCAACGTTTCACCTGCATGTATTTTTGCCCAAAAACTCAATGTTAAGCTATTAGTTGCTCATAAAAATGACAATTTAAATACTGGACAGCCAAAACAAAAATTAAGCTTAGAATGAAAACAGTTTCATTGTATCGTTTGACATTCTGAGAGAGATCTTCTTTTAAAAGAGATTATGTTTTCACATACTTAGATAATACATTTTCTTAGCAGTTTTCAGTCTATGTTACATTTCATTAGACTTCCTGTGGAAAATATAATTTATCCTCAAATTGAGCAGAATTCAGTGCAATTTTCATCCATGTAGTGATTCAATAACAAAAATCATTAAATCCTATACAAAATATGTCATTATATTGTTTATTGCTAAGTATATTAAGTAGTCTTATTGAATATACATGTCTAAGACACGTATATGTAATTGGTACTAAACTGTTTATGATACCAAAACAACACGTTTAGAAGTTTGTTGTTTTAATCCGTTAACTAAATGACAATTTCAAGTTATCGTACTTATCGCTGTTTTTCTCCAGAGGTCTGAAGCGGCTGCGTGGGGATTCTGTTCTGCCCGTCAGGTCGGTGATCCGGCGTGGACTCCTCAAGGTCGTACGGATCATGAGACCCGATCTCGCTAATCCCCAACCTGCCAGAGCGAGACGAAACGTGGACACGGGCATGAGAGACGCCTTCCTGAACATCCAACTCCTCCAAAATCTCAACACGGGTGAGTAGATTCCGGCACATTTCTGTGTTTTGTGAACCTTTTTCATGCATCTGCCACATTGAAACCAAAGTGAGGCTTATTTCTAAGTGACAGTTGTGATGAAAATAAAATTGGCATCTTCCATAGATTTCTGTACGTCATGATCCAGAAATATCCGATAACCCACAGAGGGTTATCACCCCTCTTTGCAGAGGGGTGATACCATGGTTATCATGCTTGTACTCAACCGAACTACTTTTTCACATTTTTGTAACAGTGTTGTAATTGTTGAGAAAAGTACGATAAATACAAAACCGGGTTCGTTGTGCAACATTAATTATTTTATCAGGATTCGTTCTTGTGGCGCATCAGGTTCATATGATAAAATAATTCATATTACGAACTCACCCGGTTTTGTCTATACATATTAAAGTGATAATAATGATTAAATTATACTAATGGTCACAGTCTATGTTGTATTTACAGGTTTTATGTTGCCAGGAGAAACCGAAGAAGAGTTGGAAAGTCCCCACCATCTACCGCCTCCTCCCCAACCCACAGCAGAACCGGGAGATGATGAGGAGAAAAACGACGACAATAACAATAATGATGAATGCTCGGAGCCTGCAGTGAAGAAACAGAAGCTGCACGGATAAATGAGGGCGAAATGTCTTTTGACAATTTCCTGTAGAGTTGAATTTCAATTGAGATGGTGAAAAAAATCTAGAGCTAAATAAAAAGCTAATTTGCAAGTTAATTTGCAATGAAAATGTGTCATGTAATTATGAAATTCTATCTAAAGGAAGTTGCATCGCTAAATGAGTGCAAAATGTCGCTAGACAATTTTCTTTAGAGTTGAGAATTCTTTGAATTGTGATGGGAAAAAAATCTAAAGCTAAATAAAAAGCTCATTTGCAAAATAATTTGCAATAAAAAAAATCTGTCATGTAATTATGAAAATTCTATTACATGTAGAATGTATTGTTCTAAAATAAACCATCAAAATAAATTTCAGTGACTTGTCTTCTTTTTTTGCTTAAACTTTTTACACATTAACTCGATGAAAATATTTCAGATTTATAAATACATGTATACACATATTAATACATTTGTTATTGATCTGGTAATAAATGTTAAAAAACGACTAAATATTTGAAATTTTACCATAATCAACATTTCTGTGTCATCTTTGAGCAATACACACAAAATAACCTGAACATCGGTCTAATGACAAATTTATCTAAATGCCTCAGTGATTCCTCGATCTGGGTGTGTTGCCAATCTAAGCAGTTAGTAATGTATCAAAAATAAATAATAATAAGTACTTAATTTTAAGGATTTGGAAAAAA
Organism: Streblospio benedicti; assembly: GCA_019095985.1. Classification (NCBI taxonomy): domain Eukaryota; kingdom Metazoa; phylum Annelida; class Polychaeta; order Spionida; family Spionidae; genus Streblospio; species Streblospio benedicti. Next base: position 24,447,575 of record CM032667.1, read on the forward strand.
AAAGATTGTATAAATGGATTATTTTTTTTTTTTTTTTTGTCTCGAGTTTCAGGATTCATTTAGTTATGTCTGTTAGAATTGAGAGCCATGACCTATTAAATGTGTTGATAATATGCGAGTGGTGAACACAACCTGCATCAAAATGATGCTACAGACTGTAGAGCTTTGGAAAGTATTGTTGCTCAATATGTCTTCTTGGCTGACTGACTCGTTGATAAAACTTACTTTCACGATGATAAAATTTACATGAATAAAAATGCAAATTGTAATATGAAGCAGTTTTCTTGGGATAGTCACTGGCACAGGTTGACATCAAACTATATCAGTGACGTAAACTTTAACTTATGCACATAAATTTAGTGTATTATTGTAAAGTGTCAATGAGCGTATGGATATTGGCACTATAAATACCTCTATATTATTATACAGAAGTTCAGCAGCGTATATAAGGGTGTTGTAGTTTGATGGTGTGAGCATGGAGATGTTATGGTTATTTCTCCGCGGAATATATCTCAACGTAGCGTATACAATGTACTATCTAATCAAAAATGGTCCAGTTGAAGATAAAATCCAAATATATATCAGGAACTTCCAATTACTTGATAGAAATATGTATCAAAATATTTTCATGATCTATTTGAATTTAACAATGTAAGAATGCATGTAAAATGATATAAGTTGGTGTGCGTTCTAAATAATGTATTACACATTACTTTTCAGGTTGTTCATGTGAAAACTGTCACGCCCATTGGAGTCATTGAAAAGAATTGCCTCGTTCCTCGGATTTCATCCGGCCCAGACTTGCATCAGTTCATTATGGGCTCCGAAGGCACGCTCGGTGTCATTACTGAAGTGGTTATGAAAATTAGACCTGTGCCAGAAACGAAAAAATATGGGAGCATTGTGTTTCCAAATTTTGAAAATGGTGTTGAATGTTTGAGAGAAATCGCGCGGCAGGTTGGTATAGTTTATTGTAATTGCAAACTATTTATGGAAATGTGTTGCGTTTGATTTGTCAAGCTTTCCATTATTTGACGTTTTTGTCATGTGATTTATGGACAAGACATTGATAGTTTTATTGTGTAATTATATTGCACTCTGAGTATCAGATAGACCTCTGACACATAACTATTTTCATAAAAAATTCTGACCAATCACAGGCTGTTAAGCTATAATCATCACAGGCCGGTGATAAATATAAATGAGGTCAATTGACCAATCCCAGCTAAGAGAACGATCATATATAACAATACACTCTTTTTCGTATAGCTAGGAATCATGGGAAATAAATAGACAAACAAACCAAACACGTGGCTGTTTTGCATATGCAGGAAGCTTTTTCGCTATCTCAATAGAAATATTTCAGTACAATTTTTACCTGCACGAGGTGCCAGTCTCAATCAACCAAACCACTGTGATGCTACGGCGTGGTAGAAAGAAATGATAAAGACTGATACTGTTTGTCTATTTTTTTCCCAGAATGCAATTGTTTGTAGCCATCTGCTGGTTTTAGACAGGAATCACGATCGCACCCTAAATATTTCTATTAGAAAATAAGTGTATACTGGGGGGGTCGTTCATTTTTTGGGGCTCAAAGAAAAAGTTACGCCCCCCCCCCCTCCCCGATCAACATTTTAAAAAGTTGATTTGCTTGACATCTGATACTCAGAGCGTTATATTGATACATTGGATTCAATGTGTAAATGGTTACATTTTAGCGGTGTGCACCTGCTTCTATACGCCTCATGGACAACGAACAATTCCAATTTGGTATGTGAAATGGTTCTTGCTTTATTTGGGCAAAATGTCAAATGTTTGTGTTAATATTACGTCAAAGGTAGTAATTTATAAATTTCTAATAGGGAAGGGTCAATTGAAAGTTTCTTACATATGTGAATATCTATTTTTAGGACATGCATTAAAGCCAGAAGCCAGTTCATTTTTCGAGTCCTTTATGGAAAGTCTGAAAAAACTCTACCTGACCAAAATCAAGCGGTTTGATCTGCAAAAGATTTCCGTGGCAACGTTGTTATTTGAAGGAACGAAACAGGAAGTTGCTGCCCAAGAAAAAAGAGTGTATGAAATAGCTGCCAAATATGGGTAGGTTCTAAAGATACAAAGCTTTCTATTCATGTTTTGAAATATATGTGTGTGCATAACTAAGAATAACTGAGATAAATCCATTTTTAAACTTGACACATTAATAATTGTCATCAAAGAATTCTGTCACTAGGTGGCAGCATATGACAATGATAATGGTAATGTCTGAAAATATTTAGACAAAGTTTAGCATTGATTTATCTCAAAGTAGTTGTTATTTTTTTTAAATAGAAATTCAATGAGTTTATTTTTAATATAAATACATGGATACATATTTGATCATCAAACAAAATTTGCAAATGCTTCGAGAAGCCTGTTGACAGGGGATGTGTGCCTTTGAAACAGCAATTTACGGTGAATATGCAGTTTCTGTGTCCCTAAAGGAGCAAGCATAATTAATTGTACAGCAGGGGGGGGGTCATTTGGTGGGGGGGGGCACTCAATTTTCTCTGGTCACGGAACTTGGGAGGGCACTCAATTTTAATTCAAAGTGAGAGGGAGGGCACTCAATTCTTAAACTGAAAAGATAATATTTTGCGCACTTTTTGTCGCGAATTGATGCATTCCTGCAATATGCATGCTTTTGGATTTAACTGTATTGTAATGGGAACAAGTCAAATAGATTGCTAAATTATAATATGTATTCATTGACCATTGACAGTGAATGATTCATTGCAATACGCTTTAAACAGTTTTCAGGGAATCTGTCCAATATCATACTTTATAATACGAAAGTATGTCATTTTTCATATTTATCCGCTTGGGGGGGGGGGTGCTCAATTTCTTAATGTTCATATGAGGAGGGCATTCAATTTCAATGTAGAGAGTTAGGGAGGGTGTTCAATTTTTTTATCTCGTCAATACCAATACCCCCTGTACAATTAATTATGACATCGTTTACATTACAAGTATAGTCATTATACTAAGAGTGGGTTTGAATATGACATTGAGGCAAAATGACATTTTAGATGAAATAATTACAAACACGAACGTTTATAAAACACACTAGCTGTCAACCCGGCATTGCTCGGGTTGAAACAGATGAGATCCGGAACACATTAAATGCACCTCCCTCCCCATCCTTCCCCCTGTCTCACATCCCTCACACCAGCTCCAGTCAGGTCTGTGACAGATTAAATACACCTTCATCACCTTCCTCGATTGTCATATGTCATATCTCACACCCATAGTCACACTACATGTACTAAATATCGCAATGATTGATCCCTCTAATATGCCTCCCATCAGTTACTCCTACCACTGGCAAACACTTGTGGAACAGATTAAATGTTCCACCCTTCCCTACCCTTCCTTCGCCGCCACCCCCTCTTCTCTCCCAAACCCTTTCTACCCCATCCCCATCTAAACAGGTCCAGAACTAATGCATCTCCATCACCCCCTTCCTGCTGCTGCTCTGGTTGTAATGGATGAGATCTGGAACAGATGAAATGCTCCGCCCTTCCCTTCCCTTCCTCACCAACTACCATATCATATCCCTCTGTCCCCGATCCCTCACACCAGCTTCCATCAGTCTACACGTCATCCATCACCTTCCTTCCATGTCATATGTGTCAACCATATACACAATACATCTATATGGCAATGATTGATCCCTCTAACACACGCACGCATCAAAGTCCATGCTCAATGAGCCTGAATAGATGGGGGATGCACGCTCCACCTCCCTCCCCAAACCACCACCACCTCACCTCAACCAGCTTTTCTGCACCCCTCCCATGATCCTGGCGCTGTAAGCAGAAAGTAGAAATTAATTTTGTAATGATATTTATTAAATATAGAACACAAAATACAACGTCTACAATCGTGAAGTCAATTTAACTTCAATTAGATGTCATAGTCTCTGATTGTGTAAAAAAACAAATTGAAAAAAAATGCTCAAAACATGAGATGATCTGCTGCCTTTCAAATAATACTTATGAGGCTGTTACAACTGTGCAGGTTTTATGAAGGGGCTATTCTCCATATGGTATGCATAAATGAGTGTGTAGGTTAAAGATCTATAGAAAACTGATAGATTTCTAAGTTTAGACGGAGTTTTATACACATATTACAATATTTATGTAGGGCCTGACGTTGCCCGTCAGTATTCATAGCTACCGTGTTTAGACGCCCCAATCGTTACACTGCCATGCTTTTACTTTTAAAATTCATATGATTTAGGGACTGTGAAGAATTTCCCAAACTTGCTAGCGTGACACGCATGTTAAAATGTAATCTGGAGATCATAAATAACAAAATTCAACGTTTGTTAACATTGATTTTTTCTTGGGCAAGTTCTTGAGCCCGCATATCAGCCGTGATACGCCCCCAAGAAATCGAGCCCAATAAAAAAATCAATGTTAACCAATCCACCCGGTTTTGTATTTATCAGTCTTTTCTGAACAATTACAATATTGTTGAAAAATAAACTGGTATATATATTCAACACATTTAACAAGGTAATTTATTAATAAATTACAAAAAGCAATAATGTGTAGGAATACACTGCATAATCATAACAGAACACGGCGCAGTCACTCGCTAGACATATAGACGCCTATGGTCGGATTTCTGCACTACAGTTACGTGGGGCGATGACTACTACTAACGCTGTTCTGTGCATCTCTTTGATGTTCATTGATTTTGGAGCTTTTTCTTAGTAGTTTAATAAAATCAATAGAGGTTTCCCTAGAAGTAGTAGGTGTGCTAGATTCATGAACATATTTGAAATTAGGCAAGAGTAGTCCGATTGACAACTAACCATATACGGATTCCGTATATGGTTAGTCCGTATACAACATTTTTACACAGCAGTTCTGGAGGTCGATATCGATTGAAAATACATGCAAAAGACTGATAAAAACATGAATTCATAAAAACACCTTGTAACCCAAGTTATGCCACCTACGCTCGGGTGTAAGACAAAAATTGACGAGGTCTATGTTGTCCATAGAGAATTGAACAATCTATTCACTTCCTTCATCATTCATACGCGTGATTTCTCACGGTCTTGAATTATGGACTCGTACCTCCAACATATGATCTGTGTTTGATGAATTTATATATGCTTCAATCTACTATTTCTTAATTCTGCTTCTGTTCAGCATAATTTGATGAGTAATTTAAGTACCTTAAGGAAATGATGAGTATAAATTATGGATTTATAATTATTCATAAAAGGAGTTAATGATAAAATTGTTAGAGAGCTCAATATGATGTTAATGATGTCTGAAGGTAGAAAATTTGCATTTTAATATTTAGTCCATAAAGCCGCCAAACACCACATATATACAATGCGCTCGTAGTTCTGCTCCTTGGAAACTATGAAATTGTTGAGATTTGTATTCAATTCAATTCAATAATTTTTATCATACTGACATGTGAAACATGTATGAATAAGCAAATAACAATGTCACCCCGCTGATGTCTAGTTGTTAAGTTGGTATTTTTATAACAATACATGAATAATACATAATCAATATATAAGACTGTCCTGATTTCTGACAATGCCTTGAAAGGTAGATATTGGGGGGTCATGCTTTCCAAATTGAAGTCATATGGGGGGTCATACTTTTAAATTGAAATCTAAATTCTAAAAGGGAAGGAACCCCCCCCCCCTAGCAAAGCTGTGCACCTCCTAGTTCAACATATTTTGCCTCCCATCTTTTGCAATCCTAGCTACGGCACTATACAATTAATGCTTTGACATACATAATTCTAAATGATAACCTATTTTGATATTCCAGCACTAGTTTGTGCATTTGAGAAAAAAATGGGAAGTGGTAGACATGGTAGAATCTCAGACTCTGAATCTGAATCAGAGTTACAGTCCTTCCAAAATTCATATTATGTATCCCAGGACCATTTATTTGTGGTATTTCAGATCATAATCGATTAGATAGAATGCTAGTAAGATGGATAAGAAGACCAAATAAAGTTTGATGATTGCTTCAATTAACTTGTGAATTCAGGGTTTTCACAGATTTTGCACATTAAAATTCAATGAATTTCCGAGACAGATCTTAATTTATCCAAGAATTTTTTATAAATACGTGATCTCACTTACCACTTGAATTTTAGCTCATTTCCCACTTACCACTTGAATTTTAGCTCATTTCCCACTTCTCACTTAAATTTTAGGTCATTTCCCACTTCCCACCTAATATTTTCATATCCCACTAAAATGTGTACGTTTAATGAACATTTTGTTCACTTTTTTACGAAAAATGACATGATATTATAACGACCAATGTTAAATTGTTATAAATTTATGTGCATGACTCCTACTCATTTTTTATAGTTTCCCACTAAAATTATAATTTGTTCCCACTTAATTTTGGTAATTTCCCCACTTCCCACTAAATTGTCCAAATTCCCACTAACCACTTAATTTTTGCCAATTTTCCACATCCCACTAAATTCTAAGGCCATTTCCCACTAACCACTTAAAGGGCTTCGGCACCCTCAATTATGCTCGCTCCCTAACAAGATGTTAGTGTCCGAATATGTTGAATCCAGAAACTATAAAACATCTTCTGAATGATACGGTTGTTTGATTTCTGCTCTATTTTCAGCGGTCTCGCTGGAGGAGAGGAAAACGGGCTTAGGCTACATGCTCACGTTTGTCATCGCTTATCTCAGAGTAAGTTGTTTGTGCTCTTACAGTGGAAAATTGCTTTTTAAAACTGTTTGTGAACAAGTAACAGATTTTAGAGTGGTGACTAATTGCATAATTGAGCATTTAAATCATGGTCGTGTTTTAGCGCAATATTTTAGCATGTTGTAGCTCAATATACATTATGTAAATAATCATCTAAAAGCTTTTGCATTTAAATAAATAAATGTAATAAAAAAAAATGGTCGTGTTTTACTTGAATCTTTTATTGCAAAGATATGTTGAGAGCAGGTTTGTTCCTGATAGTGTAAATATTATTATTAGATTTGTGTGTGTAAGTTCGTCACTATTTTACTTATTAGGACCTGGGATTTGAATATCACTGTGTTGCTGAGTCGTTTGAAACATCGGTGCCGTGGGACAGGTAAATTATCATTGACTTGTACAGTGATATATTTAGAGTTAAATTCAAAAATGAAAAATGATGATGATGAAGCAGGGTCAGGATTAGCCACTCGTCCGCTCGTATTGACGAGTAAAACCTTGTGAAGGACGAATAAAAAGTTTTGACAACTCGTCCTTCTGACGAGTAACAAATTCTGGTTATTTTACATTTAAGTGTAAAGCTTTGTGCAAGGAGGACTAGTACATTTTTTGAAGGACCGGTAGATTTTTTATCATTATTTGTCCTGTTGACGAGTAGAGCTTTTCCACCTAATCCTGAGCCTGTGAAGATGTGAAGACATGAGTGTATGACCAATGAGTTAAAATCATTTTGCAGGGTGCTGGACCTCTGCAGAAACACTAAAGATCGCATTTTAAGAGAATGCAAAGAGCGAGGGGTTCAGTTTCCTCCGTATGCAACTTGCAGGTAATGTGCTGATGTCTGCTCACATACATGTACCATACTTTACAGTAAAGTATAAATTTTATGAATTAAGATTACTATAAGTTAAGGTGTTCATATTTTTTTCTGTGTTGTTTGAAAAGGAACTTGTGGGTTTGTTAGCAATAAAATAAAATTTTGGATCACGTTTTTGGACTATATTTTGGATATTCTTATTTTGCATGGTAAGACGAACTGAAGGAACATGAGACCACATGCTATATACCTCATAAATTATATTTTAAGTAAAACAAATTTTATGATTATGATTAAAACAATGATTATGATTCTAAGTGTAATGACAAAAGCCTATGAATGACGAAAGTGGCAGTAGGTCGCATTTTATGTGCATTTTATTTGTAAAAAAGAAGTTTACCGGTACATTGTGGATATAAAAAAAAGACAGTGGTAAGGAAAGACAAGTGTACATAAAATAAGTCTTAGTGTTAGGATATTATATAAACGTGGCTGTTTACTTTTGCAGGGTGACCCAGACGTACGACGCGGGAGCCTGCGTCTACTTCTACTTCGGCTACAACTACCGCGGTGTTGCGAATCCCGTCCAGCTGTATGAGGAGGTGGAGCGCTGCGCCCGAGACGAGATCCTGGCTAACGGGGGCAGCATCTCACACCATCACGGAGGTCAGTGACATTTTACTTTTATTTTTATTTATTTTTTATTCATTTATTTACATCAGACAAGTGGTTACTTACACTGTCCATATCTTTAACAACATAGGATAAAAGATAGAATAAAATAATATAAATTAATACAAGGATTAAAATAACGACAATCACAGTTAGATCACCTAATTACTAAAATTGTACAAGATATCATTCCATTCATTCGTAATATTAGAACCATAAATATTAAAAACACTAGATAAAACTGCCTGTTCATTGAAATATTGTTAGAATCACCTCATCTCTTATGCAAAGAAGCAGCACTTTTGCATCTAATGACAGTAAAAGAATCAACATTGGCTTTAACAAATGCTGCACTTATAATTGTGCCATAATCAATATTCTCATTTTTCTAAATTTATTATTGAATTTTTCACACCAATTCTTCTTTAAAATGGCTTTTTATATTTGCTCCATAAAAATCACAGCCCATTCTTGTTATCTCAAAATATGGAATAACCTTTTCATTATACATTAGAGCTTGTTTCAAGCAGCCAGCAGGCTTAATGTTAAGAAAACTCTCGCTTCCGTTTCCTGTTTATGCGGTGAAACGAAAATGCATGTGCGCCGTTTTGACGTAAACATATACGATGCAAATATTAAACAACAAATAGTCAAACATTTAAACGTTCACTTTAATTAACGTTCGTTTGTAATATACATAGTGATTTCTTTTCGTTGGTGTTTCTTTTTAAAGCCACGGTAAACTTTTATTAGCAGAGTCTGCTCCAAGTATGTCCAGTACGTTATAATGTCAGTCAAAAAACTGCCACATTCCGTGCATTTATATAGCATTGTTTTCACCTCACTGGTGTGTTATCATGTGGCGTAAGATGCCAGAATATTCTTGAGAATAAGACACCTAGTAACTAAACAACATTTGCAATATGAAACGAGGAATAAACCCAATAGTTTAAAATTGCAGTATATGACACTGGTATATAATACACAAAACCACTACTTTATTGTTATCATGTTTGGAAGGAAGACAAAGGCAGCAAATATGTGACTACATAATCAATCTATTCTTCTCCCAACCTGTAAAAATCTGATAGAAAGTAAAAACTCACTGATGCACTGAGAAATCATGGTCCTAACTGTACTCTCGGTGACCTCTAGAATAACAATCTTATTAGAACCTAATACAGAGTTGAAATTGTAAACTGCATGTGGTTTCATTAAATACATGTCTTTCTTCTGACCGTGCAATATTCAATAAATAGTCCTAAATTTTATAAAGTCAATAAGAATAAAAATTTAGGACTATTTGTTGAATATTGCATGGTAAGAAGAAAGATATATATATTTTTAATATAATCTTTGAAGAATAATTTGACAAAATCTTTCATTTTTCAGTGGGTAAAATCCGGAAACAGTGGCTTGAGCGGACGATCTCTACGCCTGGACTCGGATTGCTGCGCGCCGTAAAGGAACATCTCGACCCCAACAACATCATGGGCAGCAACAACCTAATGGGGCCAGACGAACTACAGGCCAAACTCTGAGGACAACCACAATTGCTCAAGTTTACACAACAATCAATTCACTCCAGTTCATTCCGTGACTTTTTTATGATTAAACTTTTCCTCTTAGATGCCATTTGAAAATCCTTTGCCATTTATGAATTGTATGATTTTTTAAGTAGTTAGAAAGTATTATTTGAAAAATATACTTGGATGTTTTGCTTGGACACATTTATGGAAATTCTAAGTTTTCATTGGTACTAGTGACTATGCGCTCTTGTTAGGTCCTATTATGTGGCAAAATGTTTATTATACCTTAGTAATTAGAAAAAAAAAAACTATATGCAACTATCCAAATCTAAAAAAGAATTGTTACCGTATTTTATTGAATAACCATGATATTCCGCAAGTATTTGATCAACCGTCGAGTGAAGCAACTCAATTATCAACTTAGATATTTACAATCTCATCACATACGATATGACAATGTTTCTATCAGAATGATACTTCATGAACGTAATAAAGGAAAACCTGTGTAATATATCCTGTATAAATACACCTTAATTCTGAACGCAATTAACAATTATTTATTTTTGTTTCTAATTTACTGCTAATTCAATAAAATACGGTGTCAAACGAGCAAGTGTTCAAATGTTTTTAATGTTATTGTAAGGACAATTCCTGTTAATCATGAATTGTATTTAGGTGGATAGATGTAATTTTACACTGATGGTTTAATTTAAGAGTATTACATAGATTAAATCATGGTTAGTCTACCCGGTTAAATTTGTTATATAAAAATGCTGCTCTTGGTCATTTGATCATTCAGCAAATTTATGGAAAATTATTCAATGATTTCCTGTGATAATGTTTTTATATTTTCAATTTCAATGTTTTACATGCATGTTCTTATTGAATGATTAAAAAATCTAAGATAATAGTTTTGTTTTATAATTTTATTAGGAATGCAAAAAATACAATGCATCGGCTCTCCTCATTTCACACAGAATGATACAAACAGAAAACCTTGTGCTTCGTGATCCACTCGGCCATGAACAAAGCTACGAACCGTGATGGTCAATACCTACGTCAAACATTTAAAATTAAGCAAAAGTGCCTACTGTATTTCCGTGTCTTGTAGCCTAGGCGTTTATTGTTATCAAAACATGTCTAGCATAGGCGTTTAAATGAAGGAGGCGTTAACGCAAAATGATTTCATCACCTTAAGTAAGACACATCTGAGGAAGCCACAGTAACTTACTAAAACTAGAAATGTTTGCGCACGATTTAATTTGCGAATTTCGTGGGTAGGTGCAAAAACGCAAACTTAAATAGTCAGCAAACATTAATAGTCTATGTAAAGTAAGTTTAGTATGGACCAAAATCGCAAAATTAAAGTCACAATATGATTTGTAGATGAAAATCGCAAAATTTAATAGCCACAAAATATTCTAGTTTTACAGTACTCAAGTAATTTCAAATAAAAACGCCGCCACTTGCTTCCAAGTCTATAATTACAGGGATTAATGTGTGATCCCACTCTTAATGTAATAAACATTATTTTCCTATAGTAATTATATAAGTATTCATATAATGGTGTGGATGTCATATTCACGATGGTCTCAGCTTTAAAATGATGTTAGCTGTCGAAATCGGACTGATAATAACAAAGTTACAAGCAAACAACCACATCGTAGATACTAAGTAATAAACATATTAATCAACTTGGCGCCGGCAGTAATCTTTTTGATAAGGGCCGGCCTTGAATAGGCGTTAATACGAGGGAGGTGTTTATTGATTTAAAATTGTGTCTAACCCAGCGTCTATTTGAGGGGAGGCTACAAAACACGGAAATACGGTATATCATTACTGGTCAGATGTTTAAACTTGGTTTCTGAATATGTGCCCTATGTAATGAATCTCAGATTCACCATAATGAACTTGCTAAGCGGAAGGAGCATTTGAAGAGAGAAGTTGATTAGGTAGATGAGCAAGTTGTAGTTTAATCAAAAAGAACCCATTTCATGCCCAAGCAGATCACAGTCATTCTGATACTATTTTTCTTCCGTGGCTTGCCACAATATCCTTTATATCCAAATATCTTTTATAATGTATAATTCATAAAACTTGTACAGTATCGCACAGTTCGGAAATATTTGCAAAACTGAAAGAAGTTGCTATTGGATTCCTGCTAAGTAATCTTTGACTTCAGTTGGAGATAATCGACGAAAGCCTTCTGCGTTACTGATGCCAATTTCTATGTTGTCTTCTGTCATCTGCCCTTCAAAACTTTCTTTCAGTGTGAGAATCGCAGTGTGGACGGCATCTTCTAACTCCAACTCGTCCCCATACCTGTAAAATGCAACAATTTACCAACCATAAAACATAATCTAACTTAATTTAAAAAAAAATTAATACTCGAGATTTATTATACATGAATCATATTTGTGGATCAATAAACATCGTTACAGGCGAACTGCCAAGTGTAATGCATTTTTTGAAAGGAATTTGTTACCTCTTTTCTAGAAAGGTTTTCCCATTAATGAAGTTCTTTCCCATTGCAGTTGCTTTCCATGCAAAGTAAGCACCCTGGAATGAAGATAATTCTGATAAACAATCTGCTAATAGCCGCCCGGATGGCTTGGTAACAATAAACACATAGACTATCAAATTAAATCTTTAAATCTCGTATTCAGACAGAATTTACGCAATATTTTCTCCCATTTCACGTTTTTCTCCTTTCGATGACTTTCAAATTATGTTGTGGCACTTTTTTATACTTAGCTCAAATGAAATTTCACGCTGTCTGTCATTGTTTGAGGTTCAACGTAATAATATGGGAGTTTATGGACACTGCACATAAACAACTCTATTCTGGGGACGCTGTCAATTATTTCTATTTGATGTACTTCTGTCTTTTGCGTAGAATATACTATATAAAAGTGTATATAAGAATATACTTTGTGAAACAAGCTACATTAGATTGTAATTTCAGCACCATAGGACTATAAAAACTAGCAGGATATGTACCGCTCTTGACGTTATAACCATGGCCAGGTGCGAAACAAGAGTACGCAATATCTCAAACCCTACGACTATCTAGCTTATTGCTCGGTTGACTTAAGCAAATGCTTATAATTATGTTCATATTATGTCAAATTATGCATAGCGATAAAAATTTGTAACACAATATAATTAGGATTTTCAAATGCTACACATTACGTTTTTGAACGAACAAAAATATTACCAAGAAATAATAAAAGAAAAATATTTTTAAACACTTTTAATCACAATAAACGTAAAATACAAATAAGTGGTCGGAACCTATAATAAAACAAAGCATTACTACTCACTGATGGATCACATTGGTACAAAAATGGCCGACTATCATCTGTATCGAAGCCGGCAATCAACAGAGAAACGCCGAACGGTCGCACACCCCTGAAAACAAATAGTGCTTTTCAACAAAAATATTGGCATTTACTTAAGAAATCGATTAACTACATGATTTGCACACCACAGAAAATGAGATAAATTCCCTCAAATTGAAACGTATTAAAGGGACATGAACAGCAACCACCTCCTCTGACAATTTCACTTAATAATTTTATTTTTCTGTTTTCTTGACATGTTGCACCTAATAACTTCCAATTTTACAATCATAAACACGCGTTTGATAGAAAATTATAAATAAATTAAAACAGAGAGAAAAAAACGAGTGGATTGACATTGGGAGGTTCATTACAATAACAGGACTGTAGCCTTTATCACTCGTGCGCCGCAAGCCAAAATTCGTGTCGGGAAATAGTTATTAAGGCTGGATGTTATGGAATTCCCTCTTTGTTTACAAAACATTGGGCTGTGGGTACATTTCAAGAAACCGAAATAGGGAACTGATTAATTATGAAGAAATGAAAAGCTGCATATAAATAAAAATGTATATATTCAAATGGCTCAGCAAGTACTATTTATGTGGCATAAAAGTTTATATGACATGGCTGCAAATTCACCTGTTCATGTCTCTTTAAAAAGTAGTTTCATGTCTCTTTAAAAACCCCCCCCACCTCAAGGGTCCCCTGTATAACTAATATTCCCCAACAAAAGCCATCAGAATAAAAATTGAAGTAATTTTTTAAAATTTAAATATGGAAAAATGATTGCAGGAAGAATGGAAAAATAAATGCGAACAAAATAACATTTCCTACCCGGATTGTGTATATTCCTGCATTACATTTGCCACTCTTTGAACAAGTTGTGTGGTTGGGATCTGTTCCTGGTAAACCAAATAATACTGCTGAGCAAGTTTCCTGGCAGCTTTGATCAACACTCTACAAACAAGTAGGCAACATATAAGTAATTTGTAATTACATGTATATAATGTACCCCGCAAATAGAATACTTTGATGTTAGCATTTACAGTTGAAACCATACATTTCCAAATTCTGATACCTCGAATTAATGGCGAACTTAAGATGATGAGCATTTAGTCATGCTACTTAAACACGAAATTTTGCTTCATTTGATTTTTGGCTTCATTCTAACTTCAACTAAGCCTGGTGCCACTGTCATATTATAATTAACAACATAACATTGTACTTACCGATAATCTGGCCCCATTCCACTATACACCATTCCTATATTCTTGGTGATCATTTCTATTTTATTCAGACTGTGTTCATCATAAAGTACAGACTTGTGTTTCTTTTCTGTTGCCAGAACTACTCCATTCGTAGCTGAAAATAGTAAAGTATTATATTGTCAACTTACGAAACTATATATACTGATTTGACATGCATGCTGTACAGTCATGCTATGTATAACATTCTTCTAAAATTTTACTTTTAAAAATTAAATGTGTTGCATAGATCAATGGAAAGACACGTATGAATATTGATCATGCTCCCATTTAAATACAGCAGATGCATGAAAATAATGACGATATCAGAGGAGTACTGTGCCATGTGAAGCAGATATAAAAACTCATTTAACCATTGAAATGTTAAAATCCCTTTTCACACACAGTTCATGGTCGGATTCCTTTGCCTAGATGATAGGATGTAAGTGGTTTACCTTTAATCCCTACGGATGGTGCTCCAGACGCGACAGCAGCCAGCGCATATTCAATTTGCACCAACTTTCCAGAAGGGCTGAAATATCAATAACATTATTCATTAAGAAATAGGTACAGTGGGATTTTGAACATGGGAATCCTAGCTAAAGACGGTCGATTTTCAGGTTTAAAACATTTCCCCATTAACCTCAAACACTTCCAAATAATCTGCACCTCAGTAGCTCAGTGGTTAGAGCGTACGACTTGAAAACAAGTTTGTCTGGAAATTACCGTAAGTTCGCGGCCGGTCATAGCAGAACACAGTGTCGCCAAAACCGTTAACCGTTACAGTGTTACTACTAGGCGGTAGCGGCGTAAGCGGAAGGAAGCCTCGTTAAAGGCGTTGTCCGTGTAGAGGAGAGCCACACCTCTGCACGCGCAAAACTCACCTAGTTTGAAAACTATAGCTAGTGTGATCCCCCCCATGAGGCTCAGTTGGCTACCTAGCCTGCCTCTGGAGGTTCATGTACCAACACCACGTGGCCTCCCTCTGCTATAATCATCAAAACTGATGGCTGCGGAGTATTCACTCAAATCAAAATCAATCAATCACCTTAAAGCTTGAAGATGTTGCACATAGCACGCATGCGTTAACTTATGTTTGGAGTATCAGACTAAATCTACTGCTGAACACCCATCACTGTATACAGATAGGAGAGACAGATTACTTTCTTACTTTTTATGGACAGGACTAATTCTGTCGTAAAAGCCAGAATATATTGTTAATTATCCTAGCGAAGTTAGAATGTCGGGTTTGATATGCCGGTATGACCAAGCACTATTCTGTCAAACCGTGTCGGCATGAACTTTTTAGCGATTATAATCTTCCTCTTCGAAAATCGTCTACATACCACGAAAGCAATGTATTTTACTAATTAAATAGATGTATTTATTGATGAGAATAAGGTGTTCATATAACTAATATACCTGAAAGTGGTAAGAGAGAAACTGTATCGCTCGCCTTCAGACATCTTGGATTGTGAATACAACTTGTAACACTCAATATCATTGGTTTATAAAACTATCCTTAACTCTTAAACTTTAATAATGTACAAACCGTACAAAATTATGTGTATTAAGGTTGAATATTAGGTCACAGACCACAAGTTTCCATTTTGGGAGCACTCGATTGCCGAATGCTTTGGGACTGGCTATGTCTACAGATTGATGTATTTAGGGTTTCTTACGGATCTGTATTAATAGCCAGTTACTTCTATTTGACACGGGAGTGTACTTGCAATGTCTTTTTAAGAATTAACATGTTAAAAAGGATGTGGATAGGGCTTGAAGCACGTTTAACTCAAGCATTGGGTATCAACGAACATAATGGTATGCATAATTCATTACATTATCATTATGTGTGATAGTTATTTAATCTTCTGATATTCATCCGAGTGATAATATGGGTCATTCCCATATTCAAGTGTTTACTGCAGTAGTGACTAGAGTGTAGACCAATATATAGCTGCTCGTTACATCTAGCTTCAAGTTTCAAGTTTTGACAGCCAGCCATCTAACAAGATGATTTTAGGCTGTGTGCGGTAAAAGAGAAGAGGTAGAGAGAAAAATAGTAAAAGATCAAGAAGTTAGTGCAGAAGAGGGTGAAAGTAGAAGGCTGAGATAGGATAGTTTAATTTAAAAACCAAGGGTGCATTTTGTGCAGGATAAAAACAGTTTAGGTTGATTAATAAGGAAGAGGATGTGTTAGTGTGACAATATTGTTTCTGAATATTGCCATAGACTTTGATTGGAGAATCTCTCTTGGTAAATGATTCCAATCACAAACAGTACGAGGGAAGTAGGAAAAACGATAATAGTTAGTTCTAGCAATGATATTTTGGAGGTGAAGGTTATTTCTTTGTAGATTTAGATAGCAGCCCAAGGGGACAGCAACTAGACCATTAACAATTTTGTACATCTAGCACTTCAGACTACGGAATCAGTGTTTTCTCTAGTACACAAGGAATGACAATCAAATATCATACATCTCTAATAATTCAATCCCGATTTGGCGTGACTATTTGGTGTGTTGAAGTTGATCTCGTGCATAATATCACTGGATTTCACCTTTTGCATTATATTTTGCCAAGCCTACCTTGAAAGTTTTCTATCCAACCTGAGGGAGATCTTGTTTGGATCGAAAGCTTGAAGCGAATTTGTTTAAATACTGTACAACAGAAGGTGAAATCCAGTGATATGTATAAACCTTGTGCAGATGAGTATCCATGGCAATTCAAGTCCAACAATCAATGTTATTATTTAATTGTCTCAACTATAAAATAGTCGTGTTTTACCATTCCAGGTATGTTACCAGTTTTGGCCATGGATTGCAACCATTTACCACTAGCATCTGAAGAATCTTCAAGTATCTTAGACAGTATAATAGATAAAGGGTTTTTGTGGGGTGTACCAAAGACGCGAGTTAGCCTTGAAAAGAGACATAAAAGGAAGAATGGGCATACAAAAATGGAAAAATTTGCTACTGCAAAGAAAAACATAATACCTTGCTTAGCGTGTGGTCACTATCATGAAGCACATACTATCTGCGGTGAGTGCTCATATCAAGATATTAATATATTCTAGGTTATTACATTAGATTGATCAGATTGAATATGAAATTTACACGACTTCTAAATACAAATGCTGTAAGCAATATGAATATTTGAAGTATGAAAGATTTGTGTACTGGGTAAGTGCAAGTTCGTTACACATTTTTCACTAAATTTCAGGTAATTGCTATTCTAAAGTTAAAGAAGAAACTGAAAGAATGCAGTCATCTCTACCAGAATATCAACGTCTGTTCAACGTACCAAAAGAGGAAGTGACATTTGTTTATAGTAATGAAAAAGTCAACAAGGAACAATCTAAAGGAAAATTTATAGTGGAATTGGACAGGCCTAGGCCATCATGGTGGCCAAAGAATTTGATGTCAAAATCAAACGAAAATTAATTTTATCACATTCTTGACTATGAAAAATGTGTTGAGATTCTAGATCTATACAAAAGCAATGGGAAATAGTCAATGTAACCTAGGTGGAAATAATTCAAGAGTGAATTAAAAGAGTACATTTACTAGGAGCCAGACATGCAACTATGAATAAGGAACTCTAACATTGAGCATGGTCTGCTTCTTTCTTGGCTGCTAACTGTGAGATCATTATGTCTGCGATTTAGATTTTTTAGATTTTATGTGGTAGTTGTAATGAGAATTATTCAATAGAACTTTATACAATGTTTTATAAATTTGCTATATTTATTATAATTACAAGGTTGTATTTATTTCTGCAAGTCTACCATGAGTTTAAAATTTGCAACATCAAAATATTAAAAAACACTCCAGGATTTTGAAAAGTGAACAATATAATTTATAAATGTGATCGGAATATAGCAAAGTGTGAAGATTATACGAGATAATCAAATTGTTTGTTTGTTTTTCTTTTAATTGAAAAAGTAGCTAGCGCAGAGAAAGTCAAATTTGAGCAAGTGCAAAAAAATAGATTTTGTTGTATGACCTTATGTAAAGTAAGATTTTCAGCACAAACATTTTATTATTTGGGATCACATGAAAAATGTCCTTAGATAGTATTTTGATACTGCTAATGTGTAATGAAATCTTGCAGTAAACATTCCTGTCCTGGTCAACACAATCCCAGGAATTCTAAGTCATTTGCACTTTTTACTGCGGTTTCCATAACGACACAGGGTTCTACAGAGGCAACTGCATCAACATTGATTACACCGTTAATCTTGGTTAAATTTGCACAGTGAATTATGGATGTTATAAATTTTGATAGATGTAGTTAAGTAATTCCTAAAGTTTGTTTTTTACTTATTTTATTATTAAAAAATGCCAGTTTCATTCACCTCATAAGGAAAAGGCAGACCATTAAATAATGAACTGGAAAGAATAATTTTTATCTTGGAAATATTTGCTATTTAACACAACAAAAATTTGACTGAATGTGTACCATGTCTATTTAACGTTAACAAACAATAAAATTGCAT
>CM032667.1:24466537-24480735 GCA_019095985.1 Streblospio benedicti
CAAGCTAGAAGCCATTATTTGCTTTAGTCCAAAGGTTGCATTTTCAGTCCAAAATATTAAACATATTGCAATGCAGATCCACTGGACATCCTCGCACTCACTAACCACACATTTTATCCATTTTTGCACACCTCATTTCTCCCACAAATATCATACAATCAATAACACGTCAATGCTGTGCGTCCGTGCACTGTACACTCTTGTGTAATGAGAAAATTGAAACAGACGAAGAGATCATCACCAAACTACAGCATCCAATATAGTCAGTTGAAGTTCCTTAATTAAAAATATTTGTACATAAGTATAAAAATAGGATGAGTTCTTGTTATATATCACAGGCAAAGATGAGAAGGTGGAGTTTAGTGACCTCCCTTCTTGCCCTTTCTTTTATGGGTGTGTTTCTCCTCATGGTCTCTTGCTGGTGATGTCGAGTTTACGGGTACGAGAAAGACGTTGCCGTCTGGTGTTTGTTGCAAAGAATATTGCGACGGGTCGTACGGCTGGCCATTATCATCGCGAAGAGAACGGAACACTTCTTCGTAAAGATGATCATATTTGCGTTTCATCTCGTTTGCTTGCTTATTCACCTGCAACAGAAGACATAAATATTATATTATAAGGAAATTGCTACCACTGTACAAATAAAGCATCGATGAACTCAAGCAGTTGCTCAGTACATAAGGCAAAAAAGGAGGACTCAGAGCTAAATTTGAGGACATGGGAAATTCATGCAACACCCCAAATCAGCAAATAGTTATACAGTTGTGACAATCTGCATAATTTTTATCAATTCTACAGCAGCAAATTCAATACCTTTTTTAAAAATCATACACTGTTAAAGCAAAAGAAGAAAAAAACGAAATACCCACCTGATGTTTCTCTCTCTGCAGTCTATCGCGTTCCCTCCGGATCGCATTCACTTCGTCCTCCAGCGAATTGATCACTTCCATCTTCCTCTTCCTACAGTTCTGTGCAGCAACCTTATTCTTCCCGCGCCTCCTGATATCCCTAATCAGATTCAACTGAGCGTCGGACAACTTATACCGTTGCAAAATCTCGTTGAACTCTTCGACTGGCGAGTTGACAATGTCGTCCATGGAGATGGGAATCTTCATGTTTTTCGCCTTCTTCTCGTCTCGGCTCATCTGAGCGAGTGCCTGTTTTTCCTCTGGCGTTTGTTTACGTTCTCACGAGGTCTTTGCCCGGGTTGTAAGACGTACGTGTGGTTGTGTGCCACCTACAATACAATACAACATTTATATAGCGCTACTACTTCACAAACAGGAATTTAAGTGCTGTACAGAAAGAAAAAAAAATAAAACAATAATAATTTCACATTAACTCCCAAAAGCAGTGGTAAAAAGAAATGTTTTAACATTGTCCTTAAAAGCTTGATAAGTTCCTTTTGACTTTATATGTACTGGCAATGAACTCCACAATTTCGGCCCTGCCACACTAAAAGACCTGTCAGCAAATGTTGATTTAGCTGTAAAGGGAACATGTAACATATGTTCATCACTCATAGACAATCGGGTCTGTCTAGTGTAAGCCCTATACTGAAGAAGATCACATAGATATGGTGGAGCTATCTTGTGCAAACACTTGTATACCAAGCAGACCAGTTTACAATGAATACGCTGCTTGATAGGTAGCCAATGCAGTTTACGAAGGGCCTCTTTTGAGCTATCGTATTTAGACTGTTTATTCTTTATTCTTCCCACCTGCGCTGGGTCCCCGGCTGTCTCAAGCTCCATGGCTCCATCGTCGGAAAACCGGAGCTGTTGAGTCGCATGTGGTCGTCCGAGTATTCGGTGAAGTCGCTGTACTTGTAGCTTGGATCAAATGGTTCTTCTTTCAGCGTGAGTTTATTGTCGTGACTGCCGCCGGTCGCGCCTTCCATGCCATCGTAGGATGTCGAGTTGGACGAGCTGTCGTTCATGCTCTGTGAAAGAAGTTGTTGAAAATATGATATATTGTATTTCCATAATATGTAATCAAAGGTAATTTATTATTATAATTGTCCATATTTATGTCAAATAGTTTGTAAACAATTTAGTTTCTGAAGAGGACATTTCTTTGTCGAAACTTGTCAAACTGAATAACTTTAGAAATTTTAAATATTTAAGACTCTTTGGTTTGGATAACAAAGCGGGTATAAAGAACTGTGTATTGATGTTTATTGATATATATATAAGTATGAGAGGACCTGCTGCAGCTCAAATATTAAACCTTGCAAACATGATACATTGACTTGCGGAAAAAAGACGCAGGTACTTGTAATATGGTAGGTTAACGGCCAGATATTCGCACTTTATGATGGAGACGCCTGTTTTCCCTACCACGGTACAAAAAAAAGAATAAGAAATGAAATATTGCTTATAAAATTAGAAATACATATTTGTGACTTACCGCGACAGGAGAGACTGATCCAGCCACAGAGGAACCCATCGCAGAATCACACTCCAACTTCATCTCTAATTTGTGGGTGAAAAAACATTGGTCAGAATAAAGC
Source organism: Streblospio benedicti (assembly GCA_019095985.1). NCBI lineage: Eukaryota > Metazoa > Annelida > Polychaeta > Spionida > Spionidae > Streblospio > Streblospio benedicti. Next base: position 24,469,050 of record CM032667.1, read on the forward strand.
CACAACATCCGTACCGTCTATAAACTTCCATTAGTATTGCAGTAAATAGTTAGCCTGCCATTACAATTAAAAAAGATAAATAAATACATATTTATGTAATAAAAATGAAAACTCACTTGTAAAAAAAATTCTTCCTATAATTCTGTATGGATAATAAGATCTAATTATCCTCACCTGCTTGATCAAGATCTATCGTGTCGAGGTCAAAATCTTCCCTCAGAAGTTCATCCAATAGACTCTGGTTGTTGAAATTAGTATTATTTAAAGTTGCATTCTGTAAGATTTGCGACGCATTGTTGAAAACAAGTGATTGATTGTCCATATTAAAGAGCGTGGTGTTGTTATTCATTTGATTCATGAAATCTGTGTTGTTGAAATCAAATCCAGTGTTGTTGCCCAACAATCCTGAAATAAACAAACGTTTCATATAAATATGATATAAATAGACATGAGATGTACAAGGTCCACATCAAATTTTATCATGCAAGTGATAATTGTAATCTTCTGCACGATGTAAACTTCATAAGAAAGTAAAAATCCGAGCGTACCAATTTGCGCTGCGTCCGATGCATTGGTGGACACAAGTGTAGCATTGCGCAGAAGTGCGTGTTCAGGTGGTGTGCCTGCATCCGGCTCCGTGGTGTTGGGAGTGATATTCAGAATGTTCTCAACATCCGCCCAGCGCTCCTCAAAGCTGTTCTGACGGTCAAATATCTGTAACACAACGTCACAATTTATGACCTCAACTAAAAAGGCTCAAGAATTGCTACGACTTCTGATGTCTGAATACGCATAGCATGTCACATGTACGCATGCATCGAAATCAAACAATTTCAACAGCAATGATTTTCAACATATTTTGATAGTAAAAAAGCCGCCCATGAATTCATTGAACATACCTGGAAGTTTTGGTCATGATTTAAATTTGCATTTTGTGGCGGCACAGTTTCCACCGGAGCGTTATTAATGAGAAATTGGCCTGCGTTATTGGCAGCAGGGGGTAGCTGGGGGTCCTGTGGGGTGGGGCCAGCAGGCTGAGGGATCATCTCACCTGGAAACAAACATGGTAATCCTTATCTTGGTGTCAATCACCCAAATCATCTTGCAAAGACTAGCATTGTGTGGCGGTTGAAAATGAAAATATCTATTTTACAAACACTATTTGATTCATATCAATAACAGTGTTTGCATAGTAAAATATTATATTTACCCTCTCTGTGATATAAACCATACCATGCGCAATAAATACACCTTTTACAAAATATCTCGACAATTGAAATCACATGACTGCTAATATCAGCTCATTTCAAATTCAATCAAAAGGCCATGAGCATTCAGGATATAGTATGAGGGAACACAATTTTGTCTATGTTTGCAATCGATATTTGTAATGCAAAACATCAACTTTCCTATACAAATCATGTTTCTTGTCTATGAAAATGCTGGTGATTGGACTTTGGCAATGCTCACTACTGTTATTTTAACTTACTTTAATACACAAGGCAATTTTATACACACACACATATAAAAAAAAGTGGGTGGGGGTGGGGGACAGGGGTGATTTATATTCTATAGATTATAGTCAGCTATTAAATGATTGGATTATTTCACAAGGTTACCAATACCCACCAGTTTCGCTGTCGACTGTAAAGTTCATGGCCTGCGGAGGGGGCGCGACTTGTTGCTCCACAGACGCATTCTGAAGAACATTCATTCGATGAACATTACAGGTAAAAATAACATACAGCAATCACGCCACACACACTTATTCTATGTATATAATGCATAGCACGTGAAAAATCATATTTACAACGATTCCAACGTAATAATATAAACATGGCTAACACATACAATCATCCTGCAAAAGGTTCAGAGATAACAACGTACCTGTTTTTGTAATTCTAATTCGCGCTGTTTTTCCATCTCTCTGCGGAGGTTTCCGTCGAACACCTCGCGGCCGACCCCAGGTCCATGTCCTGCTTCCATAGTATGTCAATGAGATCCATGTCCTGCGGAGAATCAGCAAGAGAGTGAGATAAGATTGCCTCAATGATAGAACCCGTCGTGGTTTTCATGGGTGTTTTAGGTAAAGCACCTACATTGTTAGTGGCTGCAGATGTTTGAGGAATATTTGTATTCATGGCTACATTAGATTGTACAAAAATGTCCGAGAATTGAGCGCTATCGCTTCCCGTTGACATGACCATGTTCTGTGCACTGCCTGCATCTGGAGAAGTTTGTGGAGCCCCAGTCACTGCTTTGGAATGAGCTTCTTTAGCAGAAAGCTGCTTTTCTACCAACTTAAAAAGATTGATGATCTTTTTTACAGCTTGCCTTTGCGCAAATGTGGTAGCTTTTTTGTTCGATTTTCCTGGTTCACTATCATTTTGTTCGAGAACTTCAAACACATTGAGTTTTGGACCACAAAGCATGTTAATCAGCATTCTTTTCCAAAACTGAGGCCCCCTCACAGGGATCTTCTTTGCCTTTCTAGAATAATTAGGTTTTTTTGCTAAAGAACTTTTGACACCAGCAGTTTTTAAGGGTCCAGACTTTGCTAAAGCCATGTCACCAGCCTTATTGAATTGCACTTCATTTTCATTGATATTAGAATTGGTAAAATCAGTTTGTAACATTTCTTGGGTGATAAACTTATCGTTATTTAACACTGTCACAATGTCATTATTTCCAGCACTATCCAGGTTCAAAACCACAATTTGTGCATCCATATTAGCCGACATGGTTAATGATTGGTCAAATGCAATTAACAACAATATTTCACACTAACTCAAGCTACAAAATCAAAGAAATTAATCTTATTAACAACTGGCTTTAGCAAAATGGTTACTGTACCATATTATGAACCACAGCTTTTCGCACTGTGAATATGAAAAGAAAATGTGCTGTGTCATAGTCATGCTATTTACACATGTAAGTCCGTAGCAGGCAGCAAGCTATGTGGGCCAATGCGAGGCGCGATCAATAACACAGCAGCTTACTTATCAAACAGCATTAACATAGTGAACGTTGCAAAACGTTGTGCTCAGGTTGTTATGTATATTTGGCACACATTCAATTTTTTTGCCACTATGTAATGGTGAAACTTGGGAGTACGTTATGAACTTTCCCTCAACCCAGTCACAGCACTGATGAAAAGGTTTTCTAAATGACCAATTGATCACAATATTGATCACAAGAAAATTATCAAGATATGCCAAATAAAAATACAGACAGCCCCTTACGGGGCTTAATGTTAGTGGGTTAGTTGGTCAGTGGGTCAGTGGGTGCCTGCATGCCCTGGGCATGTGAGAAGCTCAGTCGGGCATGTAGTCAGCACTTGATCCTGCCCAGCTAGGCATCAAGTGAAAATATTATTGATGTTATGCATCTCGCTATTCTGTCCATAGGCTGATTTTTATCAACATAGTTTAACTGGAAATAAAATTAATGAAATTTAACCATGCCATAAGTTTAAGGTTAATTACTAACTTTCTAATGATTTATGAAGATAATTTACATGGCTCACCCATTTGGCTTCAATTAGATTTTTAATTTGAAAAGAAAAATTGACCATGATAAGGTTGACCAATGACCATATCACATTATACATAAAGATATTGAATCTCAATACAGTGAATCTCAATACAGTGAATAGACCTTGCTCCATTCGACAAGATTACACAATAAAGGATGCATTAGATTCATATGACTTTCAAATGGGGTTATGCATATTGTTTTTGTAATATGACTCCATATTATCTAAATAAAAAATCACTGATATTGTAGGCCTCATCAGACATAAAGCCTTTGTGAAAGATACGTGTTAAAACTTAATACCCTAATATAAAGGTTGGTGAACCTCAGGTATTTTGGCAGCCAGATGCAGCCACAAACTTGCCCGAACAGGCACCAACTTTTTAAGTCAACGCTAGACTCTTCCACTATAGAAAATAAACTGTGATTTTTCAAATTCAGTTACCAATACAGTGAATATGCTCAACAATGGAACAGAATTTGCAGTCACAAATTTCTTTCATTGTTTACTCCATAATTTACTTACATTGTTCATAAAGACACTGATTCTAAATACAGTGAACTTCTCGCTCCATTCGGCGAGTTTACAAAATATAGGATGCATGGGATTCAGATGAATTTCAAAAGCACATTGTTTTTTTTTTTAATATATCAATCAATCAAATGCTAAGTTTATTTGAGCAGGCCCTAATTATTCCTCATTCAAAGGGTGTGACCTGGCTGCCCAGTCTACATCTCAACCGTCCTCTCCAAGCCTTTCGGTCACCAGGATCTTTCAGACCCGTGCCCAAGCATGCCCAATCTTTCTGCACCACCACATCTCAAATCTGTTTTGCCTTTAATGTTATTATATATTTTCCTTTTACGGACTCCAAGATTCTACCTTCATAGCATGAATAGAATAAATACAATCAGAATTAAAGAAATGATCTAGTGTTGATAATTTAAAAATGACATGTTGTGGCTTCAGTCTTTTTCACCATGTAATAGAAATTCATAAGTTCAAAGTTCAAAAGTTAAGCCAAACTGAGTTTTTGGCTTATTCTTAAATATATCGCAAATATTTTCGTCTTCTGCAAGACACCTTTAGTAATATAAAATGACAGCTGTCAAGACATTTGATGAAGTCAGCCAATCACTAAATGATAATGGGGACATTTTTAGTGCAAAACAAAAGCATCCGCTTGCTGTCTAGAACAAAACAAAAACGCCTCAAAACGTTGGATTCTTTTTTGGTTAAAAGTGCAGCACTCTAATGTACCAGATTTGAACTTGATAGACCCTTGGGACTGCCAATTTTCATGGATCAAAACAGAAAGCAGTAACCATCATCTAAAAATGTAAAGCTTGGTAGAAAATCGAATGAAGATGAAGCTGTTATTGTACACACTACAATTATGGAAGAATGGTGATCTCAATTGCTAACCTTGTCACTGTCAGAGTAAGACAGCTAGTTGCCCTGCAGGCCAATCTGTTACTAGGGCATGAAATGTCAGTAATTACGAACTGGCCAATATTATTTGGCAATTAAATTATAGAGAAAACTTTACAAAGTTTGAATAGCTATTGATGACTTTATATGTGTAACAGCCTTGTGCAGGCAATTATTGTACTGACGCCAATTTAATTCCACTACTTTTTGGCCTGTAACAATTTTTGTTTAAGGAATTCCTTAGACATTTATTCTGTAAATTATTGGAAATTACTCACACTAAAATGCTGCACCTACATGAGAATGTTGGAAAGATGTGCACACTTCCATAAATTTTCTACATTTTCAGACTTAAACTAACATGGAATAGCCTTTTTGGTAAGAGGCATATGGACAATAATGACAACAGCTGTTCAATGTATCTTAAAATATTCCATATACAGCAGCTGTTTATATGCCTTTGGAGACATTTAAATAATCCTATATTAGGTCAAGATTTCACAGAATCACATCCAATCAATAATATGACTAACTAATATCAATGGTTTTGTATAATCTCCTTTGCCTTAGGATATTATGGACCAATCTCAAACATTTTTTTCCTTCACTGATTTAGGATCAGTCACTGTGCAAATTACTCTTATATTTTAATTTGGCTTTAGCTGATCAAAATGATTTTATAGTAGAAGGTAAATAACCTACTCGGATGCTTCTCTTCTTGTCAAGAAGCGACGTTTCGGTGGGCGTTCCACCTGCATCAGGCTTTGTTGGCAAAGTGCGCCGAAAGGTGTCTTGACGAGAAGAGAAGCATCTGAGTAGGTTATTTACCTTCTACTATGATGAATCCAGATGCTAAGAAATCACTACTAAATGACAAAATGATTTTACTTCCAAAATTATGTTTGAAAAAAAAATGATGAAATTTCTTAGTATGTGTATATTCACTGCTACATGTATATATTCATCAAATCATCTAAACATAAAAATCTTTTTAATTTCATTTAAATTTCAAACTCATAGACTCGTCAAATTTTTTTATTATGTTTTCTACTTTCTAATAATCTTAGGGTCCCATGAAAAACAAAATTATCTGGCAAAAAAAACTGGAATAAAATTGGTGCCCGCACGATAGACAAATTTGCTGAATCCTTTTGCCAGCTGTAGATCAGACCTAGAAGGTTGCAGTCTTGGACCTTGGATACAGCTGTAAACGTCCTACTACAACCTTCCTATGATCCGCATAATGAAAATCATGACCGCCTACAGCTGAAATAGGGGTTCACCATCCTGCTTTACCAGGGGTACATTCACATCACATCAGATTCTGTTCGTTTAACAATCACAGAGATATGTGATTTGCTCTAAGGATTAGAATGGGGGTTCACATAAAGATTGAAAACATAATTTTCATCACGATTTTCATTTATTTTCATTTTGAAGGTGACGATTCGAATTTGTGGTTGTCTTTATATTATATTTACTTTGCAGATTGCAGAAAAACAAATGTATTAATTTGATTTTCTACATTCTCTCTCACACATCTTTCTACCAAGCATATTTCTACCACAATGCTTTGTAGAAAGATGTGAGAGAATGTAGAAAATGAATTTTACAAGCATTGGGAAACAAATATTGAAATTATTTGAATTATTATGGATATGCCATAGTAACACAACCTTGTGATATATCATTGAACTAATAAAGCAACAAGGACAAGACCCCGGGACGAGACATCCTTCACCATGATCATTTACCCCTAAGAACAAGGAATTGTCAAGGTTTACTAATTTACCACAAGGCCAATCTTCTCAGGATCCCAAAGCTTGGCATAACAACATTTATCCTACTCAAACAAAGGATAAATAGTATCATAAAATGTATTGCCATATTAAAGACTTATGAAAAGACAGATGAAATAATCTCCCATAAATATCATTTAGATATTTTTTTCTATGTATTTGAACAAGTTGTATTTATTAATTTGTCAATGAAACACTAACTGAAGTGTGATTTACTAATGAAGCAAAGCATCTGGGAGATTATCTCTTTGTTCATGATGTTATGTCCCAACCGTCTAACAGCATACATAACAACCTTCCACATACGACCTTTTTATGTTTCTTCAATTCAAATTATTAACGTTTTAAAATCAATATCACAACAGCATTTCACAAAAGTTTCTTTCCTGGCCACCTGCTGCCTGCAGGTGAACCTAATAACCTTGTGAAAAACGACAATTCAAATTTGTTGTCTGACTGAGGACAGGACATTTGATGCTATGTTGTATATAATTTCTTATGCATCAACATGCAAGTTGCAACCACAATCAATGTATCGTTTACTTTGCTTATTTTTATTGTAAAAACTTGATCAAATCTTTCATGATTTCTATGGAATAAATATTAATCGGGTCATTTTTATTGTGTGTTTTTTTTATGTTATATTTCCATGGTCATGATTAAGCATTGGTCTGCTTGTATCAAGGATTAGAAATTTATAAATTTTTAAGACGAAACAATAGGTATATTGTCAAGGATTTCTCATCCTGCCGACTAGTACTAGTTAGTAGCACTAAGCACTTCCTAATCGTGACCCTGCTTTGATCAAAGGCTTTACTATAGGTGGATGCCATTTTTAATCTGGGCGACCTATAATTTAATTACTGTCCATTAGCATTTGTTTCTGTGTATAGTGTGTACAGAATGGCTCATAAATACTACAGATGATCAACCATAGCAATTCAAATGCAAATTTTGTATCATGCTTGACTTAGTAGAGGGGAAATCAAGCTGGATCTTTTGAACCTCCAGAAAGAGGTCACTTCTATAATTGAGACCACTTGTGGACAAGTTGTGGTCAGTCCAAGCTAGCCAAAGTAGTCTAATACTAGTTCTTAACAAAAGCAAGCAAAATATCACAAAGTCTTTAAAATTGGTAAGCCTATTTGTATTTATTTATCCAGGAATATAATGCTATTCCTTTAAAGCTATTTCTTCATTACATTTTTAAGATTCTTATATTCAAATTTAGAAGTACAGTAGCAAGGTATATTTCTATTTATGTTCTATTGTTATGAACTAAACATGCACAATATAATTTGTAAGCCTATTTATCTATCCAGCAATATACCTAATACTATTCCTTCTAAGCTCCTTCTTCATTACATTTTAAGATTCTTATATTCAAATTTAGAATAACAATAGCCAGGTATTTCTATTTATGTTATCTTTGTTATGAACTGAACATGCACAATTTTAATAAAGTTAATATGCAATTTCTTATAGAATGTGCAATTGCAATGTATCAATATATTTTAACAGTTAATTAGTTTTATTTAATTATTTGTACACTAGGCAAGCAAAAATTGGAAAACAAAATAGAATCGTAAACTGTGTCCCAGATAAGTAATTCTAACCAATAGACCAAAGCGTATCTAATGAGCACAACTTGCATGAATTTTAATATTATTTGCATACAGATGGTAATAAAGTATGTGTAACACTATATGCAACTTGGCCATTGGACAAATGGCTACAATAATTTACTTGTCCAATAGGAATTTTCACTTGTACTGACTGTTTTCTACAATATATGCATAAAAAATACTATACCTCTTTGGTTAATTCGCTGCCATTTGAAGTGTTATTTCTTTCTTCTGTGTGATCACTAAAGCTGTTTGCAGCAGCTTCAGTTGCAACTGCAGCTAAGGTGCCGTTACTGTTCTGTTGATTATTGTTTCCATCGTGTCCAGATTCTACACTTATTTCTGCATTTTCGCTCAACAAAACTTGTGGCTGTGGATCACTTACAAGATATGCCTCTATATCAACTCTTCTGATATGACGGAAATACCCCAATGTATGCACATCTCGAATAACATCATGTATATTCCTATCAACATCAACATGTTTGGGATGGATATATCCTCCGACATCATCATTCCAATTATTATGGTGAAATCTAGTTTGCGTAAATGCAGAAGTAGGTCCTCGAACAAATTCCTCAATATCTTGACTATATGTGTTGTTCAAGTAAGTGTGTAGATCTACACGTAATAAACTCAACAAAAGAGCTAACTGCAACAGCCCATCATGGAAATGCTTTTTGATCATAGATCTAATCATTTTGATTAGTCGAAAGTCGGTATTCTAATGAAATAACCAGAGTTCAAATGTAAAGTTCTAAAATATAATGACGCACACATCCGCTTCCAACGCAACGTCTAACTGTTGGGCTGTCAAACTTCCCACTTTTATATATTTAGACTAACACAAAGCACAACTGCCACAAGGTAAACAAAAGAACCGGCACCTTTTTTATAAATATGTCACTTATACAGAATCTTCGAACAATACAATATTCACACATATATGAAATACAACTGTGTACTGTACATATTTGACTAAGTTGGCATTCTTTCTCTATTATACAATAATAGTTATATTATTGACATTTTTCTAATATTTCGCTTGACAGAAAATGATTCAGCTGAATAGAAAATTCTAGGTCTTGCGCATGCGTTCTGTGCAAATAATGCATCATAAGTAGGTCAATTTTACTCACAATACACAGGTTTTACGCGCTTACAACTGTTTACTTGAGTTAGAAGACATTTGTGATAACTGCTACAATTAAGTGGCTATTTTTACAAACCCGTAAACATAAATCCAATCTTTAATACAGTCTCAGACTACCATTTAAAAACAGACAGTTTACGTTAAGAGGGTGTATTTTAAAATGACTACGTCTCCCTTGCTATATAAACAATCAACTTGCAAATTAAGAACACGATGATCAAAGAAAGTGCTTCGATATTTCTATGACCTAACGCGACCTGACTGTTAAAGAAATATCATAGTGGTAGATCAAATGTCCAATGCGCCAGTGGGGGTTTGGGCCTGGGCCGGGTTGAGGTGAGGGTAAGCCACATGGAAACTAAGATATTTCACAGAAATGCAACTGGTGCTGCAGTTGGATCTTCGACAAGTGCAAGGGCAGTGGTGCAGTAAGGTGGAAATTGCTGGAAACAAGATGCTATCACGGCTGGAGATGGAATACGGCACATGACTATGCCTGCATTCTGACACCACCGGTCCATGTCCCTATGTCACCCACATCCCTCCACCACTATTCAATAATAAATTTTACATAGCATTGGTCTACAGCATCCATGCTGTAGAGACACCCTCGCCCCTAATCTAGACAGCACCCACCACTGTTTTAACAATGCCGACCGCCGTATTCTGATAGCATAGCATCCGACCACTTTTTGATAGCATCCCCAGACATGTTTTATTTCGACAAATAACTGACATTGGGTAGTTTTGGGTGAGTGACGGTTACAAAATGACGAACGTTGACCAAAATGTACATCTTTAGCCATCATGTCATGTACTGTCCATCTAGACATATCAAATTGTAATAATTGCTGACTATTTCATCACATTGGTTTAGTCCTCTGAATATATGAATTCCTTAACGGCTCGTGTTTACAAATCCTCGTCATGTAATTATACTGAGCCCTACAAATAAACAAGTACGAAATCATTGTTAGCATGGAAGTATCCACGGGCACATGTATCGTAGAGGGTAGAAACCAACTGAGACTAAGGAGTGCCCATTCTTTCTTTTACCCTTTGTTACTTATAAGTAAACAATGAAGGGGAAAAAAGAAAGGCCACTCATTAGTCTCGGTTGGTTTTACCCTCGACAATGCATGTGCCCCGTAGGGGTTGTAAAATTCCATTGACGCCACAGTTTTAAAGGCTAACGGGAGATACAAGGCATTTTTATTTATTGGAAGAACCCATGCCGGGGTTTTTTCAACCAAAAAAGCCCCTAAGACTTTGGTTTCCATGAAACCCCTTTTTAAAAAAATTTTTGCCAAAATATCGGGTTTGGTTTTCCCGGTTTCCCCTTAAAACGGAAAGGTACAAAAAAGTTTTTACGGAAATTTTCAAAATTTTTTTTCCAACCCTAACCCCGGGATTCCAAAATTTCCCAAATTCATCAATTTTTTTAAATTTAAAAGAAAAAAAATTTGTTTCCCAATTAAAAAATTTATTGAAAAATTTTGTAAAAATAATTTAAAAACTTTTTGAAAAAAAATTTTTTTAAATTTAAATTTCCAAAAAACTTTTTTTAAAAAACTTTGCCACCAAAATAAAATATGGTTTAAATTAAAAAATTTAAATGTTTAAAATTGAACAATTTTTTTTCAAAAATTAAAAAAAATAAAATTTGGAACCAAAATTAACAAATTCCGCCTTAAAACTTTGGGGTTGGCCTTTAAAAACCCCAAAAAGAAAAATTTCTTTTTTAAAAATTTTAAATTTTTTTAAAAAAAAATCTTTAATTCCCAAAATTTAGTGCCCAAAACGGACACAATTAAAAAATTTTTAAAAAAAAAAATGGTTTAAACAAAAAAATTTTGGAATTTTAAGAATAATTTAATTTTGAAAATTTTTGGCCCCAAAAACAAATTTTTTTGGGGTTTAATTAAATTGGGGGGCCCAAAATTTTTTTTAAAAATTTTACACCAAAATTAAAAAAATTTTTGGATTAAATTTTAAAAAAAAAAATGTTTAAATTTTAAAATTTTGATTTCTAAATTAAAAAAATTTTTTAAACTTAACAAAGCCCGAAAAAAATTTTTTTATAAAAAACAATTTTAAATTTCCAAGGACAATCTTAAAAAAAACATTAAAAGTAAAATTTGCA
>CM032667.1:24488352-24503299 GCA_019095985.1 Streblospio benedicti
AGGAAGAGAAATAACACACATTCAGGTATTTTATGTATCGAAATATTGTGCTTTCAAATACTGAGCTTTCCAATAAATAAGTAAAAATCAAAATAGATAATTCTTAAAAAAATGTGTCGATAATTAAGCATAAGAAATGGATATCTATTTACATATAAAATTGATAATTATTTGCGTGATTGTTTAGCGAATATCTGGAAGCATCACACCGTGCTTGGATTCACTGACAATATGGACAGTTTAGACAGAGCTTACAGCAGAGAGGAACCAAACAACCGTTATTGAACTGATACACTTAAACAATTAGTTAATAGCACAGGTTCACACCTTAAATCCAATGCCAACAATAATCAAGTAAACGAACAAGAGTTTTCAGTTTGAATTCACAGTTTTTGTAACAAATTTAAATCACAACACTACCTGCATCATAGCAATCTAAATAGTTAACAAAATATAACTTCTCTAAGATAAGATGTAGAATATGTCATTACACTAAGTTTGAAATGTCCCACAACCCATAACCTGAAGATTGAATCAATGACATATTTTACATCCACTAATTCCCCAAGCACAAAATAAAAATAAAAACATGACTACGAAATACTCTTTTGACCCGTAGTCTGGACTATTTGTATGAAACGTATATCAAAATATTATGCATTTAATTACTCTATATGAAAAATTTACATTTATAACAATAATTTGAAAAATTATATTCCTTTGTTATTTATATCAATTTAAGTCAGTTAGCAATCAATTAATTAAAAATACAAATTATTGGTTGTTTACTAATCTACAATAAATGGAAATCATAAAAGCAAATAAAATGTGTCACTATATATACTACGATGGGGATAAAATCGTGAGGACTTGTACAGTTTACACTTTGCACCCAAAGATATAGTCTTATAGAGAGGTGGTTATGATTGTTTGACCAAATAATCATAACAATGAGTAATATCTAGATGACTCACTGTCCATCAAATGTTTACTACAAGTCACCTACACTTTAAATAATCCTAATCATGTAGGAAGCGATTTGCGTTTCAATGATGTAAATTTTCATATATATAACATGTGTACTGCCATGTGGTCGCATAGAACAGGATCAGTTATTTATTCATTTTTCTTAATTCTTGAGTTGGATATTCCTTTAATATAACTGATCTTGTCTGATGTAAAAATCTGCCTTTGTTTTTTGAATATAATCCTGCATGGCCTGACTCCAACCAGTACTATTTATTTGAGATTGTTGTGGTATACAAATCACCTATCTAAATCATTGGGGGCAAGCTTGTCACTGTACAAGTCTCCCAAGGTCAGGATTAGACAGCATGACAGGTAACGCTCTATATTATAATTATTTTCAAGAAGAAATCCAAACGTCCTGCTCAAAATTAGGCAAATTTCTCCTAATCAATACTAGACAACAAATGCCTAATCCTGACCCCAGGTGTCATTGGATAAAATACATGAGAACATATCGGTTATGAGTTAATTAATATGAAAAAATTAAAAAGAAATGATTATATTCCAAAATAGGTGTTTAGGGGTTACAAATCATGACAGAAGCGCGTGTACATTTGCTCCGTCCTTACCGTTGTCTCTGTAGAACTTTGTGCGTCTCATCTGCTGCAGTTCCACAGGGTTCATCACATGGTGGAAGCGGAACCTACACAACAGGGCTGCTTGTTAATCACAAGTTAAAACTGGACAATATTTCTATAACGTCACTTATTTCTCAAGCTTATAAATATATATGGGTAATGTATGCCTTCATGTTTGATAAAAGTGCGTTCTCATCTGCTTTAGCTCCATTGTTATTTTCATTTTGGCACATGGTGGAACAACTTCTTCGGAACCTAATGAAAATCAGGGCACATGACCACCATTGTTAAAAAGAAGTTAAAAGTCTGGGCAAAGTGGTTTCTATAACGTTTCACTTATTTCTCAATCATGAATAAATAAATATAGCCAAAAGGATGCCTTCACAAACCATAAATTCAGCTTTTCTCATGTCATAACTTTCAACATTCACGGTAGAACTATTTGGATATAAGGCTTCATCTAAAAGTAATATTATGATTTCAAATATTCAAACTATTGATATTTCAATGTTAATAAATTGGTTCATACTTTAATTCAATACTTGGTGCATGAATTATTTTCTAATACAATGCATAAGACTTAGTAAGAAAAAGCATGTAGAGGTGTGGACGATGTGTACACAGACATACACACTATGAGGCTAACACTCCTAACAGTCACCACACCGCGGCTACCTGTTACACACCTCGAGGCTGGAGACGAGACACTAGAATGGCTCGATGCCACACTACTCATGGATAACTTCATCACAGCCGGCGACTCAAACTCCTCAGCCATCGTCGCGTCTAATTTGACAAAGTCTGAGTGCTCTGTAAATATGATGTTCAAACTTTATTGAATTCGTTTTTATATTTATTTATATTTTTTTTTATTAAATATTCTGTATATTTGGCCTACAGCACTAGGTCTCATTGTCAATAGTGTATTGTTTTCTTTTACGGCTGTATTCTTAATAAGATGAAAAGTTTTTCGTTCTAAAGTTTAATTTTGATCTCAATTCTATTCATAATTTGAGCTCGAAAACGTTTATGAATAAAACTGAGATCAAAATTAAAATATAGAATGAAAACTTTTCATCTTATTAAGAATACAGCTGTAAAACAATACACTATTGACCTTTTTTTTTTAACTTGAAAAATATTCTCCATTATTTGAAGATTTAGAAAATACTGTATCAAATATTTCTATAGGAAAATACTTTAATGGACAAGAAAAGAAAAAGGAGTTATGTTTCATATTACATGTACATAAGTTAACATCATGTACAATTTGAACTTTGCACTTTCTAAACATTGTTGTGCCTTCGTTTTACATAGTTGAGTGATAACGCGGTGTTCAATAAAAATTGTTTGCAACACTTAATCGATAACATGTAGATCTCACAGATGACCTGATAAAATATCAGTAAGAAGCAAATTGATTCTGAGCTATGAAGTACATTAATTGTGAATAGCATAATCTGTTTTCTTTACATTTAACTATTGATTCTACAGCTGTTTTTACACAATTCAGACTCAGCTGTATTTTTAGTGTCATTTGTTGATTATTTTGGTCTATAATTGTTTATTGCCCAAATAATGACATTACAGTTTATGTATTCAGTCTCGATTGTATAATCTTGATACATCTCATAAAATAATTTTATACATTCAAAAACGAATTATCAATTAATATTCAAGAAAGAACAAAGACAGAATGCCTTTGCAGATAACAATGCACTTTTATGCTTTCCGTTATGGTGTAACAAACTGACAGTTATGTTGAAAGACCTCAACCCTTCAACAGACTTAAAATAGTGAAATAAAAATATATACCAAAAGATTTGAACCACTGTATTATATTTGGAGTCATTTATCAGTCGCTTTTATTGATATTCTAAAAGACACAGCTGGTCTCAGTAAAATGTTTCCATCATATAGCTTCATGTTCAGACTTACCTGAGTCCGACGTATCAACCCTTTGCTTTTCCTCATTGAACATCACATCAAGATTGTGCAAGCGTTCCTCGTTTTCTTTTTCAGATGGCACATCATTTCTAAATTGAAAGGCATAGATATTAAGATTATGGCTAAAAGAATGTTTTAAAAGGAACATTCAACCATATCACTATTAGCAAGATATATTCCAAGTTTATAAATATTTTTATCAACTAACCCGGCATCTTTTACGCTCAGTGGTAAGTCTTCAACAGCTGACTTTTCTGTCGTTTCATCCAAGCTGATTTCTGACACTGACTTCTCCAAACCAGCCTCCTGTTGATCTTCAGGGAGTTCTTCTGAACCATTTACTACTGAAGTACAGAACAAAAATTATCTTTCAAATAAAGAAAATGCTGGTAACATGGGAAAGATATAAAAGAATATATAGCCAATATACAACAACTTTGCTGTTTACTATTAAGGCTGCAATTTAGAAAATGTACTAAGCGAAGTACTAAGGGCCTTGTACAAATCAAAGGGGATTTTCACCCCAATTCATATTAAAGTACATGTAAATGTTATTGCGAGGCATAGTTTACAAAATAGTCATAACATTTACAAAAACATTGCAAATTGTCTCATAGTGAAAGATTTGAGGGCCATTCATATTATAAGTAAATTCCTACATATGTGTGTACAATGACAATGATATACAACTAATTGAGATGTTAAAAGATATGTAGAACAATTCATTCCCCTATTTTTTATTACAAAATTTAAGTCAAAATTGAATGAAACCGAAAGTTGAAAATGATCATCAATACGAACAGAGACAATTAACTTATGGAAGAATAGAAAACAGAACAAATGCCTGGTCGCATTTGCTGGTTATAATGCCGTAAATTGCTACAAGTCCGGGCAGACGACTTAGGTCTCAAATCGCCATACATACGTAATTATTATAAAAAAATCACTTGAGAATTCTATTCCACCAACAATGAAATCGCCTGTATTTCTAGTGTTTACATAATGAGGTCTGCAGGCCTTGCGGGCCTCTTTACTAACTACCGTTATATTGGGCGATAGATAGTGCCAGAATTTAACATGGCAACGCCAGTTCACAGATAAAAATAAATAATATATCATGCATTTATACAACAAATATGTTACTATAAATAGTACTGAATAGACACAATAAATATAGTTGAACATATGACCAATCATAAAGCATGCACGGCGTGTTTATATCGTATACAGTCACTGTCCGTGAAATCAAGTGTCAAAATCCTCTCCGGGATGTCTGTATCATTTGCAGGTAATGAGTGGATAGTGGAATGGAATGGGACAATGAAATGGGATCACGGAATGAACTCGTGGACTGTACTTCAAACTGAGAATTTACAAATGGACTGTTCTTAGAGCAGCACCCAAGCAATTTTGATTTGGCACTAGCATTTCATGTGCACTTTGATGTAAGGCCCCAATAAATCAATGAAAAGTGGACCACAGTGACAAACCAGTGTTTATGGGAGGGACAGACAACAACCATAAGGGACCGTAAAATTTGACCTATGAAATGTCTGCAATAGTTTGCTGGCATGAACAGGTTTTAGGGGGTGGGGGTTGCGCTTGTAATTTATATCAGTATAATAAAATGGACCATTTTTTTACGGACCAGTCAGCTTCAGCCCTCTAGCATTCAAACTATGTAACTTTGACAAAAGCGCCATGTCTGCAATTCTTATTGTATGTTTTAAGTTTTTCCTCTCATATCAATAAACAATGATTTTTTTTTTTCTCTCTCAACCATCTAGCATTCAAACATGGTGAAAATTCAGTTTGTAGATTATGTATAAACAATGGGTTTTACAGATTTTATCATTCTCTCCAGTTGATTTACATAGGTTAACAACATACAAACTGCAATTACACTTAACAAGTATGATTTTTTATACTAAGAAGTATGCATTGTACATTTTCCTAGAAACATTGGTGTTAATTCTATTATATTCCGCCAAAAATCATCAGCATTAAAACATATAGGTTGACAACAATTGGCTCCATGCCTTTTGAAAATTTACAGAAGCATGATATTGACCATATGGCAGCCAATACAAAACATGTACCATGCTTGTTTAGTGCAGCACTTAGCTATATATATTACGTATACAGAATCATTGAAGAGTTAACACATACTACCACATTGGAAATAGACATTTGAGGTTAAAGTATTATAGCCCTCCATCCAGTGAACACCTAAGATGTTTCTGCGCAATTATAGTGCAGTAATGCTATTCATCATCATAAACACATTGTATGCGAATTGCATCATCTTATTCAAATCATAAAAGCAACAGATTCAACAATATCGACATTTACTCAATATTGCAGAAGCAAGAAAGCCAAATTAAGAAAGTAAACATGTATACTGCGGGCATGGCAAAACAATTCTATGTAATAATCATTCACACTTAAAGCTGGGAGCATTACCTTCACCCACACAACTATCATCCCAGTACCAGTCACAGTCCCAATCCACCATGAAGGCTGCATGACAATTCAATAACATATATATTCATATGAAATACTTGAAACCATTTTTTTTTCCATTCAAATGATAACAAGACTACAAAAAATATGCTTTCGTTTATAATTATTATCTATATATTGAATCCTCAATGCAAGACTTGTCAATAGATATCATATAATCTGTCACTCTAGGGTCCTATATTGCCATTTTGTTTTGTTAACTTTTTACAACTGAGTTATTAGTGTTAACCAGGCTTTTGGCTTGAATTCACACCATTAGAGCACAGATTGAAAACCGTTCAGTCACAAAAAAACATTACTTTTGTGCTAATGAGATACAGAAAGTACTGGCCCGAAGTAGGCATTTAGTAGCCCAGAGTTATGGGCTGTTTACTGCACACACACCATTTCCTATGCACTTTTAAAGTTATTGTAGATTAAGTGAGGGAGAGTTTATAGTATTGCTCATTAAAAGTAAATAAAAGGCACGTAATATAAGACCAACAACTAACAGCTACAAAAACGTATTTCAAAATGTCCAGGAATATAAGATAATACAACATGATACAAAATGATCGATTACAAACATTTTCAATTCACTTATGGAAAATTTCCAAAAAGTTAATTCTCTTTGGCAAGATATCTAATTCGAAAGACATCAAAAAATTTGAGAAAAATATTCTGGAAAATAGACCACAGGGAATTGAATAAAGTCTAAAAAATATGTGAAATACACTATAAAAAGGGTTTAAAATTAATAAACATAAGTAAAACAAACATACCATTATTTTCTTCATCTTCAATGTCATTATGCTCCTGAACATCTTTGTCAACTGCGTCAAGTTCAGATCCCGTCTTCTTCTCTTTATGGTGATAGACAACGGCATCTTCAGATTGAACATTGACAAAGTCTGATCCCGACGAATCCGTTTCTGCGTCCACTAACGCCCAGCTCCCATGGCTTCCGTGATCACTGTCACTTCCAGACATGGCTAACTCATCTAAAAATAAAGAAAATTTGAAAATAAAATATCCTCCTATACCTAATATTCTAAATGCCTGTCTCTAGGTCTAGGTAAAAACTCCAAAGCCATTGTGCTCATAAAATAATGAAGTATACTCTGTAGTTTATTTGAATAAAAACATTTTGCAAGATTAATCCAGTAAGTTCTTAACACAAGACAGATTATAATAACACCTGTCTTGTGCTAAGTACCTACTGGATTAATCTTGTAAAATGTTAATATTCAAATAAACTAGAGTATATTTCATTCATTTTATGGTTTTACAAACTGATGATGTGTGTAAACACGAAAACACAATGTGTTCTTAATGTCCTTGGTTCCATTGAATAAAACATCTTCATACAAAATTTTATTCATAGACCTCTAGGCTAAGGAGGGGTCAATTTTCCACCCAGGAGCATGATTCAAACATGGAATGATGATCACATAGGCATACAACTTGCGTGCATGTTTGGTGAAAATCAAATGAAGAATTAAGAAACTATTGTGTAAATATGAATTGTGGATGGATGGACTGACGAAAGGTGTGCTAAAAATTGGGAGTGGGGGTCACCAAGAGACTATACTAGTACTAGTAATATATGGCCCGTACTAGATATAGACAAAATTGGAGAAGTTGTTAATGTATTTGTCGGGTGAGTTCTTGTGCTGCATCACGGCCAGCACCAGTATGCTCCCTCGTTTTGATTTGTACGTCATGTACATCCTATAGCACATAGTGATAGATGAGCTCACCAGCACTCTGTCAGACGTTAGCAGATCGTCACGTTACTATAATGTACGGGCGACGGACTGCTAACGTGTGACGGAATGCTGGCGAGTGCATCTACGTCGTTACCTAGTCGAGCTTGCTCGTACCTCTCGAGGCCAAACAAATTTGGTTAGGGTAGAAGTAGCTAGAATGCCTGACTCATATACAATGTATACATATGGTCTTTACCGATAGATGCGGTGTCGACACCTCAACGTACGTCTACATCTACATGGTAGTGCCCAACGTCAACTAGCTGACGACTATTGGCAGGCGGAGTACGCAGCGTTAAAACTAAGTGTTTTTTTTGTTTTGATTTTTATGATTTTATAAAAAACTAGCTTGATCTAATTAGCAGAAAGGAGAGTCTTGAAGCTTTCCAGGCTCTCAGCTGTTGCCACTGGGGGGGAAGATCATTCCAAGTCTACTATAGTCCTAGGTTAGAACGAAAACTTTCTAGCATCAGTCTTACTACGGAGGTGCTGGAATGACATTGGGTGTCTTCTTCTCGTCGGGCGGGTTGGACGTGTTAGCTGGTCGGCGCTATCAATGGAGATCAAACCGTTAGAGATTTTGAATAACATTGCCAAACGAGCATCGTGACGGCGATCCTGCAGGGTAGGCCCATTGAGTGATCAACACCTCGTCACACTTACATTTTAGTGACTTGACAATGTGCTGACATATGTCAATGTCGTGGCGCGCGCATCTACAAGTTTGATTGTTTTTTGTTTTATGTTTTTTTTTACAAGGCAATGACTTTTCTAGTCTCTAGAGCATGCTAACCAATCAGTCCAATGAAAATACGTGTGCAAAAGGATGAGTCAATGTACTTGCTACTACGTAGCAAATGATAGACAAGATATTTAGATGTCATTGACATCAAGATGTAACAGATTGGCTTATGAAACAGAAGTGATAGATGCCACTGATGTCTGAGTTTTCTGACAGCTCTGTAACTTGTAAATGACAGAACCAAAACATGCAACTTTTACTTTGCAGTTGCACCCTTCAGACTTGTTTAAAGTATCGTTGTGGTTTATGGCATGCATGCAAATCAGCGTACTACAAATAGATGTTTAATCAGAACTATGAATGCTAAATTTTGTGTATACATGCCTCGCAGTGAACAGTCCAGTCTATCCTTGTTATTTCAGCAGAAATTTTATCGGCTGGACTGTCAACTTTGCTGTTCTTATTTGTTTTGCTTTACAGACCACCACTGCGCATGTCACTGAGCTGGCCTAAAATGTAGCATTCATCTACGTGTTTATATTGATCATGTACACGTATATCATTACGGAGAATCTTAAGTGATAGAGGCTAAATAATAATTGAAGGTTGGAATACTAACTTATAATTCTAGTAATTTATTTATTTATTTTAAATTAAAGCTTTGAACAAAAATCAGATCTAAAACATGTAATGAGATACAGTAATCACAAACTTTGCTCTCCATTTTGATCATGTCCCCACTCTCTACGAGAGGTCGTTTTTTTAAAAATCAATTTGTGGGAATAATAGTTTGAATAATTGTATTTGATATTTATTTTGATAAAATGCTGTAAAATGTTATAATACAATGAACATTTAATTTTTTATATATTTTTATGAATCTTTCTTTTTAAAAATGACTACTTCAAAATACCAAGAATATATTCATTTTATGTAATAATTTTACATAATTTTGGGGGGTTAATATAATTTAAATAAATTAGTTCATCTTTCTTAATATATTCAAATGACTAAACGAATGACCCTTATAAATCTAAAGCAAGACTTGTTACAGCATGATAGCTATGATAAAAATTCTAACGTTTACGTACTTTCGTACACACCAACTATTGCTTTTCCATTGTCATGCAAAATACAATGTATATACACATAATAAACACACACACATAACAATATGCTTCCCAGACACAATTAGATATAAACACAAAATAAGAAATGTGCAATAGAAAATCAAATTCATGGATAAAATTCTGCCCATAGCCATTTCTACCTGTGATCCTTCATATCAAAATTCCTTATAAACTCAAAGTTATGAATAAATCAAATTTTTATTTATCTGACAGTCCTTTCAAATTTGATTTAAACATTCCTTAACATTTACCAAATACATTAACAATATTGTATATATTAGATAAGTGCCAGCAGGTCGCATCTTGACACTTAGTGACTCCAGGGGGGGGGGGGCACTCGATACATTTCGCGGACGGGTGTGCTAGGGGAAAAAGACCCACCTTTTTCACCACAAATTTGCACTCAGTTTGGGTCTAGTTGTCATGTTGCACTCAGGTTGGGTTGGATTTTTATCAATATGCACTCAGGTTGGTATCAAATTTTCAAAATGACTGATTGATTTTAATATTACACTGCATCAAATGCCACAGTTCACAAATATGTACAATTTACCTATGGATATCCCTTTGATAAGCCAATGTGAAACATAATGCAACCACATGTGTGTCTCTTGCTTCTATTATCTAGACATGTAAACATTATGATATGAATACATATTGTGATAAAGGGTACTTTAATTTGAAAACTAGAATTCTACCCCATCCATCGAGCACTCAGATTGGGTTAGAATTTTGGGATTTAGCACTCAGGTTGGGTCCGATTTCCGAGCGCTCCCCTAGCACAACCGTAGTTTTCTAGACTCAGTGCCCCGCCCCCCCGGGTCAGTGACCGTAACTTATTCCAAACTCATTTTTGTGTTTTGGAGTTTGGAATAAATTACAGTGGTAAGAAAGACATTTAAACATAATGTGTTAACAAATACAAAAATATGAGGCATATCTGAAGTCCGACACGGTATTGAACAAGATCATTCAATATTATACCTAGAATGGAAAAATCAACTACATTCTGTGATATGTTTGTGATTTTATGCTCAGTTTTATTTATTTACTATTTATCTATATATACCAGCTGATGTATACATGTATATTTTATATCTTTTCTATGGAATTTAATCCGAAATAAATGTTTCTATTCTATTCTAATTCTATTCATTACTAGAAAATTAAATAACATTACTAGAAAATTAAATAAACTTAACAGTTTTTACAATGTCAGACAGAGAAAAATATGTTGCATTGTATCATTGTTATCCGTTCTCTGTAGCCTGTTCCACTAAGGTATCCGTGGCAGTGCCCAGCAACACAACTAAGTCACGCAATTCTTCGTCCTGAGCCCAGTTCAAGCCACTTCCAAGGATCAATCCTTGAAATAAATGTCTCACTAAGTCTGCTTTCGAAGTCATTAAATCAACACGTTCAGTAGCCCTGGAAAAAAAAAAAAAAAAACAGTGATAAAGTTAGATGCAATATTGCCCATAAACAGCAAACATTATCACTTTGCTACATAATGCAAACAAACCGCATGAACAGAACTTGAGAGAGTTTGTCGTTTCAAGTCATAGCTACTGACGTATCATGACTGGCATCTATAACCGAACCTTTAGCCAGACGGACAGGTGAAAAAGAGGGCGATATCACACATGGCACTTAGTGGCGTGGTGGTTTCAAGTCTGGCATCACCATGTCAACTGTCACGCTTACTGAATTTGGAAGACTTTCACACTGCGAGCAAATCATAGCAAATCAGTAGACTTTATAGATAAGTCTTAATCAATATACTGGTATGCAGAACTTACTTTTTAACTTCAGAATTGGAATGAGCAGTCAAGATGTGTGAGTTGATGGATTCTCTTCTTTTTTCTAGTTCACTCATCAACTCTCGATTATTCTGTTTCAGTTCTAGGTGCAAAAAAGAATTGATTTTCTCTACATGTAAGTCTCCATGAAAATACATTTTATTAATATATATTTTTTCCCAAGTTTGCTTGTGAATTCAATTTTACTCTCACTGTTCTTGCAAAAGCAGTGAGAGTAAAATTACATTTTATTAAATAATTAATCTAAAAATCTTAAGTAATCTGCATAAATCAAATCCGGTAGGAACTTCAAAACCAGACTTTTCAGGCTTATGAGAATCAAATGATAGTATCTACTATCAATTGGTCAGCGCATATACGATTACCAATTTTTACGATAGGTATTCTTTGACATTTCTGACCTGCTATACTGTTTTGTGTACATATGGCATGAGCAATTGTAGACACATTAAAGATTACCTAAATAGTGTGTTACATTGCCATATATTGTTATATATAGTGCACTAATAGATCCTACTCTTAGTTCTCCCCCCCAAAATTACTGACCATTTGCCATTTAGGCCTTTACATTGACTTTCAAGCATAGTGTGCATAAAGTCAGACTTCGTATACAATCGTGATTAACACCATTTAATGTCTTTGCTTTTAATTGTAACATAAATAATAATAAAATTGCAATGCAATAAATGTTATGAATAAATGAATGGTACAATACCATAATTTTCTTTGCAGATTTCATCAACAACGGGACGCAACGTTTGAATATCCTGAAAACAAATTTACTTGTCAAAATTTTCTTTTTTAATCTTTTAATACATACTTGAGTAAAAAATGACAGTTTGTGCTACCAATGTTTGAGAGCTCATGTTCTATAACTTTACCTCTAAAATAAATTTCTTGTTTGCAAAAAAACATGAAGTATTGTGCTATTTTTTTCTCCTCATGCATACAAATATAAAGAAGAAAATGATAATAACTAAGAAAAAATCTTAATGAAATCACCATCATCTAACACCATGCTGTATGAACTATATGAACAAACCTAACTTACCTTGTGTGTTTTAAGAATTTCTGATACCAACTGCGTTTGTTTAGATACCAATTGAACAATCTCTCTGAAACACATAGAACTCTAGATAGCCTTACAGTAATAAAGTACCCATTTGCAATTTGTTTAAGTTTAGACATCACAGATGGTCTCATTATTAGTTATTACATTTTTTTTCTGTTTTTTTTTCGTTGTTGGAGACATTAATTTGGAAATTTAAAATTGACTTTGAAGAATGACTTTATTTAATTTATCAATAAAACACCTTTTAAGTATCTGAATTTATAAAAACAAACCCGCAATAATTACTTATTTGGCGTTTGCACTTCCCCGGATCCTTGCTGTGGTGGGAAAAGTTGTTTACATAACTCTTGACCAAGTTGCAATCTAGAAGCAAGTAAATAATTTTATTGACATTCATTTTCATTGTACCGTACATATTTTGCTCAATTATCATATAGTTCTCAATAAAAATTATCTGTTCTATTACATTCTGCAAAACATTGGCTTTATTTCCTAACAAGACCACTGATTGCAGACTAAAATACATGTAATCAATATGCTTAAAGTGAAATATTACAGAAAAGCATAACCTCTGTATTCCTCACTGTGAGCACCATCATAAGTAAAAAATAAGATATCTGTTTTTCATACCTTCAATAGACAATGATCTATATTTGTATGCTACGGAATGTACTGGTATCTAATTTCTTTTTATAGTTTTTAGCTCCTGGTTGTAGTGGCTGATGAAGGAACTAATCAACATTGATAACTTTCATTACTACATGTGCTTACATTTAGCTAACATGAAAAAATTACAAAATTACCTCCTCAAAACTAAATTTTTTATTGCAAAATTAGCCGATTCCGCAGCTACTTCATCTTGTAACTTTTTTATTCTGAAAAAGAAAAAGAAACATTGATAAGAATTTAATTATCTTCATGTTTCTTTCAGTTTTATATGCAACACTCAACTACATATGAATAATAAAATCTCTATCAGTGTGTTCCTACATATTTTGTTTTGATCCTCATACATGTACATGAAAATTTATTCTCTCTGTTTTCTATGGCAAGCAACCTTAAACCACTGTGTTGACATAGCTGAAGACATGGCTTCCTTTTGACTATATCAAGTGGCCCTAAAAGGACTCAAACTCACACACCCAAAGTTGTGAGACCAGAATGATACCATCAGGCTGCTTGGGAGGACGGCTGTAGGAGAATGACTGTTAAAGACTTTTTTTAGTATGTGATAGCAATATATAAATGCAGAGTAAAGGGCCCACCATTTAGAAATGGCCATAGAGTTGAAAAGCATAACAAGCATATAAACAACACTCACCTCATTTCAAGATCTTCAGGATTGTCATCGACTGTCTTGTCACTTTGTGTTGATGCTACAATAAAATAGACTACATTTAAAAGGTATGACATGACGGAACACTTACAAACATTATGAAAATGGTGATTATATTGCAATCTTAAAGGTTATGCTCAGTGGTATACTTGCACAGAAGCAATATGATGTCTTTTATGCATTCTGAAAATTCTTTTCATTTAAACAGCGTATTGAAATATCTAGAGCAATTTAAATACCAAGGCATAAAAAGTAGGCTATAAGACCATCAAAGCACATGTAAGCAAAAAATGTTAACTGAATGATTTTCATCAGACGTAACTTCATGGTACACATAGGAAGTCGCCTATCTCCTCATGTTTAACAACTGTGACATCTGATGTTGAAATCACAAGTATGTTTCACAAAAATCATTCGATTATGTAACTTCCTTTGTACCCATGTTTTCATAAACAAGACAGCATGGTATTTTATAGGCGTAAAAAATATTAAATGTGAAGAATATAAATTTTATTTTCCTTACAGTTGCAATGCTAAAGGCATCAGTTGTTGATAGTATTTGATACTGGATTTTGCAGAACAAATATATCATTATCTTTAAAACATGTTATCTTCAAATATCAAAGATGATTCCATTTGTAGGGCAGTATTTAACATTATTTACCATATATGTGTTATATGATATCATGTCAATGTTTCTTTGATGTTTACTTAAAAAATATGTAAATAGTGAATCACGATAGCACTATTGTGAAAAAAGTGGGTAAAAGACATTTTTTAGCTAAGTTATTACTATTGTGTTATTAAACGTGTTACACACACACACACACACACAATAACAACACACACACACATATATATATATATATATATATATTGTACATATTTGTCTGTTCTATATATATATTTTACATTTTTACATATTTGTCTGTTCTATATATATATTTTTATATATATTGCGATATATGCTGAAATAAAATAAATAAATAAAAGATAAATAAAAAATACTGTTTACTGAAACA
>CM032667.1:24503399-24559944 GCA_019095985.1 Streblospio benedicti
AAAAAATGCTTGGGGTTTCATTTCTGTATTTGGATCTAGCTAAAATACTCATAGATCAAAGAGAAACATTAAGTTTATGATAAAATGAATATATTTAGGGAGTGCTCATTATTTAAGTCAGGGGGGGAGTCTGAGGAAATCCAGGGGGGCCTCTATTTTTGTACAGATATTTTAGGGGGGTCATCAATTTTGTACCAAGTACAAGAGGGGGGTTGTCTATTTTGTGCCAGGGTAATATTAAAGATTTTTTTTTCATTTTACCTTCATTTCATGGGTAAACACTCTAGGAAGTGCTCACGTTATGAGCAGTGCTCACCTTATGGGCACATCCATCGTAGGGTTGATTATTACGTACATCTCCAAGGGAACGCACACGTAAGACGTAATAACAATACATAGTCAGAGATAAGCATCTAAAGATAAATTGCAAATATGTTTACTTAAGGAAAAAAATAGGTTTTGATATACATATTTGCCCACGAACATTAGTAACCATAATTCAGGCGAAGTGATATGTGATTAGGGTGTTCCATAACAAGTTTTTTTTTTATAGCAACTTTTACGGCACTTCATAAAAGTTGAACCCATGGTCATAGATCATGCTAATTTTTTAAAAGATTTTTTTTGCACTAGTTTAAAACCGCCTTTTTTTATTGAATTTTCAAATTTGGGACCCTTGGAACGTCCTATGTGTAAAAATTCAAAATTGCTCTACAATGTTTATGTTTGGTTCAAATGATAGATAATGATTCACAGATCAATAAAACAACTAATACTTTTTAAACAATATTTCATTGTCTAATGGAGTATTGACCATTATGCTTCAGAAGGATCTGTGAATCATTATCTATCATTTGAATTAAAAATAAAATTGTAGAACAATTTTGAATTTTATACATAGGACGTTCGAAGGGTCCCAAGGTTGAAAATTCAATAAAAAAAAGGGGGGGGGGGCGGTTTAAACGAAATTCTAGAAAAAAAATCAGCATGATCTATGACCATGGCGTCAACTGTGAAATGCCGTAAAAGGTGCTATGAAAAAACATTATTATGGAACACACTATATGTGGTGTTTGCAATCGGGGAGCCGTTTTACGGTAGTCACAACTACATCTCGTGAAATTCCCATAATGTGAGCAATATTTCGTACGTCGAACCTGTACAGGTGGAAACGATCATCAAAACATTTTTTTGAAAATATAATACTTGGACGAATTTAGTACTGAATTATCGATAAAAGATAGAACATGAACTATACTTTAATTATCTTTTAAAATATCATATATGTATTCATTATTTATGAAAGAAATTACATAGTAAGTGGGACGTTTCGGAAAACTGCCCATAGCGTGAGCAGTTTCTCTACTAATTTATATAATATAATCGTGGCAAAAAACATTTGAAAAAAAAACATTTGATAAGGGGGGGTGGGGTAAAATAGGGGGTGGGGGGGGTGTGGGGTACATGAACACCTGATTTTGTACACCCCCGGCAAAAAAATGGGCAGTCCCCTTTTTGTAAAAAAATGTTTGTTTTGTACACTTTTAGGCCAAAACGTTATGCAAGATTAATCCAAAGTTACATTTGGACTTTCAGGTTGAAAAAACGTCTACAAAATCGTTACTTGGAAAGCTCATTCAGAAAGCCTCCAGTTCAAAATCCTCGTTAAGAAGTAGCGGCGCACAGTCACCAGCGGAAGGTGCCACTTCAGGGCAGACTCATGATTCTAAAAACCATTTGGTTGTTCCACCAGTGAAAGCCTTCAATCCCGAAGAAGCCTCGCCTCCAGAACACTCCAAAAGACGAGAGAGCCGCAGGGAGTCGATGTCCGAGGAGCACAGAAACATGGATGAGGTAGGTTAAAACACAGCACGAGGTATATAGATCCATGGGCTTGGGGGTCTTACCATGGGGTGAAAAATTAACCAAAATTGCCTCAAATTTTCTAAAAACAAATACTTCATTTGAAAAGGGTTTTTCGAAAACTGTTTACAATAAAGTTTGGCCCCATTTGGACTATTTTTTTGTTAATTTTTCTATTGCATTTTCCAAAAACCTGGATCTGCCTATGACGCCGTCGTAATTCTAACAAGTATGTTTCTCTATTCACATGGTCACTGTAAGCGTCACTTTGGTGTTTTTATAATGTAATCTTCAACAACTCATACCTGTAATACTTATTTGCTAAACTCCCTAGAGAGCATACAGCACTTGCTAGTCGCTGGTGTCCAGCTCACCGACAGTGGCCCATCTACACCAATTCAGTGGTTCTTCAGAACATCTATCTATAATAGTTGATAGATGTTACCTTGCTACGGCAAATGCATTGTCCAGGAGGCCAGGACGTTATATATTACAGTTGAACCTCCAATCAAGACCACCTCAATAATGAAACCACTTTTCTCGGTCAATCCTTCAAAATGATTCCAATGGGTCAGGAGTCCTCAGGACCCTCCATATAAAGACCACCTCTCCTGTCCATTGAGACCACTTCAAGTCGCTCCCACAAGTAGTCTTAATAGAGAGGTTCTACTGTATGACGGTACCATGACGCAGTGTGTAATCAATTCGCCACGAACTCATTCATTCTTGGTGCGTGCGTGCGTGGGTGCGTGAGTCATAGACAAAACCGGGTGAGTTTGTAACATGAATTATTTTATCAGGTGAGTTCTTGGGGCGTATCACGGCGAGCCTGATGTGACACAAGAATGAATCCTGATAAAATTAATCATGTTACGCAACGAAACCGGTTTTGTATTTATCATTCTTTTCTAAACAATTACAAAGCTGCTTTAAAATGGTGGAAAAGTAGTTTGGCTGAGTACAAGCATGATAACCATGGTATCACCCCTCTTCGAAGAGGGGTGATAACCCTCTCTGGGTTATGGGATACTTCTGGATCATGATAATCAATGGTATTACATGAAAAAGAATGATAAAAGCGCTTTCCCTGAACCATGCACCGTGTAAATGTAAATATAAATGTGAATGTGGTAGTTTATAGTCCTGATCCCAGTCTGGCTCTCATGACTTTACAATTTACACCAGGTCATTGGCACACGTATTGATCATCATTTGATCAGTTCAGACATACTTGCATCGGCAGCACATTCAGCGCACAATGCTAATCACTCACACACTCACTCCCTCACTTGAAAGTTTGCTCAACATCCACCACCAGACCCGACCGGGAATCGAACCCACGACCTTCTGGTCACGAATCCAACTCGCTAACCATTCGGCCACGGAAGCACAAAAGCGTTTCCCCGAATCATGCACCGTGTATCGTTCAGTTGGTGTGTTTGTGGTTGCAGGCGTTCGAGGAGCGCACGGACAAGCGGGAGCCTGTCCGCCTCCTCAACCGGCGCAAGAGCCGCGGGCCCGTGGAGGCGCCCCTCGCCGAGTACGAGATCTGCGTCCAGGACTACGTCTCCCTGGACCGGGACTCCACCATGCAGATGGCCCCCACCTCGTACTCGGTCCAGATGATGCCCACTTCGCCGAAGACGTCGCCGGGTCCGCACTCGTCCAGTTACCCCACCACCGACAGCCACAAACATAAGGGACGCAAGACAATCATCTCGGTGAAATCCAAAGGTAGATTTAAAAAAAAAATACTTTTATGTGGTCAAATACACCCCATTTGTGTAGCAATATAATGTAATAATGCCACAAATACCATTATCTAATAGATTTACAGTGCAATTTTCTTTTCCTTTTCTCTTTTCTTCTTTTTGAAAACAAACAAACAACAGACACACCCTAAACTTTTTTATTGTTACTTACAGAGAGCAGCAAAATACGTACGAAGGCTGGTTGCTTTTCTTGGATGAGATGATGCTGCTCTTGTGTTTGGATCAACGTTAATATTCACTTTGCTTCTATTAGATAAGAGACTGACTACAAACTTGTTTAGAAAAAAATAGTACTAGTTTTAAATAATGACATTACGAGGAATTTGCGTGAATGTATTGTTTTACTAACGTCCATTGTCCTGTGATTTGTATATGTCTATATTTGAGACGAATCTTCACTTATTTTGAATGTTATTGTTTTGAATATCTGCCTGGATTTTAAAAAGACCCAGTGAAATATTGCATAGGACTGTGCTTGAAATTTAAAGATGATCGTCCATACACGCATGGAGGGTTGTGCTCATGTTTTTATGTTGTGTATTTCAGTAACTTTGTATGTAGCGTGTACGCTACGTTTATAATGTAAAATGATCATGCAAATTCAATTAGCCAAATCATAATATGTTGGTCCTAAAATAGGGATGATTATATGATCCAAAATAAAATGATTGCAACAACTTTATTCTGTTACTTTCCCGCACATCGATGCTTCTTGAGTACATTCGATCCATGCCTATAGCTCATGTATTCTATGTAAATTACACACAGAATTTGCTATATGTTGATATGTGTGATATTTGCTTAGAGCTGACAGTTAGCGATTGGCAACGTTGACAGTCTTAACATTCCATGTATTTCTAGTCACAGCACTCATTTTCAATAATGCACAGAGACAGTGAGTAGGAAATTACTATCGACAGTTTACAAGTATGGAGAGCAGATTTAGAAAAGATGTATACAGAATTACAGATCTAGAAGATATAGGTAAATCCCACACTTGACTGAGACTGGTGGATGAGTGTGTACAATTGTGAGCAGTGCATGAGCTCATGGAGCGAATGCAAAGTAGAGGGGGAAATATACCTATTTTGAGATGTGAGAATGACCCTTGATTCTTTATGAGAAATGAGAATGGGGGTAACTTTCCTTTGAAAATGTTGAGAATTTGTGAAAATGCAAAATTGTGAAATGAGAATGGTTTGAACATTAGTGAGAATGGTCTTAGATTTTTGCTGAGACTTAAGAATGGGGTAGGCTATATCCCCCCCCCCCAAAAAAAAAAGTACCTTGGTTTAACTGTTTTAGTACAGGTTTTGAATGATAATGCAATATGTTAAGGGTAGGTAAATTAGGGTTTAAAGCAAACAAATAGAACACACTGAAAAACACAGAAACAAACAAACAAAACAACCCACGGGATAGGAAGAAAACGCACATAATGATCTGTGTAAAGTCCACTATGAAGCGTGCGTGTCCATATTATTCACATACACGAGGTCACAGTCACAAATCATAAATCTATGGCTGTTTCACCTATATAGGATTGTAGTTACCCGTACAAAGGAAAATTTACACGCACAGACACACGCACGCACGCCCCCCCCCCATGTCTACATATGGAAAGTGGCATAGAACACACAGACACGGCACACACACACACGCACACACACACACACACACACACACACACACACACACACACACACACACACACACACACACACACACACACACACACACACACACACACACACACACACACACACACACACACACACACACACACACACACACACACACACACACACACACACACACACACACACACACACACACTGAAAGATCGTGCGCATTGCCGCGCGCACGCGCACAGCCGTAAATACGGTCAGTCTTGACGTACGCTGAACGCTACTATGAATACCTAATGTATGATCATGGATGTAATAACGGTTATCACAGGGTCTAGTTATCGCATTTGGCTGGTAAATGCTCAGTAGTTGAGCCAATGAGACAACACCCACAACAACACTCATTAGTCATCAAACTGGCATTAGGCTTTGATTACACACTTGAATTATTAACAGTTTTCCCATTAATCTGATTAATGCTATTGTTGCTGCTTTTGTCGTCAATGCTGATAATGGGCGTGTTAGCACCACTGGTCATTTTTGGAGTGTCAATTGTTCATGAGCTGAGTCGTATCACAACACTCGCTCGCCTCGCGTATCACAGGGGCGGGAAATTGGCACTTGACCTGTGAGCAGCTCATATAAACACTGTGGTGATCAATGCTGGCTGCTTCTAGATCAACACAGCTTTTTATATGAGATCCCAGGCACGGATGGCTGCTGGTGTCTACCTCGCATTTGCCTCAGTTTTGGATAAGTGTTAGAAACAGACACGTGCTTGTGTGGCATTCTTAAACCATCGGCACTTCCATTATTAACACTGGCACTATGAAAGAAAATCCAGATCACACACGTGGAGAATCTGGCAGCAGCAGTTCTGGTGGGCAGGAGAAACATGAGGAGGCAAAGAAAAATGGAGAAGAAGCATTATTGCGACGACGGACAACAGGTCAAGAGCCAGAGAACGCGACAAGTTCTATTGGTGATGAAAAGAAAACCTTTTATCAGGGATTTCAAGAGTTCACCGAGTCCTCGACATTGCACGGCATCAGCCACGTGTTCAAACCAAACCTGTCCCTCGCCAAGAGACTGGCGTGGGCGTTTCTCTTCTTGTTCAGCTTCTCTTGGTACATCTTCTTCGCATACCTCTCCATCTCGAAGTATCTGGACTTCCCAATAGTGTCGCTGACGGAGGTGCATTTTGTGGCCAAGTTGCAGTTTCCCGCCGTCACGATCTGTAACGCCAACCTGATGAAGAAATCGGTGTACGAGCGGCTGCTGGCGGAGGGCGCCGTCCCGCCAGTGTTCCACCCGGAGACAACCAGGTACGTGCTCTGCTTAGCATGGCTATTCAAACACATTATTATTGACTTGAGAGTCGTTATTCTTAGTAAGACTCAAAGATCTATACTAGGTTTTATGGAATTTGGTTACATCTTGATCATAGCATGGCTATTCAAACACATGTAGAAAATTATCATACCAATCAATGGCAGATCAAGGTTTTTGGGTTTCTTAAGAGATTTCATGGGTTTCGTACGTGCGATTGATGCCAGACAACCAACAACAAACCAACAACTTTAAAAATGAAGTATTTTGGAGGGAAAGGGCCCCCTAGATCTACCTATGACAATAAACATATCAAATTCTTCATTAATAAATGGAACAAAAAATAAAGAAGTTCATAAAATTATGTTCAAAAATATATTTGACTTCATCAATAATACTCAAAGATTTTCATAAATCCAATATAAACAGAGAACTAAATTTCATCTCTTTAACATGGACAGATCTGCTGGTAGAAATTTTATCAATGTTGCTCCACGTTTATGGTTTATGAGATGGTTTGCCAACATCCCTTAGAAAGTGCACTGATTCAAATATTTTCAAAAGGATTTTAAAAACTCATTTTTTTAATATAGCTTTTAATAATGCAGCTTAATGTACTGTGTATTTTTTAAAAGCCTAATAAAGTATACGTTTTTTTCTATACCCGTTTTTCATAATCAGTATTCTTAATGTAAATGAATTACTGTTAAAGTAATTCTCATGTGTCTTCTTTTAGTGTAAAGTGTCAGTGAGCATATGGATATACGTCTATATCATCATTGTCATCAGGTACGTAGCGTTCATCCTACAGCAGACGAACCTCGGACGCCTGCACCTGAACGCCTCCGTGACGCCCAACATGACCGACCTGGAGGCGCAGTCCCTGCTGGGCGCCGAGCAGTGGGAGCGTGTGGAGGCTCGGTACCTGGAGGCGTACGAGCGGTACCTACCCAACCACAACCAGTTCGTCACGGAGGGCGGGCACCAGTTCGACGACGACGTCTACGCCATCTACTACAACGACAAGAACATCCGCGAGAACTGCAAGGTGAAAGGGTTCGACGCCTCTCGGAGGATTGTGCCACCAGATCCAGTGCTATTCTGACGCGGATCCAGCTGAAAAACTGCACGCCGGAAAAGAGGATAATTACAAGCTTCTCAACTTCTACCTGAATATTCGCCCTGAGGAGTATGTGCCGGCCGATAGGGGCCAGGGGTTCAACGTGATGGTGCACCCGGAGCACCAGGTGCCTTTTGGAGACGCGACGTTCTTACCCGCCGGCCAACACCTCTTTACGCTCAGCACGGAGGTCTGTTGTTTGTTTGTTTTTTTTAATATCACTTTTATAAAACAAATAGTTACACACTTTTCGAAGCACTGCCTGAGGCGTTGGACCAGAACAAAACTTTAATAGGAAACATTCCATGGACGAGTGAACAGGACCAAACCAGTTTAACAGGATTCTATGTTAATTTTTTGGTAACTTTGTGAAGGTTTGGGGCCCACATTCCATTGACACTTAAACTGTGTACAGTAGAACTTCTCCATTAGGACCACCTTTGGGACCAGATGTCGACAGGTGGTCTCAAAACAGAGGTCAGTTTCAATTTTGTATTTCTTTCCTTATGGACTAATTTAAATGTAAAACTTTGTGTAAGGTTTAGGTTAAATATAAAAGGACGATGTAGTATTGTAAAAAAAAAGTGTTGATCTTTTAATATCATTTTATTATAGAGACTTGTGCCTTTCAATAAAAGAGAGTTTTTGTGGTCTTAATTGGAGGTTCTACTGTGTAATATCAAATATAAGCATAATTTCTCTTGCACACTAACATCTACTCTGCCACCTGTAGGTGATCCACAACATAGGCTCGCCGTACGGATCCTCAGACTGCCTGCAAACCAACGCACCGGGGTTCGAGAACCCGCTTCAACACCACCAGTTCTACTCGGACGAGGCCTGTAAGCGCGAGTGCCGGGGCAGCGCAGCTGGACGCGTGCGGTTGCCACGACAACGACCTCCCCGGGCCGGGACCGCACTGTAACCTCAGCACGCTGGTGCGCTGCGCCCGCCCCGCACTGCCCGCCCCCGGCACCTGCGACCACTGCCTCCCCGCGTGCGACAGGACCATCTACTCGTTCGACACGTTTGAGATTGCGCCCAGCGAGGGTCCGTACGTCTACATTCTGATGCAGTTCAAAGACTTCTCCCTGTTTGAAATCACTCAGTCGGCGGCATACCCGGCGTTCAGGTGCGTGGCTTCCCCTTCTTCGTTTGATCTAACATCTCTTCTTCGTTAAAGATAAGGGAACGATCATAAATAATGCTATCAGGAGGGTTGTCCAAAAAGGTGGAACAGTCCAACTTTTCTGATTCCTTTTGGGGGTGTCGCTGAACTTTGTTTTATTGTGCAACGGCATATTTTTTTCAAATATTTTCATTTAGAGATTGTCCAAAAATGCAATGACTGCTTTTTGCTTTAGCGTTTTTTGTTTTTGTTTTTTGGGGGGTGGGGGTGTCACTCAACTTTTTAAAATGTTGATGGGGGGGTGGTGTCGGTTAACTTTTTCTTTGAGCCCCCAAATATGGACGACCCCCCCCCCCCCACACACACACAAACACACCGGTATCGTTATATATGATCTTCCCTAACATCTCGCCAAATAATAACGGAGATGTATGATATGATACATGGGCCTTAGCATCATGGGAGGGTGTGTGTGGTATGTATACTACTATGCTTTACAAACACTATACCATACAAATCACTACTAATATTACTAGGCTTAGCAATATTAGTAGTAATGTGTACGGTATGGTGTTTGTAAAGCATAGTACTGTTGTTAATTGACGTCTATACGTATTCATGTACATCTATACGTCGAATATACGTACGTTTAGGGAAATTGACGTAAATACGTCACACCTTCATCAAGATGACGTAAGAGGACTACTTGTCCGCAATGCGACAAAATTGGCGCATTAATCTAATTATATTTTACCCTATATATTTAAAACTGTGAGTATAAAATATTGCATGGTTATATATATTTGTTTTACTATTTTAAATTGTTGTTTCAATGTGTGATTTAAGTGCGTATGTCGTGTGATTTGTATTGTTTTGCACTACGTTTTGGTGCACGCATAACAATGTAGGTGAAATGGATTTTTAAAAATAAACATTCTGGGCACTTCTTCCCGGGACACCAAGCCATAAACTTTGCGTTGTGTAGTGTTGTGAAGAACAAAAGTCAAAACTCCTGGTACATTTTACATTTATTAACCACATTATTGAGTGGACGCTGGTTTTACTCTACTAGTAAGGTGAGCCATTTTTTACACGTATATACCATTTTTTTTTTTAAACTTAAATTATCATCACGCAAACACACAAGTTAAACATACTCCGTCTCTGCCAGTCTGACAAAAGTTACCTACAGAGGAACTACCGGGAGCTGACAGAGACATAAATAGCAACACCGCACACACACACAACAATATACCCATTCCTGATTCAGCCCGACAAAAGTTAAAGTACCTACAGAGGAACTACCGGGAGCTGACAGGAATAAAATTCGCACACACGCATACATTGGCAAGCCTTGCTGGTGGAGTGGAACCTGTGTTCCACTCATCTAAAAACAATAATAATCCTCACGTAAATCACTACAGTACTATGCATACCCCTCCCCATGATGCTAGGGTCCATGATGCAAACAGTAGCCTATTTATTGTAATTAAAAATAGGGATTTTCTCATTCTCGCCTTCCTTTTTAGTTTGTTTGGCGAGCTTGGAGGACAGCTTGGTCTGTTCGTGGGTGCCAGCCTCCTCTCTCTCATAGAAATCAGCGAGTTTCTCATGACAGCGTGCGTGAAGAATGTATCAAAAATGAATCGTACAGGTGAAGAGAAGAAGACAGTCGACGCATGACGAACGGATGTTTTTTTAAATTATTGTATTCAAACTATTGTAATGTTGTACATAGCAGGGCATAATTACAGACGAATAATTAGTTGTAAATTGCATCTGAAGAGGTTGTTGTCTCTTGAAATATATACAGAGGGAAAAGGTTGTAAAGGTCAATTCAGAAACATTGAGAGTGGGACTGGAGGATTTTGGGTTGGTGGAGGCATTTACTACAATGTATATCATAGGAGATTTAAGCGTAGTTGGGCTGTGCATGATGGACTACTCTAGTGTGGAGGAGACTACTCTTTTAGCGAAGGACCATCAAGTTTTTCAAAGATAAATTACGCCACTATATGTGTTTGCGTGTTTATTAACTTAGTGCATCTGTGATTATTGCTGTGTATAAATGCGTGTCTTGATAGATCTTGATAGTATTAAGAGGCACTGCAAGTTATGCAATGAAAAAAAACTAGGCTCTGAATACCATATTCTGATGGAATACCATAATACTGATATTAAAAACTACAGAGAACAATTAAAATCAAAAATAAATAATATAAGTAGTCAATGAAATTCTATTCCCCAGCAGCAAAAATTTCACTACCTAATTAGTGCAAATGATGAGCAATGCAATTTCTACATTGCAATCTTCCTAGACAAATGCTACAGAAACCAAAAAAATAATCAATCTAATAAATAGCTATTGTAAGATGCCACCAGCCGATCTGAAATTACTTTGTACATATTATCCATCTTAAATCTACAGACTACGAGTGCAATATTATTAGCTATTCATATATTTTTTTATTTTGTTTTTACATTATTTTTATTGCTTGTTTAACTGCATGACATAAGGCATCGACCATTTGATCTCAGGGGGGGGGGGGTCATGAAATTTGACATCTAATTATTTTTTTCTTAGATTACTGAACCTCAATTATTTTTTCTTCGATTACTGAACCTCAATTATACAAAATTTGACAATTATTTATTTATTTTTCTAGCCAAATGAAACTTATTATTATTTTTTTTTCACCAATTTTCAGCCTTGCGTTATTTTTTTCAATATTTTTGCTGCCCCCCCCCCTGAGATCAAATGGTCGATGCCTAAACTGTTTAACTAATCTGTGCTGTTTAGTAACTGTTTGTAAAATTTATTGAATACTCAACGTGTTCCAGTGTACGAAAGGTTCAATAAATAAATAATAATACATAACTAATAGTTCTAATAGTACTAACACAACTTGACTGTATATAGTACCATTATCTGTACCTGGAGGACATATTGGAAAGACCAACTTTTATGTGAATAAACCTTATATCCCAGTCGGCTGTCATTCTCTACTTCATCACTTAGCATTTTCCTTATTTATTGGCGTGGTGGCAGCAACACACAGATGCTCACCAAGAATGAAACAATAAATACATTTAACAGTTGGAAACAAAATTTACTATACACTCTCTAATGTGATGACAAGTTTAAAGCCTTTCTTGTTGATGGTGTTGTATGGCAAAAGAAAACACTCCCCAACGCTAAAACGCGGGGTTTCACTGATATAGCAGATGGAAGCACAGCTGAAGTTATCGATACTGTGACCTCGTGTACGTGAATAAGGCATCGACCATTTGATCTCGGGGGGGGGTGTCAGCAAAAATATTGAAAAAAAAACGCAAGGCTGAAAATTGGTGAAAAAAATAATAAGGACTTAGGTTTCATTTGGCTAGAAAAAAATAATTGTCAAATATGGCTTTAAACAGCTTTATACAGCTTAAAAAATAATTGAGGTTCAGTAATCTAAGAAAAAAAGAATTAGATGTCAAATTTCATGAAAAAATAATTGAAGCTATGATGAAAATAGCTGCCCGCTCCCCGGAGATCAAATGGTCGATGCCTAATACGTACACGCACTCTTCATAGTGGACTTTATACAGATCATTATGTGCGTTTTCTCCCTATCCCGTGGGTTGTTTTGTTTGTTTGTGTCTGTGTTTTTCAGTGTGTTTTATTTGTTTGTTTTAAACCCTATTTTTAACAATACCCATAACACACTGTAAAAGTCAGTCATCAGATTATTGTTTGGTGAGGGGACGTTATGTTTTAGGCTGCATTATGTGATACTTTTGGACAGTCAGCCTTTTAGTGTCAATATAATCATCGTCGTCTCAGAGATCGTGGTTCTTTTACAATAACAAAATAAACTTTCACCCATAGAAATTAACACTATAAATCCATCTTGTAGAAGGATCCCTCCATCCTGCTTCACCAAAATATTGAGTCACATTTACAAGCAGCAAACTCCATTCATAAATACAGTAAAGCCTCTAATCAAGACCACCTCTGTAATAAGTCCACTTTTCACAACCCAAACCTTCATAAAGCTACCAATTTAAAATGAACCTCTGTATAGAGAGCCCCTCTCTATTGTGGCCACCTAAGCTCACACAGAGAGGTTCGTAGAGAAATTTTGATGTTAATAATAGTTATGTAGTTAAAATAATGTTGCTCTTTAATCCCTACAGATAATCATTTTATATTCATCATGTCTTGAACAATCTTACCCCAACAACCATGCGCCCGTACCACAGTGCCAACGGATTGCCATAACAAAAGGTTATTTACGGGTGTTAGTGAGTACAATGCAAGTGTTTATAGAACAACGGATCAGAGACATCACACTTCAATAACGTCCTTACCCCTCCCAAGTAACCTTGCTGCACACTGAGCTAACATATGGTGGTCAATTACCATAAAACAGCACGTTTTATCAAGCGACTTTTACGATGCCGTGCATCTGCGGTCAGTGGGGCGAAGTTAGTGTGAAGTATTGACCTTAAACAGTGTTAAATATCACCGATGTGGTTTCGCAACCGTGACTGCGGACATG
The DNA here is from genome assembly GCA_019095985.1 of Streblospio benedicti. Classification (NCBI taxonomy): domain Eukaryota; kingdom Metazoa; phylum Annelida; class Polychaeta; order Spionida; family Spionidae; genus Streblospio; species Streblospio benedicti. Next base: position 24,516,788 of record CM032667.1, read on the forward strand.
TTCCCTACAGCCCACCAACTCGATATATGTCGAGCAGACGTCACGGCATAATATATGTGGAATTAAGGGGCACCTGCTCCATCTCGATCAATAAACGCCAGGAATATCCAGGACGCGTTTTACCGCGCGTGTGTCAGTTTCTCAGAAGTGAGTAATAACATTTCCTGAGTAACGTTTTGCCGCACGTTGTTGGTCCTGCAATGATACTCACTTTATTTGGAATGGTGGTTCTGTGAAAGACGGAAGCAAAACAGTGGGCTTAACAATATTATTAAAGAGCGTACAGATTTCTAGTGAATTTTGTTATACACACTAGTTACGGATTATAAGAGTCTCCCTTCAAGGAGGGGTAAGTATCTCGTGCAGTCTTTATTTAGTATACTTTATTGTCACCCATGATGTCAGTGGTCATCATCTTGTCATATTATGTCCATATGGACATTGAAATAAACACTTACTGTCATAAGCTACCTTCCCAATTGGTAACTATAGCAACAGTGACATGTATTGCTGTGGAACAGATATGCTGTAATGAACTGAGTGAATTATTATTGTTACAGTTACTCAGTTCAATTGAGGATAAATGCAGCCTTTATAAAATGACACTATGTCTTTATTTAGATAAAGACTAGCAAATATGTTAAACATAATATTCAATTTTAATGGTAGGCCTAGTCAACTAGATGTGATATATATGTACTGTTTCACATCAGGCCACGGGACATAGGACATAAGATAGCATAATCGAATAGTTATAAAAATCTGTCAGCAGATCAAAGTTTTTTGTAGGTTGTAGTTTTTCCAGGTTTCACAAATAATTTACAGGGTGATGTTAAACTGAAAAAATTCTTTTCTACGGGAGAGAGGGTGCGCATTTGTAAGGGGATCAGGAGGGGACAGAATTAGAAACCTCAACCAGCAAGTCTCCTGGGTCAACATGGCCACATTACAATATACTGCAGGGAGTAGAAAGGTGAAGTGTACCGTGTGGAAAAGATTACACTGAAAAATCATAGTCATCATGCATGTATTGTATATACCTGGTTTATAAACAATATTCACTATTAAGTTAATACGAGACCTTTACCTATAAGGGAGCCACCAATATAATTATGGAAGAGGGGGCACAAATATAGGGAACATATATTATTATATATCAATATATTATTATTTCAATGACCCCATTTTCACAGGAAATAGATTTTTTCTTGCCCCCCTGCCCACCCACCCACCCACCCACACACATACACACCCCACCCCACCACCACCCCTTTAGTGTGAATGAATATTATTCATTTCTTTTTTTTTCACAAAGTAATGAGCACACCTTTCTTTTTAAGATATAAACCCTTTACTAACTTAGTACATTTGTATATTGATTCATTACAAATCCATACATATCAACCTGCTACAATGGTAATCATATGATAGATATATGCGCGCCGTAATACTTTGATAAAAGGTTTTGTATTGTACCATGTCCCATTCTTCGTTCGGACCTAGTTTCATGATGCCAAAGCCTTGATTTTACTAGTTGACATGCTTTTATTGTTCTCAATATAATGTTTTATGATATTTGGCTACAATCTCTTCAATTTTGTCATTCATTGATTTCATGCATATTGACCTCAAAACAATGACATATTTCTTCAATGTTTCATTAGAATTGTGTACAACTGACCATCGGACAAAGCTCCCAAAACATTTATTGGCAAAAAAATGTATTACAAGACATGAAGAAATGATTTTTATGATTTAAGTTTTGTTGGTGTGGATTTGCACTACTGGCTCTGTGTTGATTCTGTTGAAATGCTTTTAAACCAATCGTGTCCCATATATGTACTCATCCTTGCACTGTGGGATACAATATACCACGTCTCACTTCTTCAGGGGGTCAGACTAATCTTTAACTTTCACCAGGTTGTTTTGCACCTTTTGGGTGGGTGTTAAGTTCCAGCGTGGGTGGGTGGGGTTGCACTTCCATATAAATCAGTTGACAGTTATGCTCCCTCGAATGACCCCCATTTTTTAACCCTCCTAGCAGCTATGAATGCCCCTACTTTTCACTGTCCAGCAGCTATGAATGCCCCGCTTGTCTTTTTACAAAATGCAGCTATGAATACTAATCTTTGTCATATACAGCTATGAAATAGTCTTTCTTTTTGATGAAAGTTAGCTATGAAATTGCGCACCGAAAATTTTCGGGGGGAGCTTCCCCATCTGATATCAAGAGAAATGTCCCCCTCCCCACCCTGGGGTTTAAGTATTGTAGCTATCCTCCACCAAAGTGACCCTCTTGTTTCATCTTGTTTACTTTTTGCACAGTATTTCTGGCTAAAGCCGTACTTTAGACCTTGAAACCCAGAACCAAACCACATTTACCCCTTATATTGGTACAGTTTTGTGGTTAATTGTAAATATTGGTTGTGAACAGTGATAAGGAAAGTTACCAAATGATTTAAATAGTTCTGCTTTGATTTGAAAGTTTGCATGTTTCTGTCACCAGGCGGCATGGCTGCGGCTGTGGTGGCGGTGTGGCTGGGGCTGGTTGCCATGGTGACTGGAGCGCCTACCGGGGGGGAGCTAGAAGTGGACCTACGCATGCCCCAAGTGCAGCCTACCATCGTGAGTGTCTCTGGTTAGTAAACAGTTTTTCAGTTTTTTTTTTATGCCCATGTCGCAACATTAAAAGAGGTTAAAATCTCATTTTTAATAAATTGATTTTAATGTTGCCCGGCCGACATCAAAATAAAAAAACATATTACAAAAAAAGTGTTATCACATGAACATTTTCTTTCAGTTTAAAACATGCATGTATTTATATAAATACAAATAGAATAATGGTCGATTTTGACTAAAATATATTTTACCCGACCTGAATTATATTGGATAAAAAAGATTTTTTATTGACCTCCTACGACATATTTCCCACATTTTAAAAACATTAATTTGCTTATATGGTAGGGATTTAATCATCACTCAGCTTTAAACAAGTAATTTCACCTGTTAAATCACATGATTTAAATTATTTCAAAACCCTGAGGGTTATCATCCCTCTTATGGTTCACATGATACCATGGTTAACATGCATGTCTTATTTTCTGAACATAATTTTTATGGTTCTCCTTTGGGGTCCCTACATAATCTCTACTTCAAATGGTAAACTGCCACTTCAAGTAGTCTTTATCATTTTTCATGTAATTTCATTGGTGAATCATTTTATTAAAAACAGTTGTTGTAATTTTATGTAACCTGGAGAGGGGTGATACCATGGTTACATGCTTGTTCTTTCGACTTTAAACAGTTTTTCAGTGTTGTATTTTGTAAATTAGAACCAACATCTTTTTAAATTCACATTTATTTATCAAATTTGTTTGTTTTCAATATACACGATGTCATAATACAGAAAATGAATCATGTCTTATTTTGTTTTGGGTTGTAAAGCTATTAAAAAAGTCTTATTTTTTGAAGTACATAAAAGGAATTATTTTATCAGGATTATTCATGATTTACAAAAGTTTTTGTTATTTTTACGCATCCCCCCAAGAAAAAAATAACACAATTGAAGCAACATCCTTGCATATTACAAATTTTAGCAGGTTTGTTATTTTGCTTCCAGGGAGGTGTTAAAGGTCCTTAAAAAAAAAAAAGTTTTTGATTTTTAGTACCTATTAAAAGTCTTATTTTGGTTGAAGTCCAATTAACAAGGTCTTAATTTCTCTTTTTGATTATTCATGATTATTGTAAGTTTTTGTTATTTTTACGCATGTTTATTTTGCCTTTGATAAAAAAAACTCATATGAAGCAACCTGCATATACATGGTTTGATTTTAGCAGGTCTTATTTTTGCTTCCAGGGATATCTTAAAAAGGTCTTTTTTGGTCTTATTAAAAACCTAAAAGACACCTTGTGTTATGTCCAATTAAACAATGTAAAAGTCTGACTGTTATGTTATCACAGATGAATCGCGCCCCGTTGCAGGCTTCATAAATTAAAACTTTGTTAAACATCCGGGAGATCCCCCTACTATGGTCGACTTTTGAAGTCGTGAGGGTAAGTTGGGGGCTTACACAAAGCAAGGCCTTTTCATCACAGAAAATAGTAATATTCCAAACAATTAGATTTTATATATACGTGTTTCCCAGTGTTTGCGGATACATTTTCAAACTTCTCTCTTCAGCTATATCTTTTTTATCTAGATAAATATGCTTGTAATTGACTATAAATAAAAATTAAGTTTAAAAATTAAATTTGAACTACGTTTAAATTATAGAAAAAGTTTAAAATTAAATTTGAACTACTTAAATTAAAAGTAAATCCACCATCACTGAGAAAACCTGCAGTTTGCGTCAGTGTGATCGCCAACTAGTTTTGGTTAATGAAATACTCAAGTGAAGTGTTGGAGTTAATGAACTCGTGGCCCGGATTTATTGTCAACAGAGTTGAGAGGAAACACTCGTGTATCTACGCCCTGCTCGATCTGTACACCAGGCGATTGTTTATTGTGTCTGTAACTTGGATTATTGCACCGTTCTAGCCCCTAACGCTCGGCACAATACAGTAAAACTGCCTCCAATTAAGGCCACCTCTCTATTGAGACCACCTCCATAATAAGACCACTTTTCACAGTCCCAAACATTCATAAACCTGCCAGAATGAACCTCTGTAAAGAGACCACTTCTCTATTGAGACCACCTAACACTGGTCCCAAAGGTGGTCCTAATAGAGAGGTTCTACTGTAGTTTTGTATTGTTTCTAAAACACAAAGCAAAGTATGTTTTTGGTATGCAAGATTTGCAGCCTGTGAAGGAATGTGTGATGTAAAAAAAACGATCAACGCATAGTTTAAGTTAGATTTTATTACAGAATACATCATATAATTTTATTGCTTTTCTCACACATAGCAGCAGTGGTAATCGTCTGCTCACCTGTCGTGACAAAATGAGCTGAGTGCTCACCTGTTGTTGTGCTCATTCTCATCGGTCCCATTACAAATTAAATGATTCTACTGGCGTATTAAATCAAACAATAAGTTAACTATCTACTACTGTTCTAAATGAATGATTACATACATGTACAAAGGAACACAGTTTGACCATTTGTATTCGTTTGAAGTTACAGTCTCTTAATGCCCTACTATTTTGGCATTTTTTGGTTCATCACGCCCCAATACTTTGACATGAACATTCCGGATGATTTTAGTTTTGTGACGGCAAATTCTGGTAGAATGATCCCGTTCTTCAACTCGCCAGTGCCACTGGAGCGGCCGAGTGAAACCACGATTTTGAAGGGAATATTATCTGAAAATAATACTCAATGTACTATATTATCTTGAATTTTTCTACTTCGATAGATTCTTTCATTGCTTTGTAAATTCATAAAATTTCATAATTATCCATAGGCTTTATCATTAGATGACAAAAGTAATCACTAGAACACATTAACAATATTGCAACTACTAGTGACTGTCTTCTTAAAGATAAAGGTTTCCATGTTTTATGATTACCTATCTTATATGGCTTCATAGGACGATTATTCAAATGTTGCTTCAAATTTTCATAGAAATGAATTGCTTGCGCATCTGCTGTTACAACCAGTTTCATCTCAGGAATGTTGTTGCAGTCGCCAATAGCAAAAATATTGGTGTGACCTTCGACTTGGAAAAACTCATTCACCTTCAATGCCCCTCGTTCATCCATACTAGAGGCTAAAACGAATAAAGATCTGATTTTTACATGGAATACAACAACAAAATATGAACAGGTGTATGTCCTTGGGGTTCATCTTCATAAGATACGGACTTAAAACACCTGCTGTTGACAACAATTGCAACATATGTAATTTATCTCACAGGTAATCGTTTGTTGAGGCATGTTAATTGAGACATAAATACCAGCACAAAATGTGTATGGCATGAGATGATAAAAAGAAATTTTATATTTGAAGTTCTGTACCAAATAAGACATATTTATTAAAAAAAATGCATTTCACGTGCGATAACTACACGTTCAATAGGTGTACGTTTCAAACTGTGACAACAAATTATCAGTGTTTGAAACTCGCAGGAAAAAGTTCGGGTTCAGCAGGGTTCTTAACTTGAAATAGTTGGAGTCCCTGATCATAAGCTGAGGGTCCTGCTGTGATATGTTTGAAATGTTAGCTTAAGAAAGTAGTTGCTTTTATCGACACGTATTTGAACCATATACTAGTGCATGATAAAGTAGGGCATTCACTATGACTCATGAATATTCACCCAAAATAGTTGAGGGACCGCAGGGCCCGCAACTCCTAAAAGTTTAGGGCCCTGGTCAAAAGTTGAGGGCTCAGGGCCCTCGGGCCCCCTATTATTTCAAACACTGAAATTATCACCCACGAGAACTCACCCAGGGCCTCCTTGTAGGCGAGGCTGTTGACTTGTAGACCAATGCATTTGATGCCCATGTCGGCCTCGATGGTCCGGCCGGACTCTGTCGTGAGCTGGCACGGACCGGTTTCTGGCATCGACTCGAGGTTCGTGATTTTCTCACCTGCAACAGTCAGCGGCCAACCGCGGGGGGTTATCAGATTTACCCAATTCCTTGTATTTATAAAGAAATTTCTGCAGACTATTTTCTGTTTTTGAGCCATAATTTTTTTACCTCGTTCTGGTGGCAGAATGGACTAGTAAGTTAGCCTGAACTGCTAGGTGATTTGGTGCCGTATGGTCGTGGGTTCGAACCCCACCAGAGACTATATGATATAGTCCTTACCTGACTTTGAGTCATAAGTCTATTGACTTAATTACATATAAGACTATTTTCTATTTTCTATAATAATGTATATATACCGTTCTCTACTGTCTAAAATTCTGAAACATGACGTTTCGCCATGGTAACTACGGTACATAGCTTCTTCGGATGTTGATGTTGCACTGTATGGTCCACAATGAGGCTAGTGTTATCTCTCTCCCTCGTTCTCACCCATACAATGCAACATCTGAAGAAACTATGTAGTTACCATGGCGAAACGTCATGTTTCAGAATTTTAGACAGTAGAGAATGGTATATATACATTACTATGAATCTACCTACTGTCGCTAATCTTCATTCTATAAAATGTTTTGTTTTATTTCATGTTCTCTGATTACTATTGCCATTTAGCATCTGAAACGTTACCTAAGACCAGCTCCACCTTCATTCTATCCACCAGGATGTTTCTCAGTTTCTTCTGTAATTTCTGGCTGAGGCCGGGTTTCAGTAAGTCTTCGTTTGGATGTACAAGAACAACAACTTTCTCGGGGAATTCTGTCTTTATCTCCGCCGCGATCTCGACACCCACAGCCCCTCCACCAACTATCGCGATTTTGTTGGAAGCCTTTAGCTGAAATTGAGTAGTCGATTATAAAGGGATTCTATTGCTTACTTTAAATTGATAAATTATCCTTTTAAAAGCTGTCACAAAACTATGTTAAATAAAACAAAAATGTTGGATGCATTTGCTCACAAGTAATCACTGTCATATTCAGAAAAAAAATATGAAGTTAGAACCTTAAACTACAAGAAAAAACTGGAAGATCGTCTAAAGTTAAGATTTTGCAATGCTGTATTGTACACAATAATTCTTTGTTGTACGTTGTAAATCTATTTGTTATTTGTATTTGTTATCTATGGAAAATCACATCATCATTGAGCAAAGTCTCTCAATATTGTGATGTATCTATTTACTAATTCTATGTCTGATATTATAATTGAATTGATATTCATTATTTCGACATAACCACCTCAAAGCTAAGAGTTCGCCCCACCGTTTATGAAGGTCTAGCTACACCCCTGATCTTTCGTAGTGAGTAACCCTTACTTGCTGCGCGTACTCTGTGTGTACTTGTGGACCCCGGCTCCCTGATAATGATAAAGACTGATACTGTTTGTCTATTTTTTTCCCAGAATGCAATTGTTTTTGCTGGCCACCGATTACACACCCGTGACATACACAGAGATGTGAAATACAACGATTCGGCCCACAATTGAAATCTCCTGTTTACATGAACAATCTTTCATAGTGAAAAAAAAAAAAAAAAAAAAAGGTACATGCAAAAATTAATATAAAAAATTGCTAAAAAAAAATTAAACCAAATAATGAAAAAAAAAAAGTAACTCTTACTTGTTGTGACCTACATTCCTCAATATTAGGACCTTTAAATCACAGCTATATACACAGAGATGTGACAACGAAGTGAAATACATGAAGAATCTTTCATAGTGAAAAAAAAATAAAAATAAAAAAAATAAACAAAATAAAAAATTTAAAAAAAAAAATCTTGTAGTGAGTAACTCTTACCTGCTGCGCGTACTCCCTGTACTTGTTGACCCCGGCCTCCCTGTCCGACTCCCACAGTTTGGCTGGGAAGGGCCCGGTGCAGCCCGTACACAGCACCAGGATCTGGAAGCTCTCCCTGCCCCCTCCTTCCAGCACCACCTCCTGCTTGTCCGTGTCCACCCCCACCACCCGGCCCTGTCGGAAGTGGCCCTTGAGGGACGCTGCGTAGTCGATGAACAGCTTGGGGCTTATGTCTGTAAAGATCAAACAATGTAGACTTATAAATGTAAATGTATTGGTTTATAGTCTCAATGAACAGCTTTTGCCGTTTTCTAGCTACTTTACATCTACACCAGGTCAGTGGCATCATTTTCATACTTCATATATCAGGGGGGAGCATACAACACTGGCTGCATACGGCATTGACAAACCTCTACGTGCTTATTACCCACACGACCTGTACCTATTTGACGTATAGGTAGCACGCAGCAGTGTGCAACCTGTTAGAGGTAAGTTTGCTCAACACTTACCATCAGACCCGACCGGGAATCGAACCCACGACCTTCTGATCACAAGTCCAACTCCCTATCCACTCGGCCACGGAAGCACGTACTTATAGAATCCGCTGGGTTCCTTCATTCATGATTGCATACAGAATTTAATAGTTACAGTGGCCGAAAGCTAAAGTGAGTGATTAGCACGTCTGCGATATGGTAGAGATGTGCTGGATGCTCTCCGAGGAGTTGAGAAGGATATGGTGTGATAAGGATGATGCCAATGACCTGGTGTAAATATGTAAAGTCGCTAGAGCACGATAACAATGAATTGCGACTGTAAATAACCACATTTACATTTACTTTAGGAACCATGCACCTGTCATGTTGGCGAGACTTTTGTTGTAATCCCAACAACTTCATCGGGCCGTTCAGCCCAATGAATTTGTTGGGATTACAAGAAAAGTCTCACCAACATAACAGCTACTTGGTCCCTAAAGGTAGCTATCAAATTCAGTATGCAATCTGCAAACATGGTTCACAAATTTTACTTGAAAAAAAATCTGTTTCAAATACATGTATTTCATGATTTACAGTTTATTTGAACCAAATCCCTCGCTCAGTGATTCGATGGAATGCTCTGATTTATTTTAACTTTCATTTTACTTTATTTCATAACACAAAGTGTGCACTTCAGTTGCACAAAGTCATCAATATTGTCTCGGGAGACTTTTTCATTTTTGGCTTTCACCCACCGAACCTTTCCGGAGGAACACTCAGCACTTATAATACATATATATATGTATGTGCTCTTGTGCATTGCGCTTTCATCTGTGTTGTTATTGCTCTCCTAACCTTTGCCTACAATTAACTAAGAGAAATATAAAAATTCAAAAACTAAAACGCGTACCTGGCTCGACGATGGCTCGTACTGAGGCGACGTTGTGAATAAACGCATCTTTAGCGTCGATCAATGTAAAATTGGCCTCATCTTTTAGGAGCTTCATACAGAGTCCTACTCCGGCGTAACCTCCACCAACAACCACCACCTTCTTGTCCAGTGGGAAACTCACGCCACTCCCCATGTTTCTGAAATATCAACAAAAAACGTGTGAATCAATTCAGTAGATATATCCGTTGAAAGCTGTCATTCTGTCTTTGGCGAGACTTTCGCTCTTGTCTGAAGAGCTTCGTCAGGCTTAAATGCGAAGATCATCTCACTTGGTCACATGACCACCATGATGTGGCACTCATGTGACAGCAGTTGTTTAATCGATTGATAATGAAACCCAATACAAACATACATTCGTTAAACAAAAGTGTGAACAAAGAATATAATCAGTTACCAATAGGAACCAGCACCTGTCATTTTGGCTACACTTTCGTTGTTGTCTCAACATCTTCATCAAGCCAAATGCAAATCGTTACATGGTCACATGACCGCCATCTGAGGAACGGCATTTAGCCTGATAAAGGTGTTGGGACAACAACGAAAGTGTAGTCAAAAATGACAGGTGAAGGTTCCTATTGGTAACTGATTATATTCTTTGTTCACACTTTTGTTCAACGTAACTGATTATATTCTATATCATAAATAATGGCATCCAGGATGAAAATAGTTTAGTCTACATTCTTAGAAAAGTGTGAACATTTTAGATGTGTGGTCTGACTTTTACGGAAGTTACCACATAGAGCGATTACCGTTACCTTAACAGTGATTCTGTTCACTACCTCTAATATTTACTTGATATCCTGTACTGAATACTGAAATAAAGTTATATATTGATTTTTAGAAAACTAAATCAATATGCCATAATCACACAGATGCAATCCCCTCATTACCTGTGTAGACTTAAATCAAAGTTGTAAATTGTACATTCACAATGACCAGTGTTATTATCCCTGTTCAACTGAGCATTCACCACACCTTTGCTCGGAGCGTAGTGAGAAGCGTGCAATTCATGACAGGCGTGTATATGATATTGTAGCAGCCGACATTTAGACTGTGTCAACTCGACTTTCTCCTCCACAGTCACACAATTATGAGGGCCTCAATTATCACACCTGCACCTATAATCGTAGTGTTTTATTGTTGCTTAGCAATGAATTCATTTGCATAATCATATTTGGTGAGGTTAAAATGTTCAGCAAAATTACAAGCATTTGCCCACGTTAATTTGATATTGTATACCGTACTTACTGGTTGTATGAATTGTGAGGAAATAAGATATTTATGTGCTTAGGTTACAGACTTTTCTGCACTCATTATTAGTTCACTAAATCTATCTATAGAGCAGTGTCTGTTTATTTGTTTGTATGATCTTTATAGACTCCTAAAAAACCATACATCCGATATACATGTATATTGAAACCATGGCGAATCATTGCACATAATCCAATAAGTCTGAATGTTGACAGGTGGACTCACCATGTAAATTGCAATTGATTTATAATAATCTCACATTTTACCCTCTGCCTTTTTATCTACCTCCTGTTATGAAAAGGCATAAGTTGTTGAATTAGTCATAAACGTCATTAATCAATATATAACGTTGCACGTGCTGTGCTTACATATCTTTTAGGCAAATTATTAGCTGTTTCATAAATGTAATATGGACTGTTTCAAAAATAAGCACATCATATTGGATGTGATAGCAAGGAATCCAATACTACTGTATTGTATACATATTATTTTCAAAAAAGTTCTCAGTTGACAGAATACTGTTCTATGCAATGTTTTGTGTTGCAAAATCATGCGTGTTCCATAATACAAACCCTGTTTCATGAATGTAAATGTTGACAGCCAAATGTAATATACCGTACCAGCTATGATGTGTGCACCAACATACTGGTGTAAAATCTGTTCTATGAATGTACAAGTATTAGGTGCACCTACATACATCTCCCACAATGCTATAGCACGATTCATAAATAAGAAAAATACAGAATGTTTCGATGGTGACATATTGTAATGGCTAAACTACAATTGTTTGCATCATTACTGTTATACCATATGCCTACTAATTACATACTTTGATGTAGTTAAAAGTTGCTGTAATTTTTCAATGGGTGGAAAGCACGAGATATGTTGTCAAAAACCATGTTCTGCCACTGCAACGCGTGGCCTGGGAAAAGCTAGTCTGCTATGAAGAAGTTCATTAACAGGCAAAACTTTGAAAGAAAGTGATACATGATGCGAACCTGCATAAGAAAAATACGAGACAATAAGACATTAAACCTGCATTGTTTGCTCAAATTACTGTTATATCATATGACAATAAGACAGTGGTTTTAATATATGTTGTCAAAAACCATGTTCTGCCACTGCAACAGTGCCAAAAATTCATTAACAGGCAAAATTGAAAAAAGTGACATAAGCTACGAGACAACATTTTTGTAAAGCTTAATCCTATCATGCAGACAAAAATGATATAAGAGAAATAGCAGGGACAGTGGTTATCAATGATGAGTTGTAAAGTTGCACATGCTGCGCTGTTAGAGAGCATTGCAGTAGCACAAGTAATTGTGACTTCAATATTTAACATAGCCACTAAAGATTTATAACCAATGATCGATAATTAAATCTCCCCTGTTCCGGAGGGAGATTTCCAGCTTTGCTTCTGTCCGCGTCTAAATGTATATCTGTATGTATGTATTTACATGTATGTCCATCCATCAGAAATAAACAGGCTCATAACGTGAAGACTATTAGAGCTATTGCTTTGCAAATTGAATGTCTTATTTGAGCAAAAAAGTATCTCTCAAACATTTTTGTTTGTACTTTGGCCTACTTTTAAAAAACTTATGAGGGTTAAATACCTTGTTACAACTCTACAGCGAGAAGTATTTGTCCTATTACCACCAAACTTCATATTGAGCTTCATTGTACTACTCTCCAGAGCTGATTAGATTTTAGTGTACTTTGGCTTACTTTTGATGAAGTTACAATGTGTTTTTAAAAACAAACTATTACGAATTTTGTGTTTTTCTGTCTCCTGGGAAAAGTTTATGACCTATCATCATCAAACTTGACATTTGGTATGACTATATTACTATCCTAAGGTGATTTGATGTTTGAGTACTTTGGCCTACTTAAAAATATGAAACATTCGAATAAAACAATTGTTACCACTGTACTAGGAAACATTTCACCTATGGTCATTAATTATACAATTTTGCTCACTTTATCAGTGTGCTGAATAGATGGTGGTGTACTTTGGCCTACTTTTGACAAACTTATGAGCGATACGTGTTAATATCTTGTTATCACTCTACAGGGAGAAATATTTGAGTAATTATCACAACACTTCATAATCAGCTTCATTGTGCTACTCTCCAGAGCTGATTAGATTTTGGTGTACTTTGTCTTACTTTTGATGAAGATACGACGTGTTTTTATTTTCATTCTGATAAGATGTGTTGATTTTCTACATTAGTCTTTATACATGTACGTATTTTAATTACTGATTTTAAAATTGCTGACCTAAAAGGGGCTGATCTAGACGGGGGAGATTTTTGGTGTTCTGATGACTACTCGTCATTCGTTTCCATTATTAGCCTATATAATTGCAGAAATGCACACATAATATTTGAGCACAATTAAGTTCTTAACCCTAAGTTGTCAATATCCAAACCCAGAGATATAACTAGGGGACCTTGTAAGTGTGCAACAAAGTGCACCAAAGCAATATTAAGTATGTAAAAGTTTATAAAGTTTACCAACCTGTAAAGTGGATGTCTCAATTTTTATTGGAGTGGATTGACTAGAATAAGAACTACTCACCAATTAGTGTTCCTCAAATAATGCCAGAGAAAGAAAATCCGTGCAAACTATGGAAAAAGTTGGTATTCCAAAAACCGAGAACTATAAACTACACATGTATTGTAACTGTTGGTGCATGTACACGTAAATCACTGCATTTAGTACTATGCTGAAGTTACACTGGTCTGGTATATCATTGTTCCTGAATCTTGCTTTTTTTAAACCATATTTATGCTTTGTTTTTCTTGCATATATTTCAATCTAACACAACACTGTATAAGTCAATATTGAAAGTCACAATGACCACCTGAAATACTACAGATCTATGTCAAAGTTCAGCTGATAAGATCATTCAAATTGATTCACTATGTAAAACAACTACTTTCCTGTACCTTGTGTGCCAATAAAAAGCACTTTATCTTAAGTTTCTATTTTCTATTTTCTCATGGTCATATGTTACTTGGGCTATTCATTGACCAAAAACATAATAAACATGGGCACTTCATTTGTCTCACAGTGACAAGGAGTTTTGGATTGTTCTGCATTGGTGATTTTTATGGGCCAATTTTCAAACATATATATTCATGTAGAATGGTATAAACATTGCAGGATGAAGTAGACTGTATTGTTTCTAATGCAATTCCTTCAAGTAACAATATTGCTTTGACGGATGAAATACAGTATGCAAATTTTGTGGACCAAAAAATACATGTTACAACCTGCTAGGCATGTTCTACTCAGTATACGTATAACAGTGAACATCATCATCTATTTGTACAATTCCTACCTAAATGCTCACAGCATGATGCTGTATATTTCCATTGGCAGATCCGTGGGAGCACAGGGGGCGCAATCGCCCCACCCCCTTTTTCCCGCCGAAATACCTTATTTTCATAGGGTTTTTGACACAACCGCTATCGATGGCGCGTACAATACCCATGAAATTCCTTAAGTGCGACACCCCTCTCTAGCAAAACCTGGATCTGCCAGTATGTTCCAAAAGTTCGAAATGATTTATGATTTCCCATAATATTTTCCATTACCAACATAAAGAGATTTGTCCAGCAAAGTAAGACAGTAAAAGCACATGATAAATGAGGCAATAGCCTTGAGAAGTGTCTACAGGTATCTCTGATCACATCACTGTGATACATATTGAATTTATTTTATGCATAAAATGTATTTGCTGCAAAAAGGATGATCGAATAGCAATTGCTATATTCTTAATTGATATTGATAAGATGGCCTTATTAAACACTCAGTCAAAATGATCTATATCTTGCTGAAATATCATATGGTCTGTTTTATTAGACATTTTAATATGTTTTTGCACAAATGAAATTGATAAGAAATTCTCATTAATTATAATTAACTTGTATAATGTTTGACATCTTACTACGTTAATAAGCCAATAGCTCGTAAATGCACATGTTTAAGCATTTTTATTTTATCACAAGAAACTATAGATAAATATTTATCTTACGTTCCGTCTCAATTTGAATTGCTTATAATATTATTTTACATAAAACAGACGACAGTGACCAGGCTAATTTGGGGAACAAGATGAATGTAAAAGATTTAAATATTCTGCAATACCAAAACGACAAACCATGCATGAAACTTTCTTAAAGTCGGCCTTGTTACGCTTCACATGAATTTTAGGGTGATTCAAAGTACCTTCTGCAAGTAAAATTGGTGCCACATAGACAAAATGAATATATATCACTGAAAGTTGTTTATAAGTATGTCAGTGAATACATTTTTATCGAATTAACTTTTTATTCATCATACAGAGCATAGTAAATTTACATCTGTGTTGACCGATAATTGGCAGTCAATTTCATTTCTGAAATTTATGGATAAATAATGATTCCTTTGGACAAAAATGTGTGATATCTAAGTGATAGTATTTCTAAGGATAAGTATAACACTGAGCATGTGAAAACTTGGAGCAAAACCCCAAATACTGAACTGATTTGTCATTGTCTCTTCCATTGACAACAAAACAATGAATTAAACCCTCTTTGTGGACTATTGCAACTTTAACCCTCTCAGTGCCGGGGCGATTTTTTTTCTCCCAAATGACAATTTGCTGAAGTTAAATAAAAGAATCAGCGAATACTGAACTTATTTGTTATCTCTCAGTGCTGGGGCGACTTTTTTTCTCCCAAATGACAATTTGCTGAAGTTAAATAAAAGAATCAGCGACAACCTAAATGTTTTTCGCCACGCCAATGAGGATCAGCAGGTCATGTGTACGATGAAGGTTCGCCGTTTTTTTCTGCGATTCGCGGGTCCGCACTGTATGCGAGTCGGTCATGGTGGGTGGACATCGTGCTGGCGGCCATGTTTGTTTCTCTGTTCATCGTCGTATATCAGGTACGTCTGCTGCTTTGCATTACGATCATAAATAACGATATTGGGACCCCTAAACTCCATTTTGGGGGGCTCAAAGAAAAAGTTACACCACCCCCATCAACATTTGCAATTAAAGTTAATTGCTGTCCCAAATTCAAAAGAAAAAAGTCAAATTATATAGTCATTGCATTGCTAAAAGAAAATATTTGAAAAAGTATACCGTAGCGTGATAAAAAAGTTCAGCGACCCCCCAAAAAGATTGCAAATCAGAAAAGTTGAATAAATCCAAAAACTTTTGGGGACCCCCGGTATCATTGTTCCCTTAGAAAAAATACTTTAAAATGCAGTTTATCAGATAAATAGCATGTGGTCTCATTTTTTGTTTCAGTTTGTATAACCATGCAGTAAAAATAATCATGTATAATTTTATCCTAATCCAATCTAAAATTTATTGTGAAAACAGTTTTAGAACGCACAGGTTACTTTTCAATCAATTTTTCAATGTTGATGGAACCTGTGTGTTCGAAGACAGTTTTCATGATAAATTTTAGATTGGATTTGGATAAAATTGTATATGATTATTTTTATTGCATGATAATACAAACTGAAACACTATGTTAGTTAAAACCTGTATTGAAAATTTCCACAGCAGCTTGTGTTTGGTGCTCATGATATCAAATAATCTCTGTGACCCCCAGAGCATTTTTGTAAATTTCTATTTTATAGACTATTAGTGTACATAATTGAAAAGTTTGTCTACGTCATATATTTGAGAAAATGAATGACTTAATGGTAATCACTTGATATCCAAACTTACAATTATCATTTTGAGCTCTTTTATTATATTTTGATAATACCAGAATAGTAGACCACCATTATTAATAGTATTGCATTATGAAATTACGTTTTCTTTTCGTAGGAACAAAATGAACAAGCTCTCAAGGCAGACGGTTCTACAAGTGAGAAAGGATCAATGGTTCAGATCATGGATGCTGCTGGCAAAGTAAGAGCCAGAAGACATTCTCATTGCATTATAATCAGTTGTTTTTATAGATGAAATCTGAAAGCAAAATGTATAAAAATGATCAGGCTGATGTAATAAAATTGATGGCTACACTGGTGATTGCATGGCATTTTGGGGCTTCAACAATTCAATTATACTATTATATATAGAGGAAAATATAAATTCAAAGTATTGCTGTTTTTTTTTCTGAAGTTGATCAAAGTGTCTGATGGTGGAGATGGGAATCCAGCTTGGAAGGCAGAACAGGACAAGGCAGCATCCCTAATCAAGCCACCGATAGGGGAGGTAATGGACATGATGAGATTAAATAAGTTTATCCTCTGAAGTAGTAATGAGAATTTAAAATGAAATTTGCATACTGTAAAACTAGAATATTTCGTGGCTATTAAATTTTGCGATTTTCATCTATAAATTATTTTGTGACTATTTAATATTGCGATTTTGGTCTATCCTGAAATTCTACAAAACATAGGCTATGCAAAGAACATTGTTTGCTGTAAATTTTTATGTTTTTTGCAGTTTTGTGACTCTAAGATATATTTAACAATTTGCATTTTAAAGCAAAAAAACAGTTTTGGATTGTCGAAAACAGTGGAATGCCCAGAAATAAATTAAATTAATGTTTTGAAAATGCTCTATCACCATAAGACTTGGTTCTTGAAAATTACCTGGTGTAAATTAGAAAAAAATGAGATCAAAAATTGGATGACTATAGATGTTATTTATTACAAAATAATGACAATTATATAGGTGACCAAAAAGAAGAAGTATAATGTCGGTGACATATAAGGCTGTCGGGGACAAAAACATTCTGAATACATCCAGAATATTCTTGGTCAAATCCCCCAGAACTTTGGTCCCGTGTGTAGAACGGCGTAATACCCAGCCAAAGGGTCAGATTTTTGTGTTTCATGACTACCATTGTATGATTTGAATAAAGCATTACTATGTGGACGGTGGAAAAATTGAGTACCCTGCAAACATGTTTAATTTCTTTATGTATTTATTTATTTTATTTGAACAACATGGTGCATGATCAAAGAATTTAAATGATATAAAAATGCCCCAAAATTTGGTCCTGTGTTTCTAAATCTATCAAACACAAAATGTATTTAAAAAAGTTCTCATGTTTCAAACTATAAAATAATTGATTGTAGGTCATCTAAAAAAAAACATAATTTTTTGTATTTTAACAAGTTATTGGAAATTTTATTATTTATATTAATACGCTTTGATAAAATTTGTACTTTTATAACTGAGTTGAAAATAATTTGAAAAATTTTGTGGTTAAAATTGAACATATTTTATTTAAATAAATAAAATTTGGTTTCACTTGGAACATACTTCGGATTTTATATAACAATGACATGGAAAAAAAAGTGGTTCCAATCCAACTGATTTGAAAAGTACATTTTATTTAAATTAAAAAACAGGAATGTACATTAGTCAATCTCTTTTTTTCTATGTCACGTCTGGGTAGAGAATTGATACTTTGAACAATATTTTTTATATATAACAATAATATAAATATACCGGTACATGTTTATATAGCGCAACTTTCCACACAGTAAATGTTCAAGTGGGCTCTATGTAGAGGAAATATCCTCAGCCCTCGGTGAATAAATGGGTCTTTAAAGAGGATTTGAATTCGTCCAAATTGTTTATTTCTCTTATTTGGGGAGGAAGATTGTTCCATAACACTGGGGCTGCCTTTGAAAAAGCTCGGTCCCCACAAGATGCATGTGCTCTTGTTATGAATCGTTTCCAGTATGAATAACAACGTCTCTGAATAGGTCTACATACGTTTGCGGGATTGTTTTATTTAGTGTATCATATTATTTGTTTTTATTTCTCTTCAAATATATGCTTAATTTTTTCAAACGATATACTAAAATAATACAGAAATATCCAAAATAACTGTTTTTAACATTTTTGACATCCGTCCTCTTGAGAATATAACTATTTATGTTTATATTCATGTTTTATTTAGGTCACAATGAGCAGTTTGCAAGTGAATACACCTGAACATTTGATCCACGAAGTCATTGTGATAGACGATGGCTCGAGAGACGCGAAGGTCATCCAAGATGCCAAAGACTATGTTGACCACCTGCCCAAAGCCAAGCTCGTCCGGAATGAAAATCACGTTGGAGAGGTGAGGTTCTTTCACACTTAATTACATATGTTATATCACGCAACTTTTAATTTGGTTTGTCATGTCATTTTTTCCTGTGATCCTGTAATCACAATCCTTGACCACTAACAAATAGACATTAGATAAACAATGGTAAAAAAAGTTCAACTACATAACAGAATAACATAATATACAAAAAATTTAGATTATATATACATTTAACAGAGACAAAAGTCTCAGATTGTATGAGGCTAATACATTAATATGGTAATATGACAATTTCTCTTATTTGGGGGCAGACTCGAAGATTGTCCCTCCGCCTCGTGTTCCTTCCACCACTGGGGCTGCCTCTCGCCGAGCCGCTGCTCGGTCCCCACTCAAGGCATATGTGCTCTTATTCTCGCCGGATATGTATATAATGGTGTTAATGGTCTACAATTATCCCTAAACAAACATGGAAAAAAAAGAGAAAATTGCATTAGGTCTTCATGCATTTTATTAAGTAAATTTTTTGTTGGTACAAAGTATCATAGTCAGTAAATTGGGTTCTGTTGCAAGAGGATTCTCTAGTTTTAAGGGGAGTTGGTTTACAAACTCTATACCATACAGTATACATTATTTGACCAGTCACTAGACACTAAAATAAAAAATTATAAGTTATCCCAAAATAACTGGATATTTATTCACTCCTATGTTTTTTACTAAACATCATATATCTTCAGTTTCAGTATATATGACACGCCCTTTCAATTCAATATTTATGTTTATATTTTTTTTATTGGACAGGGTTCACTGAAAAGTCATTGAAATTCATAGTGATGAAAATTGAATACACGGAAAACATTTGATCCGGAATTCCTGGCTATTGGTAATTTAAATAGTTTGAACGGAGATGAGCATTTAGATATCTTCTAAAAGTCTAATTTTTGCACGCTCACATGAGACCGAAACCACATAATTTGGAAAAAAAATTCCGTATCTTTGACCACCTGAAAAAAGAAAGAAATCTATCCTATACATATGATTGGCTTTGATCTCGAGCATATTTAAAATCACGTCGGAAAAAATGAAAATCGGTCTTGAAATTTTGAAAACTTTTTCATAATGTTAATTACATATGTTATATCCGCTAGTTTTACTTTTAATTGGTTAAATGGTATCATTTACTCTGTGATCTTGTAATTACAATCACTTGACCACCTAACTTAAATAAAACGTTAGATAAACAATGGTAAAAACACTTCAACTAGTTAAGAGAATCCTTCCTCTTCAAATATAACTTTAAATTCAATTTATATTTATGTTTTATTTATAAGCAGTTTTGAATACGCCTGAACATTTGATCCCAAAGTGATTGTGATAGAATGATGGCTCGAGGCAGCGTAGGTCATCAGGCCAAAGACTATGTTACCCCTGCCAAAAGCCAAGCTCTCGTCCGAATAAAAATCACGTAGGGAGGTTTCTTTTTCACCTTAATTACATATTTATCACGCAACTTTTAATTTGGTTCTCGTGTCATTTTTTCCTGTGATCCTGTAATTATAATTCTTGACCACTAACAAATAGACATTAGATAAACAATGGTAAAAAAGGTTAACTTCCCAGAATAAAAAATACAAACAATTTAGATTATATATACATTTAACAGTTAAAAGTATCAGATGTATGAGGCTAATACATTAATATGGTAATATGATAATTTTCCCCCATTTTGGCGTTCATTCTCGATTCTGATTTTTAAAAGCCATAGGAGATCACATGTTATCTTCCTACCTTGTGAGTAAACACCATCAGGATTAAGATAATTTGGTTAAACTGGGGAGATAATAAGGGACCAAGCCAATAATGCAATGGTCTAAGTTTTAGTGTTGAGATAACACTAGCTATGCATTGTGGTGTTTAGGCCATCCGACAAAATCAATTTTTTCAGCCCATTTAATTTCATTGTTTCATCATGTTTTCATTTCCGTTAACTTTGAACATTTGTTAATCAAGATTTTTTTAAAGGTTATTTTAATACTCCAGTTGGTGGGGGTTCTCATTCATTTTAAAAACAGTCAGGTAAACTTTTCTAAAGATGAAAGATCATTTTACGTTCTTGTCCCTAATCAATGGTCTGTTTTAGTGTGGAAGAACTCACCTATGCACTAATGGTTTCATGTTAAAACTCGTGCGGTTTGTTCTATATACCCTTATAAATTATTACAAGATTTGTAACATATGACTGCACCCATGCTATCATTTTGGTTTTGTTTCTGTTTTGAATATAATTTTCATTTAGTGAAGAATCAAATTTATTTAAACATGTTTAAGCATCTCTAGTGTCCTTCTCAATTTAATTCAAAAATATGAAATTCTATGTTTTGTAAATTGCTGATACATGACTTCATGTTTACAAAAGACGATTCTTCGGCCGGTGTTTTTGGCTCTATGGGTATTAGACGGTATTTGGCCCATTGAGGCGTTGCTGGACCACAGTGACTCTCCACCACTCGTGTTCCGCCGTCCACTGTCATCGTGGTGGTAAGGAACTGCTGGGTTTGTCAAATAAAATAAGGTGCAATTTTTTATTATTATTCTCGTCTGATATCCTAGATAAGG
Organism: Streblospio benedicti; assembly: GCA_019095985.1. NCBI lineage: Eukaryota > Metazoa > Annelida > Polychaeta > Spionida > Spionidae > Streblospio > Streblospio benedicti. Next base: position 24,538,456 of record CM032667.1, read on the forward strand.
TGCGTATATAATGGTGTATAATGGTCTACAGTGAATATCCTCAACAAAGGGTTAAACAAAAGGAAAAACTGAATAAAAGGAAACTTTCTCATGCATTAGCTTATGATAATGTAATAAATGATGTAGTAATCAAAAGCCCCCTCTCATAGGAAGGATTTGTGACTGCAAATTGGGTTCCGTTGTTGAGGATTTTCACTAGTCTGTACTGCTATGGTTTACAAACACTATACCATACAGTATACCGTATATATGACCAGTCACTAGACACTATACCATACGTTATACCACTCGATATATACTGTATACTGAAGAAATATACCATGTTTAGTAGTGGTTCCATTTGTGCAATATTTCCCAGCTCGGTGAATACACAAATGGCCCAATAACAGGCTCGAACATAGCTGCTGGACCTGTATATGATGCGTCCACTTCCACCCCACCAGCTGTCGAGTGCGCATCTAGATAAGGTGAGGGTTTCACTTATATTAAAATAACTGTATATATATTTTTTCCCAAGTTTTCTTGTGAATTCAATTTTACTCTCACTGCTCTGCCAAGCAAGCTTCTACCACTGTATTGACATAGCTGAAGAGACATCTTCCATTTGACTATATCGAGTGGCACTGACGGGACTCGAATTCATGAGAACAAGGTTGTGAGACGAGAATGATACCACCATCCCAAGCAGCGGGCTGTTACATTGAGTTCGAGTCCCGTCAGTGTCACTTGATATAGTCAAATGGAAGCTGTATTTAAGCTCTGTCATTATAAAGAATGGAGATAGAATAAATTTTTAAAAAGTTCTTTGTGAATCATAATGTTTGTTCATAAAACAAATTAAATTATATATATTACCCATGTAACACAATTTCTTGACAAAATTGCCACTTTCAGATTCTTTGTCCTTCCAGGTGTTTGAGACGTTTGAGAAGTACGAGTCGGTCCCACGCACCTGGGTGGCTGTCTTCTTCTGGTCACTAGGTAACGACAATGCCTTCTTCTTCTTCCAATTACTTGTGACCTTCATTCCTGAAGATTCTTACAAAATGCGCATGCATGTGAAAGTAAAGTTTGTGCATAGTTTACAGTGCCGGTTAAAAACAGAAGTGCTGCCTAGCACTTGCAAAGTCTTTCTTTAAAAACTCCACCCTCTCTACTCAACTCAATCCTGCTGTCTTCAAGTACCTTGTGATTGCTGCCGTGTAAAAAAACCTAACAATTCCTTTGGTATTTCACTTGACTCTGATGATGCTATATCGTTAGATATTTCAAAGGTTCCAATACTAGGTATCAATGGTTCTTTGTGTACACATTACTTAAAATTTGTTGAGTAAGGTTCATAGCATATTGGAAACCATGTATCATTTTGAGTTCTTTCTTTATAAAATATGCCTAAATTCCAAACTTAAAACCATATAATTACTAAATATATCTAAAAATTATTTATTTAACTGTTTTCAACTATCGTCCTCATCAGAATACAATAAAAACATAAGTACTTAAAAGATAATTTAACTACAGTCTTTTAAGTACTTATGTTTTTATTGTATTCTGATGAGGACGATAGTTGAAAACAGTTAAATAAATAATTTTTATATATATTTAGTAATTATATGGTTTTAATTTTGGAATTTAGGCATATTTTATAAAGAAAGAACTCAAAATGTGTACACATTGGTTCTCGGTGTTTTTACAGCGATCAAGTTAAGCCGCGTGCTGCCGTCAGAAGAAAACGTGGACATTCTGATCGGCTTGAAGTCGCCGACCGTCAAAGGGGACATATTCGCGGTGACGAAGGATTTTGTGAACACCATCGGACTCTACGATCCGGATTTCGCTGGCACTGGCGCGGAGCACGTGGAAATGTCGCTCAGGACGTGGATGTGTCACGGCATGATCAAGGTACAGGAATGTAGTGTCCATATTATCAATAGAAAATTAACTTTTTGATACAATATAACACCCATCAACAAGTGCATTGCTCTGAGACTTAACAGGAAATTTGAATTTCTGAGATCTATACCTGAAAGTGTTAAATTAATTTCTTTTCCACCGATTAAATCCTTTCGGAATATGATTATTACTTAATTTTTTGAGGTGGGGATGGGATGAGATTGTTCTGACACTTAACACATCAAAATTGGCATAGCTAAGCAATCTCTATTATTATGATGATTTCATGCCAGTTTTGAAAAAGAAATGATGTAATAATGATTATGATAAAAGCAACTTTTAATGCAATGTTACTGTCTCTGTGATTGATCTGCGGTCCCACATCTCTTGTAGGTGCTGCGTTGCTCGCACGCTGGGGTCCTCACCTTCCTCGACTCTGTGCCTGTGGACGAGGCCGAGGCTGCGTGGCGAGTCGCTCAGCTGTGGATGCCGGACTACGTCGCCCTCGCGGCAACGCTGTCAGGTCTCCACTACAACCCCACCGCAGACGACATAGCGCAGGTACACAGTCTCCCAATCAAATCCCACCCCAGTTCTGTGGCAATATAATGTAATAATGCCACAGTGAAAATCCCTAATATTACTTGCGTCTACAGCCAATCAGAGTAAAGGTCATTTGCATACATGCTTTGAAAAATCATTGCACACAGTCATGGCCAAAAGAGGTCGCCAATGTAGCTGATGTAAGCTTGACAACATTTCGACCAATAAGGCCTCTGGGATTCTTCTGTTTTACAAGTAGCACGTGTTTCCATTTATAAATAGAAGTGAGGTGCTGTTTTCATATCCTGGTATATTCAAACAAAACAAGCTGCCGCAGACATACAGCAGGTACGCAATCAATCAATCATTCTATCATTCTGTGCAAAAATCACCGCCAATAACCCACTCTGATTGGTCGAGCAGCGTTCTTAACCATCTCATCCTGCAGGTACTCCATCAATCAAATCTTTAAGCTTACAGTGAATGTTGTAAGGAAATTCCAGAGACAGGCTTGTAAAGGTAGTTGAAAGGTCGTGGAATCGAACTTACGGTCTCCTGCTAACACCAGACCGGTCGTTATGTGTCGGACAGGCGCTCTAACCGCTGAGCTAACCTTTTGCACGCCTTTTAGACGTGTTCATACTTGGCTAGTATTGATTGCACAATGCCTCTTCAGGCCACTTGACGCCAATGATACTATATATAGCTGTAAAATCGAATGTACCTGGTATGCAGCATAAGGTCTCATTTTATACACAACACTATTCTATTCACTGCCTTTATTTCCAAAACTCAAAACACCTCAAAACAATATATAAAACTAGTTTTCGAGATCCTTAGTCTCCTTTTCAATAACAACTAATGGAATTAAATTAATGAACTTACATATCAATAACTATGTAGAGTGTTAAATACAAAATAGAAATTTAATAATGTAAGATACTTGAGGGGATTAATGTAAATTTGACATAGTTATTGATATGTAAGTTCATTAATTTAATTCCATTAGTTGTTATTGAAAAGGAGACTAAGGATCTCGAAAACTAGTTTTATATATTGTTTTGAGGTGTTTTGAGTTTTGGAAATAAAGGCAGTGAATAGAATAGTGTTGTGTATAAAATGAAACTATATATAGCCTTGCAGCCTTAATCCTGCTAGCCTCTATGTCACCGAATCTCTCTATGTCGAGTCCACTTGTAACCTGACAGGAAGTTGCCGTTCCCTGGCCCACTTCTTTTACAAATGTCCTCGACAACTGAACCCAACTTGCAGTCACAAATCCTTCCTTTGTAGAGGGTTTCTCTTGATTACTGCATCATTTACTTATAAGCTAATGCATGAGAGAAGTTTCTGTTATTCAGTTTTTCCTTTGTTTACTCTTCCTTTGTTGAGGACATTTACTTTATTTGAGCAGCACCTTCTTATTCCTCATACAGAGGATGTGGCCTGGCTGCCCAGTCTACTTCTCAACCGTCCTCTCCAAGCCTTTCGGTCACCAAGATCTATCAGACGTTGCCGAATCTTTGCACAACAGCATCCCAAGTCTGTTTTGGTCTACACTTGCCTTTGCTCTTATTTCAAGTTTTCTAACTTTGCTAATCCAGCCATTGCTGCGTTCAACATGACCTAGCCATCTCAGTCTCTCTTTACGAAGCACACTATCAATATCTGTGATCCAAAATTTCTCCAGAATAGTGTACAATCATTTTTGTAACCAGAGAATTCTTTTTCAATTGAGCTACATTGCATAAACATGTATTGTTGTTTTTTTTGCATTCATACTAGTTTTGTAAGCTTGAATAAACTACAAAGTCATGTTTAATTAAATGATAATATTGTAAACCTTCTAGTTTTATTTAAAAAGTACCTCTACCACATGTTTGATCGGTAAAGTTAATTAGCATTTTTAGTAACTGTGGATATATTAGATGTTAAATTTTGATGTCTTTTATCTGCCATTGACACATGTTTTCAATGGTTATCATGCTTTGCAATTGCTTGGTGTTATGCAAATATGTATATTACCAAGAGCTTAGTAAACACAAATTCAAAGTTATTTTATATATAAATTCAGGTTGATAAGAAAAAGAAGAACTCTCAAAAAAGTGCAGAATGGACATCAAGTGGTACATAGAAAATGTTGCCAAAAATATGATTTTGCCCTCGAAAAATGCAAAGAACGTTGGCTTATTTCAGGTAAGTGTTCTTTACATGAATGTAATGTGTACCTTGTGAATTGTTTTTCATTTACCAGATTTTTTTAACTGAGAGGAAAGTTCTGTAGTATTTCTAACAGCCTTTTATTAAAACATTTAAGTTTCCAATACAACATTGCTATTGGTGCAAGAAATGTCTTATGCATGAACAGATTGGATCAGCAATTGAAAAATTACAGTATTTGCCATCATTTATCTGCAAACACTTAAAATATGTTATATAATGTATTTAAGATAATTTGTATTGTCATTTTTATCATGAGTTTCTGAAGAGGACATTTTATTGTCGAAACGTGTAAAACTGTAGAACTTTAGTAATTTCGAAAAACATTTAGGACTTGTTGGATAATAAAGCAGGTAGAAAGAATTGTCAGTATTTTGATATATATCAAATAAGTATGAGAGGACCTGCTGCAGCTGAAATATTAAAGCTTGCAAACATGTATTATCATTGTTATGAATTATTTCTTACGTGTACAGGTGAAAAACGGCTTCTGCGCGAACCTGCAAGTGAACAACACTCGGCTAGCGTTAGAGAAGTGCAACCACGAGATAGTCGGCCAGTCGCCGCAGGACATGACGTTTGAATACACGGACAATGGACAGATAAAAGTCAAAGGTAACAGCTCCTCTTTTATACCATTATAAATACACCGTCTAATGATGTAAAAGCATTATAATAAGCTAAGGCGTTCAATAGACTAATTGTTGTTAATTTTCAACATTAACAAATCATTTGAGTGAATGAAAATCTATACGATGATGGAGCTGTCATGTGTGATGCAAGTCAGACAAGATCAAAATGGTATTCCTAGGTTATGAATACACATCATTTTCATCATAGTAATACAACATTATCATGTTTTTAAATCACCTAGCAGTGTCTACGATGTAGATATTTCTGTTTGTCAAGATCTTGGATGATATCCTAATATAATAATGTAGTTCTTTTCCATTTTTATGGAATATTCATTAGAATGAATTTGAAAAATAATTTAACCAACATTGGTTACAATGAAATGATGGCTCACATCACATTGTTGCCATGTCGAATTTAATCTAATTTTTTAAATAAGATGTTAAAACTAAACGAAATGTGATGCTAATTGATAATCAGTGACAATTCAGCGAATGTGAATGACTTTTATGTGAAGAATGCCCTGTGATGTATTATTTATGTGCAAATGACTGCGAAACAGGACAAACTCTATAAATTAAGAATAAAGATGACATGCGCTTTTCGGAAGTACTACAAATTTATTTAAGCAACTAAAAACAAACTCGACTTTAAACAATACACAGGTTGTTAAACAGAAAATCAACCGTCATTACACAATATGTTTAACATTTTAATTATATAGCTACCTATTGGAACCTGTCATTTTGTCTTTGGCAATATTATAATATATATAATATATATAATTAGAATGTTTATATAATGCATTTTCCTTGTTTTCTGTTCTGTTTCTGCTGCTTTATAATCAAAAAATAAAATCTATTTCATGTTGGTTCAAATTTATTTATACATGTTTCGACCCCTCCAGTGTCCTTTTCAATTTAATTTAAAAATTTCAAATACCAGTTCCAAAACATAGAATATTACATATAATGGAACCCAATAGCTTACATTCTATGATATTTACCATCCTGTGCGTGGTTGCAGGCAGGTGTCTGGCGTCCGTAGATTCGTACGTGATGGTTGAGCCGTGCGTAGACCACGACAGACAGGTCTGGATACGCAACACAGACGGAACCTTCAAGTATGACACATGTTTTTTTTCTTTACTCTCCCCCAATTTGCCGTTTAATATTCTCGATTCTGATTGGTTAAGAGCCGTAGGAGATCAGGTTATCTCCCTACTTTGTGAATGGTAAAACCATCAAGTTGAATAATTCGATTAAACTGGGGAGATAAAAAAGGCAATGGTCTGTTTTAGTGTTGAGATAATACTAGCTATGCACTTCTCGTGTGATGCTCACTAGAGCAGGCGTAGACAGCACTCGTGCAAGCTGGTGTTATCTCCACGCTAAAACAGACCAGTACTCTTATAGTCTTCTCGCTCTCTGTCTGTTTTCTATATCACGCAAGCTCCTACCACTGTATTGACATAGCTCAAGACAGGTTTTACAATGCTAAGCCCGGCTGCTTGGGATGATGGTATCATTGTCGTCTCACAACCTTGGGGTCGTGAGTTTGAGTCCCGTCAGGGCCACTTGATGTAGTCAAATGGAAGATTACCATTATAAACACCTGTCTTCAGCTACGTCAAATACAGTGGTAGGAGCTTGCTTGCCATAGAAAACAGATCATCATAAAAAAGAACATTCAAAAAGGAAATGAATTTGATTTTATATTTTGTCCATATTACATAGTGTACATATTCTGTGTTCAAGTTTTATATTGTAAAACCTTCCCGTTTCAATAAAGAGGGGTAGTATACTAGCTCTTAGTTGGGCAATAAGGGACATTTGAATTGCTTCTAAATTATATAAAACATAGTTTTCAACATTCAATTTAGTCTTGAATAGTTTATAAAACCTGAGCTTTGGTTTTGTTTGAATAGCTTGGTACCATTTGTCTTGTTGCAACAAGAGCGGTGGTCTTAATTGGAGGTTCTACTGCATGTGTTTATGTGCTGGTTTCAGGTGCAAAGCGGATGACATGTGCATGGTACACGTGTCTGACCCAAAACTCGAGCACAGAGGCCTCGCCATGCAGACCATCATGGCACAAGCCTGCACCAAGGACGGCACCGACAACAAAAACTTCAGTTCGTTCATGTTCATCCAGCCGGGATGAATGATTCACAAGCAAACGCAAACAGTGATGTTAGGTTTTGATGCTTGGATTTGTGTAATTGTTCTTGTGAATCAAAGCGAGCGATTTTCATTATTGCTGCTGGTTGAATGTTTTGTTTTGTCTACGAGTTTGTCAATAAAATGTCAAAAATGAAAAATGTGTTTCTGTGTTTTTTTTTGTTTTCTTTATGAAATTTAGATGATTTAAGGGATTACATATAGTTTATATCTTATCATATAGTTCAAGCATGCTAACATTCTGAATAACCACTCCAGCGACATTGTATACTGTGGCAATAGGAAAATGAAAATATAATGTAAAAATACTTAGTATGATAGTTTGATAGCCTAATTCAAAAGCGCTGCCATATCCTTGGGTGATGCTGGTTACAACAGAGAAATGTCCTGCTGAATTAATAAACTCACTACTGGTAAAGCTTCCATGTTTATGTATTGATGGCACTAATGTACGATGGTAGTAAATTAAGGTTGTTGTGATTGTGAATTATATTTCCATATTTCTGCCATTATTGCTGATGCAGAATTATAATGTGTCAAGATCAAAATAGAATTCCTAGATTATAGATAAAGATAAATTATTTTCATCATACTGTAATACAACAGTTATGTTTTAAAAATAAACGGAATATACATTAAAAAAATTGTTTAAATTACAAACCAATTGTCAAGTGAAGTGTGATATGAGTGTAAGATATCAGAGAATATCTCACCCAGTGTGGTTAACAGTACAAGTGGAATATTCGTTAGAATTAGTTTAGAAAATAGCCTAAAATAACATTGGTTACAAATGATGCTTCATGAAAATGAGATGATTAATTGGCTCCATATTCAAATCTGAGACATCGAATGAATGTTCTATATATTTTAAGTGTGTTATAATTATTTTCCTTCAATATTCTGGTCAAGACTCAAATCATTGTTATTTATATTTATTTATTTATTATAGTCTCAAATTCAAACATGTAAATGACATTACTTTTCAAATAATAAAATCAGATAATAATACATATTTGAACCACTCAAGTATGAATTATTGAGAGACTAGAACCTGGTAACACATCAATTAATTACAACATATAAAAGTGTGTCATTAAAATTTTTTGGTAGCAGCTTATGCAATTAAAACAGATTAAACATATAAAGCTGAACTCATAAAAAGTTTGTACAAAGATCCTTCCTCCTTTTTAAAATACTTTTGCAGGTCCTGGCAGTTACTTTCACAAACATTTCATTCGATAGGGCAAGGCCAAGACTCTGAGTCTAAGTTCATCAAAATTATGTACATTTTCCCTTCTCTGTTCATACAAATCGTTCTGTATGTCTTCATAAGCTGGACATTGCAATATCACATGTAACTCATCTTCAATTGTATCTTGTTATGGCAATAGAATACTTAAAGAGGGGTCAATACCAATTTAGATCATCAATGATTCCGAGTTAAAAATTGCTTTGATATGATCTGAGATTGTTGCAGGTAATGAAAAATACAAGAATGACCAAAGATTCAAAGTGGGTTTTTCTATTACTCTGCATTCAGCTTTGTGTAGAAACAAGTCGATATAATACTTAACCATTGTATAATTTATTTTGTTTTACAGAAAGACACCTATCTTTGCCACACATTGAAAATGGGAAAGAAGCCATCTTACTTAAGTACGTATAAGATTGTGGATGCAAAATTTCAAGCACTGACAGTTTTTCTTAAAGATAATACTGTGATATCTTCAAACAGAATTGTTTAAAGAATTATTTAAGATACTTATTGGAACCTCTATGGCGAGGGTTTTCTGTTTTTCTCAACCTTCTTGAGGCTTTTCGCTATTTTCTCAATTCTTTAAACTTCTAACAGTTAAAGGATTCGGCCCAAAGAAACTGTTGAGAAAATAGCGAAAGCCTCGCCATAGAGGAAAATTTAGGTTCCAATAAGTATCTTAAATAATTCTTTAATCTATAAATAATTGAACTCAGGATAAACCGAATATACATTCAAAGAATTGTTTAAATTACAAACCCATTGTTAAGTGAAATGTGACGGACGCTGTGTGATTCAATATTCTGTTGATTAGGTACATAGCAAATGATTTCATTTCTTCTTGTTTCTAATTTACTGCTAGATATCCAAACATAAACCATCAAAAAAAAATATTAACTATCATTGGATTTTTGATAAGGAGTATATGTACTCGAAATTTAAATTAAAAAATTAGAAATAGAAATTTTCTTTTGATGGTTTTTGTTTGGATATCTAGCAGTAAATTAGACACCAAAAGAAGTGCTGTGTCTGGTTTCAGCCGGTTTCATCCCTCACGGGAACATGAGCACGGCCCACCACATCCTGCTGTACGGATGCACCGAGCCTGGGTCCGACAAGTCCGTGTGGTAAGTGAGCGATAATCACGTCTGAACATGATAACAATAAGTGTGGTGAGTGAACATAATAACAATAAGTTGTTACCCTTGAATGAGTTCATCGTGTTGGTAATTATGTAAATTTATTATTTTCATATCTCTCACACCATAAAATTTGCTAACCGTTTGACAGTTTCGTCTGCTTCTGCAGACATTTTCAAAAACGCTACTGCGCATGTCAGGTCATGAATGACGGCCGCAGAATCTTACATAATAAATTGAAATAAGTTGTTACAATCAGTCTATACATACCATTAGAAGAAATCTGATGAAATTGTATGATAACCACTCTGAGTATCATATGTCAAGCAAATTGACCTCAGAAATGTTTCGCTTGAGAAATACTGCAACCTGATTGGTTGAACCTGCCACACCCATCTGATACTGAGCTGTGATTGGTCACTTGACCTCATTTATATTCATCACGGACCTGTGATGATTATAGATTTAATACAGCCTGTGATTGGTCAGAATTTTTAATGAGAATAGTAATATCTGTCAGAGATCTCTTCAGGACATCTGATACTCAGAGTAATGATACCACCGCATTTACATTTACTATCAGTCTATACATACGACAGGCAACTGCATCAATGGGCTTTGAAAAGAGTTTTAGAGTTTAGAATTCTCATTTTCCCAAAGCCCAATGCCCTGATTTGCTGTAATGATGCCTTGTTGTGTCCAGGAACTGTGGAAATGGGCTTTGAATGAAGAAGTTTAAATTCTCACTCAAAGCCAATTGTATGATACTATCAGAAGAAATGAAACTGTAATTTATTATGATTTGTTGTGTGCAGGAACTGTGGCGAGATGCAGGCGATGTCTCCAGGCTATGATGCAGGCCCCGTGTGTGCCGAGGGCTCTCAGATCGTGTACGCTTGGGGGATGGACGCTCCCATGCTCAAACTCCCTAAAGGTGGCGGCAATCTATCATTTTCCAGGGCCGTAGCTACATATGAGGCAGGGGAGGCAACTGCCTACTCTATTTTATGGATATCACCCTGTTGTTAGAGAGATTTTTTAATCTTTTTTCCACTTTTCTGGCATAGATAGCCTCAGAAGCTATAAAAAAGGGTCTAAATTCAGAACTTTTCTAGTGGGGGGGGGGAGCATACCCTTAAACCCCCTAGCCTATGGTGCTTGTCTGCCTCCTCTGTTTCGCAATCCTGGCTACAGCCCTGTTTTTGCTGGAGTTATGATTTGAGCTGCAGCAGGTCCTCTCATGTTTACTAGTATTTGATAGTTGTCAAAACAATGACGGTTCTTTTTTACAGCTGCTTTACTGTTCCAAAGTGTTCAAAAATATTCCAAAATGCTCCAAAATATCAGTTTCGACAATTACTGTCCTCAGAAATCTAATTATAATTTGTTTCTGAGGAGGACATTTGGAACATTTTGTCACAACATTTTGGAACATTAAAACAGGTATAAACAGGCGTCACTGTTTTGTTTTGATTACTATTAGATAGATATATGATTGGTCTGCGTCTATGTGGATGATTTCTTCTTGGCATTAAAGTCTCCTCTGCATTTGAGTTTTAGTTGATGCATCAACTCCTTTACAGCTTAGCTTTGCTTAGTTAAAGGTTTATGTTTATTTTTCTTCATTTTTATTTCATCAAAGCGTTAAAATGGCTATGGAAGATACTGATGCTTTTGTTTAAATTTACTGACATCTATATTCTGTCTACCACTTTGTATTTTGCCATTAGGGGATTCTTTCTCCAAGTCTATTGGGCTATAGCCTCAACCGGGACTTGAACCCTGGACTACTACCACTGTGGCACCTAGTCACCACAGTGGTAGTGGTCCAGGGTTCAAGTCCCGGCAGAGGCTACGTGATATCGCCCTATACACTTGGCAAAAGAATCCTCTAATATCAATACTTACACCTTCAAACTTCTCTCTCACACTTCTTGTTAGCAAGCATATTTCCACCAACGATGGGCTAGAGAGAAGTTTGTAAGTGTATCCGCAAGCACTGGGAAACACCTATATATCAATACTTACAGCCAGTCAGTGAATGTCCCATCCTTTGCAGACGTTGGCTTCAAGGTTGGTGGGGACACGCCCATCCAGTACCTGGTTCTACAGGTGCACTACAAGGACGTCTCGCTGTTCACAGAGCCAAGTGAGTACGCCGGAAAGAGGCTAATTTGCATATCGTAGTTCCTGTCTAAAACCAGCAGGTGGCCACAAACAATTGCATTCTAGGGAAAAAAAATAGGCAAACAGTATCAGTGTTTATCATTTCTTTCTGCCAGGATGTAGCATCACAGAGCTTTGGTTGATCGAGACTGAAAAAACCATGTCATAGTTCCTGTCTAAAAAACCAGCAGGTGGCCACAAAAATTGCATTCTGGGAAAAAAATAGGCAAAAGTAACTCATTTTGACTTAGCATCATTGATTAGACTAAAACTAGGGTGATACCTTTGTACATCGTTGATAGATGCCATCTGGGGTATTACGATCGTACATAAATATTTCATTGAGACAGCGATAAGAAAACTGGTGTATTGCCGTGTAGAAACAGGCTTTATAAGAGCCCCAAGTCCTGTCTATAACGCTTCAGTTACGCCCCTTTCAAACAGCTAAACATGGTAATAAATGATAAATAGTTGATCCCCTTCACTATATTACCAACATGGTCAACTGCACACTCACTTAAAGGCTACAGAAATTTAAATTTGTGTAGGTTTGATTTTCTGTACAATTGACTTGACCAACTTGTTATGGCGATTAAAGATGGCTGACAAAGAGTTGGTGACAACTTGAAAGCTTCCATGGTATGCTTTAAAAAAATATCCATTGTCGAGTGTAACAGTGATGTTGCGTTTCATATGAACATTGAGCTTTTCTACTGAAATGCGGCTACCAAGAAATCAATGGTTTTAGTCGACTCTGTTTTCTTTTTCTCAATCAATTGTCTGTATTTAAAATAAAGACTATTTTGCTTTCAGACAACCAAAAAGACACATCTGGCCTGACACTCATTCAAACCTCAAAAGTGTAAGTACCAGAATTTGAAACAGTCAAATAACCTGCCAATGTGATGACGCCTTGGATTTTACTGAATAGGCAACTTTCTAACTTCCCTGAATTAAGCTGAAAATAGTATAAAATACCAAATTTCTAAGATTTGAAACATCTCGATGAAATTAAAACCACATACAATAGAACCTCCAATACATACCACCTCTCTATTGAGACCAGCTCTATAATAAGATCACTTTTCAAGGTCCCAAACCTTCATAAAGCTACTCTATAACAGACAGACATACATAATTATATATTTTAATCAGGATAAAAGACAGGAGTTCCTGTTGAAAGCTCAATGTAAATAATTGGACTATCATCCTGATTAAAACATATTATTCTGTATGTCTGTCTATCAAATCCAGGATAAATGAACTTCATTCAAACAATATCTATACCATATTGTTTGTCTTTTCTTATTAAATTTGAAACATCTCATGTTTCAAACAACAGACTCCTTCCTTTTCAAATGTTTATTATATGTTACAAGTCAAGATACTTTCCTTGGTCCCAAACCTTCATAAAGTTACAACTACCATGACAGTACTATATCATATATAAATATGATATCATATATATATGATATAGTACTATCATGGTAGTGTGTAACATCAACTTTTGTATTTGAGAAGGCGTCTGTTGACTTGAAACATGTAATGTAATGTAATAAAGATATGTAACGGAAAGGTTTGATCATGTTAGAATATTTAACAGCAAGAGAATGAAAGAGACAAACTAACATGAATCCATATGCTGTCTACCAAGTTACTAGAATACTTTATAATATCTCTCCCTCTGTGTCTGGCAGTCAGCCGAAGCGCGCTGGCGTGTATCTGCTGGGGACGGGCGGCAGCATCCCGGCTCACTCCACCACGTACATGGAGACGGCCTGCTCCGTGGACGACCCGCTCACGCTGCACCCCTTCGCCTACCGCGTCCACGCACACACACACGGTGAGTGAAGCTACGCACACACACACACACACACACGGTAGCATGGCTGTCCACTGTCCACACACGATGGCAAAAACATGAACTAGTTCATAGTTACGTGACACAAAGGCATGAATAAAACAACAAATGTCCAACAAATGAATGAAGAATATAAATATAATTTTCCTTACACTTAAAATCATGAAATCCATTCGTACTTTATGCCTCCACTGTCATGTCTCTTTAAAATCAGCTGGGGAATGCTTGTAAGCATGTATTAGTTAGCAAGAAGGCATGGTATTTTAGAGGTGTAATAACTAATAAATGTGGAGAATATAAATATAACTTACACAGGTGAGATACTGCGCTTTACAGAACAATAATAGCTGGCTGTCATGTCTCTTTAACTACACAGCTGGGAATGCAATAGATGTACAATACGAGGCTGCATGTTTCAGGCAAGGTTGTGGCCGGTTACCGTGTGAGAGACGACCAGTGGGAGGAAATCGGACGAAACTCCCCCCAAAAACCACAGGTGAGAACTGATGCAATAGAGCTTGTAGTTCCAACTACTATTTTGAATTTGATAAGGGTACTGTTGTTATTGAAACATGTCGAAAGAGTAAATAAGAATATATAAAACATTTGGACCAAGAGATATTTAATTTAGACCACATTAAAGGATAGGCAGCAGAAATAGAAGATGAAATAGAGTAAAATGAAAATAGCTTGCATGTAACCACCATGCCTGCTCCAGATGTTCTACAACGTGACCCACCCTGGGATGACCGTGAAACCGGGAGACATTCTGGCTGCCAGGTGCACCATGGTTAACAATGATGACAAGGCTGTCGCAATCGGGTGAGTGTACATAACAACACTTTTTACACAAGGAAAAAATTGTATTTTGTAGTAAATTATTGTGCATAGATGCATCTTTACTAAGTGAAAAGTCTACCAAGGTAAAATCGGTAAACATTGATGATCTCGGCCATTCAAATGAGACGCTTTCAATCGATGTTCTTTAACCGTGTCGTGGCTATTGTCTTTTACATCGTTGAATAGAAATTCAAAATTCAAAAAGTTAAGCTAAACTAAGTTTTTGTTTTATTCTCAAATATTTTCGTCTTCTGACAAAACCTCTTCAGGAGAATAAAATATACAAATAAGAATCCATCGGGTGAACATTGAGGATCAAATGCTGCCTTCATTTTGCTTTTTTGCTTTTACCGAACTCAGAAAGACACGTGTGTCCCAAATAGAAAATTCTCTCAAAAGGACGTTCCCAGTCCTAAATCATTGTATTTCCCAGTCGAAAGCTCGGTCTACTAAAAAAGCTCCGAGTTCACGACTGGTAAATACGACTGGGAGTGACCATTTGAGTGAATTTACCACATGGGAAGTTCGTATTTTCGAGTTTGGATAAAGAACACGAATGCAGCACAAGCTGTTCAAACTAGACGTTTTCAACCAATGTATTTTAACCAACTGGAGGTTAAGTTTTACAGGCTGTAATGACTTTTTCTATCCAATGCTTCTATTTTATAAATCTGTATTACAGTTTATTCAAATGATGGGTTATGAGTGAGGCTTTAGTTGGAATTAAAATGATGTTAAAGCTTCATAATAATTTTAAGAATATGGTATTCTACTCTCCGTTTTCTATGGCAAGCAAGCTCCTGCCACCGTATTGACATAACTGAAAACAAGTTTTACAATATACATGTATCAATACCGTGGTAGAAGCTTGCTTGCCATAGAAAACAAAGAGAGTAGAATTGAATCCACAAGGAAACTTGGGAAAAATAGATACAGTTGTTCATATGTTGAATATTCATCTGCTCGAGGTTGACATAATTATCAAAGGTTTTTAACAGTGCTTTCGATTTGGCTCGAAATATTTGGCTCAAAAGCACTACTGTTAAAAACCTTTGATAACAGTCGTTCATCATGATAAGGTAAATAGACAAAACCGGGTGAGTTTTTAATATGAATTATGTTATCAGGTGAATTCTTGTGGCGTATCACGGCGAGCCTGATGCGCCACAAGAACGAATCGTGATATAATAATTCAAATTACACAATGAACCCGGTTTTATATTTATCATTCTTTTCTAAACAATTACAACACTGTTTTAAAAAATGTGAAAAGGTAGTCCGGCTGAGTACAAGCATGATAACCATATGGTATCACCCCCTCTTGAATAGGGATGATAACCAATGAAATTTGGGTTTCGGATACTTCTGGATCATTATAACGAATGAAATTACATGAAAAATAATGATAAATATTCATGTTGGTGTTTGCAGCGCGACCCAGAATGACGAGATGTGTAACTTCTACATGATGTACTATGTGAACGGCCCCGAGATCCTGTCGGAGGAGTACTGCTTCTCCCAGGGCCCGCCTCACTGGTACTGGAGCAACATGCGCTCCATCAGTGTGGAGAACGCTCCGGACAACGCCAGCCAGGAACCAGGCTCGGACAAAGTGTGGAAGGTATGGGCAGCTGGTTTGTTTAGAATGTGTTCATCGTGTTGGAATCCATATATATTTACAAAGTTCATCTTTACACAACACAATAAAATCTTACATTGATTGTGAGTTTCACACAACTATTTTGCCATTTTCAAAATCTTGCGCATGACAAATTGGACAGTTTGACTGGAGGATAAAAACAGGGAAGTTCAAATCTATAACAGAGACAGGTTTTGATGGGGGCAGTGTGTTCATGTGTATGACCCGATTCACAGCTCGGAAGTATGCAGATTGGGTGTGCGCAGAGATTTTGGGTTCAACCAATGAAGGTGTCAATCAATGTAAACAGGATTGTGTTGTAAAATTACTTTGTAAATCAAGCTTTGTTTGTTTGTTTGTTTGCTGATACTCTGCAGCCATCAACTTGTTGATGATTATAGCAGTTCAGTATTTGTAACCAACTTGGGGTTGTTGAATCACACTAGCTGGTGGTGGACCCAGGGGCTTGGAATGGAGGATTTGGAATTCATGGATTCGTTATTGATTTCTATTGAGCCACTGTAATGTAAATTGTAGGATTTGACCACGAGATTGGAGTGTCAATCGGTAAAATTTAGCATGCTGAGGTGCGCATTGACACGAACATGGTGAGTGTAAATGGACCTCAGCATGCTAAAATTTTAGGATTGTCACGACAATCGAAAGTGGTCAAATACCATTCTATGGTGAAGAAAATAAGATTACAGTGTCAAGTACATGACTAAATTTAAAATACTGGTACACGAAAGCTTCTTTAATTATTTTAAAGCAAAAGGCATTAAACTTGTTAACAGGTGCGCTGCAACAAAGTAGTCTGATATTAGACTGTGTCGTTTTCCGCGCGTGCATAAATCACGGTAAGTCCTTAGCAACGTGCAAATCAGCCCTTAGCAACATGTCAATCGTACAATTGAGCACGCCGCTCGACCAATCACTGTGGGTTATTGGCTGTGATTTATGCACGGAATGATAGAATTATGTTTTTTGCAAGTTTACGTCATGTTAAATCGCTCTCAGCACATTGAGAAACAACAGTAAAGCCTCTAGCTACTTTGGGCACATTCATTTTTTTTTGGTAGTTGGACAACATGCATGCTGAGTTAAAAAAGAAAAGGACACATAAAAATTATATTGTTGATACATTTCTAAATTGTTAATTATTTTATGTGGATTTTTTATAGGTTTGTACAAGTCTAAACTAATTCCGTTCATAAAGTATTGCAATAAGGTTCAATAATGCAGGTATTGCATTCTTTAATTTATTCTTTTTTATTATACAACAGGCTACCGAAAAGTTTGTGAGCAAGATGGAAGACATGGCCGATGATGTGAAAGACGAATTCGAAAACCTCCTGAACGAAATTGGACAGAGTGATGAACAAAACGACCTCTTTGATGTAAGTAGGAACATTGTGTATATTGTGTGAATATGAAGAAAACAATTGAAACTGGACGTATTTATCATTGATTCTGTTGAAGTGTGACATGTTTCAACAAAATATGAGTATTACTGTCAGGATATTTTAATGATATATCATCTATTTTGCATTTTTTGCATGTAAGCTGTGTGAAAACATGTGTTTTGATTTAAGGTTTATAAAATAGTTTTTGATAAATACCTAATACACATGACATTTTACAGCATTTTCGGTTATATGAATGTACCGTATTCCTGTGCATTAAAGCCAATTGGTTTATAAGCAAAAAAACAGCATTTTTAGAACCTTTTGAAAGCCAAAAAAATCACACTTAAAAGCTCATGGGCCCATATCCGAACACTCCCCTCCCATATATATATTACTTACATGTAAATTCGCGTTCACTAGCCCGACCTGTACTTATTTAACATGTAGGTACGATAGGGCAATGTGCAGCCAATTTTGAATATATTTTCAATATCAAAATTCAGTGATAAGTGAGGATACATATATTTTGATAATGCTGAACTAATAATTTACCTCATAAATGTTCTGAAAAATCATCTTGTAAAAGATGACTGGTGTAGTCAAAATCAATACAGCGTCAGTACTTTGCCTCTCAATATAGGCACAAGAAGAATCTACTGTTTTAACCCCTACTCTACCGCCGATTCCATTGTCTAGACAGAAAAATACACGCCTACGAATAAACCGATTTGACCGTTTTAGGTTCAAGACAATAACTTTTCTGGAGCCTCAATAAATAGTAATGTCTTTACATAAATTTACACGTGTGTTCAGAATCGTATCGGCATTCTTATCTTTAGCAAATGGTAACATTGGCGTGTGTTTTTTTCCTTCACCATGTAGGACCGGTATCTTGATGGTGCTGGGAACGACGCCGACTTTGATGATGAGGAGTTCCAGAGGGCGCTGAGGAACTACGACCCGAGGCTGCTGGAGCAGTACTACAGGTCAGTGGATGATGGTCTGGTAACAGTATCCGGGTCCCAGTTAAAGGTTATGCTCAGTGGCCGAACATGTATGCTTGCACAGAAACAATATGATGTGTTCTGTGCATTCTGAAAGTTTCTTTCATTGCAACAGCATATTAGAATATCTAGAGCAATTTAAATCTGCACCATAAACAAAAAGCTAGAAACCCATCAAAACAGTGTAGGTGAGAAATGTAAACTGAATGATTTTTTGTCAGGCGTAACTTGCACGGTGCACGAAGAAGCCCCTATCTCGCCTCTGGATTTTACAGAACACATATATTTTTTGACTGAGCATTATCTTTAAGGCCTCACTGGTCACTCTTCAGTAGGACTATTCGGTTTAAAATGCACTAGTCCTCCCCAAAAGTTACTCATCCTGACACTTTGCCTCATAGGTTATTTTGGCTCAGCAGCTATTCGTATACAGGACTAAATGCAGTGAATTCAGCAGGTGTGCAAAAATGAGACAGCACAATAGGACCTGAAGGCTTCAGGGAGAGACACAGATGACTTGGGATGTGGTGACGACTAGAGAGTGTGTGGCCAGGTGTGGACAGGAGGGTTACCAACTACAGCCTCAAATCGAGGACTAATTTAGGCCTCAAGAATTAGATGGATACCAATAGAAACCATAATCATTACCATTTTGGCGAGACTTTCGTTCTTTTCACAAGAACTTCTTCGGGCCGAATGAAAAATCTCAGAGTCACATGACCACCATGGTGGCGGCAGTCATTTTTCATTCGGCCTGAAGAAGTTATTGTGAAAAGAAAGAAAGTCTCGCCAAAATGGTAATGATTATGGTTTCTATTGGTACCCATCAAATTCTTGAATCATGAATAAAGAAACCCAGGATGAACTAAACATACATTCAGTTAATTTAGGCCTGTTTGAAATAAACTAGGGTAGTAGTAGTAGCAGTAGATAAATAATTTTCTTCCCAATTTAAAGCCTTTAAAGCCATCAATGATAGGTACTTTTGACATGGATACAGCCTTAATATTAATTTATCATCTTGAAAAGTATCAGCATAAGAATCTTTATTACATGTAATTGAAATTAATTACGGTTTATGAAATGGATTCTATTATTTGATTTTACAGAGAACTCTACGGCTACGATGAGAATTAACGACAACTGTCAACAGGAAGCAATTTCATAATGTGTAGGAACATAAAGCACTCTAACACTTTTAGAAAATAAGCTCCACTTAAGAATAGATGAAAAAGGATAAGTAGACATATGATTATGAGAAAATGTCTTCAGCAAGATATTAAAAATGTAAGATGTAGATAAAAACTATGGTGTGAAAAATTCAGTACTAAAAATGGATACATTTTTACTTTATGTTGATATTGTGATATGTATATAGAAAAATATGTTATTGTTAAAATAACTTTCCATTCCAAACAGTTCTTTATGGTAATAGACACGGTATTGTGCAATATTCCAAGTTACTGCCAAATATTAATGTACAAAATAACTAAATTGAAATTTGTTGTTAGACAACTACAGTGAGAAATATGTAGCATTTCTAAGTTAAAGTGAGTAAAGATGTTAGAGATCAGCGAATAGGCAAGTGGAATCACACTATAAGGGATATAGCCAATTGTGATTTTAGAAGAAAAAAACTACATATTTCTCACTGAGAGCTGTTTCATTGTTGTGTTGTGTGTGTATCGGCGATCACATATCAGAATGATGATATGACAACTCGGTATTACATCTATTTCAAAGTCTATAAGATATTTGTGACCTGAGGAACAGGTGATTATTGAAATTTATCTTCTTATTATATTTATTAAATTCTGTAAAATATTTCCAATCATAAATAAACACATCATCGTCAGGTGATTTGGTTTGTTTGTCTAAAAAAAACCTCTCAGAGTTTGTAGGTAAGAAACTCGTGTATACTCTATTCTTTTGTGCATACAACTTTTCCTATTCTATTGTTAGTGTTGTTGAAAGGTACAGATTATGAAAGATTATTATACCTATTAAATTTTTTTTCTGAAACTAGTATGCTAACCCCATAAATATATAGATTGGATTATATTTTTGTCTATGAAAAATAAAATAATATGTAAGAAAGACATTAAAAATTTGGCCATAATAAACAAGTTTTAACAAAGTGTTGTCAAATGTTTATTATATTGCAATAGAAATAAAATATAGAAAATTTGAATTATTGAAATATACAATGAGTCTGTTGTCAAACATTAAATGGGATAGGGTTGGGGAAATTGGGGTGGGGCATTCAGAAATTATGATATTGTGGACTTTAGGATTTTCACACAATAAATAAAAAATATTGTCCCAATTTCAATTGACACCAATATTCAAAAACAACTTTAATAAAATTTCAACTGATTATGTCTAATTTAATGATAGAGGGTTATTTAATATTTAGAAGGACCTTGATGTTATGAGGTGTTTGTTTAAAATTTTATTAAAAAATGATTTGATGGTCTTAAATTTGAATCTATTTTTTGGAGGTTGGATTGGAGGACCTTTTTTGTGAAGAGGTGAAGGGATCTTCTAAATGGTTTAATGTTAATTTATTGTGAAAAGATTTTTTGGTAAAAATCACCATTTTAAACATTTCAAAAAATTTTTAATTAAGAAAATAAACTCTTGTTGTAATTATTTTTAATAAATTTATTCAATATAAATATAATATTCTGGATCAAAAAATTTTTTTTAA
>CM032667.1:24560044-24591277 GCA_019095985.1 Streblospio benedicti
TTTGGATTGTACCTCTCGGCTGTCACTGTTGGCTCTTTGCGACTCGAAATCTACCTGTTGTCACGCCTATGATATTATCCATTGTGTTCGTATTTATTTGTAAATCTCTCCAGATATTTTCGTGTAGTGTAACGGCTTGCGCGCGTACTGTCTTGCCGTTGTGAAGGAAGGATGTGCAGATTTGAGGCTACCATCGCCTGTCACAACACCCCACAACAGTCTTGTCACAACAACACACACCCCCTCGTGAATAATGTAGGACGTTATGACGCGATAGTAGCGGGGGGTTTAAACGTTTATAAACGACCATTTTCACCCGTGGGAGGCCCGGCGAGGTTGTCGTGTCTACTTCTGTAACCGGTCTTAATCAGACGACACACCATTGCGGTATGTTCGGGTTAAATTATGTAAGTTTACTACGGCCGGATAAAAATTATTGGGAACGCTAAGGTTTTTACGTCTCAACTGAGGGGTAGGCGAATTTACGAGTCGCTGACAATTCTACGATACAGCTACTATACGCCGATGATAGCGGCGCGATGTGGCTATATATAAATAGTACGTATTGTCTCGCCGCTACTACAAAGCGCTCATCAGAGAGAGAATGCGAGCTGAGCTGAGCTGAGCGGCTCGTGGGCGGCGGAGATTTACGACTTTGGTTTGAGCTGTCAAAAGGCGCGTTGATTAACAACTTTGGTCACAGCGCTTGACGGGTGGGAGATTTACGACTTTGTCGTATAAGGAAAGGCCTGGAATGCGAGGAATTTAACGAAGCTTTGCCCTATACTCCTTCCTTACTACTAAGAGCTATCATCACCGGAAATTTGTGAGCACTCGGTACTTGTAGGAGAATGTTCCTAGTAAATATAGTTTTAAAAAGAGCTCCTCATCCATACACAGTCTCATGATTCCTGCTGCACTTTCTGATGAGTCCTTGACATATGGGTTTTTGTCGCAGTTTCAGTTTTGTATACATTCGCCCTGGTGTCGTCCTGTTCTTTTATACTGGACCTCCTACTGAACACGCATGGATATCCATAATTTGACGGTACATCCATTTGTTTTAGAGCATCGTCTTCTGACATAAAAACACTGGCTGTTTTGTTGGGATTGTAAAACAAACTAAAAGGTTTGTGCTCAAATGGACGGTGTAGGTACCAGTTAGTATTCATCCAATAGTGATAAATTGTCAGCTTTGGACTTTGATGTTACACATGTAGTGAGTCCAACTTTGTGTTGGAGTCATCCTGCATATATCGATACCATGGAGAGTGCGTATTCAACAATATTGCATTGTATCTCAAAGCTTGAAACTTTGAGCATTGCCAATATAACCACATTGGCAGGCGAATACCTGGAAATGACACGGTTTTCATCCTCCTAGTGCTATAAGAGTTTACTGAAATTGACACAAATCTTTCGGTCACACAATTCTCAGTCGTCCAAGAATATCCGTTTAACTTGGTTTGTTTTGTATGTTTTTTTTCTCTTCATAATTCACACATAAAGCAGAATATGAAGGCAATATCAGATTAAAAAAGATTAGACCATTCCACATAGGCGAGTAATAGCTTGTGCATCATTATAACTGGCTTGGCAACAACTTTACAAGTGTCCAACTTAATTACTCCGTTTCCTGTAGTTTGAATATATACTTAGTCACAAACTTACAAGCATTAAAGTTTTGCTACATTAGTTGTAATAACACAAACAACACGATTTGCAGCGCAGCCATCCAATGACAGAATGACCCAACTTTATTTAACTCTGTGAAAGAAGTGACCCAGATTACGCACGGATGAGCCTGTAAGGCCGGTGTGTGTGGCTCTGTGTGCCTAGGTGACTGCTTCGTAATAGTCGGATGTATAAGCAGGCTGCGAGGCTGGTTAGGCTAATAATAGTATCCAAGGCGGGAAAGAGCATTGCGCAAGATTGATACAGGTGAAAACCGAAGTATGTAACTTGTGTCTCGGGGGATTAGTGTTAACGGTAGCCCGCCCGCCTATGACATATGACTGGTCTGAATCATAGACGGGAGGTCGTGAGTTCGATTCCACGATCTTCCAAAACACCTTTACATAGCCTTCCCGATTATTTCACAACTCTTCTACATGTAGTTGAATTCTTGTAGTATAGCAATTATACAAGGCTATAAGCACTATTTGACGCTAGTCTAAACGGGAAATACCAGCGTTGTATCTTCTTGTAATAGCATTGACTCCGTTGGAGCAATAAAACATTACTAAAACCCTAATCAAATAAGATGTTACGACTTCTGGAAGGCATCATATAAACTGCTCAAACCATTTGCCCAACTGTTTGAATGTTACTCCACGTTCATGTAGGAGGACTATTAAAATGTGAGTGCGAAATATATGGAGTGTTACATTTGGTTTTTGTTAATAACATGTCTCCTCATAGCGTACGTGTGTTATTCCTAAAATGTTGTATTTGGAAGATTTCGTTTAACTGCTGTCATGTAAAATGTATATTTGAGGCACCTATACATACACTTTATTACTACATTTAACTTTACACTATAAATACACTAAATACGTTATAAAATTATTTCTCAAAATATTGTTATTGGGTGATTTGTGATTTGTTTTTAACTTTTACAAACTTAAAATACTGTCTGAGGAACATGTACATAGACTTTAAAATCATTTCTTATAGGGATAGCATTTGATAAATTATTGTTTAAAAGTTTAAAAGTTAAAATGCACATATGAGGCCCAAGTCTAAAGTGCATAAACTTTAGAATGATTTCTTATGAAGATGTTAAATAGGATATTAGATTTAATGTTTTGAAATTCAAATCATGTTTGATCCACATGTGCACATATGCGTATAAAACTTGTGAGTTTGTACCGTGTTGGGTTCTTTAATTCTTGTCACATCTAGTGATCGCCCCAATACACGCCTGCACAAATATTTCAAAGTGTTTTGCCTCATTGACAACTTTCTCATCAAAATAATTGATGATTGTACAGTTGTACTATAACCAATTATATTAGTATACGTGTATAACATTTGGTTTTAGTCCTAGCACATATTATGTAATTTTGTTTATATCATATTCTATATATGTTGGTATACATTGCAACTTCAATGTGATATTC
This sequence comes from Streblospio benedicti, assembly GCA_019095985.1. NCBI lineage: Eukaryota > Metazoa > Annelida > Polychaeta > Spionida > Spionidae > Streblospio > Streblospio benedicti. Next base: position 24,563,167 of record CM032667.1, read on the forward strand.
AGTATAATGTGTTTCTATGTATACTTTATATAATAAATGGTTAGTTTTGTAGTTGTGTTTGACATTTTTACTTTTTAGAAATACTTTAGTGTTTTCTCTTGGTTTCAATTTAACACAGTTTGAAAAGAAATATTTTCCTACCCAGACGAGAACCTGTCATTAATTTCAATATCATGTTGGTAACTATAAAAAGTCCACGTTTAATGTCAAATCAACACTTTGGCGTAATAATCACAATGTATACAGAATATCAAACATTCTTTACCTTTGAAATGTTAATTTTTCTTACAGTCATGGTTTCCTATCAGATATCATGGTCATGGGTAGATCATATACTGCGCATTGTTTTTATTCCTATGTCCACTGCCATTTATATCATCAATGACCGTTCAAAAAATGTGAACACAAAAACATATGTAGGATTGAATTATTTTTGTAATGATGCACCTTCATCCAATATAGCTAAACCTATTTATTCACGTCAAATCACAGTACAACGCTTCCTGATATATTTTGTCTTAAAGTGTCAAATCAAAACGCACAAAACTCAAATATATAGATAAATACTCACTTCATTTAATATACCAAATGATAGTTATGTGTCGAATACGTAGTAGAAATTGTCACAGAACATAGATAATGTAAATTGAACGAATATAGATGGGCAGATAAGGGGGACCACAGGGGACGCCCCCCACCCCCCTTTTGACACCAAAATACTTATTTTTTTTTCATAGGGGTTTTCATGAAATCCCTGAAGTGAGGCGCCCCCCCCCCCATTTTTCCTTAAGTGCGCCCCCCCCCTTTCCAAAAACCTGGATCTGCTTAGGTTGGATTACAGCTGTGGCAAGATGCCATTCCAGATACATAAGACTCTTGAAATTCGGTATGCAGCATTGGTCGCATTTTATCCTATTCCATGTTGTACTTCTGCTGCCTATCATCTAATGTGGTCTAAATCATTAAATACCTGTTGGTCCAATTTTGTTTATATATTTTCATTTATTTTTTTTACAGCTGGTTTTTAGTGGGGGGGGGGGGCGCACCTCAAGAATTTCATGTTTTTTATACTTTTTTCAATGGCGGACGTATAAAAACCCCATGAAAATGAATATATTAAAATTCTGATTGCTTTGTACATAGATGTCAGTATCTTTAATAATTATCATACTACATTGTATTACTGGGCAAATGGTTTGAACAGTTTATATGATGCCTTCCAGAATTCGTAACATATTATTTGATTAGGGTTTCAGTAATGTTTTTATGCTCCAAAGGAATCAATGCTATTACAAGAAGATACAACTCTGGTATTTCCTGTTTAAGACTAGCTTCAAATAGTGCTTTTAGCCTTGTATAATTGCTATACAACAAGAATTCAACTACCGATGGCATACCAACTGTTTGAATGTTACTCCACGTTCATGTAGGAGTATTAAAATGTGAATGCGAAATATATGGAGTGTTAATAACATGTCTCCTCATAGTGTACGTGTGTTATTCCTAAAATGTTGTATTTGGAAGATTTCGTTTAACTGCTGTCATGTAAAATGTATATTTGAGGCACCTACATACACTTTATTACTACATTTAACTTTACACTATAAATACACTAAATACATTATAAAAATTATTTCTCAAAATATTGTTATTGGGTGATTTGTGATTTGTTTTTAACTTTTACAACCTTACAATACTGTCTGAGGAACATGTACATAGACTTTAAAATCATTTCAGTAGTAGCGCTATATAAATGCTGTATTGTATTTTATTGTATTTCTTATAGGGATAGCATTTGATAAATTATATTATTGTTTAACAGTTTAAAACTTAAAATGCATATATGAGGCCCAAGTCTAAAGTGTATAAACTTTAGAATGATTTCATATGAAGATGTTAAATAGGAAATTAAATTTAATGTTTTGAAATTCAAATCATGTTTGATCCACATGTGCACATATGCGTATAAAACTTGCGAGTTTGTACCGTGTTGGGTTCTTTAATTCTAACTTGTCACATCTAGTGATCGCCCCAATACACGCCTGCACAAATATTGCAAAGTGTTTTGCCTCATTGACAACTTTCTCATCAAAATAATTGATGGTTGTACAGTTGTACTATAACCAATTATATTAATATACGTGTATATTTGGTTTTAGTACTAGCACATATTATGTAATTTTGTTTATATCATATTCTATATATGTTGGTATACATACATTGCAACTTCAATGTGATATTCAGTATAATGTGTGTTTCTATGTACTTTATATAATAAATGGCTAGTTTTGTAGTTGTGTTTGACATTTTTACTTTTTAGAAATACTTTAGTGTTCTCGTGGTTTCAATTTAACACAGTTTGAAAAGACATATTTTCCTACCCAGACGAAAACCTATCATTAATTTCAATATCATATTGGTAACTATAAAAAGTCCACCTTTAACGTCAAATCAACACTTTGGAGTAATAATCACAATATATACAAAATATCAAACATTCTTTACCTTTGAAATGTTAATTTTTCTTACAGTCATGGTTTCCTATCAGATATCATGGTCATGGGCAGATCATATACTGCGCATTAAGATTGTTTATTCCTATGTGACCACTGCCATTTATATCATCAATGGCCGTTCAAAAATGTGTTCACCTTCATCAAGTTTTAGACGAATGGTTTCTTTCACTGGTATACATAACACTTATATTAAAATGTATTGAGGGTTATAAGTACGTGATCAACATGTGTTAAGTTACAAAACGTGGACTACATAAGCATAGAGATTTTTACCATAACGGCCTCAAGTGCTAAGTCAGACTATAATAAAACAACAGGTCGTCACAGGACAAAAGTTCAAGGAATTCTTTATTTCAGCTTCCAGCCCAATAAGACAAGAGAACTCTGAAAGACAAAGGATAGACAGAAGAACGTAAAATGGAGAAGTTGAAAGACACTCTGTTTATGACATTAGAATGACGAGGTCAATGCTAATGTTTTACGCAGTTCTCAATAGTTTGTGGTTTTTGCAAATGGAAAATAGAAGCACTAGAGCAAAGAACTGCACGTCACAAACACAACCGCTGACCCCATGACAGTCTCTCCGTAAATCAGACGTGATCATGACACGACATTTTCTCTTAAAGTAGAACCTCTCCATTGCGACCACCGGGGAACCGATGTAAAGTAGTCACCATAAGAATGTGATCTCTTCACGGCAAGTCCTTGTTATAAGAGATTCGTAACAGCGAGAAATGGTCGTTTTGTAGGGGTAGCCTCTTTACAGATGAGGTTTAAATCAGAGGTTCAGCTGTATGGCCTGTTCCTCACAGCCTATATCTACCAGCGTTCTGCCCGGTCAGCTTTTGGCACAGTTTATCCGCCCCGCGACCGCGTCATTCCGACCACATCCGCCCTGCGACCGCATTGCCATAAGAGAAAATGACAGCAATTTGACCGCACTATTACAGATCATCCGCAATATATCCACAACACGATCCGCTATCAGAATAATTATCATTTACTGTTGTGAAACTTGCAAGAAAATAATGATAAACCAAAACTAATATTAAAGTGAATGCAGTTATCTTTATTTTTTGCAAGCTACATATTCCAAATCTGATTTCTCCTCATTAATAATTATTCCAAAATGTGTCCAAACATCAGATTTTCCTTTGCAATCCCGGAGGCTAAATTGTCCTTCTGATAGTTTTTTGATACATCACTTAATTCCATTTTGAAAAGTGAATATTGATTATACAGCACAGCAATGCATATAGCAGATATAACTCCAAAGTGAACTGATACTGATTTCCTAATTACATCTTTATATATAGGGAAATGCAAGGGTAATAAGACAAAGAGATTTCTGCTTAACTAAGATCAAAGTAGTCAAAAGGAAATCATACTGGAATCTATGTTTATTTCATTACAGCATGTACGTTTACCCACATTTAGAACTAAATATTTTATATGATAAGAGATAAAAATGGATGCATCCCTTTAACTTAGAACAAATGGATATCAGATTGTTGGAACAATGCTTTACTCCCAGAGGTTCAGCTGTATGACCTGCTCCTCACAACCTATTACCTACACACGTCCCGAGAGACTCCCCCAGCTGTTCCCAGAACGTAAACAAATCGCCGCACGGTTCGCACCTTGCTGGATTGAGTCACGGACGAAACACAGACACCCGCGTCCGTCCGGAGATTGGCACGATTGGAGGCCTCGGGGGAGGCGGTGTGTCTGCCGCCCGGGAGAGGACGGCGAGGGGAGCAGCACGGGGCCTCGGGGGAGTCCGTACTCTGGTGCGATGGGAGTTTGATGGTGGGATGTATTTTTCGGGGTTTTGAGTGGCAGTTAAAAACAATTTAAAAACAAAACAAAAATAAAACAAACAACAACACAAACGATGGGATATGCCAGTGTCTTCAGTAGATGGAGCTTTTAGGAAGAACGATTGCATTTGTTTCATGGTTAACGTACATTTGGGTTGTCAAGTGTGAATGTATGAGAGTGTTGTATGATATTGAAGTCAAATGACTCACGTTTTATCGAAATACACATCTACAAGCACAGGCGGCCTACGCGAATCACAGCGCACAAGTCTGTTCCCATATATGTTAGTTTCAACAATTTGTGAATTGAATGAAAACCTGAAGCATACGATGAGTCATACGATTATGGTAGAGAGGGCGACCATCCCTATATCAGCATGCAAACGGCAATTTACATGTACAACCGTGCTAATTTCATCATCATGAAGCCATTCACACACAATACCCCCTCACTTACTCATAGAATATCTAATCATAATTAAAGATGATACCATCCAGTGATTACTATAGGGCCTACCATAACAAGGTGGTTAAAGGAAGAGATGATTTGTGTTGGTACAGATATGTCATTTTTTTCTCCACATTCGATTAGCTCTGCCTCATTGAGCTCTGTGGGATCTCGCTTGCCTCTTGCTAATATCCCATTGAAAACTGGAGGTTGGACTTCTGAGACAACGTTTTTCTCTTTTTTATGAGAAACCAGTGGTTGAAGAAGGTGCTTTGCAAAATGCTATTTTGTCACAACGTAGTTAAGTTGTAGCATTGTATTTTATAAATGTTATAAAATTTTGTGGATTTTTTGCCAAGAGGGTGGAGATGTTGGCGGTTATGTTATGTTTGTATGATTTGGACATGATGTTAGACCCAGGGTGTTTTTCTTTGGAATCGTTACCTGGTAGATGGCGATATTTACTAGTGGTGAAGACTGAATTACATGACGTTTGTATTTATCATCAAGTTATAATTTTCACTGGTGTTGAATAATAAAGTTTTTGGAAAATTGAAATTACAAGCCTGGGTTGTTTTAAAATTATTCAACATTTACTAGGCCATCCATGTCCTGAGTATGATTTATTTTTGAATTGTTTCCGTTTTTACATTGCCTACGAGACTCTAAATTCTCATAGGGATCACTTTGTAGCTTGGGACAGCAGTGTACTTTGAATTCAAAAATTACGGGATTTTAAGACTGGTAATTGGAATTCGATAACACTACTGTCCCCTACAAAAGGATTCATATGCCCACGTACATCTCACATGAATCCTTTTGTAGCGGACAGCAGTGTTATCGAATTCCAATTACCAGTCTTAAAATCCCGTAATATTTTAAGTATTTATTACTAATCAGTAGCATTATTCATAATAACATGTCAGCAGAATTCGAGTTAGATATGGTCAGTATTAATTAAGTCTAGGTTTTGCGTTTCAATAAAACAACTACAGACTGATCTCTAATGTGTTTTAAATAAGATACAGAAGAGACTACATTCACCAACAGTATATGCATATAAACCATAAGCACATTAAAAAAAAGTATTGCATGTGTGCGTGCGACCTATCCATCAGAATCCGACTCCTTGCTTTGCTGGTCAGCTGCTTTTCGTCTGCTTTTGGTGAGGACTTTTCTCCTCTTCGCTGCTGGCGGTGCGGCTGCTGGCGCTTCATCCAGGGTCATCTGGTAGGTGGACGCCGATAGCGCAATTCCCAGCTGAGCAGCATAATATGTCAACATGATCCACATGTTGGCATCGCGCACGCGTCTCACATACTTATCGGTAAGCAGTATAAAGTCAGAGACGATGAACAGATAGCCGCCCATTGAGGCGCACGCGTGAGCGAAAGAAGCCTCGTCCAGAAATCGGGACAGTCCCCTCCAGAACATTGAGCATAGCATAAACAGGTAGGAAACCATGAGCCAATCCATGGCTTCCAGTTCCTGCTTGGACGATTGCGATGTTATCCAGTAGGCAGCGCTAGAGAATAGCATAAAGCTGACAACGGCTGATAACCGCCCGCCTTTGTGCTTGAAGCCGAAGCCTCTGATGTAGAAAGTGTGTGCAAGTCCGAAAGCGATGCCCCCGTAGACGAGCAGACCACGGTTCATCCACACCATGAACACGTCACCCAGTGCAGATAGGACCAGACCCAAGAAGATGTTGAACTTGATGTGGCCGTGAGCGAGACTTCGAGCCGGCACTGATCCGACCATGATGAGTAGAGAGATGATTGGTAACACCTGTAACAGAGAAAAAATTGTATAAATATGGCTGTAATTTTTAATCTAGCATGTAGTAAATATGTATTGATTATAGACTCATATAACAGCAGGGAGAAAACGATAGCTAGTTTGCATTTGCGAATACTAGCCTACTCAAGTCTGGCATGATAAGGAGCTTTCGTGAATTATTGTTGTTAAGAAGTCTTAGACACTGATTCTGCCGTGGACTGCAGTGGCCGCGAACTCACGGCACAGGCAAATCCTGTTTATTAGCCGTACACTCTAACCACGGTACTAACGACGATGAGTTTAAAAATACGACCACCAAGAACGAAGTTGTGTATGTGATTTCACGGGAATGACATCAGCACAGTTACCAGGTTTTTTAGCCGTTGTTTGAACTGGATTTATATATTAGCGCCAGGGTGCCTAATCGAGAAACCAAGTGTCTCTCTTTTGTCAGCAATGCGTGTATCTGTAAAACCTTTCAATTATACGTGCAACTTACAATGCACTCCTTTCGACATTATAAGTATCAACCCCGGCCTCACTCTGCGAGAGTACGTACTCACAAAACAAAGAAGAAAAACAACAGTAGTGCTTAGTCATTTTTTTTTTTTATTATTATTATTTAATCTATCCTATTGATTATTCATTGATGCTTTTTTGTAATGTTTTTACTTAATTTCAGTACAATGTTATTATAAATAAAATATTTTTTTTAAATTATTATTTGATTTATCCTATTAATTATTCATTGATGCTTTTATTGTGATGATTTTACTGTAAAATGTTACCATAAATAAAATATCTGAATCTGAAAAGCAACAAATAAGATTTGCGAAAAAGTTACCGGCCTTGAATGCCACAGCTTTGAGGGAGGGCTGCGGGTAGCCCGCGCCTATCATGAAGAAGTAGATCCCCACCCACATGAGGAACGGGTACAGGTTGCGCAGAACTTTACGCCACATGTTGAGCAGCTTAAGTGGGCCAAGGTGCAGCGAGCAGGCAACCTGCAACATATTCGATTACAGGTTCATGCTTTACTAAAGATATAGACAAACCCGGGAGAGTTTGTAATATGAAAATATCAGGTGAGTTCTTGGGGAGTATCACGGCGAGCCTGATGCGCCACAAGAACGAATCCTGATAAAATAATTCATGCTACACAACGAACCCGGTTTTGTATTTATCATTCTTTTCCAAACAATATTACAACACTATTTTATAAATGTGAAAAAGTAGTCCGGCTGAATACAAGCATGATAACCATGGTATCACCCCTCTTCGAAGAGGGGTGATAACCATCTCCGGGTTATCGGATACTTCTGGATCAATGATAACCAATGAAATTACATGAAAAAGAATGAAAAAATTTGGTAGTTATGTCGGCATCAGCAGTAAAGAGGGGAAATATACCCTACCCCATATTCAAATCTCTGCAAAAATCCAGGGCCATTCTCATTAATTTTCTAACCATTCTCATTTCACAATTTCACAGTCTTACAATTTCTCACTTATAATTATCAAAGAAAATGGACCCCCATTCTCATTTCTCATAAAAATTCAAGGGCCATTCTCACATCTCAAAATGGGTATATTTCCCCCTCGGTAAACGAGGCATAATATTATATACAGGCCTGTGCTTGCCGTGTTTCAGTGATACAAGTAGCTTTATGTAAATATTGATGAGATGATGATGCATTATAATCCACGGGTAATGACAGTGAAATATATGACTTAGTTAATTATTCACACCTGCTTTGTAAAGTTTTATCCGTAGACACAGGCAGTGTCAATTATTATGTTCTATACTCTCTTTGTAGCACTCTCATACTTGTACATGTATTCAGTAAACAGAAAACACACACCTCAAATATCCAGTACAAAGCTACTTATTGATTGGCAGCCTGTATCTTGCAGGTGCGACATTCATTGCACCTTGCCCTTGCAGCATCTATGGCATACACAGTATGAATGGATTTATCACTACTGTGGTTTGCATATACTTCAAGCTTATCCTCGGGAGCTTTAATCTCAGGCTTTAATATCTAATATAATAGTATATCTGCTATATCTGCTATGAAACGACGGCAGGGCAGTCTCTGAGACCCGTTACAACGACGTTTTTTCGTTCTGCCGCCGGGCGGCGCTGCAGTGGTCCGGGGTGGACTTTCAAAACAGCGCCTCAACATTCGTGTATATTAGTCATTTTGAAGATGGTATTAATGTGCTCTATGTTCATAATTATGTTTTGTGACACACACAGAAATGTTCGCATACTTCTCTAGTTTTCATATATGATGCTCACATTTTATTTGGAATTGTATATAATGAGCTTTGTCCAGATTTCCAAGTTGTGTTTTTGCCTCAAGCTAAAACCACGGCCGATTTTGAGAGTCAGTGTGTTTGACAAGATTATCCATAAATGTTGCTTGTCCTTTCTAACTGTATACGATGCGTATGTTATCCTTGATGTATACATGTCTTTCACATATATATTCCATTGATAAAGTCCATATTTTGCTACAATTTTAATGTATAAAACACTCCGTTCGACATTAGATGTACAAGTCTATAAGTACTTTATTTTTTCAAACGTCGAACGTAATATTGGTACGTAGGCGTTATAAATCTAGCTAAAAGCCTAACTGGCAGGTCAGATAAGTATGTTACTTAAATTAAATTATTCTAATTATGACACGTATTTGAGTAACAATGCTCAGATGCATAGATACTAAAGGGCTTTGTTATTGATACACGACGTTTTGGAATAACATGGATGAGTATTTCTTACAGAAAATACACCTCAAAAGTCGGACTTTCCCGTACAATTATAAGGCGAGTTGTCAACGTCTGCCCCTGACGATTGCAGCGCCGCCCTGGTGGCAGAGGCGGAACTACGGTTTCACGGAGTTTGCCATTACACAAATAAAAACAGTGATGCTTCTATTTCTCAAAGTTTACATAGAAATGTCAAGGTACATTTAACAGTTTAATGAGGATACTAGCTGTCATTGTCCCACTGAATGTTGCCACTTGAAATCCCGTGGTCTGTCTGCGAATGTATGTTTATCAAAACGGGAATAGTTCAATGTTTAAGGTTGTGGAGCTTATAAAACTGCGTAATTATTCTTACACCTATGTAAAATTTACTACTGAAACCGTTTTCATGCATAATAGATGATTATTTACAACATATCTGAGTGAAAACGTTTAAAAAATTGGTTGTTTATTCCCGGGATCGGCAAAATATCTGCGTAGTTGACACCATCATTTATTCGTTTTCAAAGAAACACACGATATACGGAGCCGACCACGGAGCCCATGCAGCTTTCATAAGACTGCTGTCAAACACCTTATCTGTGATCCGCCATTTGATTTGAATTGTCATAAAATATCCCCGGCATGTCGTAATGCCCGTTTCTCCCGTGATATTTCTGTATATCGGTCGTTGCTAAAAAGGCAGACCACCAAAAGAATGACGGCGATGTGCATTTTCGTTTTGTCACAATGTACTAGGTTGGAAATCGAGTTTTAATAAATTAAGAATAGATAAGATGTTTTTATTGTGACAAAACTTAAACATTCTACTTATGAATATTAACAGAATTTGATACCACAGCAGCCTACCAGTCATCACGGTATGCGGGGTATTGATGTTGAAAAAAAAATTAATTAGCCCAAACATGAATTGTTTATTTGAAACAAATATTAGTAGAATGTTAAATTCAAAAAAAATGATAGCCCCCCCTGTAACCATTGTACTAACCAACCTCCAACAGGGGAATCATAACGTCCTCTTTTCAGACGGACCAAATTCTGCCTCGGTTTGGAGGTTGCTGTGTAACGTTCGTGCGTGAATGACAGCAATGCCATAGGCAGATCCAGGTTTTCGGAAAGGGGGGAGGGCACACTTAAGGAAAAGAGGGGCACACTTACGGGATTTCATGAAAAACCCTATGAAGATCTATGAAAATGAAGTATTTTGGTGGGGAAAGGGGATCAGGATCTGCCTATGAATGCTCCAATGTTCTGAATTCAAAAGGTTAATGTGCAACACACATATTTACTAAATAGTCGATGAACTACAAAAACGTGTACTCTTTCAGAATTAGCCCTACAATTCTACAGTTTTCTTGATTACCTCTGGATAAGTTGAAAAATATCTATCATTGTTAACATGCTAGGCAGAAATGTGGCGTTTATGTTGTATATATAAGTGATAAATTCCACATTTCTTAGGTCTCAACTGTGAACTCTCCTATTATTCACAACAGTTTTAGGCCCGTGCAAGGTGAATACGCTGCTAATATAGAGAAAATAAACCCCGGTAAGGAATCCCGATTTCTTGTCAGAATTTTACTCATATTCATTTTTAACTATATCCCAGTGCTACATCACGAAATTCCCTTTTGCTTTCTGTTTGTAAAAACCACATCTGCTTATGTGCAGTTTCCTGATTGATCTTCATATAATGTGGATCATAACCTACGCCATAAGTGAATGTGATGTGACGGTGAGATAACTATAAATCCATATAATTACTGTTAATTACATAGGCATTTAGGCATATCCACCATTTGATCTCAGAGTGGGGGGGTGCTATTTTCACCATAGCTTCAATTTTTTTTCATGAAATTTGACATCTAATTCTTTTTTTCTTAGATTACTGAACCTCAATTATTTTTTTAAAGCTGTATAAAGCTGTTGAAAGCCATATTTGACTTTTTTTTTCTAGCCAAATGAAACCTTTTTTTTTTCCAATTTTCAAAATTTTTCAATAATTTTTTTTTCAAATTCGATTTAATAACTAAAATTACCAAACACCAAAAAGGGCAAAAACAGTACACCTCCAACCAGCCAATCTCTATCTGCCACATCTCATATAGTCAAAATCAATACAATGAATACAATAATAAATTCAGTATTTATGACAGGTTGGGGTAGGAGGATTTTCCAAAAATGCTGTGAAAAAATTGATAGCCCCCCTCAAATCTCTGTATAAAAAATGGTAACCCCCCTCAATTTCCTGTGATAGAAATTGATGACACCCCCCACCCCCGCCCTAACAGTTAATGCTATCATTGTCAGAGTTAACCCAAATCCGATTTGATGGATAACCAATCCATAATATAAAAAACAAGAAATTTTAGTACAGAATTTCTAAAAATAGGGCTAAATTTTCTGTGAAAAAATTGATAGCCCCCCCCCCTCAAAAGTGTATGAAAAAATTGATAGCCCCCCTGCAAACATTGTGACAAAAGTTCATGGCCCGCCCTAAAATCCTCCTACCCCACCCTGTGATAAATTCTGAATGGTCTCTTACATACTATGCGAATTTTCGCGTTCTAGATATTATTGTTTTTAGCTCACCTCCGTTTTTTTCGGTTTTATAAAAGAGTTTGCCACATTTTAATCCATTCTGTGTATTTATTCATATTTCGCGATGGATCCGAATAAAGCGCTCATGCAAAAGAATAGCCTGGATTACAAGCAACTGAATGCTTCTGGGTTCCCAAGTGGGAAAATGCCCATAATAACGGATGGCGAAATCCCGCCAAACGACGTGGACAATGCCGATGACGTGGCGCAAAGCCAAAGGCCCCAGTGATGATGAAAAAGAGTTTCACGATTCTCAATGACAATGTACCTCCCTAGGTAGCAGATGACGATGATAATGATTTCCTCTTTGAAATGTTGAAACAACGTGACTTTGTGTCCGGGGCTCATGCATCAAAAGGTTATGAAGATGGCCGAGTAAAAGAGATTACTACACAGGAGATATGTAGACGTTTTACATATGTGCAATCAAACCTAAACCTTCGGTTCAGATTTTGATTGCACAAGTAAAATAGCAACATATCTCTATAAATTGCTCCTGTGGTGGGAACCACTAACCCGGAGACGAGAGAAAAGGTTGAACAATATTCTAGAGGAACTACAGGCAGGCAGGAAATTACAGGGTTGCCAGTACAAAGCCAGCTATTGTAAGTGCTAGAGTCTATCGGTGCAATACCGAAACAGGATAGCAATGATATTCGCATTATTCATTTTAATGTTGTGCTTTAATGTCATTCATGATTACATTAAATGCTTTGGAGAGTAAATACTTTTGGAAAGTATTCTGTTTGTCAACAACAACTGCAATACTGAATGATATCTACAGTTATCCATTCACTTAGGTTATAATTAGGAATCTGCAGTCATTATTATCATCAAAACAACATATCTCCAAGTCTTGGACCAAGTTCATGAATTTCCTCTTTGTAGATTTTTCTTCATGTATGTAGTAGTATCATGGTGGTCAGTTGAAGAATTACCTGTAATACACCATACAGTGACAGTTTTCAATTTTACCTGGAAACCATGTATCATATTGTTCTTTATGCTAAATTCCAAAATATAATCACTAAATATATCTAAAAATCTAAAAATTATTTATTGAACTGTTTTCGACTGTTGTCCTCATCAGAACAATATGATACATGGTTTCCAATATGCTATGAACCTTGCTCAACAAATTTTAAGTAATTTTACCTGGAAGACCTAGAATAATGTACAATGTCAAAACTTTGGCGACTGTATTTGAAAAAATGAAATTCATCTTTTCCCAACACAACAAATATTTACATGTTGACATTTTTACAATTGCAAATCCTATGTATAAATGTTTCAATGTTTTTGTGATGACTCTGTTTTAATTCATCTATCAATTACATGTATCTTGAGTAATGACCTGTTCTATGATTAATCAAACCTCGTAAAGCACAAATCAAAACAATGACATATGGCACTAAATTGACACATGTGTTTGAAAAGATGACACTTTTCAATTTTGTATAAAATAACTGACAATGTCACAACTTTGGCGACTGTGTTTAAGTTTAATAGTGTTTTTATTCTAACTCTAACTTTATGACTATATGTCAGGAATCCACGTTGAATAATATGTCTTTTGCTTTACACAATTGATGTATAAAATTTGTTTCAATGTTTTTGTGATGTAATATATATGTGATGTTATGTGTTAAATTTTTATTATGTTGATGCAACTAATAGTTATGCATTATTTGGCTTCTTCACTATAAAGACACAAAATTTCAAACAATGTTGTTTTAATAGGTTTGTTGTAGTAGTATCATGGTGGTGGAGTATATGAGAATTTACTGTAAAAATACAATGACAGTTTTCAAAACCAAGTTTGCCTTTTTTTTCTAAAATAATTTTTAAGAAAAAAATTGGGTTTGTATAAAGTTTGATAGTGGTTTTATTCTAACTTTTTCATGACTATATGTCAATTTTCCGTTTAGAATTATTATTTTTATGTCAATTTTGTTTTCCAGCCACATTGTGCCATAAAATTTGTTTCAATGTTTTTGTGATGTAATATATATGTGATGTTATGTGTTAAATTTTTATTATGTTGATGCAGTTATTATAGTTATGCAGTTATTTGATACTTCTGGTTTATTTAATGCAACTTTGTTAGTGTTAACTCATGTTATGATACCCCCGTTGTTTGATATAATTTTCTTTACGTTCTTGGTTTGGGGGTTTGGAGCATATGATTTGTTTACTGTAAAAATCTCATTAAACAGTTTTCCCAAACCAAGTTCGTTGTTTTCTTTTTCAATTAATTAGTTGTAAGATGTAGTTTAAGAAAAAATTAACGGACAATATATCAATATAGTGGCGTGACCACTTTTCTTCTCTCCCACCAACATTTGTCATAATTGCCTGGTGTTCCTTAACAAACAACTATGGGTTGTTGGTAGCCTCATATACCTGGGTCTGCTATGAATCACTGAACCTGCCTTGTGACCACACATGGGTCTACATATCTTCGCATAGCTGCAATAACCCTGCATGCAATTTTGTGACAACTAACATCAATACACATCAATTACAACTTTACCAAAATTTGTCTGTTATGACAAAGGTCAAATGGTACAATGAGCTGATAAAAGTTTCCGAGGTAAAATGGGAATGAACAGCGCTTTAATTTGCATGATTTTGCATAATATGCAATTTACACCAATTCTACACCAATCAATTATTCATGATACAAGTCAGCTCAAATATTTCTCATCTCAAAGTTTTCTCTCCTAAGAGATGTTCAGCTGATAAGCTAACGGCCACTTGTACAGGGGTCAAACATTAACGGATTGACTTTTGGTTAAATGACCAGAGTGATCAGGCAAAAAGTCCTACAACTTGAACGTCTTAATGTGTCGCCATATTGCACCAGGTTTTGAGCTAGTTCGACACAAACAATTCTATGAACTGCTCAATAAAGCAGAACCAAAATGTCCCTGGCTCTGTTACTGAGAATAATGATGCCACCTGCAGAAACCTAAAATAGCCGCCATTTCAAAGAATTCTGTATGTATAAAACAATATCACAACATATGACACGCCAGACACTTGCAGTTGCCCTTGCAGGCAACAACACATCCACAATGGAGAAGCAATGTGCATCCTCGGCTGGCATCTTGCAAGTCAGTCCAATAGGGTACCCATGTGTTAGTTCTTAAGTTCCATTCCCAGCCCCATTCACTTGCATTTGGAATTTCAGGATCTCTTACAAGGGATTGTTTCCAAATGTAACCTGCAATCAGTAGTGCACGTTTTGTATGCTGAAACAATGCATGCTGGGTTGGTGGAATGCATTCAAGGGATTTTAGCCCTTGAGTAAACATAATTTTCTAGCTTCATTGACATGATTAGCGCTACACATTTTACTGTACATGAGAACTGTGAAACGTTCCAGACACTGCATGTGACGTGAATCAAGTGTGATGATTGTGGTGTCCTCTGTGATTGATAGAAATGTTTCTGTTACCTCTTGAAAATTCGCCCATGCCATTTTTCCCCATACCAAACATTTAGGATGTCACATCACGTCCTGTGAAAGCATAAAAAAGCATCGCCTGACAGCGTTGAGGACCCAGGTGTTGATAAATGTCATGAATGGGAATATCTTTGTAAGTCTTTCCTGTGCCAAACCCTACCCATAATTCAGATAGGCCTAGCCTATGGAAATGATATAAGGCTAAAATCACAACATCCGTATCTCCCGTCCTGATGTATGCTTTTTTATGACCTTCTTGTGCCGCATGGTTTAAACAGACAGTGCAGACAGGTCTGTGAGCTTGTTGCTCAGGACAAATTCAGCCTATACTCTACATGTGTGATCTCTTTGATTAGTTGTTCACTTAAAAATTTTAACAGCTCATCCTTTTTTTCAGACTCTTTCAAGAATTTTTGCCACTCACCTCCTTTAGGTATAGGATTTTTTGCTGAGACTGTTTCGTTGACATAATGATTGCCCTCTTCTGGCAAGAGTCAGTGATTTAAGGCTTGTACTTTTGTAAATATCCCAAACAGCATATACTCTAGTGGTGTTCTTAGTCATTTGACTCTCTATGTAAGGTATAAGATGCTTCGAAGTGTATTCCCCGAAAGCATGGGCTTGAGTGGGCTTAACAATGTGTAACTGCTGGCATGTCAAGCACAACTGTTGCCTCTTGGACTGATGGAGATGATCCAGATGTTGGCATTACAGGCAAACACCCTAGGAGGGATGACTTAGTTCCTGCAAGTAGCTTTCCTTCATTTGATAAAGCAGGATCACTCAAGGCTCACATTTTATGATAATGGTACGTGTATTATAATCTGGTATTTACTTACCCAATAGTTTTTCATCTGAATGTATATGTAAATTGGCTGTGATATTTTAAAACGTACAACACATTCACTTTTATTGACCATCTCTTTATTATTTGTAATTTTCATACCATAAAAAAATACTGCGTGATATGTATTACTGGGCATATATATTGAGATGATGTATACACAGAACATCTTTATTAAGTATGAAGTGCAATATGAAAACATACATTTTTTTATCATATACCATTAATATTATCTATATCCATAGAGCATCAATAAAAAAATATTTTGAATCTAAATCTGCTGTCTTCTCTTGTCATTTTGCAGTGCTATAAATATAAAAGAAAAATGCATTTACAGTCAACATTGTCGATGAATATCTTCAGGGATAGGAGACTGAATGTGTACTTACTATGCTCATCCATGCATCAATGTTGTATGGAAATGTCTAATAATACATGTACATGTATGCTTATTTATTTTTATTTATTTATTTAATACAGACATACGGTCCATAGTAATAAAAATAAATGATAATAACATACATCACAAATATAGCAATTCATTCCACCTTCTGTATAATGCAGGAGAGAATGAAAAAATTAATATTAATCATATTTTGAATTAGACAATTATTTACAATCGATAATCTTTTCTTAAAACCAAAGATATTTTTCTCATTAAAATAATCAAGATAACATCAAGATAATAGACCGTGACCAGAACACCTTTGAAAGAAAGATCAGGGAGGCCATACACATCAGGGGCCTCATTAAGAACGTGGGGCCGCCGACCTGCCAGCCATCTACACCAACATCCTACCAGCGGCTGCCGATGACGTCACACCACGATCACGTGACGATTAGGCAGTTGGCAGACTGACAAAGGACCGGGAAGGTCCGAAAGACTTTCAATGTAAGCTAATAACACAAGAACAAAAGGATAGCTTAAACTGTGTATATAATACAATTATGTATGACTTATGTATGGCTATATTTGTTACCTCTACTGTGAGTTTTCTATGTAATTACATCAATATTTTTTAACTACATCCATATGTTTATAAGGCTGGACCACCTGCTGAACAATCTACATAGTTTACATTACCCCTTTATTGTTATTACTTTTCAAACAAAATAATCTTTTGACAGAGATTAGAAATACTGAGGTAAAATGGCAGCCATCTTGACAAGATTTTAATCACAAAGTACACTGTAATTTTCATACTGATCTGTTTGACATATGTGCAAAGTTTCTTGATTTTATAAATATTGTTGAAATCAAGTTATAGATGTCTTTTCCTCACACAAGTACATCAGCCTGTATAGGAAATCATGGAAACAACTAGTGTTTTTTTTATATATTTGCACCAATATATTTTACTACATACATAATTTTCTAAGGCCTGACCACCTGATGAACAAAGTGAGATAAGATGTAGCTTATTCTACCCCTCAATTTCCCTTTTGAAAGACCCACTGAGACAGATATTAGAAATATTTCCATAAAAACAGCAGCCATCTTGAATTACGGCGGCCATCTTGAAAATTTCAAACAAAAACTATATTGAAATTTGGAGACTATTACTTTATAAATATGAGCAAAGTTTCATGATTCTAGATGTTCTATAAGCAAAGTTATCAGTAAGTGTTTTTACCATTCATGTATATATGCCTATATAGGTTACTATGGAAACCGCTGGTTTTCCATATGTTCCCAACCAAATATTTTACCACATCTATATTTTTCTAATGCCCTACCACCAAATGAACAAATTAGTATCTTAAATGGCCTGCTATACCACTCATGGGAGTTTTTAGAGAAAACATTTTGAAACAAAATTAGAAATATTATTGTAAAAATGGCGGCCATCTTGAATTACGGCGGCCATCTTGGAATCCAGTGAACAACAAATGTCTTGAAATTTGACGACTGCTATCTTCTACATATGTGCAAAATTTAATGATTCTAAGTGCTTTAGATTCTAAGTTATTAATGGAAATGTGTATCCCATACAAGGGTATGTGCACATGGAGGTTACCATGGAAACGGGCGATTTGAGGTATGTTCGCACCGGATATTTCATATACATCCATACTTTCCAAAGGCCTGAGCACCTACTGAACAAAATGAGATAGGATGTAGCTTGCTCTACCGCCGGTTGGGGTCCATCCTCAAAATACAGTACACATATATGACATCCTGTAAAATGGTCTTTTCTATGAATATTGAAGAAAACAAAGGTTTAATTTGCTTCACTTTTATTCTACAAATGTTATATAATAACATTTTAATATTTCTAAAAATCATTTCTACGTTTCTATATTTCTATACTAGAAAGCTTGCCTACCCTGAATCACAAATTATAACTATCACTTTAATCTCCATTCACTATTCAGAATTAAAATTCATTGATTAGATGAATTGCAAGATGTAACATCCCTGAATGTTTTGTTATTAATTGATCATTTAGAATAGATTTTATACACAACACTATTCTATTCACTGCTTTTATTCCCAAAACTCAAAACAATAATAATAATATAAAACTAGTTTTCGAGATCCTTAGTCTCCTTTTCAATAACAACTAATGAAATTAAATTAATGAACTTACATATCAATAACTATGTCAAATTTACATAAATCCATCAACCATCATCCATAAAACCATCCAACCTGGTATCAGGCGAATGACATTTCAAAATTTGTTAGAGTAGAGACAAGAGATTGTACGTTGCACTGTACTTTATGGTTGTATATATAAATTGTAGAACAAATTTAGTGTACATTGTGTGGATACCTTAAAGGAGCTCTTACTATGTTTTGTTTTTAAACCTTATTGTGTAGTTGTTTCAATTGTAATGAATTTAACAATATAGTTTTAGTTTAAAGAAGATAGATTTATATAGAGTGTTAAGATACAAAATAGAAATTTAATAATGTGAAATACTTGAGGGGATTTATGTAAATTTGACATAGTTATTGATATGTAAGTTCATTAATTTAATTTCATTAGTTGTTATTGAAAAGGAGACTAAGGATCTCGAAAACTAGTTTTATATTATTATTATTGTTTTGAGTTTTGGGAATAAAAGCAGTGAATAGAATAGTGTTGTGTATAAAATGAGACCTTATGCTGCATACCAGGTACATTCGATTTTACAATTTAGAATAGAGCCTTTAGGAAACACATTTTCTCAAGTAAAGTTTGATCATGATTGGTACAGTTAACATCTTTTCTTCCAGATTTCATAGAACACCCACAATTCATGGTATGAGGGAACAAACACGTTTTTTGTTTCAAACTCGACAGGATGGCTCAACTTCGCCAACTGCACTTCATACATTTTCAATGCATTTTTCATATTGGCTCCATTTCCTTGGGTATAGTACTTTCCTTTGGGATGAAGAACCTTCATGGAGAGATTGAGAATAAGTCTGAGGAAGTCCCAATGATCGCCGACATCTTCCAGTGTAACTGGGATGGCTGTCAAATCATTTATCACAAAATCAAAAGTCCTTCCTTCATCAACAAATGCCTGCAGTATCGGAACACAGTCCTCCACGATCACTTTGTAATTAGCTCCTTCTAACTGATCTAAAGAATCATGACAGATTCCTCTCAAATACTTCCTCGCTGCATTCAACACCACCTCATCAATTTCTACCATTGTTATATAGGCCGGCTCATGTTTCTTAAGTTCGTGTAAGATGCCACCATCACCACCACCCAATATCAAGACAGTTTTGCCTCTGTAATCCTCTTTTCCGTTGCCAGTGATCGCTTGCGTATACAACAAATCACTCTCCGCTAAGTTGGGATCGTCGTCTAAAATCAACATGTTTCCAAATTGGTTCGAGTGAAATATTTTCACACTTTGATAGGGCGAGGTTTCTTCAAACACAAGTTTGTCAAAGTCATATTCAATGAGCTTTTTATCGGCCGTTGGAAAGTAGACTTCCACTGCATTTCCACGACGAATCGCCGGAAGAGACTTGGTAAAGTTATTTTTCAATAACTTGGAAATCTTGTTTTCCAGCTCTGCGACAGTCTGCAAGAATTAAAAAGAAAAAAACTTAACTAATCTTCTTAGGAACAATATCTAATTATTTAAAGATAATGCTCAGTTGAAAATTATCTGTTTTGTAAAATCCAGTATCAATAAACAATGCTTTTTCCATTACCACTGTAAGGAGAGTAATAATTTTATTTCCCATCTTTAATAGTTATTTCATCTTTTAAAAATACCACACTGTCTTGTCTACTACAACACAAGGTCACGTGATGTTACATAATCGAATGATTTTCACCAGACATACGGTGTATTTCCAACTGCAGACATCACATTTAACATTGGGAAGATAGGCTGCTTCATACGTACACAGTGAAGTTACGTGGGACGAAAATCATTCGGTTTACATTTCTGGTATACACGTGTTTTGATGAACGAACAGCTGGCTATTTGTGCCGTGGTTTTCTAATTGCTCTAGATATTATAATACGCCGTTCAAATGAAAGAGCTTTTCAGAATGCACAAAACGCATCATATTCCTTCTGTACACACATATTTGTTCGGCCGCTGAGCATAACCTTTATACAGGTGCCATTGTATACCTGTTTGAGTTGATTGATTTATTTATTTATTACAGTGTATAAGTTTTTTTACCTTTTTTTTAAAAATAAATTATACATTATGAATATATAATATATGGCATATGTGCAAAAAAAACATTTCAAATTCTTCTATATAAAACATTTTGGCATATATCCCATGCAACAATAATAAACTTTGATACTTCTTTCCAAACATTTTTCATGAGGAATACAAATTTACTTCCTACATCTAAATTTACAAAGTTATCGTCTAAATCGGCTGCCTTATTAAATAACAAAAGTCATATAAAGGACAAGTACATAGGAAGTGCACTTCATCTTCAACCATATCAAGCTCACATAGCTCGCAAATTCGTTGCTCTACTGACTACAGGTAAATTTCTAAATCTACCTGTCTCTATTCTAAGAGGTAATATACTTATAACTCACTCTACATAAAGGAAATTGTGTCATTTAGTCAGCCAGGAGCGCATGCCACCTGTTCTCTCATCAACAGTATATTTACGGTGTACGTGGCTGGGTAAAAGATTGACTACCTCAGTGGTGAATTTCCGCTGGTCAAAGTTTTCCACAAACTCTACAATATCGAGTATGACGAGTCCTGACTGGTGCGCCCTCACTGTGGCGTGGTCGTCGCGACTGTTGAGGAACTGCAGGAAAAAGCCTCTGCCAGGACCCAGGTCAGTGGTGAAATCATGCACGACCTACGGATCGAATCGACATTCAAACAATGCAAAATTCGTATGATAACGATAACGATACATTTATTTCAGATATGTAAAAGTTACAATCCATATAAATAAAATTATATATACAGTATATACATAATATCTAACAGTATTCAATAGTCTAAAAATACACATATTAAAGCTAAATAATTTTTAGGCATTAAAATTATACAGTGTTCTGTTCCACCTGTTTGATTGACTACAATCAATATAAAATACAGAGTTAACAATGGTTCTAATTAAAATATTATTACTCTTTCAAATGGATTATACTAAATATAAAACCCCAGCAATTTATGATGGTTGAATGTTTAGTTATGCTGGTGCACTATTAGTATTAGGGATATGAAATGTATTTTGAAAAAAAAAAATTTTAAAGCCATAAATCAATCCTTTTAGGGAGTCTGTGATTAATTAATCACTATTTATGCAATGTCACTGACTCTGATAAGGTTTAATTATGCATTTCATTAGTTTCTTTTTGCAAAATACTTTTCATATCTGTAATTGATGGTGTGCCGAAACCTCAAATACACTCTTTATCTTTACATATCTCTTTTTCAAAACAACAAATAAAGCAATCACCTTGAACTCATATGTAAACATGACATCTGTAATGTTTTGTTGAATAGTTTTGCTCAAGACGGGATTGGTGATTTCCTCCGGCTGACAGCGGAACTCCACCAGACTGGTGCAGGCTTCCATGGTGATGTCTGCACAAAGAAAACAATATTACACACTTAATTATATGTTTCTCAGTCTGTTAGCTTTACTGAAAACGATTTCTCAAGTTATGTCTGCAAATACACAAGGAAAACAATAATACATACTTAATCCATCGGGACTGCATGGGATATGCAAATAACTGGTAGTCGTGGAACTGGTAGACCCAAGATTTCATGGCAGCAGGTGACAGGAGAGGGATAGGAAAGACTGGAGTCTCTCAACAATTGATTCCCTTGAGAGAAACACATGGAGATCTGGTGTATGATCAGCCATGCATGCAGCTAGCAAGCTACCTGGAAGGGGGTCCACTGATATGGACGTTACCCCTACACCTGCACGTTAATCAAACCACCGATGATGATGGAATGATGATGATAATTATACAATTATGTTTCTCTTTTAAATCTGTCAGCTTTACTGAAAATGATTGTTCAGCGCCTTTTCAAGTGGAACACAGTGGGTTTTCTCAATGTTATTATGAAGCCTCTAAATGGGCTATAAGTGACACAGCAGTTTTGTGGACTGTGTCAGTTGAAACTTGATTTTATACTTATTTTTGGACCCCACGTAGAAAGCCTGTATAAGCTTTATTTGTGGTAAATAAATGCTCCTTCTGAAACCCCATTTGAAAAGTGTCAGTTCATTAATATTTAAGCATTGTCACATGGCATTAATTGATAAAATTTTCATTGTATATTCATGTATTCATCCATTACAACAATATTTCATTATAGCAATCATGCACGTCAAAGTGAAAAGATAAAATAATAATTATGGTTTATATACTCAGAATGATGTATTCAGCATTGGGTTAAGATACTATAATTATAGGCCTTTTAAAAGTCTTATCTAATCTAATCAACATTTAATAGAATAATTCTAATTTGATATAATTAAAAAGCAAGTCTACCAGAGGTGCTATTATCTGACTTGTTAAATATAGCAAAATGTAAGGGCTTATAAAAATCACGACATAGTACCATTGTTGTCAAACAATAGAAGATTTCAAATGTCACAATATCTAAGGATACATTATCCATCTATTATCTCTTCACCATTTCGGTATTTGTCAATCTACAAATGTATATGCAAATAAATTACTCTGCAATTACTATTAACTACCGAATGTTGGTCCAAATTTACAATACGCACACTTTTATCCGACACTGTGTGACGTACAAAAGATTGAACTAAAATTTACATTTCTCTCCCCTAACTTGTAGGAAACATGTAGGGGGGAAGCTGGGGTTACTCCAGAAAAAGGGCATGTCATTTGATTGCCAGTCATTGATCTTTTGCGCCACAGGTATAAGCTAACCTAGAATGATCTGTATCTTAACAAGGGAGTAGTGTGCTTGAAAAAACATGTAATAAATTGCCCATGTTTTTATCTGTTTATAGTTACTTAACAAGAGTAAACATCGGCAATTTCAATCGCATCACATATGGCCGCAATTTTCATGGGGTGGCAGCATACTCAAGCAGAACCATTTATAAAAAAATAAATTGCACTCTGTTATATCTTGTGTGCATATATTGCAAGGTTTTGTGACACTTGATTTCTTATCTCAAAGTAACGTTTAAAAACACGGTCAAGGAACCTTTACAAATGTGTTTATAGTGATAGAGAAATACCACAAGTGGCTCACACACGTAGAGAAGAGCCATTTCTTTTCATACCGTCTAAAACCTAATATTTAAGCCTATTTGAACATTTTACATGCATGAACTGTGAACATATCTGTAGTTAAGTGGACATTTATGAATAATGGAGCTTTTTTTTAATATTAAACATTTTATTGATTTAGATTATGTCTACCAAATGAAGAGTTTTATATATATACGAAAATATGAACAAGAGGACCATGAGGGTCCTATATCGCTCATTTGTCTAATAATATATTTTCATCTACTTGTATGTTATATTAGGTTGGTCATGATTTAATATTAATTAAAAGTTAACATAACATCATAGATGGAAAGAATGTCCAATGCAAGAGGTGACTTCAGGTAATTGATAGCCTAGTACAATGTAACAACATCTATAGTTATTAAAAAAAATTGTTCATGGACCCCTAAGGCATGGTCAATTTCCCCCTCAGCATGATTCAAATATGGAACAATGATCACATAGGCATACAAATTCTGGGCAAGTTTGGTAAAAATCAAATAAAAAATGAAGCATTTTTTGGTTCATACAAAATTATGTTCATGTGCCCATGGAGTGGGGTGAAAATCATGTATTAAACCCAGGGGTGGGGTCAATTTTCACCCCAGGGGCATGATTCAAATATGGAATGATGATAATATAGGCATACAAATTTAGGGCATGTTTGGTGAAAATCAAATAAAAAATGAAGCATCTAGTTCATACAAATTTGTTCATGGACCCATGGTGTGGGTCAATCCCCCCCAGGGCCATGATTAAAATATGTGTCAAGCTTGCTGATAGTCAAATAAAAAATGAATTCAGGCATCTTTAATTCATACAAAGTTTTGTTCACGCACCCCTGGGAATGGTCAATTTTTACCCCAGGAGCATGATTCAAATGAGCTGTGACACAGTGACCAGGATTACGTTGTCTAATTATTTGCCAGTTTTTTTTAACTAATCATTTTTTTCTTGAGGGCTCTTGCAGTACAACTAGGTTGGATTAACATATCAGCTAGCTAGTCTTAGTAAATGTTGAGCCAGGATTGTCAGGTTATCAAACGACATGGTATGTTTACATTAGGCATCGATCATTCGATCTTAGGGGGGCAGCAAAAAATATTGAAAAAAATAACGCAAGGCTGAAAATTGGTGACAAAAATAATAAGGTTTCATTTGGCTAGAAAAAAAAATTGTCAAATATGCCTTTAAACAGCTTTATACAGCGTAAAAAATAATAGATGTTCAGTAATCTAAGAAAAAAATAATTAGATGTCACATTTCATGAAAAAAAATAATTGAAGCTATAGTGAAAATAGCTGGCCACCCTTCAGAGATCAAATGGTCGATGCCTTAGGGGGGTCCACATGGACCCCACCTCAAGTAGCCCCCCTAATGTAAACATACCATGTCTTTTGATATAATCCAGCCTTTCTCGTGACAGTTGCATATGGCCCATTAGCACTTATATTAGTAATAATAAAAACTGCAGGACCAAAAAGTATTCAAAAAATTATCTATTGAAAAAATGATAAAAACTAATAATAAAAGAAACTCAAAAAAAAATTATTATTCCTATGCAAAATGCACCAGTCAGCATAGCCCTCTGGTAGTCTGGCTCTAGTGTAATGTAATGTAATGTATTAGCCTATTTATTAGCAGTAAGAGCGCCCACATGTAAGAACCCATTTAGCACATGTGCAGGTAAGGTGTATTAAATTAAAGCCAAACGGGGAGCATATTTACATGTTTAGACTTCAGAATAGACACACCGCGTCATATTCTCAATAACAGCAAAAACACTACCGACTCACCTGTTTGCTGGACACGTAATATGGGTTAATCCAAGCTTAATTCGCCTGTCACAGATTAAATACACTCGGCGTCGCGTCCTTGCAATATAATACCTGAGGAAGAGCAGACGACATTTTGGGTCAATGGGCTGTCAATCAGCGCATAGACTAACGCCATATAAGCTGCCGTCGCCGCGCGCTGGTCCAAACTATTTTTAGCAAACGAGGAAAGACCATTATTTAGTTATGGGGGCGGGAGCCAGGCTACATTGAATAGGAACTTTAAAATGTGTTCTATATGTATGTGTTTAAAAAATTTGATTGCTGTTGGAAGAAATGTGAACAATATATTGTATGCACTCATTGATAAAGATATAGTTTTAAAACCATAAAGTGAAGATGTATTCTTTCTCACCCATCATCATTGACTGAAAATTTAAAGTTAGCTGTCTTCTTGCTAAATGTGTTTCGTTATATACTCTTTCATGAATAGGATATTGGAGATTCTAACCTCAGTTTTTTTATATAGTGTTAATAATCAATTATCAAATAGATTATATTATATCTTATGGTACTTTAATATTTGTAAATCGTTGATATTTTTTTTATTTTATTTATCTCTGTATGCCTCTGCATACACTGCCATTGAAATGCATACCAAAACTTGGGCACATTTTTAACCAGGCACAGCCTGCTATTTCAATTCACTTTCCCAGAAGTTGACCGCATTAAGCAATCATGTACGGCACCCTGCAATTTAGTACCCACCGGCCGATTAATATCAAAGGGCAGGCAACATGTTTTATTACAAGAACAGTTTCTATACGACACTGTGTATTATCTTATTGTAACGTAACAAGGGACAAATCAACTACTTCTATTTAAGCCTGGCTTCAGCACTATGAGTACTTTGATTATTCAATTTCCGACATCCCTCATTTTTACCTTCATCCGACAGTTTTCAGCCTTTCTTCCAACATTTCACTTCCTTGAAATCCAGCATCCCTTTAGGGATAGCCTTTCTTTACTGCGTTTATATTGACGGGGTGTATACCCCCACCCACCCCCTTGATCTCAAAATCTCAATGAATCAAGATTACAAATCTCAGGTCTTAACACTAACTTTTTTTTTGCGTGCCCAGCAGGGCACGTGATAGTCCAAATCCATGTGCCCTGATCTCATTTTTATGTGCCCTGAAATTTTTTAGCTAAACCGCAGACGGCAAATTAAGAAATTAAAAACAAAAAATAGTTCTATATGTGCTGCTTGGGATGATGGTATCATTCTGGTCTCACAACCTTGGGGTCGTGAGTTCGAGTCCCGCCAGGGCCACTTGATATAGTTAAATGGAAGCTTAGGGTTGTAAAACCTGTCTTCAGCTATATCTATGGTTGGTAGAAATATGGGTCCGAAATATGCTTGCTAAAAAGACGTGTGTGAGAGAGAGAAGTATAAAAAAATATATAAAAAATAGTTCAACTATCAGATCAACATGAAAACTTCATTTATACATTGTATGTTTCACCATAGGGAATACAACATTGTGGATATGATGGTCCAGTTTAGCTAAAATACTGGTACTTTTTTATGCATATATATGGTGTGCCCATCAGGGCACAGGAGTCTAAGATTTGATGTGCCCTGACTTATATTTTATGTGCCCAGGACACCAGGGCACTAGCTAACGTTCAGCCCTGAATCTCAATGCAAAAGCCCTTTTCTCAAATCTCAACTAACAAATATTGATGCGACCTATCATTTGAATCTTCCCGTTTTCATGAGCCAGCTTTGATTCACGCTCAATTATCTCTACTTATTAAGGTAGAGACAGCCAGAAATCAGGTATAGATATTTGCCTAAAATATAAACGACAGTCATAAAACTCAATATTTTGATATTACAAATTACAGCAAACAATCTGTGCTATGTTAATTATTTTAAATTCTAGATCAACATAATTTGCCTTAGTTTTAGTACGTTATGATTGGCTGTACAATTTGAAAGCAGTTTCAATAACAAAATATGATACAAAGTACACATTTAAGATTTTGTTTGCAGCTTACACATTTTATAAAAAAATAAGTCATAACGTTCACCACAACGTCCCCCAAGTGATTCCTGCAACGAACACCTTACCACATTAATATAATAGTAATAATAATAGTTTATTTTTTAGAGTATCACATTCGTAAATTCACGCTCTTGATACTTAACAATGTGAATAGAAATACATAATAAAAATACATTATTAGTTCAAATGGAACATATTACATCACAGCTTTAAAAGTTGACAAGACATTAAAAGAGCTATAAAATAGAACAGAACTCTTAAGTACTGTAAATAGCTTAATTAAAACAATGACTTCAG
>CM032667.1:24591377-24605101 GCA_019095985.1 Streblospio benedicti
ACTGAATACCCCATGTAATTAAGCCCTGTGGTAAAGTGAGTTTTCTAATGGAGTGTTTCTGCTAGGCGATTTAATATTTTCAAAAAAAAACCAGGATGCACCTGCTTTTTTAAAGACAGCCGTCCTTCTACATTACTACTAGAGGGGCGATATATGAAGTTTATGAGTTTTTTTAAGGGTTTGGAAATAAATGCATGCAAAATAACATACTGAAACCCTATATGCACCTGCAACCCCCCTCCCCGCCCCAGCCCTTCTATGAACCCTACACAACCTATCATGTGATATCCATTATAACCCCTAATCAAAAGTCGAAACCTGTTAAAAAAACATCTTCAATTACCGCACAATGTCAATGTCATACAGTAGAACTCCTCTATCATTATTACATGAAGTTATAAATGTTCATATAACATATATATATATATATAAATTGAACTGTTAAATATTGTTTGTTACATATTTGTATATTTTTATCCTGAAGAGTTGTTGTTAGAACACAAAAAAGCCACGCAATGAGAAATCATTACTTTTGAACTATTTAACACAGAATAACTAGTAATACCACTTTTCTATAGTTTTTTCAATCGGCAGTTAATTCATCGCAATATCAGAGCTACAGGGCAATACCTGATAAGGCCCCGGTGCGTACCCTGCCATTGGACCTCTTCGGGTCACAGAGATATACTTTAACAAACACCTCAATGATAAAGACGTGGAGGAATTCTTGAAAGCACACGCAGTCCCTGGACTGGACAGCCTACAGGTCCCTCAATTGGATAGTGACATCCTTAAACAGGTGCGCCCCTGACATAGCAGGGAGAAATATCATATGTCTAGTTAGAAGCCTCCTGCCTCTTATGGACTCCACCATGAAATGAGTGCAAACCAAGATAGTGCATGCAATTGGGCAGCTGGCCACATTGTGGTCCACCTTGTGGATGGCCATCGATGCTGCCTGGTGGGAGCTGCGGCATTTTGAAGCGCAGTTAACTCTTATTGAAATTGCCATAACCATGGTGGGCCAGGCCTCACAGACCATCAGCTATGCGAGATATGGTGAGGTGAGTCCTGTGCTTGGGGTGAAGGATGAAGCCACAGATGCTTTAGCAGACCACCGAGTAGCCCTCCCTAAGGGTGGTGAAGTCCTTTTTGAGCAAGACTTTCAGGACCTCATGCAGTAGGAAGTATCGAGTGTGGACGATATTGCCCAACTCATAGAGCATAGAAGCACAGAATCCCACTCCCACCACCCCCCTACCAGAGGCGGAGGCCAGAAGAAGGAGCCCTTTCAAAAAGCCAAGTGCCAGTGTGGGGCTCCACACGCTGGTCTTAGTTGTGGTGGTGGAAAAGCCGGAAAACACAACAAAACAAGGTATGTTAGCGTTGCCCCCATTTCCCCTTCTATCCCTAAGTATTCCAAAGGAAAGCACACAGGTGACACTAGGCTGGTCTCCTACATTACGTGAAGGGGTAAAACCCCTTGACCCAGCCCCTCTCTTGACGTAACTGACTCTGTACAAGTCCTCTCCTTGCAAAGGAAGTGCTAGAGCTTTGTGCTCTTCTTTCCTGCAGGGGAACCCCTGCCAGAGCTGGACACCCTTAACCTCTAGGCCGTCCACTTCCCACTGGATCTAGTGGAGGGGTGCACAGCTCTGGCACTGCAGAAACTGTAGCTAACCCAGAAGTGCTAAGCATTGTGGCCGGATACCGAATGCCACACATGGGCCAGCCGCCGCGACAAATGGCTTCAATCCACACTTCAACCGTGACAAAGTGATCATGATATCCACAGTTCTGGACAAGCAGGCCTTGCGCCTGGTGTCGGATGATCCAGACCAGCTTATGGTGCACATCTTCTTGTGTCCAAAAAATAACTGCTCCTCCAGGCCGATCTTCAACCTCAATGACCTGAAGCAAGTGGTAGAGTATGCCCATTTCAATGTGGACGGCATGCACTTAGTGAAAAACATGCTCATGAAAGGCATCTTCTTCATGAAAGTCGACCTGAAGGACGCCTAGTGGTGCGTTCCAATCCACGAAGCGCACAGGAAATTCTTACGGTTTCATTGGCAACAATCTGTATGAGTTCACTTGCCTTCCCTTTGGACTGGCATCAGAACCATGCATCCACCAAGCTGCTCAAACTGGTAGTGAGCTACTTGCGCAGGGTAGGGATGCATCCGGTCATCTACATGGACAACTTACTCCTAATGAACCAGAATCCAATCCTGCCTCGTCAGGAAGGCCGCACAGTCTCATGCTCGAGGCAATTGGGTTTATTGTGAACCACAAAAAGTTATTTCCGACAGCATCTCAGGACCAAGAAATCCTGGTCTTCAGGATGCAAACGGTTCCAATGAGTGTCGCACCGCCAGACTATAAACAGCTGGAAATTATGGCCCTTTACCCAGAAACGATGGCGGTAAACAGAATGGAGTCAGTCCATCATGGCACCTTAATGTTTTAGAATGCTGATGTACAAAAAATATTTAGAAAGTTGTATTACTTGATATATTCCACATCACATAAATTACTAAATTAATCATTTCTTTGTAGGTGGTTCTTCTCATGCTGTGGCTACCATTTTTCCACCATTTAATTGAAATTCAAAATTCAAAAGTTAAGCTAAACTTAGTTTTTTCTTCTGATGAGGTCTTCATATAATAAAAAAATATTTGAAACTCAGTTAAGCTTAACTTTTGAATTTTGAATTCCAATTAAATGGTGGAAAAGATGGTAGCCACAGTACTACATCAAATAGTTCAAAAGTAATGAATTCTCATTGAGAGGTGGCCATCTTGGCGGCCATCTTGGATCTGTGACCTCAAATCATGAAAACATAATTGGAATGAACTGCTGGTCTAATTACTATTGAGAAAATGGCATTACTTGCTATTTTACATTAAATATTTCAGAAGTTATGATTTCTCATTAAATGGCGGCCATCTTAGCGGCCATCTTGGATCTGTGACCTCAGATCATAAAAACAACTTCAGAAATGAACTGCTGATGTGAAAGACTATTGAAAAAGTGGTATTACTTTCTATTCTGTGTCTAATAGTTCAACAATTATGATTTCTAATTGTGTGGCAGCCGTCTTGGACGCCATCTTGAATTTCTCAAAAGCCTCAAGGATACACGCTTGATATCCGCCAGATATGCAATAATGAGGTTCCAAGGATGTAAAATCAATCATAAAAAAAACTTTATCGACCGAGTCATGGTTAGGCTAAAATATCGGCTTTGGCACCCTGACTAGCACTGATGCTGGGAATGAAGAAGTTAGCAATGTAACACTTGTGATTCTATTGCGATTTCTATTCACCACATAAATAAATCAAACACACATCCACATCTACTATGGTTACACAATGTATCATTGCATCTGCATCTACCTTCCACTTGTTCTTATCAAAACCCGTCTGGTATTACGTAACATGACCGCATATTGATCAAACATCGGTATGTGTCCGTGTATTAGTTTCAGACAATAAAGGAAATGCTGGTGTGAGCCCAAAACAGGCCTGGCAAACTACGAATATTTCGACGTTAAATTTTCATTTGGTCGAGATAAGTGGGTTAATTCCTCGAAGGGAAGTGAGATTTGGCTCAAATAACACGGGTTTCAGAGTTAAAAGGGTCGAAATAAGCAGGTTATTTTTAGTAGCAATCAATAGTAAGTTTGAAGGGAAATTAAAATATGTTCTACTTAGGCGGGTGGTCGACTTATGCGAGCTCGAGTAAAACGGGTCCTAGGAATCTGCAGTATTATGACTTAACCCTAATCAGTACATTAGGTGTCCATTCGGACCCCAGGGGTATACTTTTTGTGACATATCTTTATTCGCTTGGTATTTCTTCTTTTCCTTTTATGTAGTTGTCACCCTATATCTTGTCTTTATCCGTACCGAAGATTATTTGATTTAGTCAAATATTAGGACGTACGTAAAAAATATTTGCTTTGGGTCCGCATGGACCCCACACCCGTTGAGAACAGAAAATGCAGGGTACACTGGAATTTTATTTTGAACGCCTTTAAGGAGACTTGCTGGAGATAAAAGAATTTGGAGGGGAAAAAATCTTAAAATGTTCTTGTGTTTTTATTTTAGTATAAAAGTACATTCATTTCCCTTTTTAAAAATATATAACACTTTAAAGGTTGCGGGAATGGAATTTGGTTTATGGACCATACAAAAGATCATACAAATACAATGAAAAATTCAGTCAATGTTAATTTTGACTGTACCGAAATTGTATACATGTTCTTTTGTATGGTCCATAAACCAAAATCTATTCTAAACCCCTGTTATACATTTAAAAGGGAAATCTTTTGTACTTTTTATACTAAAATAAAAAACAAGCACATTTTAAGAATTTTTTCATCTCCAGCAAGTCTCGTTAATGAAGTTGTCAGCTCATAGCTTCTAATTATCAAGAATGAAAATTATTTTCTTTGGTTACACAGAAGGACCAATACAAAAGCAATTTTATTGGGGTAAGCATGGACAGACACGACACAAAGGGGTCAGAGAACACAAATATGTTCAATAATTTGACCTTTTAAAATATGTATATGATAAAAACATAACTCTTTATTTGTTATCTTTATCTGACACAACAACAAACTTAATCATAGACATACATATACATATACATGGCTTCAGTACTATCAGTATTTTAATTATTTAATTTCCGACATCCCTCATTTTTTGCCTTCATCCACAGTTGCAGCGAGGTTCACTTGGGTAAAACCATCCAAGTGTCTGTTTGTACTATTAATTTTACATAATAAAATAAAACCTCATGAAGAGGTCTCAAATAATGTTAAAGTCTATATAATTGTTTCACAATTGCTTAGCGGACACTTATTTATTATATTGCGAAAGTTTTAAGCAATCGCATGCTATATACACTAAAACGAACTTAATAGGTTTATTATAATATTTCACCTATATTAATGAAATACACTGCAATATTACAGGTAATAATTATTTATTTTGATCAAAACTATATAAACCTAGGTTACAGCATAATATAGATAACATTACCTGTTAAAAACAAATCATAATGTACTCGATATTACCACTATTCGCATATACAAATTTTCAGTTTGAGATACAGTAGAGCAAATTATTCTTAGACCGGCCCATATTCTTATAAACCAAGACTGCCCCCACCCCCCCACCCTCCCCCTTATAAACCAAACACACACACCACCTACTAGGAGCGGGACGAGTACTGAAAATTGCACTCAAGTACTCGATGTATAAAACTCGACTCGTACTCAAGTACTCGATCTTTTGATTACTCACTAACTTTGTTATCATTTTTCAACCGTGAAAGACTAACAAGGGCAGGCAACATGTTTTATTACAAACAAGAACAGTTTCTATATGACACTATGTATTATCTTATTGTAACGTAACAAGGGACAAATCAACTCCTTCTATTTAAGCCTGACTTCAGTACTATCAGTACTTTGAGTTTTTATGCACACAAACACATGCTTTTGGTGCATGACCGTCTACACAACTCATGACCAAAAAAGTTCAACTTCAAAGATATCATTTCTTTATGAAATATTTTTTTAATTTATATCTTCTTTTGACACCGTATAACTTATGAATTAAATATACTATTTGTTGTTAGCAGTACAAAAGTAGGGAGTAAAAATTCAATGCATCTAATAAACATTATATAAATCAGCATGTTTTGTTCTTTCATATATTCAAAATGAAAACAAAAAAGTTTGGCTAGTGTCAGGTACAAATACGTACATTACATTAACTGTGAGTGTGAATTTTAATGGACATGCAGGGCTTAACGCTAGCCAGTGTCCTGGTGTCCTGGGGACATAAAATCTAAGTCAGGGCACATCAAATCTTAGATTCCTGTGCCCTGATGGGCTCGCCATAAAAAAGTACCAGTTATTAAATTTTTGCTAAACTCGACCATCATATCTACAATGTTGGTGTTCCCTATGGTGAAGCATACATTGTATAAATGAAGTTTTCATGTTGATCTCATAGTTTAACTATTTTTTGTTTTTTTGTTATTTTGTTTTTTATTTTGCCGTCTGCGGTTTAGCTAAAATATTTCTGGGCACATGGATTGGACCTTCACGTGCCCGGCTGGGCATGTGAAAAAATGTTAGTGTTAAGCCCTGACATGTACACAGAATTGATACTTTACATTATTTGTTTTTAACAAGGATGTTTCACGGTAATAGCGAAGTCGACTACAATTGGTAAAATAAGTAAAGTAACACTGCAGATATTCAAAACTATATTTATTTGATAACAATGCTTCACTTGTGAAATACCAATAAAACCAACAGGTGTACACAAGTCCTTCAGTGAAAGTGTGTGAAATACAAACCAACTGCCTGTTATACTTTCATTTGAAAAATGAGAAAAAATAAGAAATTTAAACATGATGGAAATGACTAAAATTTGCATTATACTTTCATTTGAAAAATGAGAAAAAATAAGAAATTTAAACATGATGGAAATGACTAAAATTTGCATTATACTTTCATTTGAAAAATGACGAAAAATAAGAAATTTAAACATGATGGAAATGACTAAAACTTGCATTTTGAAGATCATCAAATGAATCAACTATAGAATAGCAACGTTAGAATTGTTTTGTTGATTACAAAGATATCTAGTATCACCATCTCCAATATCTAGGACAGACAACAACAACAACTTTCTTTCAATTTGTCCTTGTTACGGGACTACGACTTGGAATGATCACACCTGGCAAGTACAAGTAGTAACAGTATTGTATATGACAACTTTGGGATGGACATTTGAAGCTGGGTACAATATTAAATCATGGACCCCGTTTTAAAGAGAAGTCGCACACTTTCTACTGCAGCTGCAACAACCCATTGTCTTTTTTTTTGCGCTGTAATACTGTACGACTAAACATCATCTTCACACGCAATAATCAACAGCTCTCAATAATTCAATCTTGCAATTGCTCTCGAAATAAAACTGTCTCAAATATCAACTTACTTTAAACTTGATCTAAACAAACCTTCAAAACAAATATGAGAAATGTGTATAACCTTGATAACTACATATTCATTCAACGCCATTTATAGCTCATTGTAGAGTAATTTATGATAAAGGCAGCTGCATCTACGGGCTTTGAAAAGATTTTTCATTATTAGAATGTATTAATTTTCTCAAAGCCCATTGATGCAGTTGCCTTTGATTTATGATATACATGCATTTATGTTCATTTTCAATGCCAATCATGGTCTTTAAATGGCGTATGTACATTTGTATGAATAAAATGACACTTTAACTGCATTATAATCACATGCAACAAAATAAACTGCGTTAAATTTTATACCCGATTCTCAAACATTAACAAACAAAAATATAGTAACTAGAACTTTATAAAATGTCCAATTGAATACCGATACCTGGGAGGCAGCTAAACCAAGCTACCTTTAGTTTCCGTCATTCTTTCCACGCATATGTAACATTCTTATAACATACCAATAACATTATACAAAGAATATATGTTTCTACATTAACAATAACGATCGCACACAGAATTCATCAACTCACTTGCAGTCACACATTTGCCAGCAAATTATTATCACAATTCAAATATAATAATGTTTTACTAATTGTTGGCAAACACAAACCATTACACACTGTTATATCAGCTATTTACTACAAAGGGCTTTTCATTTACAAAATAAATGGTAGTGGCGTATAACAGCAAAACACTTTCTTACAAAATAAAATACTGTTTTTCAGACTCCCATCACATGACAACCATACAACCGACAGTGTCAAACAAAAGCTGGCACCAAGAATAAATATCATAACTGAAAAACTAGAACAGTTGTTAACTTGTTAATACAAGGTCATCTAAAATTCATCTCGCATTGTACATTTTGTAATTGAATTTCAAGCATTTCCATTAAAATACATGCTTTTACAAAGAATAGATTTATAGGCAAAGCTTGAAGACAGTCTGATTAAATACAAGTATGCATTCTTGTTAACGAGACTTTCTGGAGATAAAAAATTTCTCAAAATGTGCTTGTTTTTTATTTTAGTATAAAAGTATATTCATTTCCCTTTTTAAAAATGTTTAACACTTTAGGGGTTTCGGGGATAGAATTTGGTTTATGGACCATACAAAAGATCAAGTATACAATTTCGGTACAGGCAAAATTAAAATTGACTGAATTTTTAATTGTCTTTTGTATGATCTTTTGTATGGTCCATAAACCAAATTCTTTTCCCGAAACCCCTTAAAGTGGTATACATTTTTAAAAAGGGAAATGAATGTACTTTATACTAAAAAAACACAAGAACATTTGAGATTTTTTTTTATCTCCAAATGTTTTTATCTCCAGAAAGTCTCCTTAACTAATTTCTGATTCATTTTGTCATACTATTTAAGTATTAGAGTAACAAATTAAAAAAGTATAGTGTATTGGATACGGCGCTATTTTCGTGTAAATAGATACACATTAACATCCTGGAAATTAATTAGACGGTTAAATAGAGCACATCTTATTGATAAGAATAATTATTTCACATATTGCAGAGGCATGTTGCAGTGTTTATAAAACACCACACTGTTAAAGAGTGTTCCACGCCAGATTTAAACAATAATTTACATGGTAATCAATTGGATCTTTCATCAATCAACAAAAGAATAATGAAAACAAAATGAATCAGGTGTTGCAGTTCAAATGTTTCTTCACGGTTGCTAAATAAATGCTAGTACAACAATTTTATCATTGAATCACATTTGTCGAAAGCAATATAAGTGTATTATAAGCGGATATAAATACATGTACGCATACATCATTCATGGTAAAATGAATGTGACATCTATACATTTGGCACAAATAAAGAAAAATATTAAAAAGGGGCTTAAATGATCAAAGTAACCACTGACTGCAATAATAGATTTACACACTATATTCATATTGAGAGGGGGAGATAAACCTGCATTAACATTATATACAGATCTTCATTTATATACATTGTACATGCTCTCTACAGGACAGAATGTGCAAATTTTACAAGTGATACAATTTGTTATTTTGTTAATAAATTCTGACTTCAGCAATGTGACCAAACATTTACACTGCACCTGAATACCTGGCCTTTTCTAGTCACTCGCAGTCCAACGACCTTCATTCTTAGAAAATAAAACTACTGTGGTTACACTCGTTTTAATAAGCTCATGATTCAACTAAAAATAAGTTTCATCTTTTATAAAACATATTGCTTTAACTCGTCAACGCTTTCTGACTAAACAACCTATGGCTTTGCATGCTTATACCATTCTAAGGATGTTTGACACTATTCAGATAGGTTAACTAGCTTCTAATAAAACTTGTCCTTCACAACAACGCAAACTTGTGGGCTAAATGTATATATAAAGTATTCAATGCCTGGCGTGACGATGTAAAACGATGACACTCATTCATTCATAAACCAGCGTCACCACACAAACTATGAGAGGCTCCAGCAGAACCATATTTATCAACCGTATTTTTAAGCGTGTTGAGCGATCATTCATGTGATCTTACCGGGAGATGACCCTATAAACCCATTGCCATGAATGATCTGGGACCTTTATTAATTCCATGGCACGCTGTAAAAAGCTGCTTTAACATCACTTAAATCACTAGTTTGTAAGATGTCTTAGATATGGCACGATTATAAAAATTCCGCATTAAAGCCTTTCATAGAGAGTGGGATGAACAATCCATTTGAATCACATCATTCAGCCTCTATCACAACTTATGTCGCTAACCGTAAGAAATAGTCACATAATTAGCTGTTTGTATACGATAATAGTAACATTATTTACATATACTTACATAGTTTACAAAAGTTATTGGACCATTTCAATATACAGTTATATATTCCCACTTTTCACAATTATATCTCTGCATCTCATGTTCTACATAATTGTTGATAGATTTCACACCATCTCCTGTTTAGGACGACGTGAGTATATAATGGTCTGAAAACCATACACAGAGTATTTATCATCCTTGCTAGTTATTGTGAACAGCAAATTCAGCATCCTTCCAAGATCTACTCCCAGAGTAGCACTGTTCTAATCATACCCACGTATTAGTACTATTCAATATTATCAACCCACTAAGTCTTAAAAAATACTTTAAAATAATCTCAGTATTTTCAGTCCAGTTGTAGATATCACTATTTAATTTCATTCCCGATATTGGCTTGAGTATGTTTTAAGTTCTCAGAAAACACCGAGAAAAACTGCTATTTAATGGGTTCACTTTTTTGTGCCAATGATGGCAATTGTTGTCATAGCAACATCAAGCCTTTTAAACTGTATGTTTGATTTTTTTTTCTAAATCTGCTAAAACTAAGTTTTTAATTAATGTTCCTAGATCGATATTTCATCAAACAATCCTTAAAAATATTCACATTCTTCCTCCATGTATCATTTGGACTTTTCACAACCCGAATGAGACGGCAAAAACTTTCTTGCCATTGCACAATTTACCCAACAAGCCTTTGAGTCTCCTCATCACACGGCCATCACAAATGCTGTGTGTTTCTTCCACCTTCCCATCGTTTGTTAAAAAAACCACCCTGCTTATTTGACTACATGCCCAGTGGCCTCTTGTTACCCATTGGCAAACATTTCTTCACGATACGTATCACAGATATAAAGTAAAGATTCATATTTACGATCCAACTACATTCACGTATATGTTGAGACTTTCTTCGGAACTGATGACGTCATCCTGCAAGGAATATCCTGTCGAAAATCAATAACGAAGATGACAGCCTCAAGATATAACTATCCAGTTGGATTGTAAACACGAATCTTCATTCTACATCTCATCCCCCGTCACTGGCTACACCATAACACCGACACTGTCGAAAATCTGAAGATGTTGTCGTGATATGACGCCAACAAAAGTCTCAACACATAACTATCCAGTTAGATTGTAACCACGAATCTTCACTCTACATCTGCCCCCCAGCCTCTATCTACGGCGCGGGCGTTGTCGTCGTCGCTGCTGCTGTCCTCGTGGAAGCCGTCGAGGCTGACGTCGCTGAGCAGCCCCTGTCGCTGGGCGTGCTCGATGAGCGCGAGGTGGACGAAGACGTACTGCTCCGGCATCTGGATGGAGAATGCTCGCTGGGCGCGGAGTCGCCGCACCGTGCGCTCCACCTCCACCGTCCCCACGTCATCGAGGCGACGCGTCAGGATGTCCATCGTGATGAACGTGCCTGGGGGGGAGAGAGAGGGGGACTATTGTAAATTTTTATATTTTTATTATTTTTTTTTTATTAATTATTTATTTTATTTTTTTTGTATCATTTATTTATTATTTTTTTCTATTTATTTTTTATTTATTTATCTATTTTTTTATTAATTCATTTGTTAATTTTTTATCTTTATTTTTTATTTATTTTTTTTTTTTATCATTCATTCATTCATTTTATTTGTTTAAATAAAATTTATTTTTTTTTTTTTATTTATTTATTTTTAATTTATTATTTATTTATTTATTTATTTAATTATTTATTTTATTTATTTATTTTTTTATTCATTTTTTTTGTTCATTTTATTTTCATTTATTTTTTTATTTTTTTTTTTTTATTTTATTTTTTTTATTATTTATTTATCTTTATTCATTTATTTATTTATTTTATTCATTTATTTTTTATCATTTATTTATTTATTTTATTCATTTATTTTTTATTATTTATTTATTTATTCATTCAATTTATTTTTTTTTTTTTTTTTTATTATTTTTTATTTATATTTTTTTATCTGTTTATTTTCTATTTATTTTCTATTTATTTATTATTTTTTTATTATTTATTTATTTAATTCATTATTTAATTTATTTTATTTTCTTTTTTTTTCTATTTATTTATTTCATAGAATACATATATAATCAATACATGCATTAGAGTCCATATAAAACAATATAATAAAAATATACATATACATAGATATAAAATAGTAGCACCACACCTCATATATTACATGTAAATTAAAAACTCACATCATGAGTGGTTAATTGACTAGACAAAATGTAGTTTGTTGCCATCTTTTAAAAAGATAAGAACTAAAATGTTTGCATATGATTTAATTTGCGAATTAGTGGCTAGTTGCAAAAACACAAACTTAAATAGTCAGCAAGCATTATCAGAATATGTAAAGTAGGTCCAGAATGGACCAAAATAAAAAAATTAAATAGTCACAAAATAATTTATAGATGAAAATCGCAAAATTTAATAGCCACGAAATATTCTAGTTTTAGAGTATTAGCTGATTTTGTTCACTTCCTGAAGAAAGCGCTATAAAATTTGCATACTTCAAGGGTTTTAAGGTATGCTGAACATTTCAGTCCGAGTTTACAAGCGATCTGAGCAGCCCTTCATGCTCAAAATTCAAGATGGCCGCCAAGATGGCTGCTCAATGTGCTAAAATTGTCATAAAACTCACTTAACGAGGCTTTATGGAGATAAAAAAATCTCAAAATGTGCTTGTTTTTTATTTTAGTATAAAAGTACATCTTTTCCCTTTTTAAAAATGTATGGGGGTCTCGGGAATAGAATTTGGTTTATGGACCATACAAAAGATCATGTATACAATTTCGGTACAGGAAAAATTAACATTGACTGAATTTTTATTGTCTTTTGTATGATCTTTTTGAGAATTTTTTCATCTCCGAAAAGTCTCTTAAAAAGTATCCTGTGAGTTCGAAAACGTTTAAAATTAAATTCTCAGTTTAGACTAAATTTTGATATATGTGTTTTGATTTTATTTTGACAAGTACTAGCCCTAGAAAAAGAAAAAAATGAATAAGAACAATAATATGTCATAAAATCCCCGGCGACCCTTTTCCCCTCTCTATACCTGTGCGTCCGATGCCGGCGGAGCAGTGTATGACGATGGGCGGTCCGTTGCGGTGTCCGCTCCACGCGCCTGTCTCCGTTGCCGCGGCGACGCGTTGTGCTGTCGGTCGCGCACGTGGAACATGAAGTCGAGGAAGGCGGCGGACGCAGGGACGCCGTAGTCCGGCCACGACACGAACTGGAAGTGGGTCACCTCGCGCGACTCACGCGTCTGGAAACAGCAATGTGTATTAAACAAGGCGACTCAGCACAGTCATAACACTGCGACTCATATAACCAGGGTGAGGATTAGGTGGAAAAGTGCTACTCGTCACCAGGACAAGTAATCTTCAAATATCTACTTGTCCTGAAAAAATGTACTCGTCCTCCTTGCACAAACTCTATATCTGTATGACAAATTATACAGAATTGCTCCTCATCAAAAGGACGAGTTACTAAAACTTTGTACTCGTCCTCTACAAGTACGCCTTGATACTATTATTAGGCTACTAGCCTCGCACCCTTAATCACAATCATAACCTACTTATGCTACCGATTATTACAAAGCAGTCATCTAGCCACGTGAGCCATGCACATCTAGATACCTGTGTCTTACTGTCTACTACATTGGGCGTAATCTGAGCCACTTCTTTTACAATATAACACTGCGACTCATATAACACTGTGTAGTTGTTTTGTAGCATGTGGTCTCATTTATAGTTTTGTTGTTGTTTTCTGCTACGTTTGAAGTTTAAAAAATCCAAAAAAATCTAAAGTTGTGTAATCCTTTTATTTATTTAAACTGTTTTCAAGACTGCAGTCTCCTTT
>CM032667.1:24614749-24699614 GCA_019095985.1 Streblospio benedicti
TTCTTTTTTAAAATTGATTTTACCAAAAATGGCTCAAAGAACTTTCTGCGGTTGAAAATGATTTTCTTGCTGCTAAGTAAAATTGAAACGAAAAATGCCAAAAATTTGGCTTTCAGAAACAAAAATTAATTGAAGTTTTCCCAAAATCAAATCACTTTGAGGAAAGTGCTTCATACCAAGTTGGTAAATTAGAATCGTTAAATCATAAAAGTTTTAGCTTTAGGGCCCACATAATGAAAAGGGTTAAAAGAGGCCAAGAACCACAATGTTAGGGGGGCTTCTTTTTCCACTTTTGAGGCTATAAATTTTTCCAATAAAAATTCCCCCTTTTTAGAATTCTGCTAAATTTATTTATAATTCCAATAAAAAACTAATAAATAAAGATTCTATTCTGTCATAATTTGGCCATAAAAGAGAAAATGTCACAGATTTTGAGGCAAAATAGTTTTAACACTTTTGCCCTAATTCAAAATTGAATGGTTTTTTTTTAGTAAATCAACCAGTTTAGTTAAGTCTAGTTTAAACATAAATTTCTATTTTATCATGATTAGTTTGGATTAAAAAAGAATTGTCAAAACACGTTGAGCAATTTAGAGCAGGAAATCATTAGCATTTACTGATGGAATTTGTGTGATTCAAGCGACCCTGTGCTCTGTGAGCACTTTTGATCAGTGGTTGTAGCATTAATGACATATGTCCTTGCTGACCCTACATTTTCACTGTATATTTTGAATAATAGACACGGTCAATTTCCACGAATCGGCTACACTTCAGAGCCTGAGGATATTCTACTATTCTACACAGAGATGCCTTTGAACAAAAATAAAAGGCAAGGTCAGTTTCCATGAATCGCTAAATCAACAATAGTTCTTGCTATACCTGTATGTCGCCATGACATACAAATTCTCAATCTCTGATTTGACTTCTAGTTGAATGAAAATGGTGGAATATCTATTGGTTTAAAAATGATCTATATATAAATACTCAAAGGGGTGTGTGTGTCCCCTTGCCTATCGTGCCATCAGCATTTATTTGGTGCCTGTTGCCTCAGTAGGACCCAAGCCTACTAGTAATGTATAATGAAAAATCCATATCCAATATGATGTCTGCATTGTATATCTAATTTCCTGTATTTGAAAACTATTTATAAACTATTTGAAATAATTATGCTTGAATAGATATATTGAGTGCATTGTTATGTATGATATGTATATTCATAGTGATATAAAATAGTTACTGAAAAAAAATGTGTTATTTCATTACATAAATCTTTCATTTTGAAAATTTTGTTTGGTATAGTTTAATCGAGTGATCATATAGTTTAGTCTAGTTTGTTCATAACATCTGCCGAGTCAATTTAGTTTCGTTTAGTTTAATCAAGAAAATTGTCATTTAGTTTAGTTTATCACTACTTTATCACAAACCATTTAGTCACCCCAACTCTGACTATTAGGTCAAATAAAGTGGCCTAATTTTCTATAGCGACCTGATTTCAGGTCTATGAAGACAGAGAAAAAGTAATAAAAAACACAGTGCATTTCCACATTAGAAAATAGAAATGTGCTTTTATAGGTCAAATAAAAATAAAGTGGTCTACTATTCTATAGCGACCTGATTTCAGGTCTATGAAGCCAGGGAAACAGTAATAAAAAAAAAACACAGTGCATTTGCACATTAGAAAATAGAATAGAAATGTATAGTAGAACTTCCAATTAAGACCACCTCTCTATTGAGACCACCGCTATGACAAGACCACTTTTCACGGTCCCAAACCTTCATAAATCTACCAAAATGAACCTCTGCATAAAGACCACCTAACACTGCTCCCAAAGGTGGTCCTAATAGAAAGGTTCTTCAGTACAGTAGAAACTCTAATCAAGGCACTACCTCTCTATTGAGACTACCTCTGTAACAAGACCATTTTTCATGGTCC
Organism: Streblospio benedicti; assembly: GCA_019095985.1. Taxonomy (NCBI): domain Eukaryota; kingdom Metazoa; phylum Annelida; class Polychaeta; order Spionida; family Spionidae; genus Streblospio; species Streblospio benedicti. The sequence continues at coordinate 24,616,683 of CM032667.1, forward strand.
CAAACCTTCATAAAGCTGCCAAACTGAAACTCTGTATAGAGACCACCTCTCTATTGAGACCACCTAACACTGGTCCCAAAGGTGGTCCTAATAGAGGGTCTACTGTACATCTATCGCTGGTTACTTCTCTATGGCGTTAATAACATTGAATATGGTAATAAAAAAAACAAGACAAAGCACGTACTTCTCTATGGCGACGTCGAGCTGGAACACGAGTCCCCTGAGCGTGTCCTGGTGGGTGGAGACCGCGTAAACAGCGCGATCACCGCCCCGTGGTTGTCTCGGCCCGGCTACAGAACAAAACGCAGAGTGAACAGAGCGATCACCGGCCCGTGGTTGTCTCGGCCCGGCTACAGAACAAAACACAGCATCATGAGGTTTCCAGGTTTTGGGAAAAGGAGGTGGGGTGCGGACTTATAGCAGCGTGGGAAATGGCTACCTGCCCAGTGGCCAGAGGCTGGCAAGTTTACTATTGAGCCTGCAAGTCTTCAGACTTACCTGCCCTGTCTGGCAATTTTATGACCCCGTAGTTTAACATACTTTTGTCATGATATCAAATATAATCTCCAAGTCTGCCAAATGGCTCACTTTTTAAATCTACATGAAGAAATTTCCGAGGTGGAATGCTCACGGACCCCCCTAGACATTGAGTGCAGTTGGCAGGGCTGGTAAGATTTCACTAGGGCCTGTAAGTTTTTCACCTTACCAGCCTTGGTGTGACTAGTACCTATTTTGGAGAAGTTTCCCACACTGCTTATGGGATATCATGGGTTTTTATCACTCTGAGTATCAGATTTCCTGAAGAGACCTCTGACACATAACTATTCTCATTAAAAATTCTGACCAATCACAGTCTGTTAATCTATAATCATGATTGGCAGGTGATGAATATAAATGAGGTCAAGTGACCAATCACAACTGAGTATCAGATGGGTGTGGCGGGTTCAACCAATATTTAAACAGGTCACATGAATTATGTTAATCCATTCTCAGGCGAAACATTTCAGAGGTCAATTTGCTTCACATCTGATACTCAGAGTGGTGTTTATGGACATGCCAAAAAGCCGATGAAAATGAAGTATTTGGTGGGAAAAGGGGGGGGGAGGGACGCCCGCCCCCGGCTCAGAACTGCCTTTGAATGAGGCTGGGTATGTGGATGATGTTGAAATGTATGTATTCAATGCATTTTATGCTGGCATGCTCTATTTTTCTAACTGAATTGAAGTAAGGTGTGTAATAAAATCAATGGCATAAAAATCTAGAAAAGGTACGTTGCATTTTGACAAAATTTACCAGCTTTTTTGATAGGTTTAATTGATAATGCAAGAGTTTTAATGCACGGAAGTCCAGGTACTTACGAACAAGGGTGAGATAAGATTTCAAGGCCCCAAATACGGGGATGTTGGTCCCCAGCTGTTGTCGCCACAACCTCTGAATCTCAATGACGAGTCAAGGACGTAAACAAGTATGTCACGGGCGGTAAGTGACATAACTACGTAGGAAAGTGCGAGACCGAGACGTACCTAGCCTAATGCCTGTGTCAATTAGTAACTTAATTAGCCTAACTACGCTGGGGTGAATGCTACAATTCACCCCACGAGGACGGCCATGTCTACTCTGGCTTTGCTCACAATAACAGATATTAGTTTAGCTCACCAATATCATATATACACTTTTTCAACTAACTTTTGAGCTTATTTTAAGCATACATGATAGCTTCCAGGATGTGACGAAGATCCGAGAGGATCGAAAGCTATCATGTATGCTTAAAACAAGCTCAAAAGTTGGTTGAAAAAGTGTATATATGATTACAAACTTGAGCAGGTGAGTATTCAACATGGACTCACCAATATCGTGAACTTCTCCGTGAGCAGCTCGCGCTTGACAGCGTCATCAATCGGGTTGACCGTGTCGAGACCTTCTCGCTGCCGCATGTCCTACAAACAAATGTAAACAAGTAGTCGTCGGGAACGCCGTAAATCTCCCCTTCCCCGATCAGGCCATTTTTGAAAAGTAGGCCAAAGTACTCAAATATCAAATCACGTGAGGAGAGTGATATAGTCCTACAAAATGTCAAGTTTGGTGATGATAGGTCATAAAGTCTTCCCAGGAGACAAATAAACACAAATTCGTAATAATATGTACAAGTTTTATAGTTTCCTATTCATACGCTTAGTCGACTTAACATCAGTTACACCAGGTCATTGGCAGCCTTCTTGTCACACTATATCTTTTTCAACTCCCGGGGAGCATACAGCACATCGCTACCGTAGCGCAGATGTGCTAATCATTCACATTAGCGTTCACTTGCTTGACCTGTACCTATTTTACGTGTAGGTAGCATGGAGCAGTGTGCAACTTGTTAGAGGTAAGTTTACTCAACACACACCAACAGACCCGACCGGGAATCAAACCCACAACCTCCTGGTCATGAGTCCAACTCCCTATCCATTCGGCCGGAGTTCACAGATTTTAAACTATGGCTGAAAATAATGCAAGGAAACTAGAACTTTCTAAAAAGATGAAAATTATAACAGAATCACAGGATCATTTACAAGGTTTGGGTGGAGATCTATGAAATGCTAAATGTAAGAAATGTACAGGTTTTGTAGCATAATATAAATATAGTAGGGATAATTATATAGGGATAAGACCATATTTATTTTGGTTTCTGCAGCATCTTGTTATAAGAGTGTTTCAAATGTCGCAATGACTATTTAAATATTGAAGTTATAGAAAGTTTTTTTTTTACTATACATGTAAAAAACACTGTTTTCCGTCATGCTGAGTAATGCTTCCAGCTCCAGGCAGCAAATATCCTTTGAAAGTGGATTCTTTTTTTAAATAACACAAATTAACTAGCAATTTTTCACCTATCAAACAAAACTATGCATCATTAAGTGCCATTAACAAAGCCCAAGGAAATTTCTTTATTAATTTCTGGAATCAACATATACCCGGTACGAAAATACTTTTATTTTCGCTTTTGATAATGATTTCCAAGAGAATCGATCTATTTTCGTATTTTAAGAATTAATAAACAGCTTTGGCTCTCATTAACACCTCATAATACATAGTATTACATAACTATAATTGAATTTCAGATAATAACTTAATTACTTAAATGAATGGACGTACACGGTTTCTGTTGTAAACATTAGAAGAATGGAAACGAAGCTGGTTCAATCATTTTGGACTCATGAGGACAGTTCAACGTTAGAAATTTATCAGTTTGGTTTAGCAGAATTTTAAATGAAGTAAAGGTTCTAAACTGCAATACCTGACATGATCACAATATGTTGTACAAGTTAAATATCTTATAATAAAAACACACGCTGTGTTCAACATTTAAATGTTACATGTTAAATATCCTTTTGATCATAAAATACAGAGAACATGTAATAAATAGATTAGAAATATATATGAAAGTTCATTTAGGTGTATCAAATTTAAGGAAAGTATCCAAGTAAATCATTTCTCTAAAGATTTGGCAGGATATGAGCAAGTAGCCTATTGATATAATACATAATGTATATCATATATATATATATATATATATGTATATAACATGTCAATGCAGCGTGACCCTGATCTCACTCAACAGGGCTCAAATACATACTTTGGTATCTATATTCAATAGCATGTTTGATTTGAACATAAAGGGGACACAAATTGAAGTGTTGGCACCTTCAGAGAATGTCACCATTGGGAAGTTGGGAGCATTTTAACAAACCCCGTTTTAGAGGAAAGTCAATTACACAATAAACAAGGAATTGTTTGGGGACCACAAGTCCCCCCCCCCTTGCCCCTCCCCCTATATAAGAAAACATATGAAGTTTGCCCCAAAATATATTACGATAAAAAACACAAAACTATACAGTCTTGCCAATGCATTTTATGTTCATATCAAATGATTAGATGATATATTTACATATATATGATGAAATGATGACTTGAGTTCAGAATAATTAAATATTAGCAAATAATCTCATGCTTATGAAAGCAAAAATGAAAATGAAGGCAAATCATTCATTTTCAAACTTCTCTCACTAGGAAACACATATATATGAATCATTCATTATAAATCAGTTTAAAAAATCATAAAATTCATTATCTCAATAAAAGTTGCAATTTCTAGCACAAACATTGGAATATTCTAGTATATCCTCTTACATTCATGTCCTGCCTTACATATCATATACAGTACAACCTCCACTTAAGACCACCTCTCTATTGAGAGCACCTCTATAATGAGACCACTTTTCAGAGGGGGTCATATAGCACAAATGTGATCGTTGATTTGAGCGTGAATTGTGAATTGCCTGTATTTAAGTGCATGAAATGTGATGGGACATATTATTTGTGACTGGTGATCTGCTCATTACAAAGGCTGTGATTGGTGATTTGCCCTAAATCTTGAGCGTGAATTGTCTGTATTTAAGTGTGTGGAATGTGATGAAAATGTGATGCAACCTATTCAATTATAATTCCTGGGGATTAGTGAAAGACACTGAAATGTATTGGTGACTGGTGATTTAGGGAAAAAATGTTGGTGAATGGATTTTCACCAAGGCTATATACCCCCCCTTCTCCCCCTTTTCATGGTCCCAAACTTTCATAAAGCTACCAGAATGAACCTCTGTATAGAGACCACCTCTCTATTGAGACCACCTAACGCTGGTCCCCAAAGTGGTCCCAATAGAGAGGTTCTACTTACATCATGTGAGAAGTATAAATTGACAGCTCTGTTGACGTCAAACTTTCTTGCCATAAGAAACTTGACTGCGGTGTTGTACGGAATCGGGCCATTGTTCGTATCTTTTGTGCCAACAGTTTCCAGGAATTCCTTCACCAACTAAAATTGAAAAAAGAAACAGTCGATTTCTCATTAAAACAAACAACCAATATGTTGTTTCTGATGATATGTTTCTGATATCCAATGTTCATACCGAGGAGATTGAGTGAAAAATGATACAAGGATGGAGGAGCTGAAAAATGAATTGAAGATTATAATAATTCATAGCTCGGATGCTCACAGACCACATTGTCACACAACAAACAAGGCCACAAAAACTTTGGTATTAGAGTGAAGAATCATCTATCCTGGTATATGTACATAAATATACAGTTTATTACCAATGGATGTTTGTACTATTGACAGTCTGAGGAAGCCCAAAATTATGGGTGAAAGCTTACAACGTTTTTCTTGTTGGTTTAAAGTAATAAATTGAATATCTAAAAACTTTCCACATAAAACAAGCTAAATCCTGCCAGTTTGATCAAGATAGACATTTCTGAAGCTATCAGTGCCACACATGAATGTGGACATACACATCGGTCCTAATATTCCAGGAACTTACTATGAATAGCCGACAGCCAAAATGTTCAGCTAAGATATCAAACGTCAGATGTTCGATTTTACATTGCCAAGTAAGAAAAAACGAGGATTGAATTTCTTTTTGACGTTAGTCTAACCCAAACATGTTTTTCCACATTACATGAAAGCCATAACTGGGTTGCCCACGGGTTGATATGAACATCGACTTGTAAAGGCAGCAGTGTGAGTAATCAATCACCGAAAACCGACGATGGGACATGCATTGCTGTTGTTTCTAAACATTTGAATCAATTATAATTCTATTTTACTCTCAATGTTATTGCAAGCAAGTTCCTACCACTGTATTGACATAGCTGAAGACACAGCTTCCATTTGACTATATCAAGTGGCCCTGACGGGACTCAAACTCACGACCCCAAGGTTGTGAGACCAGAATGATACCATCATCCCAAGTAGCTGGCTGTTAAAAGGTTACACGGACGAACCGATGTCTCTGTAACCCCCAGTGCCTACATACTTGGTCAGTTATCATCTCAACCCAGAGGTTGTGGGTTCGAATCCCACCTTAGGACGGAAATTTTTTTCACAGCACTGACGATCGTGTGGGCGCGCTACCTTGACTAGGTGGACATCCCTGGTGGGTGAGCCGGGGGGAACCTCGGGAGTGGGCCCGAGTAACGGCTGGGGCTGGGAGGAGTTCACCGAGAGACGCTGGATCTCCACCTCCTCCAGACCGATGTTGCCATTGAGCCGACACGAACAGATCATCGTGGAATCAGCCGAGAAGTTCTGATTTACAATATCAGCGGGAAGCACCGACATAATAACGCAGTAGTCAGCGTCCAAAAGCAGCCAGGTTGTGGGATACTTAGTCTAATTTGTTTATTATCGTCACATTATCCTATAACATTCTCACTTAAGGAATTTCAAAACCTTTCTTTCAAAGTAGTCATATGTAAAGTGCATAGGACGCACAAATCAAAAACACATTTCAATAACACTTGATTTTCCGTCTGTGAGCTCTGAATTCACAGAATTCTGTTTTATGTCAATTCTGCAGATTTCATACACATCCAAATGGCAGGCAAGTCCCAAGAAAACACTAAGATATGCATTATCACGAATCATGTCATTATTCCACTTAAAAACTGTCTTTCGGCTGCTTCCTGGAAATCCAAATGTTGTTTATCATAAATTACATACACTAAAAGGAGCCCATTCACATTCAAGTCACTAAAAAAATGCATCACACTATTCCCATGTGAATCTACTCATCATAGAACTTTCATCCAGACATAACACTATTCCCGTAGAGTATATTTTTCTGCTCATGAATTCATTGAACACAGATACACCGAGATGCATCTCAAACCGCAGCCTCCTTCCCTTAAATGTCCACAGCCATATTTGGCCGAGGCAGATGCAACTGTAGCGCGGCGTTCGCTGCTCACAGTATAAATATAAACCATCGATTGTGCAGCAGCAAAAAGTCGTCTGCTGCGAGTAATGGGGGGAGCAGAGTCAGATGTCGTCTGGTACTGAGGACGAGCAACTCACACTGTCAGGGTTGTTACCTGATTGAGAAAATACAATCCCCCATCGACTTTTTTCTTGACTATATAACTGTACTAAGGTTCAATGAACAATAAGACACTTATTATAGTCTGTCTTTTTATTGTTTAGAATATTAACATAGCAGTTTTTGAGAATATGTTGTGCATATGGTATGTGCTAATATGCACCTTGACCTCTTTAGAAAATATTCCGTATGCGAAACACGTCAAGACCGTACGTATGACATACCAATAAAGGGGTAAAGTACACCAGGATGTAAACAGTAGTCAAAAAAGAGGAGGAATTTGATTATTACATTTTAAATACATGATTCATAGCTATAATAGCATACTTAATGGCCTAACTCCCCTCACCAAATTTGCACTATTATAAAAAGATGTTACTTTTATGGAAATCCGTTTTGGTTAAAGGAAGTTATGCGACAAAATGTGTGTATGGACGATTAAAGTACAATCTATAGTTACTCTGAAAAGAAAGATGCGGTTGCCATATGAATGGAAATAAATAATTGATCACAAGTTCTATTCAAATGCATGAGATCTGACAATCTTTATATTTCAATGGCAGATTCATTAAATCTTATCATTCAGGGATAGTAGATATAATTAATTGCATGTTTTATCATTGAAATGATCAGTGCATCCTTACCAAAGTGGCAAAACCCACAGTGCCACACACACAAGCTCACGTTTGGCAGACAACAAATAGCTATTGTTCCAATGCATTTTAAAAAGAGATATTAAAACCCATTGTCTTGTTTTTGCCACGCGGCTGATTTTCCATTTGCCAGAATGATGCGAGGGCACAAGGTGCTGCTTGAATGACCTTTCTGTAGGGCCAAACCCAGTGCTGTACGGCACACAAACAAATTACTCATCTTAGCACACCTTTAATTAAAGGCAATAAAGCCCTTTGATCTTTTCATTATTCATGCTGACATTGCAGTTATTAAAGGCTTCAAAATGACTTCGCTCTTACTTACAGTAATTTTATTAGATCACACTGTGTGATCTCTTTGTTAATTATACATTATGTTAATTGATTATTTAGGTCTTCTTTACTTCATCACATTAGGAGTAGTTTTAATAGTTTTAACTCAGCGGAAAAATTGATCTGTTGTACCAGCCACGAGGCAGCCCCGGCTAGCTTCTACCGTCACAGCACTTTCACACTAAACCTATCAATCAGCTCATTAATGTTACGCTTTAAAAGGAAATCAAAATGGAAAAAGGCTGCGCTATTGACTCAAAATTGAATCACTCTATTTTATGAGCTATTGTTTGCAGTCAACTTGGTTTCATTATCTTGTAAACAATTGATCACATGAATATTAAGGCCCTACTTATAAATTAGTTTTGTTTTTGTTTAATCTACTAGCGGCAGCCAATATATGGCGGCATTTTCCACTTTAAATTTGAGGCCTCATATATTCTCATCACCTTGCATAAACCATGACATGTGATACATAGTAGGAATCGTCTTGCTACTTAACGCCATCTTTTCTTTGAAACTCAAATGAAAATAGGAACCAGGTTCCCAACAGTGCAATAACCCATAATAATTGAGCCTCCCAGACTTGGTATTTTCAGTTCTTTTTTCTGTGAAACGCATTTGATAGACTCTATGATTTCAACCCTCGATATGGTAAGCACAGGTATATATCTGACACAGTGTGGCACACATGATCAAGGCTCTAAAATTCAGTTCCAGGAAACGGTTCTACTTTGCCCAGTTATAGAGCTCGCACCTGCTGATCGCATGATGTTTTGTTTATAATTAACATATCTGGAGAAATCCAGCTTATGCATATGCTTAGCATATGTGAACTTTAAACAACTGGATATGTCCTAATTAGGAATGGGACAAAGCTTTGAAGCTTCGAAGGTTCGTTCGGCTACCCCAACCTTCGAAGCTGATTTCCATCATCGAACGTTCGGTATCATACTAACTTGCTTTTATTTTCACCTATTTTTGGCATAAAGTCAGGTGACCATAGTACTAGCATGTTTTGTCTGCCCAATTAGATAATACTTAATAATCACTTACTCATGCAAACTTGACCACAACACCTGGCAGCACTTGTACCTGGTCAGCATGCAGCATCTTAAAAGACCTTAACTAATCATGAACTGATTGCCTTGTGATAGAAAGTTCAGCAAGTGGCTCACTGTGCAGGGTTTATTGCCAATTAGCTAACTGTATAGGTTAGACATTTAAAAAACCCTGGTCATTTAAGGTCACTGGTTACTGTGAAAATGAAAGTTACTAAGGTCACTTGACCTTGTTATAAATTGTTGAATCAACTGGAACTTGCACTTATGCAATGTCAGCAAACAAGGAATACAGGTGATGCTAATAAAGTCACACAATGTCTTTGACTTAACTGTATGTATGAACTCTAACTTGCACAGGTTAAAGGTCAAAACGGGGTCATACAACTTGTTACCAAGATTTATGTGGCTCATTCTGCTCCCATTCAACCCGTTTATCTGGATGTTCTATGTTCAATATTTACTTACTTACTTATTAACGAATGTTCGAACCTTCGTTCGTTAAAGTGTCCTGAAGGTTCGAAGGGTAAACCCTACCGAAGGTAACACCTCTAGTACTTATGTACTTTAATATGTAGATGTTTTTATGGTGTGCATTTTTGTGCATACCTGAATGGTGTGTTTAGATGTCATAGATCGGGTGATTTCTTTGCCGTCAAGAGTGATTTCCAGAGAACGAGTGCATAAATATGCATACTTAATTGTCACACATTATTAGTCCTGGCACCAGCATTAAGCAATTTTCAAAGGGCCACCGTCGATCAACTGCTTTTAATTATGAGATCACAATATGTGATCCTTTGTTAATTATTCGTTAAGCTAATCAGTCATTTAAGACTTCTTTACCTTTTCACAATAGGTGTTTGATAGTTTAAACTTGGTCAAAGTATTGATGTTTTTTAATAGCAGAGAAATTTAAAAGTGTGGGTTTTCAACTGCCACGAGGCAGGGCCAGCTAGCATCTACCAAGCGTCTCCCTTCCGAAGATTGTTGGTGTTGGTTTGTACAAACAGGCAACAAAGCTATGATTATCAACCCTAGTCTAGATTGCCTTGCACAGATATGTGGCAGTATCCAGAGCTAGGATTAGCCACTCGCATTGACTAGTAAAACCTCGTGGAGGACAAGTAAGAAGTTTTAGCAGACGAGTAGCCATTCTGGTCAATTTGGCATACAGGTTAGAGTTTGTGCAAGGAGGACAAGTACGTTTTTTGCAGGACAAATATTTGAGGGTTACTCGTCCTGTTGACGATTAGCATTTTTCTACCTAATCCTGACCCTGAATATCCCGGCAGATGGGAGATTGAGGCTATCACCAAGGACGCGGTTCTTTCAAACCAATGAGAAACTAGGACATCCTAAATAATGAGATATGCAAATAACGCAGGAAGATATCAGCAGAAAGTGTAATATTTTTAACAATAATTGATTCTCTTACGATGAGCTATCCAACAAGAATTCACATATTGGACCAATCTTAAAGCAATTAAGAGTTCATAGAATAAAGGATATTACTCAGATGATGTGCATTGCTTGAGAAAAGTAATGCGTTCGAGCAATTGTTGCCGAAGTTGAAATTTGAGACAATTAAAACAACTTAGAAAATCGTGTCTCTAACCATTTATTTTGAATGCAGATTGCCGATGATCTATCATTTGAGAGAAATTACAGGCAAAAAAAACATTATCATTTTACTATCTGTAAAAAATAAGAATGGGTATGCGATTCTGAATGTACATGTCAATTTACGTAAAGAAATAATCAATTATGGAGGCCCTAGAAAAGTTATTATCTTGGACCTAAACCTGTCAAAGCAGCTTCGTTCGTGAACGTTTTCTCCCCTATAAAATCAGCTGAATCGACGGTTATTAATAGGTTAAACAATAATCATAGACACTTGACAGTTCCCAATATTGCATTCTATATTGCATTTTGAGCATTTTGTTCTTAGGCGTATTTACAATAATGTGTATATCATTGTAGATAAGTTAAATTTTATAAGTGACAGGCCGCTTTACGAGTTTCGTTGGAACTAAGCACAATGTTAAACTTTCCCTACGTGCCAAAACATCTGTTCGAAATGATAAACGAAAGAATTTGTGATATTTTGAAGACATAATCAATGCAACCACAGAATACCATAAGTGTTGTCTGCTAATAATTCTATCATTAGGACGCTGTGCTATAGTCCAATTTTTTCAAATGTGCACACAGGTAGATAAGACATGGGCTCAAACTAGTCTAATGGCAGCTAATTCAAACAATGGAGTGGACGAACACAACACGTTCGTATGTTTCTGTTTTAATACAACGTGGTTACAGCAGTAAGCAACCAACAAAGCATGTGTTTTAATTGCTATTATCGCAAAATATAACTTTATGGATTGTGCAAATATGACTCAAAGATGGCTGCCAAACCAGTCTGTGAATTTTCATTATTTACAATCGTTTTTCTCACCTATTTGTGCAAATTATGTACAAATGATGCCATCAAAATTAAATGACTACCAATACCAACTTTCATCGCATCCTACATAACATTACCAAATACATTTTGTATCACCATGAAATTGTCCAATTTCTTAAGACATTTTTTAAATATATTAGGAAGACAGGGGGTGCCATTTTGAATGGAATTTGGTTTTCCGTCATGAAGAACGTTTCGTCGTGACGAAACGCCCCGCATTTTGCAAGCTGTTCTGTCATGGTAATGTCATGACGGAAAAGCCTATCTTATTATATGTCATCATTTGCTATAACATGAGCTGTCACTTATTTTAAGGCTTTGCCTTATCCTTATACATTATGCTATAACGTGAGCGGTCGCTTATTTTAAGCCTTTGCCTTATCCTTATATATTAGGGAAAGTGTGAATGATAGTTAAGTTTGTATTTGTTATTATTACGTCAACATGTTGCACAACATTGCTGATAGCCTTTACGGAGTGTATTTTTTCAAATGTGTTGCACTCTCCCTTTCTTGCACGCATAGCCTCGTTCTGCATTTCTAGGTCACCTCATTCATAATATTATCGAGAAAAAGTAGCGCAGGAGGAGCATTTGGCAATCCTCGTATGTTTCTACTTCTCTCACAACATACTTTGGATGTGATAGGAGGAATATGTATAAAAATCCTACAAAAGTGATCAGTCCAGCTGCCTTCTCACTACTCTTTTGCGTATGCATTACAACGTTCAAAACAACATGTAAGACTTTCAGAGAAGTGCGGCGCACGTTACTGTTTGGAGGGTTGACGTTTCAATGAACAAGTTGAACGCAGAGCGTTTTACGCTGGTGGCTATGTATTTTTGGAAGTCTGCAGCCATTAACATTATTGTAAACAAGCCAGATATTTTACTGATGGTCTGAATTCTGGGCACTTTGGTATGTATGTGTATTGTAAGTGCATATACAATGTGTCTATCACAATAGACTGTAATCAAAATGTCATGGGATCATTCAAAACACCTAAATATGGAACCCAATTGACGTAATCAGGAAAGGAAGAATCGAACGGCAGTCTGAACATCATGAGGTGCACAGACAATAAATACCTTCAAATAAAAAAATCTAATAAAGTGGGGAGATAAAAAGCCATGGTCATTTGTGTAGACAAGACATCACTCGTGCATCGCTAGTGTTATCTCCACGCTAAACGGACCATTCATAAAGCAATATAGTTCCAAAATGGTTTTCATCTCATCACGTCCGAGGTCTGTTGAGCTCCGAAACATTCCGAGAAGTTCCGAGTGCAGGAGGAGTGTCTATTAAAGCAGAAAATGTTTGTGATCGCATCTATGAAAGATGGGGCGTTTCTACTTATGCATAAACTGCTAAAAAGTAACATCATACACGTATTTTTATAGTTTATTTAACATTTGTAAAAAGTTTAAACAATTAAAATTATATTTTTTTACCTTTTGTTCCGTGTTTGACAAATCAGCTGCCATCTTTTTTATTGTCGTAAATGAGCTCGTAGAATATTGTGCAAAATGTTGAAATCGCCTATCAACAAGACGAACGATTTACTAACTTTCTTGAAAGACCTTACAAAGTCATCGGATAAATATTACACACTATTTAGCCACGTACATTAACTTTCAACAAGTTTAACAAGTAAGCGCGACTAGCTTTAATAAGCCCATTCACCACGAATTGTCTATCTACATCACGGGTACATGCATCGATGAGGGTAGAAGCCAACTGCGATTAAAGAGTGGCTATTCTTTCTTCTTCCCTTCATTGTATATTTATCATAGTATTGTAGTATATTGTTATTATAGTTTAAGTAAACAATGAAGGGGAAAGAAAGAATGGCGACTCTTTAGTCTCAGTTGGCTTCTACCCTCTACGATGCATGTGCAGATGATATCCTTGAATGTGTTCATTGTGTTGGTAATGCAGAGAAACAGTCATTTCTTAATTTAACAACACTCATCACACTCATTTAATTTACAAAATCATTGACAGTTTTGTCAAGGCTGTTGACATCTTCAAAATGATCGACTGAGCATGACAGGCAGTCAATCTTCTCAAACGCCACCAAGAAGTGGGTCAGACTCGCGAGAACTGGTGGGCCCCTTCGTCGGTTCATGACCTGCCTGTTGGGACAAATGTTAATATAGCGAAAATTTGATTTTTTTGCGTCTCCCTCCTCCCACTCCTCCTCCTCCCACTTTCCAAATTGGAGATCCCTTATCCACCCCACCTCCAACCCCCCATAGACTACCAGTACTGATAACAACATTTTGTATTCTATAAGTAATTTTTTTAATGAAGCCTTCTTACAGCATGAAAACAGCAGGGATGGTACACATAATTAATTTAACTTTAATTGCATCATTTTTTCTAATCAAACTTGTGCATTATATTTGTTCTTGTTTTGGATGTACCATAGATTTTAGTGAATCTAATAAATGAATTGAAATTGAAATTGAAATTGAAAAAACACATGCAACACGCATGCATAATTAATGTAAAACAGCAAACATATTAAAATGACGGATGGCTAGAATTTTAAAAATCAATAAATACCTTTATAAGCGGCCAACTGTTAAATACAGAGTTCACAGCCAGTAGAAATGGGCTTTTTATGGGACCCACAATTTTTATATTTACAGAGTAACTAGAAATGAACAACAACCATGTGAGAACCACTTAAAAGGTTTTGTCACTTGACGAATCACAGAGCCATTTGTTATACCATGCTGTATTGTTGTTGTATGGTGGGTAGGACATGCACATAGCAGAACAAAACGGCTGAATGTCAATCTCTGTGGATACAAATATAGCGGGAATTGGTTTTTGGTGAAATCCGGGACAGTTTTTGACCAAACATAACTTCTTTCATTAGAGTTTTTAGGTTACAAACAAATTGCTGAAGGAATTTCATCACAAAATAACATGCTGATATCAGGGCCTTTTTGTCCAGTGCCCTAAGTGATGGTGATTGGAATTCACTTATCTCCTCAATACTCATGTAATGAGGTTCCCATCCTGATTTATCTAAATGCAGCGACTCTTGTGAAATGGAACTAGATGTAATTTTTCTATAATTGGATTCAATGTTCAAATATTGGTCCATGCCAAATATATGTTTTTTGTCACTGATTCAATTTTCTACTTGCTCATGTATGAGTCTTTGGCAGGCTTGTCACGCCCTTGTCTCGGTGGCTTCGCATCAAAGGCAACCTTCAACTCCTCTTTGTGGGTCCTGATTTCGTCGTAGTGGTGGTCAAGCAAGTGCTCCACTGCTGTTGACACTTGATACAGATGGAAAACACAAGCCTTGTCACGTCACGTCTTGCTTGCTTACTGGTTTGGCACTGCAATAGGGAGCCAGACAACAGCACCAATGCCTCATGTGGAAATGCTGTGAGTGTTCCAACATATTCTCGAATCCCTTCCACCCGTGTTCTCTGAAGGACCTCAACGCAGGGTCACACAACAGTTCCACCGCGAAGCGACTACTGTCATCTGGTAGACACTGAAGTCCGGCAAACTCCTTGACGACCATTGCTTGCGGTTGCGGGAATGCCCCCCACTACCCACAAACCCCCACCCCACCCCAGGAAGCATCAAGTACCGCCCATGGTTCATACCCTTTCACCGGACATCTCATCCTGCTCTTCAACCACGCCGTGTACAAAGCCTCTACGTCATGACGACCATGAAGCTTTTGGGAAGTCTCTGAACAGGGACTATCATCTACGGCAGTAACTGTAGGTAGTGGGTTTGCCCCCGGTTTGATACCATGCCGTATATACCACTCCAGCGATACTCTGGCTTCTTCTCTGGCTTGGGAGGATCGTTTGGGCCATGCCCCATCCACTTGACCCGGTCCACATTTCCCTAGTTCGGCCCGGCCTAAAACTTGTAGGATTGCTGTAGTTGCCCCGACACTTCATATGTGAGGAAGATGGGGTAATCTGTAGCATCCTCTTCCAAAAACATGCAGGGATAAAGAACGTCTTGTGTGTAGATGTCCACAAAAAAACGCTGCATGGCTGCGTCATCCTCACATCCTCAGTCATGCCCGGCCACGCGAAGCGCCTTCACAGTGTCTCGTACACCCACTCAATGCCCAAATGACTCACACTATGTACATGGACGCACCACCAGACACTCTCACATCCTGCAGGTCCTTCGCGCTTTCAGCTTTGAGGATCTGTGGATTGAGAGTAGCAGTACATGGAGAGACATCCTCACTCGACGGGTGCCTAAGGCCGGTGAGATCCCGTTCTCCTTCTCCATCTCCCATTCCACCACTGCTACATTCTACTCCTGTGCTTGACTATTGTTTGCCTGGGCTATCAAGCCTCTTGTTCTGTATTGCTCCCTTTCCTTTTCTGCATGTACTTCCTTGCTCCTGTTCTGCTTGCACTGTCATGTCCAGCCCTTTGCTGGTGTCAACACGCTCGCTGTACTCTGATACTGGGGGCTGCCTGATACTAATTCTTGGCCCACTCTTAGCCCGCCTCGCTCCATGACGTGGGGCCAGATGGGCCCGACATCAGGAGGTCAGCCATCAGCCGACACCCGGCACGGTTCAGACTGCTCCCCTATGAAAGTTGGACTCACAGCTCCGTTGCCTCCTGTGGACATGAGGGTCCTAATATGCTGTGTTGATGAAGGCAGATCCTTGACCTGCTAATAACTGCTTGCCTCTGTTAACTGTCTCCTTTCGCAGTCCCACCTAAAAGAGTTGGGGGGTCCACTGGGGGAATTTGCAACACATTCGCCCTGTGGCCTAGTTTTCCGACAGCTCTTCCTGTATGGGGGTGGTCATTTCCGCTTCCCCAGCTGAGGCCTTCGTGGCCTCCTGTGCTTGCATTCCATGATCCTCTGTCGCTGTTTGACCCTCCATTGTTCAATTTACTTTTCTGATGCTTTTTGACAGCAGGTTCGAATGTGGCCCGGAATCCCGCACTTCCAGCAGGCATCTTCCAGTACCTTGTCCGCAAGAAGCTGTCCCATCGGCTTTTGGAGCTCCTCTCCTCTTCATGATCAGGACTTCTTTGGCAACAGTGACTTCTGCCACGGAGTTCTCTGCTGCCTGCTGTGCTGGCAAGTCCTTCACCAAATTCTTGTGAGTAAGGTGCTGCGGTTTCTTGGCGTTATCTGCCCCTTCCTCCTGCACGATGAACATCTGATACCACCTAAGATCATCTTGGCTCTCACGCCTCACTAACTCTGTTTGGAGGATCAACAGTGGCATCCCGGGCTGGAGCATAGTGTCGTCATATGTTCTCCATAGAGATGCCGAGTTCAATCCCAGCTTCAGTCCCTTCAGCACTGCTGCTTCCCTCCTAACGGTATCTTGGCCGTACGCCTTCCTTGCAAGGGACATCAACTGGGAGATGAAGTCTCGTACTGATTCTTTATTCCCCTTGCTTCGGGTCGAAAGTTCTTCCTCGGCCGTCCGCATCTCAAATTCCACATGGAAGTACCAGTTGAGGGCCGTCACGATGGCTTTTCAGTTGTCTCGCTGCTCAATCGTAATATTCAGCAGCATGCTTTGTGCTTTGTCAGTAAGTATGTTTGAGGGACTCCAGTCCATACATCAGGGCAGCACTTAGATTTACATCAACAAGTGTTTTTTTGAGTCATGAGGGGGATAGCATTTATTCTTGAGAGACCACCACCCATCAGCTGGTAGGCTGTTAATCTTCCTACTTGCATTCTCTTTTGGGGTTCTTTTTCAAAGACGAGCACAAGTGCACTTGTGTTTCATATATCAGCAACGTTCACATACATGGTAGTATTTGGGTTTGTACATAGGGATCTAAATTTGGCTAGAGGGTTTTATATATTAATATCGTAACTAATACATTTGCAAAATAATTTATGTTTTACTTATTTGTCGTATGTATTGTATAGTTTTAAATCATATGATTGGATTGATATAATTTGTTTCTGCTGATTCAACTAAATTCGTAAATGTAATTTTACGACTCTTACGCGACGTACCGTTTTACGCTGGTAATTTGTCCGTGACGTCATAGATCTTCATACTTCGCCTGACGAAAAACAAAAGTGGATGCTCCTTTATTTACGTGAAATATAGGATTAATCTGTATCTAATTCTAGTATACTCATTGATTACTTGTTAACTAAATATGGCTCAAAGTCCTTTAAGTGGAGCTGTTCGTGCTTTACAGCTGGAATTGAAGAAATTACAGGACGAACCTGTCGAAGGATTCCGATGTAGATTAGTGAACGATGAAAATTTGTTCGAATGGGAGGTGGCAATATTTGGTCCCCCAGGGACACTGTACGAAGCAGGTTACTTTAAGGTGTGAATAATATTTGTTTGAAAAATAATTTATTTTCATAATCTTATGTTTCTTTGAAGTAAAAGCATGCTGGATTGACTGAGAAAAACGATTCTTGGAATGTTTACTCTTTGTTTTCTTTGTTTGGAAAAGCTATTCTGGACTTGATTCTTGATTACGCATAGTAATACTGATTAGTAATCTCCTTTTTTTGGTGCGCTTAGTCATCCTGGACATGAAATGTATATTGTTTTGTTCATTAGTTGTATTTCACACGGATATGAGAAGTGTTCCCATGATAAACATCTTATTTAATCTCTATTCATAATCACGTTTTCCTAATAAGAGTGAGTTGCTCTGATGACTTGCTAGTGTTGTTTTAAGTTATTTGAGAAAGTCAGAATTAGGGGATTGTCTCTTTAATAAAAGTATTTGATGTATATGAATGAAATTTGTATATACACCTAGAAACCTGCTCTAAGACCTGTCAAAGTTTCATAAAGATCGACCAAATATTTCCCATAAAGTCTTGTATATAGTTTGCCATGTAGCCCTAGTGCCTGATTATGGTTTAGTGGGGCCCCAGGCTGTGATTCAAATAGGGGCCTATTGTCACAAGTCATTTGCGACCTTTGTCCCTAGGGAACGATCATAAATAACGATACTGGGGGGTCGTCCATTTTTAGGGGCGCGAAGAAAAAGTTAACCCCCCCCCCCCCATCAACATTTTAAAAAGTTGAGTGACCCCCACACCCTCCGCTAAAGAAAAAATCCTCTATATAGTCATTGCATTGCTAAAAGAAAATATTTGAAAAAAACATACCGTAGCGTGATAAAAAAGTTCAGCGACCCCCCAAAGGGAATCAGAAAAGTTGGACGACCTCCTCGGTATCATTATTTATGATCGGTCCCCTACTCATGACAGTTAAATATGCAATCATATGTAAATTTATCATTCAAGAGAATAACTAAAAAAAAATGGTCTTAATTACAAGCTGTACATTCTTTAACATCATTTTTGTGCCCTGAGATGTAGAGTAATGTTTGGACAAAGCTTCTTTTGTGAATTCAACTTGCTATTAAATGCCACATCATGTTTATTTTTATCTTTCAGGCGATGATGAAGTTCCCCAATGACTATCCATATAATCCCCCATCTGTTCGATTTGTATCAAAGATGTGGCACCCAAATGTTTATGAGGTAAGAAAATGAAGGAAGTAAGAACATTAGGATTTGTTGGGAAATTATTCTGATGAATGTGGAAAAACCGGTCAGTATCAGGGTTTCGTACAGGCATATTTTAACCGAGTTGTTTTAACCAGCGGTTTAAACCGTACAGTACAAACCTAAATAAAACATAATAATGTATGCTAGTTTACCAAATGTGTAATACGTGCAATTTTATCAATATATCAGCAATGTAAAACAGGGTTGGCAGGGGTTTTGTACAAGCGTGTTTGAATCGGTTGTTTAAACCATAAAGTATTAGGTACGAAACTGTACCCAAATAATATAATCTATTTAAAAATAAATATATTTACAACTTATAATATAAAGCTCATGTAATGAGGCAATGTATTGTAATAGGTTCATTGAATTGTATTATAAACAACTTGAGATTTTAATGTAAATTCAGACATACAGTTAGCTCCACACATTTTAATATATCTTGTTCAACTATGCAGGGTCAAGGTTAGGTGGAAAAGTGCCAATTGACGGCAGGTCTAGTAACTTTCAAAAATGTACTTGTCCGTCTTGCACAAACTGTCTGTATGCTAAATTGACCAGAATTGCGACTCATCAAAAGGACAAGTTGTTAAAACTTCTTACTCGCTTTCCACAAGTTTTTACTAGCCAATATGAGTGGGCGAGTAGCTAATCCTGACCCTGCTCTGTAAGAATTTAAAACCCTATAATTGATATATGTAAAGTTATGAGACCAAGACTTGTATCTGGTTCTAATTTCTATTCATTGTTTTATTGCATAAGTTAAGTAATTTCCAGTTATGGCAGATAGACCAATTATGTTATAAAATGCAGTTAATTATGTGACGTGTTAGATTTGCATGATTTTTAATTGTGTGAAAGGATTTGTTTGAGATAGTTTTTTTTACAAAAATCCGGTAAAGAAGTGGCGTGTGTGTTAGTCATTCATTCTCATGACTTTTTAAAACTAAAGGCATTGCTTCAACTAGATACAATAAACCAGAACAAATGTGAACTAAATCATAACACATAAATCCATTGCTTTTCAAGGATTATATGCGTTATTTGCATTTTGTCCAGTTTTATACAGGTTTTACCCTGTTATCCAGTAAGGTTTCGTATACGGTACAAAACCCAACCTTGGTTAGGTTAAATTAATACAGGTTTCAAAGCCAGGTATGAATCGCATGTTCCAATCAAGTAGAAATACCATGCGGCAGGGTTGGCAAACTTCCAGAAATTAGTTATTTTTTCCGGGGCCGGAGTGTGACCAGAACGTCGTGGGTTCGATTCCCGGTCGGTGCTGGTTGTGGGTGTTTTGCAAACTTATACCTTAATAGTTGCACACTGTTCCGTGGCACTTGCACATTAATTAGGTACAGGTCATTGGGTTGAAAGAGTGTATGAGTGATATAAGCATTGTACGCTGAGTATGTTGCCAGTGCAACTATGTGAAAATTAATCAATAAATCTGCCAAATATCTGGTGTAAAATGTAAAGTTGTGAGAGCAATACTTGGATACCGACTATAAACCGCCACATTTCCATTTATATTTATTTTGTGTACATGTTTATATAATCCATGTAGACTTTTGGACTCTGACAGTGGGCAGAAACTTTAAATTTGCCTCAATATCATTTTAATTGATATTTCAATATTTTACAGGATTTATGAATTTACTAATTCAATTTAGTTAGCCCTGTTGATACTCCAATAGTTCTAATCTGAATTATTTCTGTAGAATGGTGAGGTGTGCATCTCTATCCTGCATCCACCTGTGGATGACCCTCAAAGTGGGGAACTCCCCTCGGAAAGATGGAATCCAACACAGAATGTCAGGTAAAGATATTGAAACCATTGTGCGTGTAATATTCCTAAAATAAAATAATTATATTCAGTACCATTTTTTAGTTATAATAGAAAATGTTAATCCATTCACTTGCTGTCAGCGCATTCATGTTAGAATTATGCACCTGCCTATTTCAGAACAATTTTGCTCAGCATCATCTCTCTTCTCAATGAACCAAACACATTTTCTCCTGCCAATGTTGACGCTTCTGTTATGTATCGAAAGTGGAAAGATTCCAGAGGGAAAGATAAGGAATATGAAAATATAATCAGGTTAGTTTTAATTTCATGACTGATTATAAATGCAAATATGACGCCTTATCTTTTTAAATCAACAATTATATTGCTTTTTTCTTTAAACTTTAAAAGTTTAGGCAATATTTTAGTTGGTGTTTTATTTTTCTACTGCAGGAAGCAAGTTTCTGCAACAAAAGAAGAAGCTTTGCGTGATGGCGTTATTGTTCCTACTACTGTTGAAGCCTATACAGTTTCCTCCGCACCGAAACAGTCCAAATCGTGTGTTGACATGGCTGATTTTTATGATGATGACTACATGGAGGATGATGATGATGAGGATGATATAGTTTATGAAGATGATGATTCTGACTCCGAAATGGCGAATCATGATATAAATATGTTGAATTGTAAAGACCGCTGCCATGAAAGCCATCGGCCTGCATATTTATGCATGGTTAAACATCTTAATTTTTATTTTTTTATTTTTTCAAAAAAAATAATCTGTTTACTGTTAGATTAAAACATTTGCAATTAATTAACATCAATCTAAAGCATATTTAGCCATGCATAAAATACAATAAGAGCCTTTCAAATGTATATCGATTTGAAATGTATGAAAATGGTCAACAACTAGGAAATATGGGTGACAGTGGCAAGCAAACGATCTTGCTGCTCAGGATTAAATGCTCTTTTTGCATGGGAGACCAGAAATATCGGATCTCATGGATACCATCAGTATTTGGCTGACTGTGTTTGCATTCGTTTTGGAACATATATTTATTGTTAAATAAAAAGAATTGTGCACATTTATACCAATGTAGAATAAGGGATGAACGTTTAACCAAAGTAGAATGCAATTAAAATTCCCATTTGAGAAAAGTGAGTTTGTATCTGCTTATAGTGCTATTCATGAATTATTTTATGTTTTGAAGATGAAGTGAGTGTTTTTTTCTTGACTGGCAACAGTGGATACTCATTTTTTTTCTGCACAAAGGAATTATGACTGAAGGCTGTTTTCACTATACTAGTAACGTGTGATCGGATTATAATGCGTATCATAGGTATCATTTCATCATTCATGGTCAAAGTTTTGGCCAATGCATTCAAACCGTTGCTGGTCTACTAAAATGTATCAGGAAATGACATTGTTACTAAATGTTAAATTTGTAGACATACATATTTGTTTATTTTAAACAGGATAATAGTTCAATTAAATACATTGAGCTTTCAACAGGAACTCCTGTCTTGATCACAATAATGTCACGAGTCGTCACTGTGCGCGCGGGAAAGTCCCCAGCTGCGTGCCCCCCCCTCGTGGGTCAGCACGTTGGTCAATATGTCCAGTAGTCTATGTCTCCCCCTATCCCTGTTCAGGGATGGCTTCAGTTTTCTGATCTGAATGGCTTCCTTGTCTCCTCTTTCAAAAAGCTCAATGTATTTAATTGAACTATTATCCTGTTTAAAATAAATATGTATGTATGTCCATTAAATCCAGGATAAATGAACCATCAAACTATACGATGTGGTTAAATTTCTAATGATTTCTGGGTAAGTACGAATGGCAATTTGTGCAATACGAAATTGCTTCCATGGATGTATCTTTTATTTGTTAGCCAATCATGCCATTCATGTTTGTTTTTCTCCATACTTTGAGATCAGCTGTAATTCAGCACTTAACACGAGCTATAGATTGAAAATGATAGATTGGAAGAAGATAGAATTTTTTAATATTGATGACCACTTTACAAGTGAGTAAAAACTTTCACATTGAATATTGAAGGTGTGTTGCACTCTGCTTCAGCAATGTTATTTAATTTCACATATTAGTAGTAAAGCTTCATAGCTCCAATAGTCATATTTCATCGATCATTCATTAGAAGGTGTCAGAAGTGTGATTGTTTAGTAAATTTTAGCATACACTTAATTCTTTCCGATAAACGTAGTTACTGAGAAGTGTGTAATTGTGGTTTTTGACTTGCGACAAATGTTGACATATAATCGGAATTTGTGTGAAAAAAACATTTGCATCATGAAATATTAACACTTTGTTTTTATCTGAATTTATATATTTAAAACGCATATATAAATGTGTATAAATTACTTGTCATTCATTTCATTACTGCTAGTGCTTTAAGTACTTAAAACAGGTATGAATAATATTTATGCAGTGAAATTTTGTGTGTTTATAGTCTAATTGTGTGATTCACCTTTCTATGCGAAAGTGCAGTATAAACATTAGTAAACTGTATATTGGTTATTAGTTTTAATTTTCTGATGAAATAATTTATGGTCCTGGTTCCTTCAGACTTTGAAATTGTATTTCAGGGGCTAAGTGGAGGGGAAAATTTATTTATTTTATTCTTCAGTTCCCAATTGCGCAGAAAAGTTGCGCACTTGTCATATTTTACAAACATTTGAGACACAAAAGTCCATGGGTACTTCCGGTATATGTTATAAGCCCATTTAAAATGCATTCAATGCTATATCATTCAAAGTGTGTATTCTACACAACATTGATGGCTGTTTTACTGATAGGCGTTGGAAAATTTTAAACATCTATTTGAAGCGTGCATTCTTCAATATAGTGAAGTTGTCAACTTTTTCTTCACTGGCTGGCTGCAAATTTGACCAAGTACCGGTTTTTGCTCATAACTTCGTCAGTTTTTTATGCTAACTAAAATCCGATTACATATTAATCCATTTTTGAATCCTCATTAAAAATACTACCACAAACGCTATTTGAGGCATGCATTCTCCATAATAGTGAAGTTAAAACATTTGATCATAACAAACTACACGGGTCCTGCATTTTTTCACGAAGACTGGGTATTTGCCCACAAAAAAAAATTTCAATGATAACTAAAATCCATAGATTAAATCCTCCCAAAATTCTATAGAAACCATGAATGACATTTTTTTGAAAATTACCTTAGAATCATTTAAAGTCGGGTTTAACAAACATTAGCGGCGACCGGAAGGAGTCAATGGACTGTTTGGTTTGGATTAATTCTACCCCTGACAAAAAAACTGTGAACTTAAATATGTACATTGCTTCACAAATGGGATGAATTTCATTGCTTTTTTCATTCTTTTTTCATTGACCTCAAATACAATACCATGTTTTAACCAACCATTTCATGAATCAAAATGAATTTTTATCAAGCTTTGCTCATTTCCATTTCTTACAAATGGTGCATGGTTTTGATACAAAAAAATATGTAGGTTGTGGATTATGCCAGTAAACCTCCCTCTTTAGACCAATGTTGACAGTTTTCGACAATGGGGAAATCATACTAGGGGAATAAGAAACATTAAAATTCCATCAATTATCCCCCCTGACACAGGAGTCTTAAAGAGACATGCACAGGTGAATTTCATGTCATATCTACGTTTCATGCCACAAAAATAGTACTTTATCAACCATTTGAATGTATGCATTTTCATCTATGCAGTGTTCCATTTCTTACGACAGACAATATTAATATGCCAGTCCACTTTTTTATGGGTATTGATATTTTATTAAAACGGATACAATAATTAAGGAAAATATGAGTCAGTCCAATTTTTGACAGTGAAGAGTTTGAGGTGAAAGTCGGTGTCCACCAAGGTTCGGTACTCAGTCCACTGCTGTTAATCATAGTGCTTGAGGCCCTTTCTCGTGAGTTCCGATCTGGTGTCCCGTGGGAGTTATGCTGATGACCTAGTCATAATAACAGTCACATGAAGAATGTGTCCGTAGGCTGTTGTTGTGGAAGGAAGGCATGGAGAAAAAGGGCTTGCGTGAACCTAAGGAAGACAAAGATCATGATCTGCGGTTCCGGTCTAGATGTTCTCCAGAACTCTGGCAAGTTCCCCTGTGCTGTTTGCTGCACTGGTGGTCAACAGTATGGCTCAAAAAGTTATAAGAAATGCAGTGGGCTTAAACGCCTAACAGAGGACCCAAGTATCAAGTGCAGACGATGCCAGGGAACTGCGAGACCAATCGATGGCAGACCACAGAGTGAGGTCCAGGTAGGACCCGACAAGCTGGAGGGTTGCTTCTTTTTGCTACCTGGGAGACATGCTCTCGGCTGCTGGTGGCTGTGACGCTGCAACCACAACTCGTGTGAAGACAGCCTGGAAAAAGTTTAAAGAGCTGCTTCCAATTCTTTCGTCTCGCCACTTCTCACACAAGACGCGGGGACATGTTTACAGCACTTGTGTACGGAGTGCAATGCTCCATGCTAGCGAAACATGGCCTTCAACCAAGCCAAACTTTCAACGTCTGCAACGCAACGACAGGGCAATGATCAGACAGATCTGTACAATGTTAAGCCGGATGATGTCACCACCACCAGTTCAAGTAAGCTTTTGAAGCTTCTCGGCCTTGAGGACTGTGACCTCATTCTGAAGGAGAGAAGACTCCAATGATATGGCCACATGGTGCGGCGAGAGGGGGCCATCAAGACTGCATGGGATATGCAAATAACTGGTAGTGGATGACTGGTAGACCCAAGATTTCATGGAAGCAGGTGATAGGGAAACTGAGTCCCAACAATTGATTCTGAAGGAGAGAACACATGGAGATCTGGTGTGAATGCGGCAGCCATGCGCCATCAGGACTATGGGATATGGAAATAACTGAAGGAAGGGGTGCAACCCCTGATTTCATGGGCGACGGATAGGAAAGACTGGAGTCCCAACAATTGAATCTTGAGATGAAACACTGGAGATGATGATGACTGGATCTGATGCTTTCAGTTAAAAAACCTGATGATGATGATGATGATGATGATGATGATGATGATGATGATGATGATGATGATGATGATGATGATGATGATGATGATGATGATGATGATGATGATGATGATGATGATGATGATGTGCCCCCCCTTGATGATGATGATGATGATGATGATGATGATGATGATGATGATGATGATGATGATGATGATGATGATGATGATGATGATGATGATGTGATGATGATGATGATGATGATGATGATGATGATGATGATGATGATGATGATGATGAATGATGAATAAGTCATTGGGACCAACATGTTAAGTGTGTCAAAAAACTTTTTCTAAGGAGGCATTTGCTGTGCATGTCCCTTTAAAGTGGTGTTAAAACTAGCGTATGCTCAATGTGGATGCACATTTGATTGTGTTCATAAATATAAAACATTTTTACATGTTTGCACAGTATTCACGATTATCTTTAAATTGCCACAATATTCATCATTATATATACCTAGATGAATACTTAGCACCTCCCCGGACGAAGTCCGAGGGGGAGATTTCTCAGCTTTAGTGCTGTCTGTTTGTATGTCTGTCCGTCCAAGGCTCACATGCTTAAAAAGCTTATAACTTGAACACCATGAGAGCTATTGTTTTGAAAAAATTAAATATGTTTAGTTTGAGGACAATCGTATGTCTCAAAAATTTTTGTTTGTACTTTGGCCTACTTTTTGACAAACTTATGACCTTTGGGTACAAATATCTTGTTACCACACTTTAGGGGAGAAGTATTTGGCCGATTGTCGCCAAACTTCATTTGTAGCTTCGATGTACTACTCTCCAGACCTGATTAGATTTTTGGTGTACTTTGGCCTACTTTTTTTGATGAAGTTACGATGTGTTTTTAAAAAAATATTATTACGTAATTGTGTTTATCTGTCTTCTGGGAACAGTTTATGACTTATCATCACCAAACTTGACATTTGGTATGTCTATATCACTCTCCTCACGTGATTTGATATTGGTGTACTTTGGCCTACTTTTGAACTTACGAGCGTTACGTAATAAACCTTTGTTAACACTCTACAGGAAAGTATTTGACCTATGGTCACCAAACTTCATATTTAGCTTTGTTGTACTACTCTCCAGAGCTGATTAGATTTTTGGTGTACTTTGGCCTACTTTTGATGAAGTTACGATGTGTTTTTAAAAACAAATTATTACGTAATTGTGTTTTATCTGTCTCCTGGGAACAGTTTATGACTTATCATCACCAAACTTGACATTTGGTATGTCTATATCACTCTCCTCACGTGATTTGATATTGGTGTACTTTGGCCTACTTTTTTGAACTTACGAGCGTTACGTAATAAACCTTGTTAACACTCTACAGGGAAAGTATTTGACCTATGGTCACCAAACTTCATATTTAGCTTCGTTGTACTACTCTCCAGAGCTGATTAGATTTTGGTGTACTTTGGCCTACTTTTGATGAAGTTACGATGTGTTTTTTAATTATTACGTAATTGTGTTTATCTGTCTCCTGGGAACAGTTTATGACTTATCATCACCAAACTTGACATTTGGTATGTCTATATCACTCTCCTCACGTGATTTGATATTGGTGTACTTTTGGCCTACTTTTTGAACTTATTGAAGTTACGTAATAAACCTTGTTAACACTCTTACAGGGAGAAGTATTTGACCTATGGTCACCAAACTTCATATTTAGCTTCGATTTTGTACTACTCTCCAGAGCTGATTAGATTTTTGGTGTACTTTTGGCCTACTTTTTGATGAAGTTACGATGTGTTTTAAAAAACAAATTATTACGTAATTGTGTTTATCTGTCTTCTGGGAACAGTTTATGACTTATCATCACCAAACTTGACATTTGGTATGTCCATATCACTCTCCTCATGTGATTTGATATTGGTGTACTTTGGCCTTTTTGAACTTACGAGTGTTACATAATAAACCTTTTGTTACCACTCTACAGGGAGAAGTATTTGACCTATGGTCACCAAACTTCATATCTAGCTTCGTTGTACCACTCTCTCCAGAGCTGATTAGATTTTGGTGTACTTTTGGCCTACTTTTTGATGAAATTACGATGTTTTTTTTTTAAAACAAATTATTACTTAATTTGTGTTTATCTGTCTCCTGGGAAGACTTTTATTACCTATCATCACCAAAAACTTGACATTTTGTATGACTATGTCACTCTCCCTCACGTGATTTGACATTTGGAGTACTTTGGCCTACTTTTCAAAAATGGCCTGATCGGGGAGCCGTAATTCATGGCCTGATCGGGGATCGGGAGATGGTTTGCCCCGTCATTTTGTGTTCTTTTTCGGTATGTGTATTATAGATATTTCATCCATTTTCATAACAAAGATTAACGAATATACAGAGAACAATCTGTCAACAGACTTATGTAATGAAGCCCCACACAGTGTCAAAGCATGTGAATCAAGTTTTGAATCATGCCACCGTGAAAGTATATCGTACATAAATGTGACACTTTCCAATTTTGATATAGTGCCCTGACCACTTGCATAATATTGTGGATTTTTTAATCCATTATTGTAGGCTACATGGATAAAAATAATGTTTAGGTGGGTGCAGAACATACATACTGTAAAACTAGAATATTTCGTGGCTATTAAATTTTGCGATTTTCATCTATGAATTATTTTGTGACTATTTAATTTTGCGGTTTGGGTCCATTCTGCACCTACTTTACGTAGGCTATTGATGTTTGCTGACTATTTAAGTTTGCGTTTTTGCACATACCCACAAAATTTGCAAATTAAATTGTGCGCAAACTTTTCTAGTTTTACAGTACTAGTATTTGTCTGGGTGGATTGTCCAAAAATGTGTTTGTAAGCTTCTTTGCTTTCAATGTACAATGACTGCTGTCGCCTACTAATACTTGCAAAAAGGTGGTCATATCTTTTAAAGGGACATGCACAGCAAAGGCCTCCTTGGATAGATTGAATTAATAATTTTGATTTTTAAAACACATATGTTTCTCTGAATAACTTATGATTTTACAATTATTAGTTTTTGATTTGATAAAATATCAATGATCATCAACTCTTTAAAAAGTGTACTGCCAGATTGTCACTTCCACATCTCCCCTGGGCAAAAAAAGAGCCCTGCATGAACATGCAGCGTCTAAAAAAGTGTCGAAGTTAGGGATGATGGTGTCATTCTGGTCTCACTAACTTAGCATATTGAGTTTAAACTCTTAAGGGCCGAGTCATTATTTAGTGGGGGGGTCGGAAGTTTTTAGACATTGGTGTTCTAACTACGGCCCCCCCCGGGTTTGCAAATCAAACATATGACCCACCCCACGCATTTGTAAATCAAACATATGACCCCCCACGGTTCATAAATCAAACATATGACCCCCCCACATCGAAAATATATGCCTGAAATATGAACTTTTTGACCCCCACTTTAGTATACAACTTACCTAGCATATGACACCCCATTTCCACATGCCCTGTGTATGTATTAGTATAGCATTGTATTTTGTACTGTCATATCTGCTGTACAAATTTGCAAAAAAATATTTAGCTATGAATGTATATCAATGAAATGAAGTTTTTTTGAATGTTTATTAAATGCAAATGCAATATACAAAAATGCAATACAAACTGCATATATTACCTTGCTATTTAATTGAATTTAGAAAGCGATTTAATCTTTAATCTGTTATTTTGAAAAAAAAGTAAATGAATTTATATTGTATTTTTCAAGTAAAAAATAAAAAGTTAGTGGTATTGAAAGACAATTAAACATAATATAATTCAAGCTTGATAAAGGGGTTTCATATTCCATTTCATAAGTTGCTTGCAGTGGCTCAGACAATTGCTCTAATATAAGGCGATGAGCTATTATCAATAACTCAAAATTCAATTAATAGCACCATTCTTTTTCATATCATGACAAGTTAACTTTGATATTTTTTTAAAGCAGTACAAATTCTTGGGGAAGGCACTTGTTACTTAAAGAAAAACTTTCCATCCAATCATTAAAATCCTCTGTCCAAAGCCTTTTTTGGCAAATAAGCAATACAATTGCATGTGTTGAGTAATTGACATATGAAACTAGGTGCAAAATTACAAGATATTTTATACAACCAAATGACCATGTTCACATACCAAAAAAAAATAGATCGGGACATTGTACCAACATAGTTTAAGAAATATAAACACTTGCCATGGCCTTTTTCAGTAAATTTACAAAATTTGAACATTTGACCCCCCCCCCCCAGTAAAATTTCAAGTATCAGAATATTTGACACCCCATATTCTTCCATTTTAAACTTCTGACCCCCCACAACTTCCATTTTGAAACTTCTGCCCCCCCCCCAACATTCAAATTCAAACATCTGACCCCCCACCGACTCACAACATTCAAAATTCAAACATCAACCCCCCCCAGTCTTTTCCGACCCCCCCCACGGCTTAAATAATGACTCGGCCCTAACAGTCACTTCAAATATGAAATGGAAGCTTAGGGCTGTAAAACCTGTCTTCAGCTATGTCTATCATGGTAGAAATATGCTTGACATGGTAAAATAATGTGAGAGAATGTAGAAAATGGATTAAAGAGTATTGGTGAGCTAAGACCTAAAACTTTATAGCCTTAATCAGCTAATATTGTGACTGAAGATTGTAGCTACGAAACTCAGCTTATCTTTGCTACTCCACGTTGTGTGTACTGATTGGTTGAAATCCACGTGTCAAAATGGTCGTGTCAACAATGAAGAATTATTCAATATTTATTGGAGTTTTTCTTATAATTCTCTTCAAGCAGATTTTTGCTAATCGCAATGACATGTTAGAAGATGAAGTTAAAATTGCGCCTTTTGATGTTAAACCTGGGGGCATGATTCAATCGCATTCGGAAACATTGGTGAGCTTTCATGACGTTTGACAAATATCTAACCAGGGGCACTTGTCATGAAAAACCACTGAAAATAGTTCTTGTTATTTTTTTATTAGTCCCCCTAGTCGTTAGTGACAGATATCCTATCATTGACAGACCAGGTAGAGTCAAGACTAATAAATAAGAGCTATGTTTTCAGTCATTTTTCGTGACAAGTGCCCGTGAATCTAACCACAATTAAATACGTACTCAGGGTACTGACATGTATGAACCGTAGCCTCCAGAGTGAGGCTTGGAGGAGAGCTGTCATCAGCCATTAGAGAAAGCTGTGGTATCAGGCAAGGAGGGAAATCTCCACAGAGGGTTTCAAAGTGAAGGACAACACATTTTTGGAAAAGCTAATATATATTTTTAACATAGCCAAATTATGTTCTTAGCGAAGCTAAAAATAATTCTAGTCTCCATTGTCTAGTATGTAAATCTAATGATACAGTTTCTTGTCATATTTTAGGATGGCGTCACGTGTACGTTTACTTATGCGTGTCAAGGAGGGACGAATGAGGTGCGTATCTTTGTCAATCTTTATGTTCAGCGCTCGTAACATTTTGTTGAACAAATTCATTAGCTGTGTTTATTCATATAATACAATACTTTCTTCATAGCAACAGCTATCATAATTTACAAATATATCTCAATATTTCAACAACAATGTCTGTTTGTCTATTTCAAGAGTGTAGAGTCATAATGCAAACACTGCAATCCTGAGTTGGCAATCCTAGAGTCATAGTGTTTGCATTTGTTGATAATTATAAACATGTTTTCATTTAGCATTCCTTATATATATAATCCTTTTTGCAGAAATGGGACTTTGGGCTAAGTCGTAACAAAGAAAAAAGCAAATATAGTTGTGTAATAGAAAGAAGTGGACATGGAGGAAAATCATACTTATTCTTTCAAGAGTTTAAAGTTGAAATATCCGGGGCGAAAATGCAGGAGGTTGAAGTTTATGTATGTGAATTTTCTACAATATATTAATTACTACAAAATACAATGTACATGGTACCATTTAATATACCAAAATGAAAGAGACTTTCTTCTATACAGCAATGTGATATCGTTATCTTTATATTTCAGTCTGAACAAGGTGTCCATTTAAAACCAGAGGAATTTTTCATTGATACTAAAAGTAAAGTTGGTAAGTAAAATTTAAAGTGTTGAATTAATCTCTTTCATATTTTTTGAAAAGTTATGCTCAGTCAGTCATTAAATACACTTCAAAAGATAGAATATGGTTTAGTAATTGCATGTTTTTAAAATCCGCCAATTTACCTATAACAAAGGTATGCATTCTCAAACATCAGCGATAAAAGTCACCTCTGAAATTAGGCAAAACATTTAGATTTTGGTGTTCTTTGGTCAATGATGATAGATTGTAATTAATTTGGCTTGTAATAATCAAAATTGAGCAAAGCTATTTTAACCGTTTCGGTTTGCTTTGTGGTGGTTATGAAAATTTATCAATATGCATTTTTTTTTAAAATCTACATTTATCTACATTGCGTTATTTCTATCTCTGTTATTTTGTTTCAGTGTCCCAAGTGAACGGAGAGTTCCAATCCCAGCTGAGCAAAATAGACATTCACGCCACTCGCTCAAAGGAAGAGCTATGATTGTGATATTTGTACATCAGTTTAATGTGATTAAGCTGGAGAACTGACAACTTTGTATCGTTATGTTTGTTGACCAATAAATAATCAAAACCATATATTTTATTGGGCGTGTATGACACAAGGCAATGTATCTCAGGGTCAATGGGACACTCGCCATCCTCGAAACACTTGTATCTTCCAGTAATATTCAAGGCCATTATTGTTTACAAAAGGAATAAATGAACGTTTTTTGAAAAAAAATGACCATAACATTGATTTAGACTTGCCGGATATGATATAAATTTATGCTCGTCAGGAGTGTCTAAATTGCAACCTCTCAAGTATGTGCTACATGTATGAAGGTAATACAATGCACGTTGTCATGACACAGTCCAGCATAATAAACTGGTTGATTCATCCTTTTCTTGGGTGTGGTGATCCCGGCAGTACCATGAGTACTAACAACTGCTAGCTACTGAATCATCATCACATGATGCACCACGCCGTAACCCGGGTTACCGTGATACCCCGGCCCGTGAAAATAATAAAAAATTCATTTTTGAGCTAATTATTATTTTTCAACATCAATATTCCAGCATGCAGTGATGATTAGTATGTCGTTTGTATCATTAAAATTGCACCAGAACAGTCAAAATCACTCAAAATGAACGCAAAAATGCGTTTGGGTGTAAAGAGAATACAATATTGTGTTTATAATTGTGCTTAAAATACGGCGATCATGTAAAAAGCTCTTATGTCACCAAGTACACAGAGATATCACGGGGAAACTGGGGCATCACACCATGCCAGGGTGTGCATTTCATGACACCCCGGGGTATTATCCGAACCCCGGGTTACGGTGTGGAGCGTCACATTCTCATTTTTACCACAGTTGCCTGATCAGTGTATCAAATTGACAAAAATAATTCTAGATTAGGAAAATCATATGGTACTCCGCGAAATAGGCTTTTAAGTGTATTCATGTTTCCATACCATTAAAGTGAATGGCACCTAGATAATTGATCAAATTTGCCTTTTTTTTACTTATACAGAAGGCAATTTTTTTCTCCTTCAAAATACAATGTAGATGATGCTAGCCTTTCTTACATGCAGAGTACAGCATTCATGTGAACCATTTGAATTTCAGAAATATGATAGAATAAAATTATTTTTGAGTAAATGTAGTTCCTCAAGTTTATTTCCATAGTTACTGTAAATAATTTTTGTAATTTTAGAAAAAAAAAACAATAATGCTACATTTTGGTTTTTATTTGATACAATCATTAACTACTTAATTTTATTTGCCAAACAAACTTTTTCATTTCCTTTAACACATATTTACAAGCTTTTTGTCCAATAAAAATATGCAATCATATCCGCCGCTTTTGTGTACTGATGTATAACA
The DNA here is from genome assembly GCA_019095985.1 of Streblospio benedicti. NCBI lineage: Eukaryota > Metazoa > Annelida > Polychaeta > Spionida > Spionidae > Streblospio > Streblospio benedicti. Next base: position 24,650,393 of record CM032667.1, read on the forward strand.
CTGAAAAAACAAAACAGTAAGCGTTTCTAAATAGGATCATGGAAATTTAATAATGCACATAGTAATCGACTATGAATCATAACATAATGAAAGTTTATTTTACGTCATTATTAACATGTATTAAATATAAGCAATACCATTATTTCCTCTTATAAATGCATCTCCATATTTGTTTTTTAGCTGTCCATTAACATACTCTTCTGTGTGTTCTAAAGAAATATTCATATAGCCATCCAGACAAGCTAACACACCTAAAATACAAGTATTGATGTGAGTGTTTGTCCAAGGCCATCAAAACTAAACAAATTATAAGATACACAATATGATTTCACACCCATTGAAATGAATAGGTTTCACAATTATGAAAATCAAAATAAATACGTCCTAGGCTAACGGACAGTGCCCAAACTTAAATTTCTATCTAATAATTTGCTAAAGATGTATTATAAGTATGTTGAATAATATAACAGTTACTAAAAAGTGCACGTCCAATTATTTGCTTAGGATCTTTTTAAGTAAGCATTCATTTAAATGTTAAAATTAGCTGAAAAAATATATACCTCTGTAATCAATCCCTGAATTGAGTTTGACAACAACTGGTTGGCCTGAGATCTGCTTCAAGAAGTCACTAGGTGTTTTGCGACTCATTCTATTCTGTAAATAATTGAAATATTTATTATAAATAAACATACAAAGTTGACCGATCAAAGATCTCAATATTTGTAGCCCCCTTTCACAAGATCCTATATGCCTTGTTTCAACACAAACACCTTGCGAAAATGAGTTTTAAGGCCAGCGCTAACGTACGTGTTGCTATTTAAAATTAAACACTTACACTTATCCTCTTTTGCTATTGATTATAAAGGCATCTGGTGCGCCAATAATGGTCTGTTGTCAGTCAACAGTTTAGACACTTCCCGGTCTCTTCAGCAGTTAATGCATACAGCGATTATTTTAAACAAGGCCACAATAAAAGCAGTTCGCGGATATTATCGGCTATTTTCACAGTTGTCCAACGCTGTCAAAACGTACCCCTTTATCGTCCACATACGGCGTTTCAGAGACAAGCGTAAATATCTAATAGGGCTAGTACTAGCTTTGAAAGTTTAATCTATTTATTTTAGCTAATTGATTGAATCAATCAACACTTATAGACCGTCCTTTACCTTTTATTATTCTCTAAACAAGTGATATAATCAGCGAATAATCTTTTAAAATATTTTCCACCTGACGTAAACACTAAAATGTATCGAAAAAAGTTAAAACTTAAAGCAAACAAGGATGATAACGATCAAGAAAAATTAATTATATAGTAGTTAAGTGCGAGCATTTATATTTCTCCGATTAGTATTTTTCTGTGATAATCTAAAATACTGTACACTAATATGATGCAAAATACTAAGTAACGTGATTGTTTGAAATCGTCATTCATGTGATGAATGTAAAATATCTTGATATAGTCTGTTTGTTTTTTTTAGAAGTTCCACCTGTCAAAAGTGAAAGTGACGAGGTCTTCTCACATGTCACCGTCCAGGTCTTTATTATATTACAAAACACAAACGTTAGACCCAAATAAGTCATATCAATTTACATCATAATAAAGTGTGGCCCTTTTAAACAATTAGGATTCATATATATTATACATTCGTTTTTTTATGTTTTGTCTGTACAAATTCATATTCGAAAACCATGTGAAAATCCGACTCTGCACACTGATTTCTGGCCAATCAAAGACCGAGGTTGTTTACATCTAGTTTTCACGGAGATCAAATCAGGCGAACACGTTCATTTTGGATTAAATTTTTGCCTGTTAGAGGCCATCTGTGAACTTGAGGTAGCACATAATCGTGTGTTATATGTGTACAGATTCAACCAATTAATATTTACTTTTATTTGGTCCTCATTTTATGTAGAAAAAGAAGATATTAATCCCACAAGTCCACATGACTGATGCCACCGTCCGTTTGGCCACACGCATGTCAATCTGTACTGTAGTAGTGTAGTACTAGTAGACAGCCTGTACTGTCGTCCGTTGTAGTATATAATCTAAGTTCATATTTGGAAGTAACAGTATTCTTTATGCAGTGTTTAATCTAACATATATGGACCCTGAAATAGAGTTACATTCGGCGGAATGTATGCATATTTTAATAAAACAACCGAAACAGATCACAGGAAAAAAATAGACAGATATCTATGGTTGTTCGACTGATGCGGAGCCTAAACATCATAGTCTAGACATAGATCTTATGTTTAGTTTAACCCCTTACGAGGTTTAGGCGCCGCATCAGTCAAAGAACAGATATCTGTATAAATTGCTCCTGTGAAACAGATGAATGAAATGACCAACTTGAAGAGTTAAACCTCTTTCAATTTTGATGTCATATATAGAACAAGAATCACATTTTTTTAAGAAAGGAAATAACACGGTACAGATTGAGGTTGCAACCAAAATCAATGACTTAAGTGCAAATTCATCGGATTTTTTCTGATATGTACACAGTAGTTTTAGGATAAATCCAGTGTTTAACTTAATACTTCGAAATTTTCGGTATTGTCACCTGAAGACCATACTATAGAATAATGTCACATGGAAGTGTCACACAATGTGACGTAACCGCACGGGAAGTTCTTACAACTTCGAAGGATGGATACACCCGTGGACAGTCCCCGACTTCAAGACATGTTGACGACGTGATTGCAAAGATCAACAAAGGGACAGTAGAACAACTGAATGAACGCTTAAATTACATTGACTGTCGGCAACTTTTCCTCAAGTAATTTCCTCAAGTAAAAATAAGAGCAGCCGCTGATTAACTGCATGTCATTATGAGATCTGTCCTCTGCCAACGAATTACTTAAGTCTGCTATCACTGAGCAGTCCAGGCAAAACACATCGTAGACTGGGACAACAGGGGAGCTGTGCTTAAGTAGCGCAATCTCTGTGAGAGGCAGATTAAGGAGGCCATCACAATCAGAAGAACATTAGAAACTGAACAGAGAAGAAGGTGCCTACCAATTGTCCCACACATGTAACGACCTCTTGAAGCTGGGGGACTGCCCACGGGGGTGACCACCCCTCCAAAGTCGTAGGAGCTTCCTGTGACGTCACATTGTCACTAATTGTGTGACATCTCATAGTGGCGTCATTCTTCAGGATGGTCTTCAGGTGTCAAGACCGAAAATTTCAAAGTCGTTAGTTTAAACACTGGATTTATCCTAAAATTACTCTGTACACAAGTCAATAACTGTTTTTTTTTTTCTTTCTCAGACAGCCATGTATGTTTGATGAAACAATTTCTGGATACAATGGACTGTTTGGATGAGGCGTTCTAGTTAGGCAATGACCTCAGCAGAATCTTAATAAAAAATTACTGACATGTTAAGAAACGACCGAATTGTGTGTATAGTCGAATTTTGTGATTAGTGTTCTAAGCCACTTATACAGAATTTTTGATACAATAAATTATATTTTCAGAATATGATGCTTAGAAGATAGAAGCCAGAATTCCGTCGTCATTACATTCTACCTCATCACTTGAATGAATTCTCTTGGATAACACCTCTCATCTCTGTGATATTGGTTCATTATATATTTAATGATTAATAGTCATGACCTTTCCAAAGGAGTTGTAACAGTATTACAAAGTCAGAAGATAATAGTGTTGAATAATCAGAGTTTGGCATATAAGGAGATTAAAAATATTGTGGATTATTTGTTTCTTGTGATAAAATTGAAAATATGAACCCAAAATACGAGGATAGTTTCTGTAGTTACTGATGCTGAAGGCACAAGAACCTCGATGTCTGCAAACCTAGGCAAAGTTAAGCATAAACGATGTCCGTGAGATGTTGGGGCCGGGCCCCACTGATTGTTATACTTGCATCTTTATTGTGTGTGGTGACAGGAGAGTTCATGAGGCAACAACAGCGTCCGTCTGGTTATTTAACGGAAGCGGGAGAGTTTGGTAAGTTTTCTTCTACTTTCATCATAAGAGCTTATCATCCAGTAAAATAGTAATGAGCAGATATCCACTACAAGTGGGACATCATAGAAAGTGGATATTTAGGTGGGTGGGGAGGCAGAGTTTTTGATGGGCTTGACTATGTGGGGGTGGCAAGAAATCCAAATATCTGCTCATGCCATTTGTAAACATAGTGACAGTCCATTCCCTAAGGTAGGATTGCATCAATCAGAAAGTCTTGCTACTACTTGGTGCGGATGGTTGGATTAGATGAGTCCTTATAAGGCGGGTTTCAGTGTACCAGTATGTAGTTCATCTATCGAATGCACCTGAATTTAAGATTAAAAAAGGAAGATTATGTCAGAGAGACTGGATGGCAATCTTGTTAATGTAGACATTATTTTCATACCGCTTAAAGATATTGCTCAGCCAAAAACATATTTGTTCTGTAAAATCCAGTATCAATAGACTATGCCTTATCCATTGCATGTGTGATGAAAATAATATTTATATTCTCCACGCTTAATACTTATTTCACCTTTAAAAATACCATGCTGTCTCGTCAACTACAGTAAATCTCCTCAACAACGGAACCCACTTTGCAGTCCAATTTTCTTCCGTTAGAGAGGGTTTCCGTTGATTAGTCATCTGAACATAATATTTACATGTAACAATACTAACATCGGCATCCATTATCGCTCAATCACGAGCTTACTTACTGAATCCTGCTTGATACAACGAATGCATTCTCTGTTTTTTTTATAGCAGTTCTCTTATACACGAATATTTATTATGTTAGCATCTAACAAAGATTTTCGTTAGTATATCGTCCATAATCTTAGATTACTATTTAATTTTGCGTTTTTTTTTGTTTTTTTTCTGATATGGACTTCCGGTATACAAAGCACATGCGCAAAATACAGGGTGTCATTTAAATAGAACGCGCACCTGAGAGTCTCATATCGGAACGCGCTGTGATTGGCCGGTTAGAGTGTTTACATCTTTGTTACGACATAACGACACCACGTGCGATAGCGGGAATAATTGGCTCGAACAAAGAAATACGATAACAAAGGAAGCAAAACAAGGTTAATTCCGTTATTTGTCACCCAAAATGCCTTCCGTTGTTCGTTGCAAAGAACATTCCGTTGATTACTCCAAGTTTTACTTATCTATACAAGGGAAAATGTTAATGCACAGCAATTCCTTCCGTGGCTGTATAAAACACAAGGTCACGTGATATTGCAGAATCGAATGATTTTCGCCAAACGTACTGCGGATTTCTAACGACACGTCTCATTTAACATGGGAGAGATAGGCGCCTTCTTACGTGCACCGTGCACGTTACGTCTGACGAAAAATATTCGGTTGACATTTAGCGACTTCACGTGTTTTGTTGGGTGTATGCCGGGCTCTTATTGCATGGTATTTAAATTGCTCTACATACTTTATTACGCTGTTTAATTGAAAGAAACGTTCAGAATGCACAGACCACATCATAATGCTTCTCTACAAGCATACTTGTTTGGCCACTGAGCATAACCTTTAAGGCATGTGAAGTTATCTAGACATGTTTGATTATATCCAAAGTTAGTGCTTTGGACTATTTCTAGTATCACATTTGTTATGTCATTTTTGGAATTTTGATTTGATATCACATGCATGTCTGTGGCAAATCAACATTTTGTGAAGTTGGTCATCACAATTTGTACCAATCAGGCCTAAAGATAATCGTACATTTTTAATCAAACATTTCCATTGACCTAATTGTCGTCATCATGTCAATGTGCATGCCCTGTCTATATTTATCTTGATAAAATGAAAAAAAAAATTTTGTACAATTTTTTTAAAGTACACAAAGGACAATGCTTGATACTAGAAGAATACGTCTGTTTTGAATAGAAACACGAAACAATAGGTATTGAATGAGCAGAGAAGCACGAGGCTCGTCTGAGTAAGCATAAGTTGAGTAAACAACATCGTAAATTAGGATTTATTTAGGCCAAGTATTTGCCAATGTGCCTTTTTTTTGTGTGTCTGTGTAATTTTCCAGTAACTTCAAAACTATTTTATTGAACATTGTAGGTCTTTTATTTCATTATTTTCTTATTGACCTCTGAAGTTTGGGTCATTTGTAGATCAAAATTATTACAGTTTGTACTAATTAACTTTCCCTTGAGAAATCATAAATACCAATTCAGTAAACTTCTTTCTAACGCACCTTGTAGTGTTTTTTTCTCCCAATCATGTTCATGTGTTGAATATCAAATTTAATATGCAGAGATGTGATTTCACGCGAGGAAAATGTGAAACTAAGAAATCATTACGTCTGTGTTAAAGCTTTATTATGGGATTGAGATAGTTTCAGAGAAAACATGCATTTTCCCTTGAACCTGCGTTGTCGGCGCATTGCAGACATTGACATAGTCTCTGCGCTCATGCAGCAGCCTCTATTTCAAAGGAACAAAATGCTTTAGCTAGATCACGCCGGTAATTAATCATAAATGTAGCGCATGAATAATGCGTTCCCGCGCTATTGTTTATGCATTGGGATAAAAACATTTCAAGTTTGATGCCGGTCAATATACTGTCACAACCACTAATATGGTGTCTACTTTAAACGTTTTTATTACACGTACTTAAATTATTTTATTTTACAACATAATAGGCCATGATCAGCAGTCGTGAAATGCATGATGTACCACAGACATGTAATTTATGATACTGTAATCTGTAAACAATTAGCATGCAATTTAATTTCGTTATATTCACAAATTTGACAGGATTCATGAAATTTAAACAAAAATTTAAGCAGTTTCAGTACATTTTGGTGGCCATGCAACCATGGGCGATAATACAAGTATCGTACGTTTCTTGGTGTACTACGGTTTGGGTAAAATGTAATAACTGGTACTTTTTTATGGCATGCCCATCAGGGCACAAGAGTCTTAAGATTTGATGTGCCCTGACTTAAATTTTATGTGCCCAGGACACCAGGGCACTAGCTAGCGTTAAGCCCTGGAATGGCCATCAGTCTCAGTTAGTTTCTGCCCTCTACGATGCATGTTCCCATACTCTGAATATGCTACATGTACCTCTTATTGATCAAGAAATAACTTGCATACTTTCATTTGTATGCAAATGGACTGAAATATTACCATCAAGTTGCATGCAGCAAGGCACATAGATATATATCTATATAAATGGAAAAAAAACACATTGCTAATGATTGACTGCAGACGACACATCGATTTGTTGTAACCAATTTGTGATAGTGGCCAATTAGGTGAAAGGTTTGTGATACACGTATTACAGATCCTTGAACAGGTGGCCAGAAAAAAATCTTAATGCTGTGGAGGATAGCTAAATATTTATGTTATGCTTGCTCATGATTTATTCGTTCACAGCCAAACTATGGCAGACGTGTAGACTAATATTGTGTTGTGAAATTCTGTCTTTGTTAACAATATGAATTGTTTCTGAATTCCCATTCTTTAAGTATCTTCTTGATAAGCTGTTGATAAGCAAATGCTACGTCAAAGTTTTCTAAATTTACATTCACCTTGCTTAATGTTCTGATATTAGATTAAATGGTTAACTTGACTGTGTTTTTATTGACTGCAAATTTTCATAATTGAGTACATGTACGTGAACCTATCAATAGCCTACTCATGATCTCTAACTGAATTACTGGTTAAATTAAGGTTCTGATTAATAGTTTGTTCTTTATACAATTTGTGTGAAATAATTTTTACTTAGCAGACTTGGCAAGAAATATACACAAAATCTAACTGGTAAATTGCTTGTTTTTATGTTAGTTTCTTAATCTATGCAGGTTTTCATAAGATAAAATCTCAATTTGATATTACACCCTCGTAGTACTGTGACACACTTTAGTGATATGTGCCTAGTTTTACTTGGTGCCTGTCAGACAAGCCCGGGTACATTGCAGCTTGTAAGGGTGAGAAAGGGCAGACTTGCTATCTTTTATATATGGAATATTTAAGTTATCTATAGGAACCTGTACTTGTTATGTTGGCGAGGCTTTCGTTTTTGGTCTCAACAGCTTCATCAGACCGAATGAAATCCTTAGATTGTCACATGACCACCATAGTGGCTGCGATCATGTGACAGCCTGATGAAGCTGTTGACATAACAATGAAAGTCTCGCCAACATGACATGTACAGGTTCTTTGAGGTATCTGAAAATATTCCATATATAATCATGAATAAAGCAGCCCAGGATGCTGTAAGTTAACATTCTTTGCTGTTATCTATAATTATTTTCATTTTACAGTGTGCCCAAGTATGGACATCAGAAACGACCCCAGCTATCTGCACCAGCTCACCAACTGTACGGTGATCGAAGGCTACCTCCAGATCCTTCTCATTGACCACGCAGAAACGTCCCAGTATCAAGACCTACATTTCCCAGCGCTGCGAGAAATCACGGACTTCCTGCTTCTCTACCGTGTGTACGGATTAACCAACCTGACGCATATTTTTCCAAATTTGGCTGTAATTCGTGGCCAAAATCTGTTCTACAACTACGCGCTTGTTGCGTTTGAGATGCCCGATCTGGAAGAGCTGGGTTTGGTGGGACTGACGAGAATCGAGCGCGGAGCGGTGAGGCTGGAAAAGAATCCGCATCTGTGCTACATCGATACCATCAACTGGGATTACATAACAACGCTGGGCAATGACGATAACATCATCATGCAGAACAAAGTGATCGATGAATGTCCCAACGTGTGTCCGGCCGGGGATCAGTGCCAGTCGGTGCTTCAGGATTCGGGCTACAGGCAGCCTTTGTGCTGGAACGCGGACAGCTGTCAGAAAGGTACGCTTTCAAGGCCAAATTTATTTCAATTGATAAGTTAATAAATGATATTCACATGTCGTCATGTGAAAAATTAATCAAGTCCAAATATTCAGTAGATCTAAGCAGGGAATGTGACTCGTTTAGTAGAACACTCGCCTTCTGTGGCAGAAGGCGAGTGACTCAATTTACACTTGCCATGTTCAATCCAAACTAGCCATCCTTAGTTATTAAAGTGTTGGAATCAAGTAATCACACTCGCCGACTGTGGCGAGTGACTTTGAATTTACACTAGCCAACAGAAATTTACACTAGCCAGGGGCGAGTGGCGAGTGCTTAATCAACACCCTGTCATGTGAAAAATTAATCAAGTCCAAATATTAGCAGGTCTAAGTAATTTTTGTGTATTCGATATTACCAGGAATAAGATAGAAATTGAATTAGAATATGTGTCATGTGACAAGGCAATTGCTCAAGAAAGAGGATTCTCTGTGTGTTAATGTCTCTTGGTTCGGCGACCTGTGAGGAGGTTGGATTGATATAGCTTCTCACTTCTGAAATCAGCCATATCAATAAGGTGTCTCCAATTCTTTCTGGGATGATGACCATTGCATTTTTAGCTCACCTGTCACTTGTGACAAGATGAGCTATTGTGATCACCTCTTGTCCGTCGTCCGTCCGATAACAATTCATATTTGTACAGTGTTTTCTTCATTTTTCATTTGATTATCGCCAAACCTGCACATACTTTGTAATATCATCATTGATGAGCCATTTGAGGGTCTTTAAACCTACCATTGTACACAATGGGCCCCAGCATCATGGGAAAGTATGTGTGATATGTATACTGCAATGATTTACAAACACTATACCATACACATTAATGCTATTATATAATAAAATGATCGTAATATGTACGATATAGTGTTTTTAAATCATAGTACTAGTATAAATACCACAAACCCTGCAATAAAGCTGGGGACCATGTGTATATATGCCCATGTTTGCTGCCTTCCGTGATGATAGATTCATATCTATTTGTTGATGGGTTAGCGGAGTCTTGTGTCTCCCTAATTGGGCCAGTCTCATTGCCTTACCTTGCCTACGTGTAGAACGTGCCTCCAGGATAATGCAATAACTTGCTAAAAAATGAATTCCCTCGTAGTGTCATCAGCTAACAAGCTCTGTTGACGGAGCCGTCTGTTGTAACAGATGAGCTTACGTGTTGGTGAGCAAGTCATGTCGGCCTGAGTTCAAGCTAGATTAAGGAAAACGTGGGTTCGGAATTCTTATGCTTCTGTTATGGTGTAAAAGTGACCTTTGAAATCCTTATTCATTATCATTATGTGACAGTTTGACCATGTCAATTGTTCTAATGGAATGCTCGGTATTACTAAATATTACAATCTTCGTAATTTTCAATCAGTAATATGAAAGGACAATAACACTATCAAACCATTTTCACATTATATATAGTCTTTGTCCATGACTGTCGTGATTTGCAAATGTTTACAATATATGTTTTTTGTATTCATTTGTTAATTAATTTAAAAAACAAAAAAACCCATTGCATTTTGTAATCAAGTAATCAGAAGTAATACATTCCAATAAGCTAATGATGATTTACTTTTTACCAGTGATCAATAACGTGCATAAGCAGCAGCAAGCTGTAGCAACAAAACCATAACAAATATGCGCGCTGGTGGCAGTAAAAACAAACAGCGCGCTGTGACCTTCCCAGGCAGCCAAAGGCGGCTGCTGCGGTGTTTGTAAACAACTATTGTTGTGTCTGCCTCGGAGAGCGAGCAGCAGCAAGCAGCAATAGCAGCTTGCACGGCAATAGCAGCAGCAGCTTATGCTATGTTGTTATGATCTGGAGAATCGCTATCCTTGTTATAATAATTAGCAATAGTAGTAGACCATTATTTTTTTTTATTATTTTTTTTTCAAATGAGTTTCTGAGGAAATGATATCATTTGTATCTATGAATTCGAAGAGGTCAGATTGTTGTTGTTGATACGTTGTTCTATCTATTCTGTATGTGTAATAGATTACTACAGGAAATTTAAAAAATGTAATTAGAATAATTTCCTGTTTGTGTTTTTTGCGCTCTCCCTGTGTTTCTTAATGATGTCTAACCAATTAAGGTATGGTTTGATAATTAATTGTTCGATGTAGCCTTGTGGCAATTACGTAGGTGATTTAGGAATGATTGACATTTGATCGATAATGGGGTCAGTACACCAGATAAGTAACTGTCCACTTTTGTAGCATAAAAAGGGGACGGCGAGAAAAAATCACAAGTACTATGGTTTCAGAATTTACCCCCACCCCCACCTCTCACCCTTTCCGTCCACCCAACTTATTTGATGAACCGTCCATCACACCTGTTGGTTGAAGGAATCATGATACCACTGATAATTAGCATTGCAATGTTATACATGTACATGTATGTACATTATATACAGGTATTGCGATAATGAAATGTCAGTAGAGATGCACACACAAGACTGAATTATAGAAAAAATATGTAAAAATCCACGTGGGTGTTTATTATAAGAAAATAATGCATTCTATTACATGGTTTGAGTAATAACAATATGTTGCATGTGCTGAGTAAGATGATCCCAGCTTGTTAAGCTGAATACTTCAGTATACTCGCTGTCTGGTATACAACAGCTATGAACATGATAGTTGTTATTTGAGGGCAACGTCCCCTGTTCCAAGAAAAAGCTATAGATCTGCCAAACGGGGACAAAATGAAGCTCCAGTAATAGAAATGAACAGATTTTATTTGTTAGCTTTTAAGTATGCTAATGTTGTTTATTCCATATTTGGCCATATGATTTGCAATTTTACATGTGTCTACAAGGAAGTTGCTTATTGATTGTATTTCTTCTTTCAATGAAAATCAACTATGCTTTACAACATATTTCTTGTACATACAAAAACTACAACCAATATGGTTCCAAAAATTTGTGTCCGTAAATGTTAGATTGGACAGTTGTATGTTGAATTAAAATTTTTGTGCATTTTAAGTCCAATGTCATTTAGATTTTTGCTCAATTATAAGGATTTTTTTAGAAACAATGAATGAGATCTAATGGCTATTATATTTTTGGGACATCACAATATATGCAATTGACCAAAATGGTCTTCAAAGCAGTGCCTCAGATCACTAATAAAGTCTGCTAGTCTAGAGTATGACTTGCCCCTCCCAGGGGCGCTTGGCAAATTAGAAATAAGTTCTTTGAAAAATGGAAATCTTCCAAAAGTTACTGGTTTTACAAACACTTTTTAAGCAGTGTCCCAGAGGTCACTAAAAAAGTCTGCTAGACAAACAGTATCAGTCCTTATTATTTTTCGCCATGGCCGCAAAAATAGCTTTTTTGAGATTGACACCACATGGGTCAAAAATGTTTGAAATGGTTCTACATGTTGAGGGACGGTTGAGATCCATACTTGCCATGCACAACACTGAAAAGGAAAATTAGGGGCCTTTTAAAAAACAGATGGTAGTCTGAGGATGACAAATAAAGTTGGAATTGTTTCATTTATGTCCATGGTTGGTTTAACAGACTAGTAGACATTCAATATACATGGTTAACACAAAAGTTCATTTTGATGGTAATTTTAGAAGTAAAGTTAGAATTCTCTTTCGAACCTTTGGTTGTTCATCAGTCTGCCAACTGCCTATACGTCACGTGACGTATAGGCAGTTGGCAGACTGCGAGACTGATGAACAACCGGGAAGGTTCGAAAGGCTTTCTAAGTAAGCTTGTAAAATTAGCACAAAAGAACAGTTTAACCATGTAGATAATGTTATACAACTTGTGCAGATGAGTATCCACTATAGACTAGTAGACGCATGCCTCTCTGTTTCCAGTTTGCCCTGATGAGTGTGTTCGCCACGACCTGCCGTGTTACACGGAGCGGAACCAGCGCGGCGTTCCCGTCACACGCTGCTGCCACGAGGAGTGTGTGGGCGGCTGCTCCGGCCCACACGCCACAGACTGCTTCGCATGCAAGCACGTCTTCTACAAGGGAGACAGCAACAAGGGACGATGTATGCAGAAGTGTTTGCCTGAAACTTACAAGGTGAGTGACAAAGGATGTGCTGATCGGTTCAATGACGCTTTCTAAGGTTGAAAGTTAGGATTCAGCAGTCTGTGGTCCTATTTGTGCAAAGGTCCAAACTTGTATGTATAATAGCCAGAATTTGTTACTAGTCAAGAGGCCAAAACGTTTATACTCATCCTCCACAAGGTTCTACTGTGGTATGAGCGGACGAGTGGCGAATCCCCACCCTGTATCTGTGGCCCTGCATTGCGCGAACATGTGCGATTTGACCATGGTCATTATCTGCTGATATTTCCGCAGATATCCTCATCATAGCAATTGAAGCTGAGGTGGAATGCGGTCAAAACATTTGGGTCACATACAGATGTGTTTGTGAATATGTTTGTAGTCGTACTAAGTACACCCCAAGAAACCAATTAAAAGCCAATCCATTTTTACGTATGTTTGTGTCTGTAACATCATGGTGTGAAGGGAGTGTGGTGTGACATGAGTTACACAATTCATAATCTTTTACATGTTTGTTGAATTCTTTTGAAATATTTACCTTCAATTATATGTTTTATCAACATATCTTTAGTACAAAATCAATGCTTGGTGTGCTCGTTTAATTTTAGTTCCTTAATCGGCGCTGTGTCACTGATATCGAGTGCCAAAACATGGCGACCGAATATCCAAACACGTGGAAAGTTTTTTGACCACTGATGGAGCAGCTGTGTATCCAAGACTGCCCGTCAGGATTCATCAAAGACAAAGACAAACCTCACAGGTGCATCAAATGTGAAGGGCCGTGCCCAAAACGTAAGTACAACGTGTGTGTGTCTTAGAAAACCAACCAATCTGATATCTGAAAAAGTCGGACTCGCTCCTATTATCGGCCATCGATTATCGTTTTATATCTGCTGGCTGATGATCGAATCAGATCGATTATGAGTTGTAGACGTCTCCCTTTCATTTGTAAATTATTGAAATATCACTCGAGAAATCTACTCCGGCAACAATCAAATAGGCCGCCATTTTTTTTTAGTGTTTACGACTTGTGGCGCCGCCACAGCATTGCGGTCTTTTTGTAAACTAACTCCGAGACACTTTTCATAGTAATGGCAAACTTCCGAGTGGAAAGTATTTGGTTAAATTATGTTTGATAGTATGAAATTCATTTTCATGGTTGAGAGAATGGTAGATATGAATTCTGCGAGTATAATGATTATTTTAAACTAGATTCGATCATCGGTCACCACTTCCCCAACGAGTCTAATCGCGATTATATCGTCGATCGTTCGCACCACTATGAAAAAAGATTTTTTATCTAATTCTTACAATGAAACTGGTTTTCAGGATGTGGGGGAATCACCATTGACAGTGTGGCTGCAGCACAGAAGTTAAAAGGCTGTACTGTGATCCACGGTATACTGGAAATTCAAATAAGAGGTGGAAGTAAGTAATACTTTTATCACTAGATTGAATGAAGTTTAATAATTGAATAACGTTTTAGGAAGAAGAATCATGAATAAAATACAGAGCGTTGGCCACATAAGATGTACATGTGAGATGTTGAATAACGGCTCTGTAGTTGATTAAGTAGTGTCTTTGGCCATCATTGTCGTTTGGTTTAAGAAAAAATTGTGACCGTTATTAGAAATTTTGTGTTATGACAAATAGAAGATTTTCTGTTTTTTGATTAAGAGGTTAAATGAAGAGTATCACACACAGTATAAATTACATTCATCAAATAAACTTTTTAATGATCAACCATATTGAAGTTACTTGGAAGCTTTTGAGCTGCGCACAACATCCCTTTTTCTACCATGAATTTCCATAATTAGTCATGGCATGGTTGTCAATAGGTTACTGCTTAATTTTCCTGAAACAACTTGAAAGTTTCATTGAAAAGTGTTAAATTTGATGTCAATTTTGTAGTATTTTTGTAGCATTTTGTGAAAATAAATATGGTCTTTCAGACTTTGCATGAATTTTCACAACAAATAAGTTAGCAGAATGTTTCTTTATACTTAGGAAATGGCTTAAAAGCAATCTTGTGAAATAGCATAATTTATTTTCTTTGATCAAAAAGCTGATACTTATTTCAGCTGTAAGTGAAGAAAATATTAAATATATCTCCAGACGATTTGCAAGGATCTTTGATATTAGATTCAAACTTGAATACTACATGTATATGCTTGCAAATAATATATAACGAATATTATTTTGTCACGCTTGTGTGTAGATAATTCTTTACTAATGTGACTTCTGCCAGAAAATAAATAGAATAAATACCACTCAGGACGAGGTGGGAAAATGCTACTCGTCATTTGACAAGTGACTCGGTATAATATATCTTAGTTTCATGAAAAATCCACTTGTCCTGCTAAAAAATTTTGATGAATTTCTACTGCATACGAGCGTGCAACGCCGGTCTGTAATAAAAAGCAGACGATTTTTGCTGATGCTTTTCATAAACATTACCATTTGGGGCAAAATATGTTTTTGCCAGAAGTTATATTTCTGGAATCCAGTGTGAGATTAGTGTTCTTCTTTCCTAATACAAACATTAACAACCTAATTATCAGCATTTAGTTTCAGATAATCTACAACCAGCAGATTTTAACATACTTATTTTATTCTAGCAGAAATGGGAAACTACGTATGCATTGATTGCATCCAGATATATTACCATGTAAAATATCGGACAAGAACTCTAATTTTCACTATCTCTAATACTCTGTAAAGTGTGTGCTATTCATTGTTCGGAAAATGTGTGCCTAACTTCCTGATGTAGATAACTTGCTAATCTGGTTGAACATGCTTTTATGCTTTTTTGCTTTTCTAACTCCATAAATTTGCATGATATAACAATCAAGTGTGGAATGAGCATTGATAATCATTGTTAGTTTTAATTTAGTGTAAAATTAACAAAATTGACCAATACATGTATATGAAGCTTGAATCACGGTTTGATTTTGTAGGTTTTTAGGTGCAGTTTCATTCTGAACATAAATATTGATTTCGCTGCCATTATTTCGTATCATCGAGCAATAAATTATCCACTCCTATCATGCCTGCGATGTTCGCACCTGATGCAACCTGCCGATTTCAAGTTTCGTATGTACTGGTCTGTATGTCAACAGCAAATTGGCCCTTGATTTGATGCATGTTTCTTCCGTGGCTTTTTCTTACCAGGCGCAGGTCATATTGGTCGCGAACTCGAAGAGAATCTTAGTCAACTTGAGGAAGTGACACACTACGTGAAAATAGTGCGCTCGTACGCTAGCGTATCACTACGCTTCTTAAAAAACCTGAAGGTTATACGAGGAGACCGACTGCACAACGATAGGTATGGCTGGCATGAGCTTACGGGTTGTGGTCTCCGTGAAACGCTGTAGGATCTATTTTGATATGCATGGACTTTCTAAAACTCTCGTGCTGACAACGCACACGGTACAGGAAACAAGTTGGACATGCATTGAGGAATGAATTTATTCTTTGTAGTTTGGCTTACAACTTAGAAGTTAATTTTCTAATGGTATTATCACTTTGCTGAACACAAATTTTAGTCAAAATGACACATATTTTATATGAAATTTGCCGAGTGATAATACTGTGAATGGCGATTAGATAGATCAAGATTTATGTTTCTTTTATGTGTGTACGCAGTTCATGTGACACTTAACACTTCTAGTGCATGGTTTTCTCTACTTATAATCACTTCTTTTAACATTATTTTTGCAGAGCATGTGACCTTTAGCTACATTGTGATGTTATCATGTCTTAACAGTTTCAGTTGTTTTGTGGTGCGCTATTATTTATGTTTGAGTTTACTTGTCGATACTCATGTACTCTTAATTCTAGATTTGTGCTTGTTCACTATTATTGCAATCAATATTTACCATTTAGGTATATGAATTGAAGCACAAATTCTGAATTATTATTTTTTCTTTTATATGAATTATAAAAGAAAAAAATAATGTATTTAATATGTGATAGAACGTCCTTGGACGTTCTACACATTGAAACACGTATTCTACACGTCCAAAACCTTGGCTCATGTTTTCACTGTTTGGAATAAAAAAATCACACGTACGACGGTGGTGCAATTCAAAAGTGTAAATGCTTCAAATGTATTGTATACTTCTGCATATCAACTTCTGCAAGTGATCTTCTTTCTACTACTGGTCTCGCACTTCTTATCAAACGATGTTTTATTCTTGACAAACTAAGCTTCGGCTTTTGCTGTAGTCTAGAATACGTGTTGCACCCTAGAACTAGCAATAGGCGGAGTCGGAGGCACTGGGACAGTGTGTGTGACTGGGAGGTTGTAGCGGGCTGTTGGTGTTGTAGTCAATGTTCACCGGGAGATGGAGGACAGCTTGGGGAGCATAGAGGAGGTCACCCACTACATCCGCATCTCTCAGTCCCCAGCCCTCAACAATCTGGGCTTCCTAAAATCCCTGCGCACTGTGGGCGGGGAACAGCTGTTTGGCAGAGAAAGCAGGTAGTATTCAGGCCGATGCTCAACTCATCATGGTTATACATTGACGTAGCACTCATCTCTTCCCTCCAACTGGTGCATAACAGCATGATTCTTTTTTTTTTTTTTCAATTAAGGAATTGATTTTTTTTTAGTTTTGGTACATTCGTTGATTCACTTAGTGTGCAAATCATATACAAATTCTAAATTGACCGTTGGGTAGCTTTCTGTAGACACTTTTTTCTCCCTCCGTTGTGTTTCAAATATGGTTTTATCTACCATATCCCCGTGCATTAAAGAGCACCAAGCTTTTATTTAGGATGGATATTTATAATTGATAATGACCTCATGCGCTCATATCTGAGAACAAACCAAAGTCGCAATAAAAGAGGAAAAACATTTTACTTTAGAAAGTCATTTGTTTATTGTTCTAGTCCTAAAAATAATAGCGGTCGCAGGTGTTTTTGTTTGTAAACAATGTTACTAAGTTCAGCATAGTTCCTTAAACTTAGAAATATGGACTATACATGGTGTATGGTGGTTGCTTGAGCAGGGGACGTACTTGAGAGAGGGTGCACTTGTGTACCTGCTTGCTAAATTTCAAGCTGATTCATCAGAGTTTTAGTCTCGAGAAAATGGTTTGAGTGACTGATGGTGTTTGTTGGGAAACCACCATTGTTGGGCTTTCTGCAGGTGACGAAAAATAGGTACTTTTTGTTGCAAATCAATTTAAAAGAAATCCACACGCGCAAGGTTGTCAATTTTTTTATAAATGTTGGTCACATTCGTTAGCTGCCTTGTGAATATATGCTAGTGTGTATTGAAACGCTATAGATATGATAGATTTGAGGCCAAATTAGGCCAGTTTTGTTGTCTGGGGTGTACATTTCGTGATGATTAAATCACCTCCAGTCAGATTTCCATGGCAACAAAGTGTGGTGTGGACTACAAATGTACGTTTTGCATGGAATTAAATTGAATCTGTGTCTCTTTCCGAATAAAAACACATATAGCTTAAGGGCTCAAAGCGTGTTTTTCGGTTATAAGCGCGGCGCTTTAATGCACAGGGATACGGTATATCATCATGGGTGGAAATGTTATTGAAAAATATAAGATAATCAACAAAGTTTGTGGCTGTTCAGTCATACAGGTGGCTCAAATAATCCAATATGGCCGTATCACTTTAGATTATTTTTGTCATAGCCTCATCAGTATTTGTGTTTTTTCAGTTTATACATGAACAATTTAGCGTCATTGTTATCTCAAAATCCAGACTTGTCTTGTGGATTCACCATACTGCTAAAGTATTTGCTATTTTCTCCCGATCACTCGCTACATGACCACTGAAATGAAAACTTCACGCAATGTTTTGCAAGTACATGTATTTTTGATTTCTTTTTCTATTGATTAGTAAAGCATGCTACATGTTAAAGACTTCACAGATGTTACAAGAATGTCCTATAAAAAAATCAAGTGCAGAAAAAAGTGGTCATGGCCAAAGCAAAAATGCTCAAAATATAATATGGACCTTCTACAGCTGAAAAACTGAATTGTATGGAGTTGTTAAAGTGACCGTGCACAAGTCAGTTTATCTCGATTTATATCATTTAGTAAAGATTTCTTAGCATCTGGATTCATCAATGAGAAAGGTAAAACCCCACTCATATACTTGTTTGTTCATTTGTTCATCTTCAAGCGTCTTTCGGAAGACATTCTTCCTGCATTGGGCTTTGGTGGCAAAGTTGTTATATAACAACATCCTGTGCACTTTGCCATCAAAGCCCGATGCAGGAAGAATGTCTTCTGAAAGACGCTTGAAGATGAACAAACAAGTATATGAGTGGGGTTTTCGCCGTTCTGTTTATTTTTAAAGTTTTTTAACTTGCGGTGAACCCTCTTTAGAATATCCAGCTAGAGCCACAACAAAGTTAATGAATGATGCATGTGCACTTTGCTCTTGCAACCCGGTAGAGCCATATAGTATAGCTTATTACAAATAGAACAAGTTAAGTGGTGCAGAGATCTGGTGTTTGGAGGAAATATTTAGGTTGGTTTAAAATAATATGAAAGATATTACATATTACTGAAGTCTGTACAATAGTTGTCCAAAATTCCATGTTTACTCATTGCCGAAACGGAGTGGGCTTAGTATTCGAATAAGCCCCTTATAAGTGGGAACTTGTTTCACTTTCGAAAAGTCCAAAACGTGCTGTTTTTCTGTTATATCCCCATGTGCTTATAGTAGGAAGACGATGTTGTAATTTGGATACACCTTACACCCACAAAGCGCTTATCTGGATATCACTGTAAATTTCCACTACTTCGAATCATCGCTCAATATGGATGACATGTATTTGTTATAATGTTTTACAGTGTACATGTAGTGTATTTAAGTGTTCCAACAACCAACCTATGATATTGTAGTGCTTTTTATTCCCTCTCAGATGCTTGTTTGTTCGTCTTGAAGCATCTTTTGGAAGACATTCTGCCGTCATATTGTAGTGCTTTTCATTATATACCAACTTACAAATTCAAATTTTATTGATATGAAAACTAGTTATGTATAATTTCATTTTGTACATTCTGTAATTTTTACTTTTTGTTCTAACAATTTAATAATGCTTTGTGATTATTAAGCTTGATTGTGCTCATTATTTTGTGCAGCTGAATGCAAATCCGAATACATTAGCTTATGCATGTCTTCTTTCTGAATGAAATAAAGTAACACGATTGCCTTTTTCTCACTTAAATTTTCTCCACAGGTGTGTCCCAATTGAATGATTATCATTGTATGAAAATAAGATGGGAAAACAGATATGGTCCTGCTATGATTATAGCTATTTCTTGAACACTTTTGAAGCCATCCTTCTGTCGTCAACTTTTATATTTCAATAATTTTCTCAATAATATATTTTAAACTGATCACCCATGTTTCCATGTTCAAAAACCTGTTCAACTCAAAAGATCTTTGATGTTGTTTTTTTATTTGGTGAAAGTCAACCATACCCATGGGGCTCAGAAACATTTTTTTCTCTCTCTTTTTTTTACTGTACTTATGTTCACCTTGTATGAATAGAAGACATTTGTTCCTTTATTGAATCATGCCCTTTGGACAAAAACTGACAGTCCCACGCGTTCATCTATTATTTTCAATCTGCAAAATAACTGGTGCATGATTTATGCTGTCTCGTTTAGTTGAACTTTTAATGGCTTTAATTTATAATGTGGTATAATAAATGTGATATGAAATTTTAAATCAATGCTTAATTTATTGTAGACAAATACTGCCATTTATTTTCGTAATTTTGCAGCTTTTTATTGTATATTTATTGTAATTCACTATACATAATATTTCTTAATTAAAGGTGTCATTCGAATTTGTAATTTTACAATAATTTAGTTTTTCGCTTGTTAGTTGTTACCATTATTGTTTTCAGGTGTACATATTCGTTTTCATGATTGTAGATACGCCATGTTTGTTCTGGATAATCAAAATCTGGTGGACATTTGGAATTTCACAACGCACCCGAAATTGAAGATTGAGCGAGGCCGGATTTTCTTCATGTTCAACAGAAAGCTGTGTCTGGAGAAAATCCAACAGCTCGTCAAATTTGTTGGTCTCGAGAATGTGACCACAGACGAGGATGTCGATCCAAATACAAACGGCGATCAAGTCGCTTGTAAGTATTTGAACTTTTATGATACACACCCAATGTTTTATCATTCAGAAGATATTTTATAGTTTCTGGATTCAACACTAACATTTTGTTAGGAGCAAAGATACGTAGCAAAGTAAATATACAGTTTTGGTGCTCCTAACAAAATGTTATTGTCTAAATATAGTAAATGTTTTATTCACAAAGAGAAAGAATGCCCGGTAGTTCTTGTATATCTCCTGTAGACACCATTGTTGTATCACGTCTCAAAATGCAACCAAAATCACGGCCACTGCTCAAATTCTGACAGCAACGCTAATACAGTAGAACCTCCAATTAAGACCATCTCTCTATTGAGACCGCCTCTATAATAGGACCACTTTTCAGGGTCCCAAACATTTATAAAGCTACCGAAATCAACCTCTGTATAGAGACCACCTCTATATAAAAACCTAACACTGGTCCCAAATGTGGTCCTAATAGAGAGGTTCTACTGTATTTCGGATGAATACATTTAGAAGATAAGACATGACAAGTTATTGCTGGTTTAGGTGACACGAGCCACTTGACGCTGGAGCTGGTGGTGGGACAAGCGGAATACGCCGTGATTCGGTGGAACAATTTCCACACGGCCGACCATCGCGAGCTGCTCAGTTGGGTGGTGTACTACAGGGAGGCGTGAGTCACTCTTTATATCCTTGAATGTGCTCATCGTGTTGGAATCCATATATATAAATTTACAAAGTTCATCATCACACAGCACAACAATCTTACATTTATTGACACTTTCGGCAAAATCTCTCCGCGCATGACAGGTCAATCAGATTGACCTGTCATGCGCAGAGAGATTTTGAAAATGGCAACAGAAGTTGCCGAAACTGTCAATAAATGTAAGATTATTGTGTTGTGTGAAGATGAACTTGTCGTCTGCGTGACATTATTAAGCTGAAGAATTTTAAGAATGTCAAAGTGAAGGCTGATATAGGCATTCATAGCTAATTTTCATCCATACACACGAAATACAGTGGTTACAGCATCATCATTTGCAAGAATGGAGTAAAAACCTTTTATTAAAAGTGTGTATGATAAAATTTCATTATTGTTATTATTTACTTGCTAATGTTTGATCAGATTTCTGACTATTGAAGAAAAATAGATGTGCTTTTTTCATTTATTTGATGTGTAGATTTAGATAATTTCTCTGCTATTTTCAGCCCAGAACAGAATATAACGATATTCAATGCTAGAGACGCATGTGGAATGGACGGGTAAGACCTAACATAGTTATTAAAGCAATGATTTGCGCTCTTTAGAAATAAAATCTTTGATTTAAAATTTGTGTTTGTTTTTGCAAAATGCGAAGTAGATAAAGCAAAGTTTGTAGTTTTTTTTGTAGTTTTTGCCCCCTTTAGTATACAATGTATATCTGTTCAATATTAATGGATTAAAAAGCTTGTTTATATGATTATTCAATATTGAACAGTGTTCGTTTTGCGGGGGCCGTATGGTTATGTAAACATGATAATGTCAAAACTTGTGTGATTTATAGGAAATTAATTCTTTGATGTTGCATCACATTTTTTTAATATGTTCACAAAATTATAGGTTTGTTGATGGTTTTTGCAATTGGCTTACAATAGCGAACATTATGTCAGTGAGAGAACATTGTATGTACTTTAACTGCAACTGTCGCCACGCGAAAACTGTTGAAGTTGCTCTAGAGCAAGTGTTCCAGTTATGGGCACATCCTACGTAGGGTTCATTATTACTTATATCTCCACGGGAACGCACACGTTTGATGTTTTAACAGCACATAGCAAGAGGAAACAATCTAGAAATTAATTGGCTATATGTGTACTTATTAATGAAACAATAAGTTTTAATATACATATTTGCTCATGAACAAATAGTAACTATAATTCATGCAAACTGTTAAGTGGTGTTGTCAATCGGGGAGACATTTTACAGTAGTCACAACTGCACCTCGTGACCTGCCCATAACTAGAGCAATGTTTTAAACATCAAACGTCATCACTAAAACAAAAATGATAGAACATTGATTATATTTTGATAATCTGGTAAAATATTTCATATATTTCTATTATTTATGAACAAAATTACACAAGAATCACGATCACGTCATAAGCTGCCCATAACTGGACCACTTGCTGTATACGCTATTGAATATCTAGACATTGACCACTGTTCTGTTGATTAGGTACATGGATAGCATACGGTTTCATTTTCTTCTTTTTCATTCGTTTTGAAAATAAACAATCATCAAACTATCTCTAGCCATTTTGATTTAAATTTCGGTACCTTATACTTCCTTATCAAAGATCCCAACATAGATCTTTTGATAAGAAGTACAAAATGTATATGTTTTTAAATTTAAATAAAATATTTTCTTTGATAGTTTGTGTTTGATATAATAAAAATTAGAAACAAATAAAGAAACAGACATTAGATATATTATTTTCATCTTTCACAACACACAATAATTTATAACCGAGTTGACAGTTTCGGCCCTGCTTCTGCAACATTAAAAAAAACACTACTGCACATGGTGATCATGGTTTTAAAAAGATGAAAATAATATATCTAGTTAATTACCAACATTGATGAACTCATTCAAGGATATTCCAAATCATTGTTTCACTGTTTCAGCTGGAAGACTGACGACGTGAACCCGGACGTTGACACGAATGCGACGTACGTGGCGACGATCCTGTACAACCTCAAACCGGCGACTCAGTACGCGGTGTACGTGCAGACCTACACCGTCGCCACCGCAAACCGCGGCGCCATCAGCTCCATCGTATACTTCACAACAGCACCAGCCAGTACGTGATGCAGGCAGTAGTTTTCTAATTGCTGTCTCAATGAAATATTTATGCACATATCTATGAACTCTGGGTAATTTTTAGACAAACAAACCAAAACACGTGACTTTTCATCAGGTGTTTTACAGTGCATTCTGGGAATTATTTAGACAAACATTGATAGAAACTAAATTGTTTTCTGCGTCTACTCCATCACAGTGTCTAGTTGATCACCTAGTGGCCGAATGTGGCTAATATTTCTATTAGCAAATAGGTTTATGGATTGTTTTTTTTTTTGTTTGTTTTATTGGGGGTGGTGGGGGGGGGGGGTTTCAGTGGAAATTATGTTTCTTTTTTACACGATATTCATTTTCTTTGTTCTAAAAATCCTATGTATTTGGTACACAGTGCTTGGTCTCATTTTTTTTATAGAATTTCTTTTATGCTGTGTGGCACATGCGGACGCAGGGAGTGTTTTTTTTTTTTTTTTTTTTTTGGAGGGGGGGCACTCTGAGTATCAGATGTCAAGTGACCTCTGAAATGTTTTGGCAGAGAGTGGATTAACATAATTTATGTCACCTGTTTAAATGCTGCAACCTGATTGGTTGAACCCGCCACACCCATCTGATATTTAGATGTGATTGGTCACTTGACCTAATTTATATTCATCACCGGCCTGTGATGATTATAGATTAACAGCCTGTGATTGGTCAGAATTTTTAATGAGAATAGTTATGTGTCAGAGGTCTCTTCAGGACATCTGATACTCAGAGTGGGGGGCGGGGGTGGGTGGGGTTTAGTGGAAATTGTATTTTTACACGATATTCATTTTCATCATTGTTGATAAATTCAATAACATTTCAAAATCTTCCGTGGTTATCGATAATGTGACATTGACTTCTTTTGTTAATGCTGTGGGCCATTCTAGAATCGTCAGAATCATCACTATTGATAGAATTTTAAATATTCCCTATCTGTTTTGTATCTGGATTAACAATAATTCCTCCTTTCCAGTGCCGACTCCAGCACGCGATATAAAGCTTCAGGCGAAGAAAGTGGGAGAACTTTTTAGTGCCGTGGAAACCCCGAGTAAACCCAACGGCAACGTCACGCATTATTACATTTACTGGCAACCGCAACCGCTCAGCATCGAAAAGTTTGATCGCAGAAATTATTGTATTGATAGTAAGTGACTTGCAGATTTTGTTAGATTATTTTATTGGTAGATCCAGCGTTGCCATTTACCTAGAAAAGCTGGACAAAAGTGAGAATATGCTGAAGAAAGAAAATGTGATTCTTGTCGATTATTATGCATTGTATTAATCAGTGACTTGTATTTTCTCAATCATGCAACAATCAGGATGATTCGTGCCTTCAATAAACGGGCTACTTATTTCATTGATTGGTATCCAACAGCGATATATTTCAATGATTTTCTCAACAATAGCTTCATATTTTAAACTGATGACCTATGATGCTTCCGTAAAACCTGTTCAACTGAAAAGTTCTTTGATGATGTTGTTGTTTTTGTATTCGGTGAAAGTCAACCACACCCATAACTGCGATAATTAGGACATAACCAGCAAACTATAGGAGTGTACGGCCGTTGACATGGCATCTGTGTGCGATATTCCAGAGCTGAAGAAGTATATGTAATCAAAGATTCCAAAGTCCCCTGACCTATTGATCAATAGATTTGTCAAATTCATGAATGTTGAAAAAAAAATGTATACCAATGCATATTTGTTGTATTCGAAAACTAAAATCAAATTTTATTTATGTCTAGAACTTTTTCTATTGATTACGCATTTCTTTGGATATATCTAGTAATAAAATGTTAAAAAAAAATATTTGTGGTGCTGAAAAACAATGATAATTAGTATTGGACATCGCCACTGTACTGTACTGGCACTTTGTCTAATTTATACTATGTTGAGTTTTCCCACACTCCAAATATTATAAAAAAAAAATAAATAAAAAAAAACATTTCCAGAGCTACGTCTGCCTAAAATAAAATAAAAAAAAAAAAATTTCCAGAGCTACGTCTGCCGACGGAGAAGAAAACGAACATCGTTCCGGCCAAAAACCGGACGCTCTCCGGCGACTGCTGCGCGTGTCCCAAAACAGAGGAGGAACAGCGGATGGAGGAAGACGAGCGGCTGCTGCAGATAGAGTTCGAGAACTTCCTGCAAAACGCCGTCTACCTAAAACGGTGAGAAATCATTGTGTTTGTGTCGATGTTTATTTTAGAAACGAAAAAATTCTCTTAGTTTTTTGTTAATTATGAGTAATATATACTTCTTAATTGCTGTATATATTACGATTCTGAAGTTCTATTTTCTGTCACAAATGGTGAAATCTGACTGATCTGAACCTCTCCTTGCATGGGTAGTCGACTCTGTGTCTCCAATTTAAGAACTGCATCAGAACAGAAACAAACGCTTATTGATTTATTATGTCGAGAATTAGGATATATTTTAAAGTTTTTTTAATGTACACATTTAAGAGTTTGTGTAATATTTAATTGATTTGATATTAAATTGTTTTCACAATGACTAGAATGATATGATATATGATTATTGTTGATTATTACAACTTAGATGTGCAATAGCTTTCTCTACTACTCGGTACCATTGTGTTAATCACTATTAAGCATTAACTGTGATTTAAGACTAATGGCTTTAGCATTGTTCTGTGCTGTTCCTTAAATTGAGTGTGTTTGATCCGTAAAATTATTGACATTTTTTGGTAGATTAATGTTTCTTTTCAGGTTTGTTAACAATCAATATCACAGCACCACTTATAGGCTTTTGCACTAATTATCGCTATTATGTTCATCGCTGTGCTATTATTATTACACTTATTTTTAAGGCTTTTGACTTTCCTTTTTTTAATAATTTCAACGTTATATGTGCAACACATTTTTTTTTTTTACACAGCACTTAATTTGAATAATCTACAGTTCATAATTTTGAAGTCATTTTATTTTTCTTATTACGAGAGGCTCTGTTGTCCTTTATGGATGTTTATTTTATTTATCACCTGTCTATTTTTATACCTTAAATTTTTCTGGCCGATGGTTCTTCAGTTACCCATCCAATTGTAAACATTCATAGACTAGCTGCCTATTTTAAAGTTGGCTGAATTCTTATCACTTGGATTTTCATTATAATCATACCATCTCAAGTATTCGATTGGCCAAATTACTCAAAAAAGCTAACAGTTTGCTGCTGAAGATTTCTGGCATTACGTCAATCTGTATCCCTTCATAGTTTTTGTAACATTTTCTGGGTCTAAAGTTTTATTCAGACGTCCATATATCTCATTATTACTTCAACTCTTTGTCTATTGTTATTATTCATTTGGATTCTTCATGCAGATCACTCAAGTTTTTGTGGGCCTTTTTTCAAACAGTGTACGCACTTCCACTTTTTGTAACAAGATCTCATTTTTCATGTGTAACTTATTAGTAATACAACTGCTAAAGTGCTTTCATCTTTGTTTTATGATTTTTTGTTACAATCACACCCCATGCAGAGTAGCATTAATCTAACATGTCGCTAAACATCCTCATCTCATTTTGCACATTATCATTGCTATCTTTTTATAATTCTTGATCATGAATCTTCATTTTGACATTTTCATTTTGACATCAAAAATCATTCATGAAGCCTGACAAATATACTGCCTAATAATTGTTTGATAAATGCATGAATGCTAATTTCATTTTAGTTGCATGGGCATTTCTGACAAGATTTCCAAGTGGTGATGTGATAATATGATCTTCTAGTTTTCATTACATAAAATATTCTAGCTATAAGAATCTCAATTTCTTGAAAATTTAGGCTTGCTTGGTAACTAATATTCAATTTGCATTTATATTAGGTTATTCATTGCTCATTACTTACAAAAATAGCTTTTTTTCAAATTGAAACCATAGACGTTGATTTTCATGTGATTCTGACTCGCAATGATGTCAAGAAAAAGTAGGAACATGCCTGAAAAATAGTATGAAAAGAAGTATAATTTTATAAATGTGTATTTAGTATGCAGCATTTGGTTTCATTTATATTTTTGCCGTTCTTTTCTGCTAAATTTCAAGCCAATTTTAAAGTTGAGTAATCTGTTTATTTTAACTGTTTAATAGACAAGTGTCCTTTTCAAAAATATGAATACAACAAATACCGTAGTTAATATTGGAATGAGAAATGTATCTGTAACGAAGATTTTCGTAACCTCAAGCTATATCGTGTTTAATGATCATTCACGCATGCAGTCCAGACTTGTAATCAAAATTATTAAGAATTATTAAAACAGAACCTTCATGCTGGTGTCCATATATATGTATACCCCATGATATTGGAAAATCGACCTGAGCTTCCACATCCTCCTATACGGTGTCTCAAATCTCACATTGATTCCTATCATGCCTGTTAAATAATGTCTAGCCAAGGAGTGGATATGTCTAATAACGCCATGTAATCTTTACCCATTTTAAATCGCATTTTTAGCAAACCGACATATTTTTATAGCAAAAACAATTTGTTAATGGTTACTTTTGACACATCAGAATTATGTTATTCAGATTTTGTGTATGAAGACTGTTATTTGTTTATGAAGACTTTATGTAAAAAAAAATAAAAAAAAGAAGAAAAAGAAAAATAGAATACAACCATATTCTCATCAAATTGTGCTTTGAAAAACCTAATATATTTTCCATCAGACTAGTACCGTGCAAGTCTAAACGTCTTGAGAAGGGATTCTTTTAGACCTTCACATAAACACAACAAAAGACTTTCGATAACACCAAGACCTTTAGAATTTCCATTGTTTTTCATCACTGCAAATGGAATTCCTAAAGATCTTCGAGTTACGTTATTCACATATCTTTTCCTCCTACTCCTCGCGGCGAGGCGAGGTGGGATTTTTGCGACAGGGAATTCTCAATCTGTTCAGTGTTTTTAGGCCCAAGTTTAAAGGCCACTATATGCACATCCCCCTAGACAGCTACGGGGACGACGACTATAGCCAATATGAGGATTATGACAATATGATGGATTATGGGTAAAATATATGTCTCCTTTCTTTCCCCATTTTCTCCCATACAAGTCGTGATTTCTAATGTGTGAAACTCACTTCACTTAGTTTTTTTGCCGTTACTGTAGTTGAATTCAGTGAACCACTTGTATGGGAGAACATTTGGTAGGGTTATATTTTGTTGCGCACTCGCATGACATTTTTGTTTTGTTTCGCATGCTGTTGCTTTTGTTGTTTATTCATGTTCTGTTTTGTCATTGATATGATATATTTAATATGAAACGCCGATTGTCAAATGTGTAAGATTGACCAATAACTTTTTTTTGTGAACAGCGTGTATATACTATACAAATTTTGAGTAAAATCGTGATATGAACTTTTTTCATATCAACTTGCTATGCATGTTTTATCAACGTGTTTTTTTTTTTTAACAAATTCATAGTATACATTTTCTTTCAAGAAGTTTGAAATATTTGTAAACATAGTTATCTCTTCGTTTAATAAGCAAAATCGATCAACGCTGCATGAAAAAACAATATAACTTAGTACAGTAGACTGCCATGTAAAATTATTTTATGATTTATGGGATATAGTGGTGCGTTTTATATTCCGTATAGTTAACTGCTTATATACATAAGTTGTTTCTTGCGTAAGTTTTGGGAACTGCTTACAGTTACGTACTTCGTTCTATACTTTGGTGCATTTTTCCATACGTGCAGTAACTTAAGACTTAACTGCCATTATTGACATGGAGACAAAAATGTCGTCAGTTTGTGGTATTTGTATGCCCAGCTGTCTGGTGATGGAGTCCGTACAATAAGACGGCCGTGCATGTATCAAGGCCTGCCAATTAACATTGTAATAGTGACGTCTCTACTAGTAACTGGAATAGCTTACGCTTACCAACCTAGAGTTCTGGGTTTCGGGAATTGGTCATATTGGCAAGCTGCGAAATGGGCCTTGGTTCTTATATAATAATCCTGTCGACCAAGAGCCTCATGCTTATAGCAAATACATGGACAGTAAAGTGAAATAAAACTGCATTCAGTATGGTAGTTGGTTGGGAGAGAACAAAATGTATTTAATAGATCAGGTAGTTCGGCACAGAAGAGCTGCTAGTGAAAAACAGGTGCTGTGGTTGCCGGGATGAATCACTATGTACATGTAGTTTTCAGCTCTATGTTAGATTTCTTGGTTTC
The DNA here is from genome assembly GCA_019095985.1 of Streblospio benedicti. Taxonomy (NCBI): domain Eukaryota; kingdom Metazoa; phylum Annelida; class Polychaeta; order Spionida; family Spionidae; genus Streblospio; species Streblospio benedicti. The sequence continues at coordinate 24,680,436 of CM032667.1, forward strand.
TTGTCAGCGCACCTTAAGAATAGCAGTTTTGAGAACTGAACATCTGAACTTATGTTGTACTTGTTAAGATGTACATCATATGTGATAACATAACTTTGATCTTCTTAGAATATATTAGTTTACGCAAGTGAATTTCAATGTACCGGTACGTTGTTACCATACGTACCAAATACTGCAGTCCCTAAGCAGTACTGAATAATATGCAAAATTTTGATTACATACAATTAACTGATATATTATACCAGGATTTCGTCCTTTGCCAATTCGGCACCGAAAGATATCACTTTTATAGCAATCAGTTTTGATTGACGGAAGTTATGGGACAAAAGGTGAGGTTGATTTTTAAAGGTGCCAGGTAACGTGTGAAAAGTTAAAGATGTGTTGTGATAGATGTATTCAGACAGATGTTACACGTAATGTCCTGTGTAAAGTGATTATTACAACCCACACTTGGTATCACCAGATTGTTTGTCTAATGTAAACAACTAAGTTATCTAGTCATCTTACTTAGTGGAACTAACTTTGCTGTCAATAAATTGTGTTGGAAAAGTCAGCAAAAATCTTTTATGAATCATCAGAGAACTCGCTGCTTGTCAGCAATGTGGGCTTGGTGTCAATACAGAAAAAACTTAAGACATTGACTTTTTAAATATGTTTTTTATAATGGTATAGGAAGTAAGTGTTCTATATCTATCGAATTTCCTTTCCCCACTGTATATTATGATGTACAGTTACATTCAAAACTGTTGTGTTGCACCAAGTTACATCACCATATTGTGCGTTGTCGGCTCTCGTATGTTCACAGTCACAATCGTATGAAGACGACGTTAATCTATGGATTATCTGCAGTAACTAACTAACAGCTAACACTCTGTGGTAGTTTGCCTCTTAATATTTTGATAGCTTTTGCTGTGGTGGCTTGTAAATAATTTATGCTAAGTTTCTTGCGCATGTGGTTTCAGTCAAGTTTCAGTATAGCATTACTAAGTATAAAGCACCATTTATGAAACCATTTGTAAAGTGAAAATATATTCATGCAACTTATATATGACACTTTAATGTTTTTACTTTTGATGATTTAGCTATCTGTACGTCGTGTTTTTTTGTAATCCAAAGATGATGTATTTTCTGAAATTTGTCTGTTGTTATTTTGACATCGATTATTGCAGGCCACTAATTGGTGGAACTGCTCCCAACATGGGAAATGAGGAGGAGGAAGAGGAAGAAGAAAAGGAAGACTCCAGTGGTGGTGAGAGGATGAAAAGATATGCGGTGGACAGGCGATATCGCAAGGACCTTTACAAGCGGCTGGAGGAGATGCCTACTTACAACAACTCCCTCTACAGGTAGCTTTATTCACCGTTTGTGTTGTCGTCGACCCTCCTAGTGATTTCCAGTAGTTCTAATTGCTGACCAACACAGTGTATGTGCGTTTTTTGTTACCACATAGTTCGTTATGGTGTATAAAGAGATTATTATCCTTTGTTTTAAAGAGTTGAAGGATTTACTGTCTTTAACATCTTTTTTCAGTATTACCATCATAAACGTTCTGTATTACGTAGGATTTTATTTGCTTAATATCCACATTTTGCTATCGCCACACAATGACATCTGTTGCTGTGTCACTAGAACCACTAATGCTGGTAACAATTTGTGGACTGTGCATGCATTTTTATGTGTTCATTCTGTAAATTATGCTTTAAGATTTAGACAGTAGCCGAATTTTGTATTGCTATCATATATCTATTTAAGTAACATATTAATTGTTGGTTTGTAGTTACTTAAATGCTAAAGAAGGTGAAACTCACCGCACTTTAGATACTGTTTGTGTGTTAGTAGTGTAATGGAAAGATTTTTAAGAGCGTTTTGTTTGAGGATTTTTTTTTCCATCGTTATTTCACTCTAGCTTATTTATGTGAGACAGGTCCCAAGACATACAGACCACGACTGTATCCTCCCTCAATGACAGCAGGTAAACACCCAAACATTATACCGCTTCATCGGTTATTTGTGTTGTTTTATTTTATGTTTCCAATACTTATTGATTACATTTCACAATTTTGTTTCTAATTTTGAATGGTCATGAAATGTTACTCTTCCTAGCCGACTGGCTTGCATGGTTTGGAAGATTCCACTTTACGAGTGGGATGAGTTTACGCCTTGAGCTAAATTTTTAGTAATTATAATCAATAAGATAGCATATTTTCAACTGTTTGCATGATACGCTGACCGCAATAAAGAACAACGCATATTAGAATGTCGGATATTACTGTAGCAATAATTTTAGCTCAATCATGTAGATTTAGATTAGTGGTAGGAGCTTAGTTGCCATAGAAAACAGACAGTGGAAAAAATAGATTTAGATGTCAGTGGCAATAAATTGTTAGACGCTTTATACGGAAATACTTTCTGTAGAAAAATAACAATATTTTTTGTACAATAATAATCAATAGTAAGAGATTATGGTTAAGTGTGTAAAGAATGTAAATAAATATAAAAGAATGTAGCAAAACTGGCAATTAGATAGATTGCTTATGACAGCTTTTTAGTTTTCAATCTATTAGGGTTTAAAGTCTAGAAATTAAATGCGATATTTAGAACTGCACATCAAAGGGCTAAGAAGTGGTGACAACTTGAAAGCTTCCGTGGTATGCTTTAAAAAACGTTCAGTGTCAAGCGTAACAGTGATGTATTATCAAAATAATGATGTATTCATGGAAATAATATGTCAAACTCACTTGTAGTATATGACAGTACTGGTGAAATGACAAAGTATTAAACTAAGTACACTACTGACTGTGTCAAAAGAACACGGAAATATAACGACATAGACGAACCAGCGTAATAAAACGTAATAAATCGTAAAATTTTGCAATAAAGTTACGACCATCATGGTTTTCTTGGAACTGCTCAATCGCCGAAACTACGACATTCTTTTCAACATAAGTGGGGTTAGACTATTGAGTTGTCGCTCCTATTTAAAGACAAGGTGAGCTTTTGTGATCACCGTTCGTCCGCCGTCAATCATCATGGGCTTCTGGATAATTTTTTAGTATTTTTCAATCTTTCAATTTTTTTATTGTGTTTTTTTTTCCATGCATGAAGCTTATTCTTTTCAGGTCGCATGAACGCAAGCATGACCGCTGACTGCCTGGCTTTTATCATAGATCTTCATATTTTATCAACGTTTTGATTACGTAATTACAAATCGAAAGTTGAGATGCATTTTATCTGCATTATTTAAGTTTTGGAATGCAAACAAAAATGATATAACTGATAGCTGGAAAGATGACAGCGTTTCATGTGGCTGTTGGCAATAAATTGTCTTCTCCCGCTACCAGTGTTATTTATGAATGAAATAGCCGTGGGGATTTCGTCATCTCGCACTCTTGGATTAATGTGCAGACTACCTAATTTGCATAATTTGCAACGATGTACAAACTTCACGTAGTCCGTGCTGGCACGTTCAGAGAAATGTGACTCCCGTTATTATTGGGAGGATTGGCGTTTTAAAGCATCTGTCAAGCACAATGTGTTTTACAATAGTCGCTCTTGCAATTTAGAAACATAAAGCCATTAAAAATATCTAAACAATGTGGGAGAAATAGGGTATTGCATTTTGTTTGAATGTGATACAATACCCTTGTAAAAACTTGTGCACTGTATGGCTAAGTTCAGCTTTGTTGGCAAATCCATTGGATCTTTGCTGACAGTGAATGGCTCATCATCCTTGGCAATAGTGCGTAATATACATAATGATTAGTGTTGGGAATCAGTTGGAATTTGACAACTGATCATCACTTAAAATCAGTTGGCCAAGTAACCGATCATCAGAGTTAATCGTTTCATAAGATTCTTTATATGTAATCACCCCTTTGAATATGGTCTGCATGTCGCAGGAGCTCTAATCGGCGCGACCACGTTACACAATAAGATGCATTAACTATGGGCGCAAACTTACTTTTGTTTCTCGTTGCGCGGGCTCGACATTTGAACTACTGAGCATGCGCGCTGACCCTCGGAAACATGTGTGTGTATATTTTTCACACTGCAAAATATAAGTAAGTTATTTCTATTTTCTGGCAAGCATTTGTAATAGATTGATCGAATGACATTACTAATAGGTCATACACGAGTTTGAATCGTGTTCGAAAAAAAGCAATTATTTACACAATCGATTATGCCTCACGCTAATCGAGCCCTGAATCGTTTGGTACAAACGACCAATCACCGATTATAGTCGATCATCGTCCCAACACTAATAATGATGTGTCAATGTGCATGACAAATTTGCATTTATGAGCTATTTCAAAAGCAGAATGTCACTGTGTGCTTACAAATGTATGCTATGGCCCATATTAGTGTCGCTTCTATTTTCTGCATCACATGTTAGTTTTTCAATAAAAGTTCGGTAGGATGCATTAACATCTTAGTCCAAGTCTTCGTTGACGTACTAATATTTTTATTTATAGATAGTCATAGATAGTTATTGACATTAAAAAAATAAACGCTAGTCCTATACCATTTGGGCTTTAAATTTCTTACATCTGCAAAGCTTTTCTTTGTGCGCACGCTATAAAGTATTTTGATATTTAGCACATAGATATCTGAATATACAGATTAATTAAAGTAATATAGTCCATTTCATAGTAATTTTACAGACAGGAGTATAATTTACCGAGTCGACTATTTTACAACTATGTATTCAGATACTAAAGCCTATATCACTATCTCTCTTTTTTGTCCAGCACATTTTATCAATCGTAATTTTTATGTGTCCTATAAAATTTGTGCGTGTTGTTATGTGTATTTTTTCCAGATTTTAAGTAAAATGCATATGGGGATGCCAAATATTTATGATTATTTGTACTGGTTAAAATAACAAAAAAACTACCATCAACAGTTTCTCACGATTTCAAGATTTTATCTTTTTCTTTGATTTACAGTATCTTGCAAGGCAATTTTAGGGACCTCAATATCAGTTTATGGTGAGGACTCAATAAAGCGTAATGTTTAACATCTTAGGGGACCTCGGACTCAAACACTTAGGATAGATAGTCGAGGTGCGCATTTAAACATTAGCATCTGTCACACTGGCCACTAGCCAAAACCTAGTGCTTAATCCATTTGGCGAGTGGGCTTCAATTTGTACCTGATATTTGGCGATCTGAATTTACTATCAAGTAATATAGTCCATTTTTTTTTATCAAATACATGTATGTTATTGTATGTTATGTAGTTAGCACCGAAAAATAATGTGTAAAAGCATTGAAAAATAAAACATGATATAAATTTCCTCCATTTCATCAAATTAAAAAAAAAACTTTCTCAGAGTGCACCAGAGAGCTATTAGAGACATCCATTTCAAAAATTTCTGATGGAGCATGCCACAGACCCCCTAGCTATGGACCTATGGCATTTCTTTTCAGCAACCGGATTTTGGCCAATGTCCTTTCAATATCACCTGCAAAATTTTGGCAGATGCCAATACTATTTGGCTAGTGCTCCTGTTATAGCACTGGCCACATCGGGCAAAGTGTTTGAAATGGATGATAGTCCATTATTTACATTGAGCTTTCAACAGGAACTCCTGTCTTGATCACAATGACTTCACGAGGACTCAATGTAAATAATTGGACTATTATCCTGATTAATATATATAATTATGTATGTTTGTCTAGGGTACCGCATTAGTGACATTGTATGACGATGGGTCAGTGCCTGGTCAGACCCGGGCGATACAATCAGCACTTGTTGTTGAATAAGGGGGGGGGGGGGAAATCACCCCCGCGGGTATAAGCTAGTAAGTATCAATATTGTAATGTTATAAAGATACAATTCAGTACTGTAATAACTAAGATCTAGGTGATCGCGTGCCATGACAACCATAACAAGTGTGTTTGTGGTTGCTAGGTGATCGGGTATGTTTGTGGTTATTTGTGTGCTTCTGTGGCTAGGGAGTGAATAGGGAGTTTGACTCGTGACCAGAAGGTTGTGTAGTCGATTCCCGGTCAGGTCTGATGGTGGTTGTTGACCAAACCTACCTCTAACAGGTTGCACACTGCTCCGTGGTACCTACACGTTAAATAGGTACAGGTCAGGCGAGTGAACGCTAATGTGACTGATTAGCATGTCTGCGCTACGCTAGCGATATGTTGTATGCTCCCCGGGAGTTGAGAAAGATAAAGTGTGACAAGGATGCTGCCAATGACCTGGTGTAGATGTAGAGTCGTCTGATCCTTTGGGGAAGTTTGTGGACATTTAGATGTTGCTAGGTGATTGTTTGCATTGTGGTTGTTGATCGTGTATGTGGTTGCTAGGTGACTGTTTGTGTTGCTAGGTGATTGCGTGCCACGACCTGCAGGACGGCCGGACGGAGAAACTGTGCAGTAATCGCGCCATCACCACGGCGCGGACCCTGCCAGCCAGGCACGCAGACGACATTGAGGTGAGAACACGAGCAGTGTTATTCTTTGTATTCTATCTGTTGTTCAGAAAGTTCAGAAAATTAAATTTAAAATTTTAAGTTTATATTTCGCAGGCTGGATAGGTGCCTTTTCACACTACAACTACAAGAATGCTGATACTTCTCTTGTTATTGTACCTGTAGTTTTATTGTGAAAAAGGCACCTCTGCAGTGTGCAAAATATATACTTAAAATTTAAAATTTGATTTTCTGAACTTTTTTAACTGATAGAATACAGAAAATAAAAATGCTTCTGTATTGAGCTCAAAATATATTATCGCTTAGTAAATCCATGTGCAGAGTTTGACGTAAGTGGCAACCTGTACCCAACTTCCGAGGCTCTGAAAACTGTTCGGTGGGCGACTGATTTTTGTCTGTTCATCAGCTCCATTGACATTGATATGTCTGCTGCAAATGCCAGGACATCTAATTTTGACCCAGGCTACTTGGTTTTCAAACTTAATGGCCCTGAAATACACTATCTGTCAACCCCCCATTGGGCACTTGTTCCTCTGATTTTTGAAAATAATTCATTCCAAACATTTGATGATATTTAAGTTCATTGTTGTTTTGTTTCAGGTCCAAAATATATCTGTGGTTAATTACACTGCACCCGAAACGAGACGCATCTACATCAAATGGCACGATCCGCCCACTCCTAATGGAATCATCATCACGTATGATGTAGAAATGCAACGGACAGAAATTGCCAACGTAAGTTGTTTGTTATATATCATGCATTTGCAGTCAAATTTGAAAATATTACATTTGAATGTGAATATATACATGATTTGCTAATGAAATACTATAACATGATCACTAATATTATTGTCTGTTCTCTGCTGTTATGTTGAATAATTCCAAAAACGAAGACTAAAGTTGAAAATATTTTCAACTTTCGTCTTCGTTTTTGGAATTATTCAACATAACAGCAGAGAACAGACAATAATAGTGATCATGAGAAGAACTGCTGCTGCTCAAATTGTAAACTTCATATGAAAATAAAAAAAGAAAAATAAATACCATAACAATTTTTAAACTCGTAGTCTGCAGCTGTGACCGCCATCCTGTGTATTTTCAGTATAAACCTGACGTATACTGCATCCCGCATGTGAAATATCGTAACGACAGCGGCTACATCACGGAGCCGCTGACGCCCGGAAACTGGTCGTACCGGATCCGCGCCATGTCCCTGGCAGGGAACGGGTCGTGGACGCCGACTCGCTTCTTCTACGTCACACACTTCAGTAAGTAGAGTCATTGGATTTCTTGTTTATATATTTTCAAACTTTTCTCTCTCTCTCACGTCTTTTTAGCAAGCATATTACTAACGATAGATATAGCTGAAGACAGGTTTTACAACCCTAAGCTTCCATTTGACTATATCAAGTGGCCCTGGCAGGATTCGAACTCACGACCCCAAGGTTGTCAGACCAGAATGATACCATTATACCAATCAGCGAGCTGTTAAAAGGTTACTCGGCTGAACCGTTGGTAGAAATATGCTTGCTAAAAAGACATGAGAGAGAGAGAAGTTTGAAAATGTATCCGCAAGCACTGGGAAACATATATATATATATATATCTTTTTTTATATAGATTCATTGATTAATTTCAGCTGATTAATTTTATGAAAGTATATTTTTTCACCATGTCTGAATATTTTCGGACATCTTCTATGTCCATTTTCTGGTGCTTCTTTCTCTCACTAAGTGGCAGCACGTCACAGTAAAGGAAGTCAAAACAAACACTGACTGACTTTATTTTTATATGTCACGTGCTGCCATCTGGTGACAGAAAGATGTCTCAGAAGATGGACATGGATGTCCAAAAAATATTCCGACCGAAATCTAAAACATGGATTTTCACAAAATTAATCAATGAATCTATATCCAACATTTATACATTATTATGATTTCATTTAATATTCATTATGAATTGAAGAACAAATGAATAAAAGTTTTATACAATAAAGACAAAATGTTAAGACAAACATTTTGAACTATATTTTTTGGTGCTACCTTCTTATAACTTCAAGAACTTTTTTTCAGACTAGTGAACTTTGAACACATGAACTATTCAACAAATGAATATTCAACATATAAACAAACTTCCTCAGCCCACGAGGGTGCCGTCCCCTGGGCCTGGCCCTCGGTCTCCCCATCGCGGTGATCCTGGTGCGGGCGATCGTGGCCACCAGTGGGGGCGTCTACTACGTAAAAGAAGAAGAACGAACTCCCGGACGCGCTCATGTACACGTCCGTCAACCCAGAGTACTGGAGCGGAACAGAAGGTTTGACTTGGAATTTACACTTTTTTCCATTTGAGTTTCAGATTTGATCCTCTGAAATGTTTTCGCCTGAGAGTGGATTAACATAATTTATGTGACTTGTTTAAATACTGCAACCTGATTGGTTGAACTCGCCACACCCATCAGATACCCTGATGCTGTGATTGGTCACTTGACCTCATTTATATTCATCACCGGCCAGTGATGAATATAGATTAACAGCCTTTAAATTGGTCAGAATTTTTAATGAGAATAGTTATGTGTGTCACATTTCTTCAGGTCATCGGATACTCAGAGTGACTTTTTCATTCAGTTATTTTGATTTTAAATACAAAATGCATCTTTAGATGATCTCAAAGACAAAATGATACTAGATTCTTTATTGGTGTACATTATGTACAATTTTAAATACTGCTGATATTTATGTTTAGTGTACGTCGCTGACGACTGGGAAGTGCCAAGGGAGAATATCAAACTGCTGAAAGAATTGGGGCAAGGTTCCTTCGGCATGGTCTATGAAGGAATTGCTACTGGTAATTTGTTTCACGCGAAACTAGAGTCGTGTAATGGAATGTTTTAGATCTGTAGTTAATCAGCTTAAAAAGTATATTATATTATCAGTTGCGCTTTTTCCGGCAAGTAGACCCACTCAGTATTTATCATACAATTTCATTGGCTTTCTTCTTATAGTATGTGTAGACTGATAATATGATAAATCATTTTATCACTTACAACATTAAAATTTTCGATCTAGTCATCCTCAAGAATGACATTGCTGATGTTACATTCTTAATGGTCATTTTCAGATGACATAACTGAAAATCTGATGTCATAAGTGTTTAAATGCTGTATTTATCATAAAATCAGCCTACATAGTATTTGCAAAATATTTTCAAAAACGAGTGCTTTGTTTTTTGGCCAGGTTGAAGTAGAGTGGTGTAATGAGATATTTTAGATCTGTAGTTGTTCAGCTTTTTAAAGTATATATTATCAATTGGAAATTTTGTATGTATTTATACATGTTGATATCTGAAATGAATAGGTAGAGTAAATAAATCAATCAATTGTGCTTTTTCGGCTAGTAGACCCACTACTCAGTATTTGCAAATATTTTCACCCCGAGGTCGTTGTTTTTTAGGCCTGGTGGAGGGCGAGGACGTTGTGAAGGTCGCCGTCAAGACGGTCAACGAGAAGGCGTCGGTGCGCGACCGTATAGAGTTCCTCAACGAGGCCTCGGTCATGAAGTGAGTGGCACCTTCTTTTTAACCATATTTTATTTCAAAATGAAAAAGGATTCGGCATGGCAAAATACGTCTTGAGCCGTCTCCACGACAATCTTGTCATGGTCATTGGCAATCATGGATGTGTGCTGTATTTCTTGGGGGAAAAAAAAGGATGTTTTAAATCATTGAAGAAAAATGTATTTCAAATACAAATTAATTGTTTTCAGTAATAAACACAAGGCTGGTTTAACTTTAATTCTCAGGATTTACTCATTATCGAATAAGCAATCGTAACTTGCATGCCTACACAGACCAGCAAGTCACAGTGATCTTAGATTTAACCTTCAATCACTGAGACTCCCTGTTGAAGTAGGTGACTGCACGATCAACACAAATTTTAGACATTAACCAGCAAATACAGACCCATTCAAGAACTCTTTCTTTCCTCAAACAATTCCTGAATGGAACAGTCTAGACTCAGAGACGGCCACCTGCAGTTCTGTGGCCACATTCCGTGCCAGGCTTCATGCCTTGCTCTGGAGCGACTGAGTAGCATCGCACTCCTATTCATCTGCCCTCATAAAGCTGGGCAGATTATGATACAGTAAATGTCCTCAACAAAGAAAGAGTCCACAACGGAAAAACTGATTAACGGAAACTTTTCTGATGCATTAGCTTATAATAATGTACGTGAAAGATGTACAGACGGGATTGCTTAATTGCATAACCTCCATGCACACACGTTTATGCGATTAAGCAATATATATGCAATTATCAATGCGTTTTAAAATATATTAATAAACAAGTGAATTTACAGTCTTTATGCAATGAAGCAGTGTTATGCAATTATCAGATATGCAAATAAGTGATATCGCCTGTAGTAAATAAGGGAAACCCTCTACAAAGAAAGAATTTGTGACTGCAAATTGTGTTCCGTTGTTGAGAACATTCACGATGCCTCGTGCTGTGTTTTTCAGGGCGCTCCAGTGCCGCCACGTGGTGCGCCTGCTGGGCGTGGTCAGCAAGGGTCAGCCCACGCTCGTCGTCATGGAGCTGATGGCAAACGGAGACCTCAAGTCGTATCTCCGGCTACACAGGCCAGACTACGAGGTCAGTAATCTTTACTCTTAAATAAGCTATTTAATATTGTTGTTAACTGGCATATAGCAAATGGATTCATTTTATATCCTTATTTTTTTTTTTTTTTTCCAACCCCCAAAAATTAACTAAAATTAACTAAAAACATTTTATAATTTAAATTTCGACACAACAGTGCCCTTGTCAAAAACAAATCAGAATTGTTTTGACAAGGGCACTGTTGTGTCGAAATTTAAATAAATACATACATGTTTTTAGTTAATTTTAGTTAATTTTTGGGGGGGGGAAAAGCAAAAAAAGAAAAAATAAGGATATAAAACTTAAATAAGTACATGTACGGGTATTTATTTTAAAAAAAATACAACCTTGTATGACCTTATCCAAACCTGTACGTTTATTAAAATTTCCGTTGTTTAACCAACGTGTACGCTTATTCCAGTCTGTACTACGTACCATGGGTCAAGCTGACGCCATTCACACCATGTCAGTTAATTTACAATATCATGATGAAATTATCCATTTCCCAAGAGATTTTGAAACATAGCTTACCATTTCGGCGCCATATTTGGCATAGACTAAAAGGCACTACAAGCTAAATTTGGTGGATAGACCAGTAGTAGTGTACTGGCATTGCAATGCCAATAGGCTCTTAACATTACGTGATACGTATTCAATTTATTGATGTTTATGCTAGTATGAAACAAATACATCATGACACTTCAGGATGTTATTCACACTTGCGTTATTGACAATAATATTGTCTGTTTGTTTAGAAAAAGAAAACGAAAATGGAAGGTTTACTTTCGTCTGCTGTTAAGTTCAGATATTTAGGTTTATGGTTTTCTTTAAGTGTTGTTTTTTAAGACGTCCTTGAATGTTACATTTTGTATTGTTGAGATTATACACTGCACATATGTGTCATACATGTTAGTTGAGTGTCATTAAAGATTACATAAAATGTATTGACTATTTCTTTCAATGATAACAAATCATTTCATTGTTAAAGCATTTTATTGTTATTGCAGTGTGTACTCTTTATCCAAAATTTTTTGGTAACCCTGTACTGTTACATCTATAATAAATTAATTTTGACAGTCCCAAACCTTCAATCACATCCAGAATGAACCCTTTTTCCCAAGACCTCTATATTGAGACCATGGAACACTGGTTCCAAAGGTGTGTCTACTGTGCAATACAACCCTGTTGGGTTATGCAAATGAAAGCGTAAAAGTCCCTAGCTGTGTAAGAATGGACTAGCTGTTCATATATTTATAGAAATTCAGAGGGAATAATTTCTTATTTATTCTCAGGCTTATGGGTCTATGATATGTTTATAAAAGAACTTGCTCAAGGCCCTCAGCTTAAGTTATGTCCCCTTGCATGAAAATAGAATATCTACACTAGACTTGGCCTATCATTTATATGTTTTCATACATGTCGACACCATAAAATAGCATCACAAAAAACAAATGGGCCTTCAAACCAAGTTGTTGGAAATTTTACGAATCATAATTTTTACGTGTTTTATACAATTGTTTCAGGATAATGACGGCCGTAAGCCGCCGTCACTGAAGCAGATTCTCCAGATGGCGGGGGAAATCGCGGACGGCATGGCGTATCTCGCCTGTAAAAAAATACGGCACCGGGATCTTGCTGCCAGAAACTGCATGGTGTCAGAAGCTGAAGTCGTCAAAATTGGAGGTAGTAAAGTCGTAATTGTCAAATGATGTGGGTCTAATTAAGTCACTTGTTGATCATACAAGTTGAAATAATTTAAACCGTAAAATATGGCTAGTTTTCTGTGGAAATGTGGGCGACGACAATAAAGATGGCGAAATGGTCTCGACGCGACAGTCAACATCTAGTTTAAAACGTAAAAATATAGCTAGTTTTTTCTCGCTATCACAAAGGAATTGAAATTGTATTTTCCAGATTTTGGCATGACGAGAGACATTTACGAAACTGACTACTACCGTAAAGGCGGTAAGGGTTTGCTGCCGGTGCGCTGGATGTCTCCGGAGTCCCTGAAAGACGGCATCTTCACGTCCCAGTCGGACGTGTGGTCTTACGGTGTGGTGATCTGGGAGATGGCGACTCTAGCAGCACAGCCGTACCAAGGCCTGCATAATGAACAGGTAACAAACACAGGCGGATTCTATTGGAATTGCATATGGTATTTGAAAGTCATAACAATTATTCGCTTTACATATGATGTTTTGTGCGTTCAGTTCAAGTTGTGTGGAATCCTGAAAATTTCTGTAAAACTAGAAATGTTTGCGCACGATTTAATTTGCGAATTTCGTGGGTCGGTGCAAAAATGCAAACTTAAATAGTCAGCAAACATTAATAGCCTATGTAAAGTAGGTCCAGGATGGACCAAAATCGCAAAATTAAATAATCACAAAATAATTTCTAGATGAAAATCGCAAAATTTAATAGCCNACGAAATATTCTAATTTTACAGTAACGTATGTGTGGCCAAATGATTCTGCAGACAAGTTTTGATTTAAAGTAAATTGAGGTCACTACCATAACCGTACATTACATAAAGTTTTTATAGTGCTGAATTTTTGTTGTTTTATTTTTAAGGTTTTGAATTATGTTATCGGAGGAGGAATCATGGACAAGCCAGAAGGTTGCCCGGACAAGCTGTAAGTTATTTTTACATGTTTTATTTTTTGGGATGTGTGTGTATGGGTGGATTGGATGTGTATATTGTTTTTTGGTTTTTTTTTCTAAAAATTTAAATATGAATAAGTTTGGTCTCATTGTGACAGAATGTGAGTGAGATTCTTTGAGTTAAGAGAGAATTATGTCTATCGAATTTTCCGTACAATTTCCGTACAATTGTTGTACCACACAATTATCATCATAGTGTTCACCGATCAGTTGAATCCACCTTTGCTTCATTTACACGACAAGCCTTGTAAGTTATCCACAAAAATGAGCAGGTTTTAGCATCAAAACTGACTCAGCTCGGACTTAATAAAACTCAAGAACAGTACAAATTCACTGACGAGAGAGAGAGAGAATCATAATGTTTATTTCATAAAGCATTAAACATTACATGTGAAAACTACAAATAATCAATACTAAATACAAATATAAAATACATAAATGCAAAATAAAACTGTTATAACCGATAATACACATTATATGCTAGTTGATGATGACACAAGCTATAACACAAAATTTTGCTAAATTTATGAGGAGTTCTCCTTCACTGTTCAATAGGTATATGAGTTTATCATCATCCTTTGATTTATCAAAGTTTTTACATACGTCTCTTGCCTTATCTAGTAATATACCTCGCTTATCATTGTGTAACTGATTATTTGCGTTACTGATTGTCTATTATACATTGTTTGGAATTGCAAATATGTGTCAAACTTTCTGTGTACAAAAACATCAAACAAAAACATTTCCCATCGCATACAAAACATTCAAATCTTGAAAACTTGTTACCTGCTAGACAGCCAAACGGAATCCATGAATGAACGTTAATTCCGATAATGTGGTTTTAAACATTTCACATTGATACGCTGAAGATATATTGAATGTCTATGTTTATATTGGTGTCAAATGCATTACATTATGTAAAAAATTCGATGCTGTTTGACCGATAAAAGTGTTTAAAATCACATTATCGGAATTAACGTTCATTCACGGTTTTCCGTTCAGCTGTCTACTAAATTTTTCATGTTTTCACCTCCGTGTTGCAGGTACGAGCTGATGTCCGACTGCTGGCAGCACTCTCCCAAGCAGCGACCGACGTTCTGCGAGATCATCGAGATGCTCGTCCCCGACCTCAGCGTCGACTTCAAGCACACGTCGTTCTTCTTCAGCGACGAGAAAGAAGCGGCCGTCGCGAAAGCCGCGGCTCGCGAGGAAAGAGGAGGAACTAGAGGCCGTGGACGTGCACACCCCGCTCACAGGGTCCCCGCTCCACCAGCCGCACGACAGGGGCTCGTTTGGGGACGCCGCGGGACGACGGGTTTCCCGATGATTATTCGGCGGCCGGGCACGACGAGGGGGTGGAGGTGGAAGACGGGGACTCGGTGGGATCGTCGCTGTCGTATCAGTCGCCAACTCCGCCCACGGACAATCGCAGCAGGGAGCCGCGGACTATCGGCCGTATCATGAGATGGGCGATGGAGTGAATGGGGGGGAGCTCGTTAAGTCGAAGGAGGACAAACGGAGGGCGTTTTTTAGGAATATTGGCAGCGCTCCGGGAGGTGAGCCTCCTCCGGTGGTAACGTACTCGAATGAAGGGAGTAAGGAAAGCAGCGGGAGTTCGTGCAACGGCGGGGGGAAGAACGGACTGGCCAATGGGCATATTCCACTGAACCATTATCCACACTCAGCTTCAGCGGGCAGGACGGAATGCTAGTGACAAGTAACGTTTTGCGATGTTTAACAGGAAGTGCGGGCGCTCCACCTGTAGTGTTGTTTGTCTGCCGGCTCAAGTGCTGAACAATGAAGAAAAGGCTATTTTTTTTTTTCATGGAAATGATTGCTGATATATACTGCCATGCTGGATCATGAGCTATGATTATATGTAGGAAATGCGTATTTAAATATAATAGAGACAGCAGTGTAAAATGTGAGCGATAATTATGATGAAATTACAGCGACTATGGGTGTAAATGAAGACGAGAACCGTGCAATAGACTAAATTATGTATGGCCGCGAATAGGAGAGAAAGATGCGTGCAACTTATGAATGCGCCGTGTGCTGTACTTATAATTCATTTATCATTTTTCAGATTATTGTCACAAAGATTATATAAAACACTACAAAATACACCATTCTATAGTATTTATGTAACTGTAGTTAAGTGTAGAATTAGATAGCGTGATAAAGTTTCAATGCAAAATATTGATATTTGTTGTGTATGTCATTGGTTTTTTTTAATAATTCTTTCCTAGTTGCATGGTTGATATGTGTTTAGGAGTAGGCAAACAGGAATGATTTTGACAAGATGCATTTTCTTGTACCTCTGATGCTTGGATTTGTTAACAATCCATTCTTGGATGATGATAAAAGCAAAAAACTTTATGATAAGCTCTACAGAAGAACATTTCCAAAAGGTGAAGCTGCACAAACATTTTATGGTTTTAAGTACAAAAAAAGTTGTCCCCCTCAAACCGATAGTTTCCTGTATAGGAATTCTAGCAACAAATCCAAGCATTAGAGATACGAAAAATGTTTCTGTCTTGAATGGACCTAATGCCACCAACCTTTGTTTTTAATGTATGATTTCAGGTGAATTTTGATTCGTAATGCTCAGGAGATTGAGAGTGTTCCTTAAATCATGAAACTGAATGTAAAAAAAAGATTCGTCATTCAAACAGAGTTGCGGAGTATTGTTTTGAATTTAGCGCCTAACTATGCCTGATTTGTTGTCAATTAATGGTATATTCTTATTTATTGATTTTTCTTTGTGAGGATGCGTACTATATGTAGTAAAAATGGAAATTTGTAGTCATTTAAAATGCAAAATCAGTTCAGACTTTGCGTTACTGATTGTCGATTATACCGCAAATATGTGTCAAACTTTCCGTGTGCAAAAACATCAAACAAAAACATTTCCCATCGCATACAAAACATTCAAATCTAAAAAAACTTGTTACCTGCTACTATGTTTTTATACATATTCTTAACATTGATGCCCTGTTAAAAATATTATATCTGTTGTAGTTCATTGTAGCTAATTATGAAGGTGTTTTTTTACCAAGCTTTTCTATTCATGGTGAAATATACATTCAAAACCATAGCATTTCAATGTCTGGTGGTTATGAACATTTCTGTTTTTTTACAAAAAAATATCGTAGAGAACATTTGATTTGCGGCTTGTCCCGACCAACAGTAAATTATGAGGCCAACACATTAATGGACATGTTTAAGATTTATATAATCTGAAATTTTGTTAACAGATTCCTAACAGAATTGAGGCGTACCTACCTCCGGCATTATTATTGAAAGCTTTTGCTATGGTATTTATTTTGACATGGGCACTGTCACTGAATGTAGTGTGCTGTATTTCATATTTTTAGGCTAGAATGTTATTGTCATGTTTTATGGACTACGTTAACATATCTCTTGTGAATGCGAGTCGTGTTGTGCCATTAATATATTGACATGTGTAAACAATATTCTATTGTTTCATTTGTGTATCACCATGAGATAAGTCGTCTTAAATTGTGATAATGCGTGAATTAGCTGCTATTAAATACTGAAATGTGACTGTGATTGCGGCATACATTTACACTAGTATTGATAATGGATATCTTTGTTCGAATATTGGTATCGTTTCTCATAGAAATTGTAGCACGTGCAACACACAACATGAAATGTATGCATAGCTTTGATAGTTAGATTATGACTTCGGAAAAGTGCAACACATTCCAAGCATTTTTTTTTTCTCCTTAAATTATGTATTAAGAAGTAAGATACAGCCAGGTTGTAAATGTGAAGGAAATTTGTTATGGACTGGTGTTTAAACATCTCTATGTGTCTAATACTAATGGCTTATTTCATTTTATTAGGATGATTGGGACAATGCCGCCGTATTACACTTCTATACAGGTCTTAGCATTGGCAGATGCAGAAGCAGTATTATGGATTAACAGTTTCACGACAGATTCATAGTACATTGAGTGCCGATTCATTTGTAACAAGACGTTAATGTAAGAGTTGTAAAGTCTTAAAAACTTCGTGATTAAGTATGAATTCCATGAAGTTTGTTTTCATTTACACGTGTATCAATTATTTACTATCTGTAATTGTCAGAAAGGCTGTCTTCTCCAAAGGCATTCCATAGTAAAACAACAAGTAAAGAACGCAACTAAAATAAATATTTCAATATGTAACATATTAAAATCAATATATATATTTATATTTATACATATAGTATGTATGGTTCGAATAATGTGGTTAAACTGTGTAAATAAATAGTCTGACACATAAATAAACCAATGTGAATGTGAATTGTGTGCATTCTATGTTATTTTGGGTACATTTTTACTCCGTGTTCAATAATAAGACAATATAGTCCCTCTGTTAATTGAAATTCCATGCAAACATCGAAATTCCCCTTGTTTTGGTCATGACCGCTATTACTGTTTGTGGTAAATTTCATTTAACGATTTGTATGTTTTGAGAAAACTGCATCAAAACACATTTGGAGGATTAACTAATGATTTGCAGTCAGTCCTGTTTATGTTAATAATAATAATTTCATTTATTTATAATTTTATTTATTTATTTAACGGTACCTCTTTTTATTTAAATGACGTCACTGTCCAATTTTTGTCATCATCGGCTTTCACGGCTTGATCACTCACACTGCCGTTATAAGTCCCTGTTCATGCCGTGGGCCCAGTTATAGCTTTTATGTGGAAAAATAATTTTTAGGTTAGACTTGTGTCAAAAACAAAATCAATACTCGGTTTTTCTTACTTATCTAGTGACATCATACGTTTGACGGTCGAATTCCCCACCGGACATTTTGGCAGTGGGCCTTGTGATTGGTTGGATATTGAGGTCAACTTTGTGACGTGACAATGAATTTTTGTGAATTTTTGTTAACGCACACAAGACAGGAAAAAAGTGGTGTAAGACCAAAAGGCCCGATTTCAATATTTAAAGGGATTTTGGTGCATTTTGGATTTCAATAAAAAGAGGTACCATTAATCTAATCATAAAGATGAATATACAATCAAATTATATCATGTATAGACTTGTTAAATACATCCGCTGATTAACTGGCATAAATTCACTGTCTTTCACTATGAAGACTTTCTAAATTTTTCACTTTGTCATCAATATTTGAATAATATTTAAGTTTTGTTAAATGCACCTTTGCTAATTCAATGTCCTTGTTCGAAAATGCTTCAGATGTTTTATGAATTAAGTCCGATAATACTTCAGAATTTCGTTCAGCTATGGTTCTGACGATTTCAATGTCATCTGCTTCTATTAATTCCTCATTAATTTCCATTATCTCCATAAGAAATTGAGGATCCAACTGAATTTCATTTTCCTCCAAAGGAGAGCCATATAATTCCAGCATATACAAACCACGGTTTATTGGCTTTAGAA
>CM032667.1:24699714-24713383 GCA_019095985.1 Streblospio benedicti
CAGCTCCATTGACATTGATATGTCTGCTGCAAATGCCAGGACATCTAATTTTGACCCAGGCTACTTGGTTTTCAAACTTAATGGCCCTGAAATACACTATCTGTCAACCCCATTGGGGACTTGTTCCTTTATTTTTTTGAAAATAATTCATTCCAAACATTTGATGATATTTAAGTTCATTGTTGTTTTGTTTCAGGTCCAAAATATATCTGTGGTTAATTACACTGCACCCGAAACGAGACGCATCTACATCAAATGGCACGATCCGCCCACTCCTAATGGAATCATCATCACGTATGATGTAGAAATGCAACGGACAGAAATTGCCAACGTAAGTTGTTTGTTATATATCATGCATTTGCAGTCAAATTTGAAAATATTACATTTGAATGTGAATATATACATGATTTGCTAATGAAATACTATAACATGATCACTAATATTATTGTCTGTTCTCTGCTGTTATGTTGAATAATTGGAACTAAAGTTGAAAATATTTTTCAACTTTTAGCGATTTTTTAGTAAGAATCATAACAATAGTGATCATGAGAAAAACTTCTGCTGCTCAAATTGTAAACTTCATATGAAAATAAAAAAAAGAAAAATAAATACCATAACAATTTTTTTAAGCTTCGAGTCTGCAGCTGTGACCGCCATCCTGTGTATTTTCAGTATAAACCTGGCGTATTCTGCATCCCGCATGTGAAATATCGTAACGACAGCGGCTACATCCACCCGAACGCTGGCGCCCGAGGCTGGTCACCGGATCCGTGCCATGTCCCTGGCAGGGGAAGCGGGTCCGCCTTCGCTTCTTCTCGTCACACACTTCAGTAAAGTAGAGTCATTAGTTTCTTCTTTATATATTTTTTAACTTTTCTCTCTCTCTCACGTCTTTTAAGCCTAATGATAAGCTGAAGACATTACTAACGATCCAGATATAGCTCAAGTGGCCAAGGTTTTACAACCCCAGTAAGTATCCAGGGGACTATCATTGTAATAGAGCTGTTAAAACTCCGGCTGAACCGTTGGTAGAAACATATAAAAAGAATGATGTCTTTTATCCATACCATATGATACCATTATGATACCATTAATATATTATGAAAGTATATTTTCACCATGTCTGAATATTTTTGGACATCTTCTATGTTCATTTTGTGGTGCTTTCTTCTATCACTAGATGGCAGCACGTAACAGTAAAAGAAATCAAAACAAACACTGACTTCCTTTACTGTGACGTGCTGCCATCTAGTGGCAGAAAAAAGTCTCAGAAGATGGACGTAGAAGATGTCCAAAAATATTCCGACCGAAATCTAAAACATGGATTTTCACAAAATTAATCAATGAATCTATAGCAAGCTTACATCATTATGATTTCATTTATTATTCATTATGAATAAAGAAGATGATCGAGTTAATGCGTTACAACAAACAAGCACTGTTATACTTGTACTTTTGAACTATATTTTTGAAGCTACCTGAGTATAACTCAAGATGATGAACAGAACTTTGAACAAATGAATATTCAACATATAAGACAAACGCGTGTGTTTCCCTCAGCCCACGAGGGTGCCGTCCCGCTGGGCCTGGCCCTCGGTCTCCCCATCGCGGTGATCCTCGTCGTGGCGATCGTGGCCACCAGCGTGGGCGTCGTCTACTACGTGAAGAAGAAGAACGAACTCCCGGACGCGCTCATGTACACGTCCGTCAACCCAGAGTACTGGAGCGGAACAGAAGGTTCGACTTGGAATTTACACTTTTTCATTCAGTTATGTTGATTTGAAATACAAAATGCATATTTAGATCACTCTAAGTATCATCTGAAATGTTTTGCCTGAGAGTGGATTAACATAATTTATGTGACCTGTTTAAATACTGCAACCTGATTGGTTGAACCCGCCACACCCATCTGATACTTAGCTGGAATTGGTCACTTGACCTCATTTATATTCATCACCGGCCTGTGATGATTATAGATTAACAGCCTGTGATTGGTCAGAATTTTTAATGAGAATAGTTATGTGTCCGAGATCTCTTCAGGACATCTCATACTCAGAGTGACTTTTTCATTCAGTTATTTTGATTTGAAATGCAAAATGCATTTTTACGTAATCTCAAAGACAAAATGATACTAGATTCTTTTTTCGGTGTACATTATGTTTGATTCTAAATACTGCTGATATTTATGTTTAGTGTACGTCGCTGACGACTGGGAAGTGCCAAGGGAGAATATCAAACTGCTGAAAGAATTGGGCCAAGGTTCCTTCGGCATGGTCTATGAAGGAATTGCTACAGGTAATTAGTTTCACGCGAAACTAGAGTAGTGTAATTGAATATTTTAGATCTGTAGTTGTTCAGCTTTAAAAGTATATTATATTATCAATTGCGCTTTTTGCGCCGAGTAGACCCGCTCAGTATTTATGATACAATTTCATTGGCTTTCTTCTTATAGTATGTATAGACTGATAATATGATAAGTCATTTTAACACCTTTTTTTAACATCAAAATTTTCAGTCTAGTCTTGAGGATCGTCTACATAACAGATGACATCACTGAAAATTTGAAGTTATAATGTTTAAATGCTGCATTTATCATAAAATCAGCCCATACATACCGCTCAGTATTTGCAAATATTTTCACACGAGTGCGTTGTTTTTTAAGGACCTGGTGGACTGCGTTTATCATAAAATCACTTCCTGAGGCATGGGTCATTAGTGCTTGTCATGGTCTCATTCTTTTTTTTTCTGATTTTACATTGTATTTGGATCTTTAATAAGGAGTATATGTTTAAGGCCTGGTGACATGAGGCGGGTTCATGTGGTCATTGATTGATTTGTGCGTTTCTCAAAAAAACATAAGTGATCATTGAAAGGTTACTCAAGTAAACACTAGCGAACAGGCGCCACGACCTTTACGTCCAAGACAATAACAGGGCACTCCATGTCTTTTTTTTACATAAATTGTGCACGTGACTCAGAATCGCGTAGAGTTTCTTATTTTTATGACACAGTAATAGGAATATGGGTATATTTGTCTAGAATATTTTCCAAGCGTGTGAAGAGGGCCTGGCTGGTAAAATGAAGTTGAGATACTTTGCAATTTGCAATCCTTGGATTTCATTTTAGTTGCCTTCATTTCAGTTGATTTGCTACATTGAATTATTTGGATTCTTTAATAAGATAATCCATTGTTTCATAAATATTTTCACTCTGAAATTTAAATTAAATAAAATAATTTTCTTTTCAACACCGATTTATGTTTTAGCAGCTGAGCGGGGGCATGTTTAGCATCAAAACATCAACCGTAGTGCAGGTGCGTTAAGAAGCCTTTACAAAAAGATGCTGTACAGTTTTTGCATGCGCAAGTTATGTCCGACTACATACTATTATCATGAATATTTAAATGGGTATTTCTAATGGCGTCACCTTAATTGCCTCATTCTGAATTAAAAAAACATTAAGGCGGTATGAAACTTGCGGGGGGTTAATCTACCGCGCAAATTAAGTATTTTGAGCTTGAACTGCGCAGTGTAAATCATGTGTTTCTTGCGCAGATAAATTCTTACAAATGATGCATGAATATTATGAAAACCCTGCTTCCATAAAATTTTGTTAAATGTCAAAAGTATTTTTTGTTGACATAGTACAAATTTTACATGTTTGTCATATCCAGGGGCGTTTCCAAAAAAATCGGACGTAAAAAATGTCCCTCACGATCTGAATGGGTTAAATACAAATTTTAGTTTGTCCATTGTTAGTAACCATGTATATGGTCCTGGAAAATGCTATTTAAACTGTAAAATAATTACTGGACAGACAATAATTGTTTTCAGTAATAAACACAAGGCTGGTTTAACTTTAATTCTCGCGGTGAATTCTCAGGATTTATTCATTATTAAACAAGCAATCATAACTTACATGCCAACACAGACCAGCATTAGTCACAGATTCATTATAATCTTATATTTAACCTTCAATCACTCAGACTCCCTGTTGAAGTAGGTGATGACACGATCAACACAAATTTTAGACATTAACCAGCAAATACGGATGCATTCGAGAACTCTTTCTTTCCTCAACCAATTCCTGAATGGAACAGTGTAGACTCAGACACTGCCAAGTACAGTTCTGTGGCCACATTCCGTGCTAACCTACACGCCTTGCACGGGAGTGATTAAGTAGCATCGCACTCCAATCCATCTGCCCTCATAAAGCCGTGCAGATACCGATACAGAGTGATGTAAAGATAAAGATAAAGATATTTTTATTGCAGTCTACCAAAAATTACAATGAAAAGTAATAATGATGTACCGTAGAAACTAAAATAGAATTATAAACAATATATACAAGCTTGTTAAATCACACTGAATAAAAAACTATAAACTAGCTGGTAGCTGAAGACGTAAACAGGTTATGAACCCAGTGTTGAAATAATGCACTGTGTAGATAGTGACTAGAATTATAAATTGTTTGAACTAAAACATTATCTGAAGTACTAACTCTTCTCATCAGTCCATATATTGCCTTGCGTAAAATGACATCAAAGTGAATATTAAACACCAACTTGTAAGAGTGTGTGAGACGTACTAGTTCTGTGCTCCAACTTAAATAAGCTGTTGTTTTCAGGGCGTTCCAGTGCCGCCACGTGGTGCGTCTGCTTGGCGTGGTCAGCAAGGGTCAGCCGACGCTCGTCGTCATGGAGCTGATGGCCAACGGCGACCTCAAGTCGTATCTACGGTTACACAGGCCCGACTACGAGGTACAGGACTCTTTCCTCTTTTTTATGTTGGTAACACATATGGCAAATGTTAGTTTGTCTCTTTCATTTTCTTCTGTTAACTATTCCCCCCAAAAAAACTTTTCTTTAAATCTTTTTATATTTTTCGACACAACAGACCCTTCTCAAAATCAAATCAGTTGATTTTAATCGTTGTGTAAACATAAACAAAAAAAAAGTTTTATGTTTTAGTTAATTTACATGCTTACAAAAAAGCAAGAAAAAAAGAAAAAATCAAATAACTATATATCTTAACAACTTAAATAAGCATACATGTACGGGTGTTTATTTTTAAAAAAATGCAACCCTGTATGACCTTATTTCAACCTGTACGTTTATTAAAGTTTCGGTTGTTTAACCAACATGTACGCTTATTCCAGTCTGTACTACGTACCATGGGTCAAGCTGACGCCATTCACACCATGTCAGTTGATTTACAATATATCATGATGAAATTATCCATTTCCCAAGAGATTTTGAAACATAGCTTACCGTTTCGGCGCCATATTTGGCATAGACTAAAAGGCACCACAAGCTAAATTTGGTGGATAGACCACTAGTAGTAGTGTACTGGCATTGCAATGCCAATGGGCTCTTAACATTACGTGAAACGTATTCAATTTATTGATGTTTATACTAGTATGAAACAAATACATCATGACACTTTCGGATGTTATTCACACTTGCGTTATTGACAATAATATTGTCTGTTTGTTTAGAAAAAGAAAACGAAAATGGAAGGTTTACTTTTGCTTGCTGTAAAGTTCAGATATTTAGGTTTATGGTTTTCTTTAAGTGTTGTTTTTTAAGACGTCCTTGAATGTTACGTTTTGTATTGTTGAGATTATACACTGCACATATGTGTCATACATGTTAGTTGAGTGTCATTAAAGATTACATAAAATGTATTGACTATTTCTTTCAATGATAACAAAATCATTTCATTGTTAAAGCATTTTATTGTTATTGCAGTGTGTACTCTTAATTTTTTGGTAAAATGCGACCACATCTATAATAAAACCACTTTTGACAGTCCCAAACCTTCATAAAGCTACCAGAATGAACCTTTCCATAGAGACCACCTCTCTATTGAGACCATGTAACACTGGTTCCAAAGGTGTGTCTACTGTGCAATACAACCCTGTTGGGTTATGCAAATGAAAGCGTAAAGTCCCTAGCTGTGTAAGAATGGACTAGCTGTTCATATATTTATAGAAATTCAGAGGGAATAATTTCTTATTTATTCTCAGGCTTATGGGTCTATGATATGTTTATAAAAGAACTTGCTCAAGGCCCTCAGCCTAAGTTATGTCCCCTTGCGTGAAAATAGAATATCTACACTAGACTTGGCCTATCATTTATATGTTTTCATACATGTCGACACCATAAAATAGCATCACAAAAAACAAATGGGCCTTCAAACCAAGTTATTTGGAAATTTTTGCGAATCATAATTTTTACGTGTTTTATACAATTGTTTCAGGATAATGAAATGCCGTAAGCCGCCATCACTGAAAGCAGATTCTACAGATGGCGGGGAAATCGCGGACGGCATGGCGTATCTCGCCTGTAAAAAATACGTGCACCGGGATCTTGCTGCCAGAAACTTGCATGGTGTCAGAGGCGGAAGTTGTCAAAATCGGAGGTACTAAAAGTCGTAATTGTCAAATGATGTGGGTCTCATTAACTCACATATTGATCGTAAAAGTCAGTGTTGATTCTAGGGGCGTAATTGCGGGAATCACGCAAGTTTTTCTAACCTGGCCCCATTTTTTTATGGATGGGTGCGTGGCGCTGGCCCATAATCAATGGGACTGGCCCCCATTTTCAACTATCAATGCACGGCATCCAATATTTTGGGGAAATATTTATATTTGTTTACATCTATATCCGCCATCTTACCTGTAAAATATCACCTCTTTGCCCGCTATAACGCAGTCTGCAAACAAGTACAAAAACCGAATATGCTGAAATGTGGTGCGGCGCATTACTTTGGTAACAGGCGTCCACAGCGGTTTTAGTGATTCGAATGCGCCACTCGGCTGTCATCGGCTGTTTCTGTGATTGACAGGTGAGACAATATGGCGGATATAAAAACTTTTCTTGCTATTTTTCATTAATTACATTGTTATTTATCTGTGTCAGTGTTTTATAATCAGTGATTAACCCTCTTTCTTGGCGTGGATGGGGGCATTAGTATTGTTGTCCATGCCGGACTTTCTGAGGGTATAGCACATTTTCAACAACTTTTCCTTGAAATATCGAGTAAAAAAAAATATGACAGACATTCACCAGTTTTGCCGTTCAATGTGACCTCGATTTCATTGTTTTGTTTACCACGGTAATGCCGGCTGGATCACGCCGGTAATTAATGGTGTGCGTGGAAGCGTGTTTTCGTGCTGTTATTTTTGCGTTGCAATAAATACGTATATAGTTGGTACCGATCACTGCGTTTTCAAAAATGGCAACTGGTTTTCA
This sequence comes from Streblospio benedicti, assembly GCA_019095985.1. NCBI lineage: Eukaryota > Metazoa > Annelida > Polychaeta > Spionida > Spionidae > Streblospio > Streblospio benedicti. The sequence continues at coordinate 24,706,970 of CM032667.1, forward strand.
CAGTTTAGCAAATTTTTTACTTAAATTTTTTTCATTTTACAAGATAAACAGCGATTATCAGCAGTCATAAAATGTATTTGTACCCACGGGCGTGTGATTTATAATACTATGTGGCAGTTATGGCACAACTGTGTCATTGTCAAAGTCTTCTGCTCTTCACAAAAAGATATTGAATCAGGACTTAGTGTACAGACTACAGTGCCAGTGGGATGGGTTTGGGGTTGTTTAGCAGAGAGCACAGTAATTCAAAATTGTAGCTTGCCCAACAGGCGACCTACCTCAAAGCGTGGAGTCGTCCGGGTAATATTCTTCCAAAATTTCGAGTTGGACATTACAAACTATGAATAACAACACTGATTATATCAATAACTGCATGCCCTCTGGGCTGTCATGTAACCATGGTCTACCCTTCTCCCATTGAGAAAACCCCGACTTCTGTACTTCTCATACAAACTACTAGATCTAGGAGTAGCACTACTAGTGCCACTAGGAGGGAGGTGTATCAACGACACCACTAGATAATGGAGTACTAGTACTGCTACTAGAACAAGGAGCAGGGTTCCATTGTCAACAACACTGGCTTGTGTGGCTCATTAGTCTTGGATCGACTAGTTTTTGTTATAAACCTTAACATACTCATGATTTTGCTAAAAGACTGAGGCGTACCCGAAAGACAGAGGGGGCGAGCGACATGAAAGGTTTTCACGTTCTGTAGATCTAACAACTGGGTCAAAGTGTAATAAAACTGTTGCTGTAAATTAAAAATATCATCTTCAAGATTGATTCCAAGAAAATGCAATAGTACTTCGTCTTACATCTGAAATTTCACGCATGTTTGTTGAAAATCGATAATTTAACAGGAAAACCACAAACAGAGCGTCATCTTGTTTTTTTGTCGCCACACATCGGTCACGTGATGCGCATTAAGCGAACAAAATGGCGGCTGGTTTCAGGGAAATGCGATATTATGAAAAAAACACGATGATTTCTGTCAAATTATCGATAATCGTCCCCAAAGCGTGAGTCGCCCGTCCGGACGAGTCACTTGAAATTGTAAGTCTTCGTATAGACAAAAGCATTGAATCGACTTAGTGTACAGACCAAGCGACTTATTACTGTGCTCTCTGTTTTAGAAGGTGTACATGTAAGTATAGACATGTATGGATGTTACAGTGGCAGAATAATTAAGCCTTGTAAAATGAGAGGAGTGTCAAGGCGACCATCATGCAGACATATGCTAGATATATGGGGTAAGTATAAAACCATCAAATACTACACCTACTATACTAACACCCACTATACAAATAGTATTTAAATTAATATTTTCTTATATTTTTTGTCATTTTAAGTATGTACTAAACCGTAAAACATTAAGATTTTATTAAGATTTTTCTCATTTTTATTAAGATTTTTGCTGGAAAATAAAGATTTTTCAAGGTTCGGATTAAGATTTTATGCGGTGATAGGTTCACATCTCTGTAGGAATCACACCACAGACAATAATCATTTTGAACAATATTGTACCTCTACAATACATGGACGATATATGGTACTGGACTGTTAACAATACTCTGTTTTCTATACCAGAGACAGTAAAACCTTTTCAAGAAAACCAAAAGGAATTCCATAGACGCTGAGAAATCCTTTAGTTTATCTGTCTACTGTGTCCCATGCATCCTATGCCCCACATGGTGGTTGCCACCACTCGGGCACAGACCCTTGTACTGCACAAACTCACCCTCTTCTACAAACAGCTCGAACAGAGGCTTGGAAGCAGGCGAACAGTAGACTTAGTACATACTTATTCATGGAGTGGAATCCCTGGGTATGTTGACACCACTGTAGTCATCATTGCCCACAACTGATATCTTGTCCAAGGCAGAGGAGAGTTTGCTGAAAGAGTTGTGATGTGAGGGGGGTGAAGGCGTGTTGTGTAGTGCCGCCTCTAGACTGCGGCCAAATGCCAGTGGGAAGGATGGATAGCTGGGTGGCCCTGGTGATAGCCGCTCGTAGAGCTTCTGCAGTATCCCTTGTGCATGTCCCGTTTTTTTTGTAAGAATCTGACCCACGACCATATGGCGTCCCAGACCGGAGCTAAATCCTGCTTGCTGATGTTGTGGTCGCCAGGTTGTAGATCTCAATGATGAGACTCATGTTTCGGCTCGCACTGCTGGTTGAGGACATCCAGATATGACTCGCTCCCAGCAGGAGTTCAGTTCTGCTATGTTCTTGTCAAAATGTGGCATGGCGTTGTGAAGGTTTGAGTAAGGAGGAAGTGTTGTGTGGAACATGATGAGGCAACGTGGCTCCCTCTATGTAGATGTTGTGGTAGGTGGCATGGTGATAGATCAGGCTTCTTCTGGTGACTGAGCCACTTGTCTAGCTGTGAGATCCTCATTGCCTGCTCTAGAACGTCTTCATACTCAGTGCAGAGGCTCGTGGTCCAGTTGTACAGGCCGTCCTCAGTGTGTCTGACATATGTATTCTGAACATCCTGCAGATCACTGTATATGTCCTTCACAATCACACAGTACCTGCTCATGATGTTGTCAGTGATGTATGTCTGATACTTATATACATCACACCACCAGGCACTGAGTGCCTTGTACACGGGTCGTGAGGGTCGCTGTACGGATGGTTTGGCTGCCACAGACTCAGCCCATCACTACCAGTGTAGCCCAGGATAGCGTATGCTAACTGAGCTCTCCACCAGCCAAAGGTAGATCCGTGGTGAATAATCCTCGTGTGTTAGCATGATGTCAGACACATATGGACATTGGTAATACTTGCGGTACATGTCGGCCATGTTGATGAAGGGTTCATGGGGTCGGTGGTGGGTCATGTTGTGCGTGCACCAGAAATCTGCTATCATCTCCTTCTCATTTTGATATCCTTTTGTGATGCGTTTCTCTACACTTGGATATGCCTTTTTCACATTGTTTTTTACACAGCTTCAGTTTGTGTCTGGATTTACATACACCATGGTATGTACCGATGTTATCAAGATACAGGCAGCGCAAACTCATCATAACAGTACATGTATTCCTTGCCACTCTGTGGAATGCTTCTCTTATACATCATCTTTTGCTTTTCACCGGACCTGCCAATATCTCTACAACCCACATGAAACACACACACTGAGAGAATCATCATGTTCACAATAATCGCCATTTGGAGATATTTGTGTGACAAGTTTGAATGGTATATTATATACAAACTGGCCTTAACCAAATAAAGTTACATTTATCCTGTTTAAACTGGTCTACCTTACTTCCTCTTTCTGCGCCTTGTTTTATCAGAGGCAGTTACCGCTTGGTTAATCACCCAGCACAAGAAAACATGTGGCATAATATTTGAATAGGACAGTAAAACTATGTATAGAGCGAAAGTACAGTAGAAGCTCAGTATCTTGATATTGCTTCTGGAATTTTTGTTATCTGGAGGTTAGTTTCATTTCCTCTCAAGCATGTTATGTAAGACATCAGTAAGGTAATTTTAATGTGGGGGAGGAGGTTTCATTTTCTATCACAGCCCATGCAAAAGGCACAGAGGTGGTCTGTGTATAGAGGTGGTCCTATTGGAAGGTTCCACTGTAACAATGAGTTGGCTTATGTTGAGTCAAACAATATAAATGTGTTATCCTTCATGGCAAAGTAAATATTACAAAGGCTAAAAGGCAAATTTCTTTTATACATATATTATGCAGAGATGTGAACATACGGGAAAAACCCGTAATATTATGTTTTTGAGTTCTGTAAAAATCATTACGTCGGGATGTAGGTTTATTCACGGGTTCCAATAGTTTCATAAAAAATATGTACTTTTCCATGTAATATCGTGTCTACGGCCACTGACAGGCATTGACCCAGTTTGGCCGTTGATAATGACCTCGATTTTATAAAATGGAAGTGCTTTTGGCTGGATCATGCCATCAATTAGATGTGGCGCATTAAAAATGCGTTCTCACGCTTTTGTTTGTGCGTTGCGATAAATATAAGTAGAGTCGATGCCAACCAATGCACATGGCAAAAAGCAAACATGGCGTCTGCTTTAAAGTTTTTAAACTCAAATCATTTCATTTACAACGAAATCGGGTATTACCAGCAATAATGAAAAGTATCTGCACCAAGGACATGTGATTTATAATACTCTATGACACTTGCGACCAATTCAATTTTTGTCATATTGTGTACCAGACCCGATCGGAATGTGTTATTACTGTTTATGGAGTGAACGAGGTCACGGAGGCTGCTTATAGAGTGTCACAAACTCGTTGACAGAGTATTTACTAATCTTTTTAATAACTATTTGGGTTGTTTAATATGTTTATTAATTGTTTAGGCAACCTACAAAATACAATAAAACACTCATAGGTATAGAACACATATATAACATGAGTACATAATAGATATTTACTACAACTTAAACTTTAACTAAAATAACTACGGAATTATATATAAATCTTTAACAATACCTGACAACCGTTCAGTGCAGCATGATTCTTACTTATGGACGACATAAAACTGTGCAATATTACATTACATAATAATATACTACCAATACCTGAGAACATATCTACAACCATATAAACCTATACTATACATTGCGAATATTTGCACATTTTTTGTGACATAGAGGCAAACTGTTAACACATTTTTACTTAAATTATTTCATTTTACAAGGTTAAATAGCGATTATCAGCAGTCATGAAATGCAGTTGTACCACAGGACGTGTGATTTAAATGTATGATACTCGATGACAGTTACGACCCAACTGGTCAGTGTCAAAATCTTCACAAAAGATGTTGTCAATGTTGAATCAGAATTATTGACATTGACATTATACAGTGGCAGTTCTGGGGATGGGGTGGGGTTGAGGGTTGCTACAATGTGGAGGTATAGGCAGTATAGATGTCACAGTGGCGGAATGATTAATCCTTGTAAAATGAGAGCATACAGACAGTTAGATGTGCGTGCCAGCACTCCGTCAGGCGTTAACAGTCCGTCCGTCTGCACATTTGCATTTTAGTGGCGTGCGATCTGCTAACGTCTGGCCAGTGCTGGCACGCGTAACAAGCATAAAACCATCAAATGCTATGTAATTTTAGGACCCACTATACAAATAGTATTTAAATTAATATTTTCATATATTTTTACTGTCATTTAATTATGCACTAATCTGTAAAACATTAAGATTTTATTAAGATTTTTCTTTTTTTTTATGAAGATTTTGATTAAGGGTATGATTAAGATTTTCCACAGTGACAGGTTCACATCTCTGCTTCTGCAATCTAGTGTATAATTTACAGCAAAATTGGGTGCCGAAAGACTTAAAATAGATCCTTTTACTAACTAAATACATACATGTATGCAATAATATTCAGATCGGGGTTGGATATTTATACAGACTGTAACTAATAAGATAAGGCAGCATAATTGTGGTTTGTTGAAACCAAGTTAATTACACTTTTATATATACATTTTTTACTATCCATTAACCATTCTGAACACAGAACAGTTTTATAGATTAGTCTTATTTAAAAGGCAAAATACATATTAAATGGGAAGATACAGAAATTTTGGCGTGTGTGTTACATATGGTATGTTCTGATTACCCAAATTTATCTCCCCCTGATTTTTTAGGGCCAAACAAAAACTGGAACCATTTTTTATGAGTTGGCCCCAGTGAGAAAAATCCTAGAATCAACACTGAAAGTTAAAATAATGTAAACTGTAAAATATGACAAGTTTTTTGTGGAAATGTTGGTGACAATAAACATGGCGAAATTATCTTGATCGAGAGTCAACTTCTAGTTTAAAAAGCAAAAGCGTAGCTACTCTTATCATGCTATCACAAAGGAAAGAATTGTATTTTCCAGATTTTGGCATGACGAGACATTTCTGAGACTGACTACTACCGTAAAGGCGGTAAGGGTTTGCTGCCGGTGCGCTGGATGTCTCGGAATCCCTCAAAAGGCGGCATCTTCACGTCCCAGTCGGACGTGGTCTTACGGCGTGGTGATCTGGGAGATGGCGGACGCTGCGACCAGCCGTACCAAGGCCTGCATAATGAACAGGTAACAAACACAGGCGGATTCTACTGGAATTGCATATGGTATTTGAAAGTCATAACAATTATTCGCTTTACATATGATGTTTTGTGCGTTCAGTTCAAGTTGTGTGGAATCCTGAAAATTTCTGTAAAACTAGAAATGTTTGCTTTGCGATTTAATTTCTGTGAATTTCGTAGATTCGGTGCAAAAATGCAATCGTAAATAGTCAGCAAACATTAATAGCCTATGTAAAAAGTAGGTCCAGGATGGGCCAAAAATCTAAAATTAAATAATCACAAAATAATTTCTAGATGAAAATCGCAAATTTAATAACCCACGAAATATTCTAATTTTACAGTAG
>CM032667.1:24718444-24733989 GCA_019095985.1 Streblospio benedicti
AAACCCATTTACTTCGTTCGGGAAACCGTATTCCCCTTGCCAATTTTTTGGGGTGGGTTTGGGTCCCAAGGGTTTCGGGAAAGGTCCCGGGGGGCCAAGTGGGGGCTCCCGGTATGTGATATACCCCCTATGGACTTGTTGAGAAAACGACAAATTAGCATGTAAACAAATGATACTGGCGAAGGCAACAGTGTTGATATTAGACATTAGAGAACTCTCTCGCCAAGCCTCTAGAGGCGATATCACATAGACTCTCTGGACTCAAACCCTGTACCACTACAACTGTGGCACCTATTCTCCTAGCACTTAAGTTGTGTCGGGATGGTTGAGTGGTCTAAGCCTTGTCTTAACTAGGTGACGGGGTGCCACAGTGGCAGTGCTCAGGGTTCAAGTCCCGGCGGCAGAGGCTATGTGATAAGCCCCTATATGTGGCGAGAGAGAGTTCTCTAATGTCTATACTAACAACAAAGTCCATTAATTCAATATATATGCTATGTATTGATATTATCAGAGGATTCTCTCACCACGTCTAGGTCTATAAATGCACGGACACATGCATCGTAGGGGGTAGAAACCAACTGAGACTTATGTGACCATTCTTTTCCCTTCATTGTTTACCTACTAGTTTACTATATACAACAAAAAGGTCTAATATGCCTGCCTTCAGTGCTAGGTGAATAGAATAAAGTGCCACAGTGGGCCTGGTCTCGGGAGTTCGGTATCAACAAAGGTTGTGATATAGCCCAACAGACTTGATGAAAGAATCCTCGAATATCAATACAATGGGTCAACTTTGATCATCAGTTCACGTAAAGATATTCTTGTGTTATACATTTTATGGCCTGTATAGCTTATTGATAAATCAATCAATTTTTAAAAAAAAGTAACTCAAGTCAGAATGCAAACACTTAGAAGTGACATTGGCATGATTTCGTTCAAACGAAATCTGATATATGAGGATGCTAATAAATTGCTTTTTTGTCATTGTACTTTGACCGTATGAATAATCATTTTAATATTTACATGTATTGTGCCCATACGCTCAATGAACTGTGTGGCAAGAAACATTGGATGGCAAGAAATACAAGGTCAAAAGGCAAATGTGCCAAATTGAAACACCTCTGGAAATGAAGAAAGTTGCGAGCATTGGAGGAAAAACTTATTTATTGGTAAATTGTTTATGCACGACACATAACTTCAATGACATGCAACAATCATAGCATTGTTTGCATCGGGTTCATTTACCGGTTAATTTCTGCTATCAATGAGCATTTTAATAAAAACATACTTGAAAGTAATGCTCAATAAAACACTAATTATCGATGGACGTCATGAAAACAACACCTTTTAAGCAGGTTTAAGTAATTATATATAGAATCATTGTTTCTAGACAAAGTAATGTCAATACTGTTGATACACGTTCTCTAGAGGTTGAAGGGATGTGAAGAAAAATTTGAGAAAGCAGATATTCGAGATAACTAGATTGACTACTCTAATTTGCAAACTGTGATTGAACCAAGTATGCGAGTAGTAAAGAATTACCTTTTAAGTACATGTATGTGTATTCAGTGCTACATGTTTAATGTTATCAAAGCATCTTAACATAAAAAAAATATTTAATTTGTTTTAAATTTCGAGTAAACTTAATAAATTTAAAAAATATATGTTCAGATGTTTTGATAACTATATACATGTAGCATTGAATACACATACTAAATGAACCCTTATGCTACATACCTAATCAACAGAACTTTGAAAGAATTACTTGTTACCCACAGGTATACACAGTAACACCAATGGCTTTATTAGTGCCCACGCGGACCTTTCATTAGACAAGTCAACAATAGTGTGGCAGCAGATATTCTTCCGTACGTCTCAGATGATCTGTCATGGTTGAAGGTTATCAAGTGTATGCTTCATTGTTAAAGCACAATAAATCTTGTATAAAACTATTCTCAGATATATGGAAACCTAACAAGTAAAATGAGTGATGACAGCTCTGTAAATAATTATCATGGGGGCATCTTTTTCATCTAGTGTACGCCAATTACGGTTGATATAGGTTGTATTTTGTCTGTCACCACGCCCTAACCATGGCATTAACATGCCAGCCATTTTTACAGGCGAACATCTTCAGGAAACCGCATTTAAATGGCTGGGGGAGACCATTTTATACTCGAGATTTGCAATAAAGCTGATATAACCAACTTTCATAACAGGGCGGAGATGTAGAGAGTTAATATATATGATAGCTTGTTGTAGCAATATGGATTTTTTTCTCCTGATAACTCTAATTGGAGGGTTTTGAGCGAAGCTGGTCTGACTGTATACACTATTGGCCAAACCGAAGTTCACTGTAGAACTGACTTTGAGTGCTGCAGACACGTTGAGGAGCATGGACAGAGCTATGTATGCATCCTACAGAATATGTATCCAGAGTTCCACAGTAGAACTAAAACCTGTAGCAGTAGAAATGGAACACGGACAGATTCATTGTTGACAGATCTGTGTCACATGCACACGAACCTTGATGGTTGACATGTAGAGAGGTTGAGGACTGACCTTGAGAGAGGACTGACCTTGAGAGGTCGCAGACCTTCCTTTGAGGGTTTGCAGACTGACCTTGAGAGGGTGGACTGACCTTGACAGGTCACGGACTGACCTTGAAGTCGCAGATTGACCTTGAGAGGTCAGGTGAACTGACCTTGAAAGGTCATGGACTGACCTTGAGGTGCAGCGTACTGACCTTGACCTTGAGACTTGCACTGAGAGGTCTGGGAGCTGACCTTGAGAGGTCAGAACCAACCTTGAAGTTGACCTGAACTGACCGCAGAAGTTCAGGATGAGACTATAAACCAGGATTGAGCACAGAGGTTTCACTGGACCTAAAACGGACAATCACAGAGCACGAGAGAGAGGTCTGGGAAAACAGGATCAAGAAACTGACAGGCGGGAGCAGCCATCACAGGTGCGCCCAGAGGTCTGGAAAACAGACAGAGGAACCAAGTCTGGATCACTGAGGGTCTAAAACACAGCATGATCACAGCAGTGTCTGGAACACACACTGCCATCGTACATTTCTTTTCTAATCGTAGTTCCTGTCTAAAACCAACAGGTGGCTACAAACAATTGCATTCTGGGAAAAAAAATAGACAAACAGTTACAGTCCTTATCATTTCTTTCTGAGGGTGCTGTAGCATAGAGCTTTGGTTGATTGAGACTGCACCAAACGGGGTAAAATTGTAGTAACTATTTTGAGACACCTTTGTACGATCATACATAAGTATTTCATTGAGACAGCGATTAGAAAACTGGTGGATCATTTCATTAGGCCTGACGAAGCTCTTGAGACAAGAGCGAAAGTCTTGCCAAAGACAGAATGGCAGGTTTCACTAAGTTTCTCCCCAGTTTGCCGTTCATTCTCGATTCTGATTGGTTAAGAAAAGTAGGAGATCAGGTTATCTCCCTACTTTGTGAACGATAAACACGATCAAGTTAAATAATTATGTTAAACTGGAGAGATAAAAGGCAATGGTCTGTTTTTAGTGTTGAGATAACACTAGCTATGTATCTTGTGGTGTCTTAGCGGTCTCGTGAGCACAGTGAAGAGCAGGCTAAGACATTTAAACAGGTAAGCATAAATAGTGTTATCTTCACACTAAAACAGACCATTACCCTTATAATCATGTGACCAACGGAGAGGATCATTGACAGGTTTCAATAGGTATCTACTCAATTGCTTATGGAAATGTTTTTTATCTTTGATTTCCCTTTACTATAGACCCTACCTTACCCCACCCTTTTACTAACACTATCTTCTTTTCTCTTATAGTGCACAACACAACCATTGGCTGATAGAGTCATCAAAATTTAATGTTTTTGCCGTCAACCCAACTCAGATTCAGATTGAAAACACAGTGGGGTTTGGGGTTTTGTGCTTTTTTACTTTAAAACCATATTATTTGAGAGTATTTAATTTCGTAACAATCTCGTCTTTGATGACAGCCAGCATGACATGGCTGCTAACGGTTACGTGACAGAGCACGTCTGTGATAAGCAACTGAATGATGGTCTGAAATAGATTTTTTTACACAATATATACATCTGTTTACAGTCTAGACTACACTGAAAAAAGGTCAGATCATATCACATACATCCAAATTATGGACACTGTACTTTGGACCACAAATGTTATTTCCAAAATGTATACAAAAGCATTTATTGTGAACCATCTGACGATCACAAACATTCATGCTCTTTGTGAAATATGCTTATTGCACCGACACCAATTTTTGTCCACTACTTTTTGGCCAGTAACAATTTATTTTTTCTTTGTAAATTCCTTTGTAAATTATTGGAAACGATTCATACTAAAATGCCGCATCCAAATGGGAATTTTTATGTTTCTTCATAACTTGGAAAGATGGGCACACTTACAGAAAATTTTAATATTTTCAGACTTAAAATAGCCATTTTGGTAAGAGGCAAATGAACAATGATTGGGACAGCTGTGTTTATGCTTATGGAAACATTTAATTAATCTCTATATTAGGTCAAGATTTCACATCCAATCACTGCATAAACATCAATGGTGTTGTGTAATCTCCTATGCATTTGGATCTTATTGACCAATGGAAGTTATGCTTTCCTTCACTAATTTAGGTCAGTGGCTGTCCTAACTATGCAAATTTGCTCTTACATTTTAATTTGGCTTCACCTAATCAAAATGAATATATTTCCAAATTTAAATTTTGAAAATGGTGAAATATCTGTAAATCTGCATATCTTTCTAGGTTACTTAGAACCATGAAATTTTTGTGTAGGTGTAGCATTTTACATGAATTAATTTTTATCAATTTTCAAAGTAAGTGCAAGAAAAACAATTTTTATCTGGCAAAAAGTAATGGAGTAAAATTGGTGTCAGCCTGACAGTTTTTTGGGTTTTTTTTGCTGGTGTTATATTACCGTATTCGTTCCAATAAGTGCATAGTGCGCTTACAAAAACGAATTTCAGCAACAAAAAAAAAATTGATAAGCGCACCCTAGCAATTTTTCGCAGTTTATGCATTTTTCTCACTTTGACCCCACAGAACATGATAGCACAAACGCTCCCGGATGGTTATGTGGTGATTCGAATACGGAATAATACGGCGTCTTATAGTCTTACAATATGGTGCAGTTAAAAAGAGCAAGATTTGTATAAAATTTAAGCTGCATTAACAGGGTTAAAAACTTATTGTGGTGTTTGCTAATAGAGAAAAAGATTATTGTATTGTAAAGAATAAAGCAAGATAACGTACGACCAGGTTTGTGGGGTAGTCGAGCGGTGGGCGGTGTAGACTCGGGGGCGGACACGTGCTGTTCTGTAGGACGCTGCTCTCGGTGGTCATGAAGTAGTCCCTCTCGGCGTAGTGAGTGACCGAGGCGAGGAGTAAATCGGCCGGGTGCGTGAACTCATCCATGACTCCTCACAAACAATACTTGATTTGATATCCCAAATTGAAGTGGAAGTCAAAAAAAATGTTTGATAGGTGTTGGTTTTTGTCGTATTCAACTCCGGGAGGAAGGCAGTGGTTCAAACAAACCCATGATTCCTCTATAACATTATTCTCTTGATTTGATATTTTTGGAATTATCAAAATGTTTGGTTGTAGGTGTTGGTTATTATACGTATTCAACTATTTAGTGGTTCAAACAAACCCATGATTCCTCAAAAGATTTGATATCCTTGAAGTGGAATTATCAAAATGTTCGATAGTAGGTGTTGGTTGTTATATGTATTCAACTATCTCAGTGTATTCAAACAAACCCATGATTCCTCAAAAATATGATTCTCTTCGTTTGATATCCTTGAAGTAGAATTATCAAAATGTTTGATTGTAGATGTTGGATATTATAAGAATTCAACTATACTCAGTGGTTCAAACAAACCCATGATTCCTCAAAAACAATATTCTCTTGATTTGATATCCTTGAAGTGGAATTATCAAAATGTTCAAAATGTTCGATTGTAGGTGTTGGTTATTAGATGTTTTCAACTATATACATAGTGATCCAAAGAAAAACCATGATTACTCAAAAACAAGATCCTCTTGATTTGATATCCTTGAAGTAGAATTATCAAAATGTTCCTAATGAGCTACTTTTGAACGAACATATTTCTCTAATTGTAACCAGATTTTATACCAAGTGCATGCCACGCACGTAGCCGATAATTTATCTTTTCCATCTTACACTAATCATGTTTGCATTTTTTCCTAGTCTCCGCTACTTGTTGCATAGACATCATTGTTGTCGTGCGTGATTATGTTGTCGATATTGTCGCAGCAGAGAGGTTTGTTTGATAATAGATGGTCTATTTATCTTAGACAGACTGTACCTATAGTTGAAGTGTCCGTGGTGTACATGTAGTTGATCAATATCATTGATGTCCTCATTACGGACAAACATGCACTGTGTTGTTGTTTATTGTTTGCTGAACAATGCGGCTTGGTCACGAAAAACGCTACACACGAGTGGCAATAAAAAATTAAGAACAGAGCATAGAATTTCCTCTTAATACTAGGACTTCATATGCTCCTATGAATGTATAATTTGATGCTTAATTTGCAATCCATAAATGAAGAAAACAAATATGATTTGAAAATTATTACTTACACCCAGTGCTATCATTATCCATATTTGTATTTTAATTCACGAATGAAAAATAAGCCAAGCACAAATGGCAATTAAATCCAAAGGGTTTAGTGTAGTTCATTTTGATAATCCATGCGTTATTTGCTCACTGACAATTTTAGAATAAATCAATCAAAATATTCTTAAAGTGAAGATACATGTAGGTAAAAGAAGTAAAAGTATTGATGTGATTATAATGAATGCTCAACTTTATAACATCGTGGCATCAGTGCCCGTTTGTGGTTGTGACCAAGTCTGACTGTATCACACTAGTCTGATCGCGCTATATCTATATATGGACTGCTGCCTGCACTGTGGCCGAGTCTTTTTTTGGCTCATTGGGATGAGGGAATGCGATTATTTGAATGTACCTTTGAACAAAAAAGGTTGTTTTTATATGGCAACACAGGTTTAAATCCCTAGGTTCTTCAATTCATACTCACATCATTTTTAAATATCTGGTCTGGTGATAGATGTTGAGCAAACCTAGGTTTGATCCTCTGGGTTTTTTAGTATCATGGTTTCTTCAATTCATACTCACATTATATATATGTCGGGTTTGGTTGTGGGTGTTGAGCAAACCTACCTCTGCACACTGCTCAGTGGAACCTATACGTTAAATAGGTACAGGTCAGGCGAGTGAATGCGAATGGTAGCGATAAGCACGTCCGTGCTAAGGTAGCGATATGCTGCTGAATGCTCCCCGAGGAGTTGAGAAAGACATAGTGTGACAAGGATGCCAATGACCTGGTGTAGATGTAAAGTCGCTAGAGCTGTGAATTGCAACTGTAAATAATATCCACATTTACATTTATAAATGCAAAATTCTGTGGGCTTGACATTGAATATGGGTTAACCAATTTTACCTTCCTATTACCCATAAACCACTGTGAAACCGGGTGGAGTAATAGATAGAATATTTTTAGCTACTGATAGAAACCAAACCTGTCATTGTTGGCGAGACTAATCTAAGGATTTCATTCTCCCGGATGACGTTGGTAAGATAACAATGAAAGTCTTACCAACATGACAGCTATACAGTTTCCTACTGGTAGCTAAAATTATTTCATATAAACAACATAATCATGAAAAATGGAACTCAGGATGATGTAAGTTTACATTCTGTGATCATGTGGGGTACGTTTGAGCATAGGCTAAAGTTGTCTGTATTCTAAGTAAGGTCCGCCTATGCTTGAAACCTATGGTATGTAGAAACAGGAGAACTGCTACGGAGTATACAGTAGCACCTCTTTATTAGGACCACCTTTGGGACCAGTATTGGGTGGTCTCAATAGAGAGGTGGTCTCTATACAGAGGTTCATGTTGGTAGCTTTATTAGAGGTTTGGGGCTGTGAAATGTGATCTTATAGAGGTGGTCTCAGTAGAGAGGTGTTCAATTGCTAGTTTCACAGGATCATTTCACTAGACTGTCAATCCAAACTAGGCAGATTTAGATGATCACACCTCCAGGTGGACCCGGCTGTGTTCTTTTGCGTTTGATTGTGTTGGGCCCAAGAACTGGGTGAGACAAAATTACCCGCCAAAACCCCTGAACTGGTATTAAGTCACCTGCACTAAAACATGAAAGCCGTGTTGGGCATGGTGCCCCAGCAGGCTCGCACCAGTGCTGGGAAGGAGGTAATCCCCGTCACATTTAGAGCTAAATGTCAGCGGTGGTGCACGTTGGTTATTTTTGTGATTATTTTAGGAGTTTTATGTTCAGGCAAATAGCACGTTACAAAAGGGGAGTAGCAAAACCTTTTGTAACTTGCTACTCATCATCATTATCATCATTACGCGTTTTAAGACCCTATTTTAACCTTAAAGGTGTTCGACTGGCTTATGGCTGCTCGAAAGTTTTCTCTTCACATTTCTATCATTTGCGATCGCATCATTTTTAACTTGCCACTTGCTACTCGCCAAAAAGAAATCTTATTTTTTCTCCCTTAAATTGTATGCAGTGCATTGGTCTGTAAACTCATCTAGCCTGTTCTGTGTGCAAAAGAGGCCTAATGATGTGTGATTTCAGAATGCTTATTGCGTAATAAGGTATCTCTCTCTTTAGAATACGTTTGTAACAATGTTCAGACGATATAGTGATGCCTTTTGAAGAGCTGTGTGCATTAATTCGGGGTCACTTGCTGCATTTATGACCCATTGGGTTATTATTGGGTGGTGTTCACATATCGTCGAGTGATTTGAAAATCGATCCTCACTCTTGATATCTGTGTAGGCGGTTTCCCCGTTTTAGCACATATTGCAGATGAGTTGTGGTATTTTGTATTCATACTGCACGCATGTTACTCTCATTGTGCGAGGACTTACGTTTTTATCTCTTGCAGTAGCAGCTAATCCATTTTCCCTCTATTTTTATATCGTAAAAGAGTAAGATCAAGTGGATGATCTAACAGCCCCATTTGTTAGGATTTTAAATAGAGTTGGAAGCTGCAAATAATCAGCCTATTTCTTGTTCACAAATCTTTATTCTGCAATCGGATATCATACACTGCACTGAAAGTCTCCTTTTTATGTTTTCAATTTTATTTTTGAAGTCGTAAATGTCACATACAAACATACATAACATGTAGGGCTAGTACAGTATTCACCCTATTCCACCTTCCCATGGTGTACTTCTGCGAGCAGAAAGCCTGCTTCTGTGTGCTTCCGTAGCTGAGTGGATGGGTAGTTGGAATCGTGACCAGAAGGTCGTGGGTTTGAGTCCTGGTCGGGGGTGGTGGTTGGTGTTGAGCAAACTCATGCCTAAATAGTTCCACACTGCTCCATGGCACATACACCTTAATTAGGTACAGGTTATGGGGTTGAAAGAGTGTGTGAGTGATTGAGTGAGTAGCTTTGGGCACTGAATGTGCTGCTCGTACAAGTATATATAAGAAATGATCAATTGATGATCAATAAGTGTGCCAACCACCTGGTGTAAAATGTAAAGTCATGAGTTTAAAACTCGAATTACGACTACAAACCACCACATTTACATTTACATTCATTATAATCGGCCTTTAACTACGATGATGTAAGGTTATTGGCCTAAAAAGTGCATAGAGAAAATGTCATTGTTAGGTTTTCAATTTTCCAAAGTAATCAATCGTCTAGTCAGCTTATTTTGTCTTATAAATAAGGTTTCTGTTGACAACGTAAACTAACAGGAACTGGTTTATGAAGAAGTCTACTTTTTACTGTTTCCAGTCCCTAGAGTTGGTGTCCCAGATAGTACTGTTTTTTCACTGCTCTGATGTAGATTGTGATGTTACTAGAGCTTTCGATTGTAAGTAGATTTTCTAAGATTTCTGTGTCATTATACAATAAAGTTTGTTGTGGATGTCGGGATATCCCAGGGTGCCGCGGTGTGGTGATGATGAGCCTCTGCTTATTGTCACAAGTGTCTTCCAAGGGACGAAAGTGATATCGATTGATTGATTAAGATTGCTGTATTCATTCCATCATCATAGCCGTGATACAACCCTATTAATATTTGTGGAACTTGAGCTCAAAATCCGACCAATCAGAAGGCCCATTGTTGAAATGTTCAGCGATGATATCGAACTTCAAACGTATGATCTCACTAAGCCAAGTAAGAAAAAACGAGAATTGATTTTTTTTTTTGACGCAAGTCTAACCCAAAGATATTTTTCCACATAAAAGCCACAGCTGGGTTGCCCACGGGTTGATATGAACATGGACTTGTTAAGTCGGCATATTCATTCATCAATTGACCTAACAAAATCATCTTTTTCCTTAGGACTCATCTTATGCAAGATAAGCTGTGGGGGAGTTTTGAATTAATGGGTCAGAGACATTCACTGAAACTATTGGCATCATCTTTGTTTAGAAAACAATTTGGTGATTATGGTCTAGAAAAAAAATTCCATTGATTTGCCGGCAAGCGAGACATTGAACATAACGTGTGCCGTATAACAGAGAAACGACAGTTTGTGTTTGAAATTGTTTGTATTTTGTAGAACATAGAGTGAAAATTGAGTGGGAAGTCGTGTTAAAGTATCATTACAAAGGAAGCTAATGATGTACTTGTATAACTTGAGATATTACATTTCTCCATTTTAAAGTACGGAATTTGAAAAGACATTTGATCTGGTGACATTTGATAAGGCTGTCTTGTCCTGAGGAAGTAACCATAAATTGCATTTGTAATGACTTAAAAATTGTTTTGTCACATTGTGTTCCTGTTGAAGAATATGTGTAGGAATACAGAATTGTAATAATCTCAATCACTTGTCATATCTGGTTATATCTGTCTAGTAAAAAAGCCAGTCAGTTATGAACCAAAGAACTAATACCCCCATTTCACTGTGGGATAAGTAACTCTGTAAAATCATGTATAATCAGGAGAATATCAGAATCAGGTTTTATATTAGGATAATTTTAATGATATTCTCAAGAAAACCCTCACTTCTGTTTCCTGTCTCTACGATTCTAGCAGTGACAAAAAATGCACATGTGCCGTATTGAACATAAACAAGAAAACACACTTGTGTCTGTATTGGCGTAAACAAGATAACGTCTGGAACGTGTAGCGTATTTCTTAACAAAGGAAAAGCAGCGTTTGGCGTACAGCGTTTCACGTGATTATTTGGCAAGGCACGGTGTTTGCTGTTTTAAGTCGGCTATTTCAAAGTCCCAGGAAACTTTAATTAGCAGCCTCTGCTCTAAAACATATCCAGTGTGTTATACAATCATACATATGCAACATATTTTAATTCACAACTAACAAAATATAGCAACTTTAAGTACAGAAATATCACGTCACTTTCCCGTGCATTTATACGGTCACGTGTCTTTCTATCACCTCACGGGGGTGAAATCACGTGACGTATGACGGGGGGGGTTCCTTGAGAATTGTTTTCATGTAACATGTTATTGTTGTCACACCTGACAAGACCTGCTAGTAAAGACCTTGTCAGACAAGGCTTCAGCACTCACATCCAGCACAGCCTAATCTACCCCCGAACAGGCAAAACAAGTGTTTGATGCTGTACATTGTAAAGGACATCATTGCATGACACTCATGCTTTGATTAACAGAATCATGCAATGTAAATTCAAATTAGATATATCATGTATAATGCATGTATTGTAAAAAGAAATATCAGTTGTGCGTATCATGATTGCTGGCAGATGCAGGATTGGAGTGGCAGGTTGTTAGGCTACAACCCATCTTCTCCTTTTTATTGAAAATAAAATAAAATTGAATTTATTGTCTAGTGGAACTCACATTTAAGGCTTTAAAGCCTTATCGCAAGAGCTTCTTCAGGCCGAATGACAAACTAAGGACTGTCATTTGGCCTGAAGAAGCTCGTGCGATAAGAGCAAAAGCATTGCCAAAATGTGAGGTCTTCTGGTTTCTAATGGAATCTTTAAATTCTTGTATATATCATGAATGAAAAAGATGAGAGAAGTGTTCATTCTTTGAAAATTGTTGATGTCTATGGGAGATAAGCCAAAATGCAGATCAGTGCCAGTAGTGTGCACGAGTCGGTCAAACCTCGGCTAGCAAAACAAACAACAAAACAAAGATTTTTAACTATCAATCAACAGACTATAACGTATATTCTGAAACAATTGTTTGTATCAAATAATGTCACTAGAATTGTTTGCATTGTATGAATGAATCACCATATTTAATTTACATATTAAAAATTTCTAAATATTGTGATGAGCGTGCATGTTTACACATCGCCTTGACAACCACTTACGTCTAGCGACGTTAAACGTCCTCCTATAAAACGTTAACATGCAAGGTTATGACATTCATCTAACGACATTGGGCGTACAATATTTAAAACGAAACAATTAAATTAAATTGAGCAATTTATAACCAAGCTATTATCTTGCGTCCAAGTTTTCAGGTGTTTTAAAAACCTAATTATGCTCACATTTTGATAAATTGCTTTTCATCATCTTTTTTTTCCTGCTGAGCTCATCTTCTTCGAATTGTTTCATGCTCAATGTCATTCCCAATGACATATGACATAAACGACAAAACGCCCTCACAATCACTCTGCAGTGGCCTTCAATTTTACTAAAGTAATAACTTATGACTATGACATTTTCACCTAAAAGCACCTATGAAGACATGTTGTTTATGGTATGCTGTACATGTAGCAGTCAAATCACTCGTGGGTGTGAATGAATTTTACTACAAAATCGTTAATTTTGTAGCATTTTCACTTGCACCTCTTTTAACTGTTATTACACCACATGTACGTCCCTGTTTTACGTTCTCATTGGGATCTTACAGGATCAAAAAAAAAAAAATTCTGATTATAAGCCTGTCTCCTTTCATCCTGTAATGAGCGTTGAGCATGTTCAAAATTTTACAATTCAGTTGACATCTACATTTCATTGTGGTTTTTCCAATCTTAATCTTGTATTCGCTATACGAGGGGTTACGTAGTTTAATTAACATTGTTGCCATTTGACTGGAACCCACTTTTGATAAATGTAAAGAATGTCCGCTATGAGACAGACGAATGCGTATTTAAAAACACAGTACAGTGTTGCATTAATATATACAGTAGAACCTCCCTATCAAGACCATCTTTGGGACTGGTGTTAGGTGGTCTCAATAGAGAGGTGGTCTTTATAAGGAGGTTCATATTGGTAGCTTTATGAAGGTTTGGGACTTTATTTAAAAAGTGGTTTTATTAAAGGGTGGTCTCAATAGAGAGGTGGTCTTAATTGGAGGTTCTACTGTATATACAGTAGAACCTCTCCATTAGGACCACCTTTGAGAACTAGTGCTAATATAAGTGGTCTCAATAGAGAGGTGTCTCTATACAGAGGTTCATTTTGGTAGCTTTATGAAGATAGATAGAAGCTGTGTCAAGATCTTGTCAATGACAGCAGATCTTTAGCAGATAGAACTAAATAAGGCATACAAAATGAAAGAAAATGTCCATTTTTACTTGCAGATTTTTTCCTCTGAACCGAAGAAGATGAGTCAGAAATTTCTGGTGTATTTTGGAGATTTTTGGAACACAGTTAATACCATTGCAGTTGTCATCTTTTATATAGGTACACAAATTAAACAACTTTTTAAATATTTTTAGTTATTAGAAGTTTATTGGAAAATTGTATTTTTAGCAGCATGATTGTTGTTTTTATCTCATTTTCTAGGAGTTGTGTTGCGATTTACCCCTGGTCTTTTGCTTCATGGGAAGGTCTTCTATGTGGTTGATATCGTTTTCTGGTAAGTATTGTAGGCTTTTAATAGTGCATAATATATTACAAATTCATATAAGAGTCTTGTCATGTAGTAAACAACATGTGATCTCAGTTTTTATCTTATTTTCTATCCTTTTCATTGTTCAATGATAAATTTGGAATTCAAAGAAGCTACATTCTGTGTTGCATTTACAAATAATGTTTTTCAGATATTCAGAAGTTGGTTGGAAATTTTATGGTAAATATTCTTAAATTAAATTAAAATTTTTATCTCATTTTTATAAAATTTACAAATTAAATTGCATTCAAACACAAATTGGTTTTTAAAAATCCATGGGAAGGAATATATGTGGTTGATAGATTTTCTTACCATAAGAATAAAAACTTTTAATCTTCAAGAATTACAAATTCATTAAGTTCTTGTCTGTAGTAAAAATTGTTTTTTGTCTCATTTTTATATTTTTTTCTATCCTTTTTTTTGTTATTTTTGAACAACAAATGTTTCCTACCATAAGAATAAAAACAAAATCTTCGTGTTTTTTAATATCAAAATTCAATGATTAATTTCTAATATTCATTGGACAGTTATGCAACATATAAGACTAAAAACAAACTTGTTTTCAATTCGTTTAGGTATATCAGAATTCTGGATATGGTTGGAGTAAACAAGTACCTCGGTCCCTATGTGATGATGATCGGAAAAATGGTATGTTCATTTGAAGAAACTTAGTTGTGCTGAAGCTACAGTAAACTAGTTAGAGTACATTTTCTTTTCACCACACTATTAACTATCCACAACTACATTAATGTGCATACAAGTCTTTCACCCAGTTCAAATAATGAAAATATTTTGTCTCTGAGATTTTGATGATGTAATTGTTGTGTTATTTGAAACATCAGCCGAATCGTGTGCGATTGGTGTTATGAGCGGAAGTAGAAGTTACATGTACATAGAAAAACACTCAATATGTCCAATATTCGAGCTAACCAACGGATGTTTTTAAACAACAACCTCTTCTTTTAAAAATATAAAGCTCAAATCACGAAACAATACACCCTGAAATTAGCAATATCAAGATTATGAGATTATGAGGTGTTGGTAAATTGAGTTCGTTGCGTATCACGATATGTCAATGATATGTCTACTGCCAACTATTTTTGTAATCACTTCTGGCTATATGGAAAGGGGAGTTGGAATTCAAAGTGCAAATTTAATAATTTCGATTATAATAATGTAAATATCTTCTCAAGTGTTGAGCAAAATCTCCTTTAACAGATTATATACTGGAAAAACTGGATCATAAATCATTCAAATGTGGTTTATTTCAGTTAAACGTGAGTGAACATATTTGATGAATGAAAAATTAATGCAAGTATAAATGATGATTTGAATTTAAAGTTGAATTTTTGTAATTTGATTACCTGTATTAAATTGTATGTAATCGTAAATTTCCATATTGTTTAAATCATGACTATAAATTAAAAAACATTTACATTTACATTTACAACTGTTACAGATGTACGACATGATGTACTTCATCATCATCCTCGTCATCGTCCTGATGTCGTTTGGCGTAGTGCGACAGTCCATAACGTACCCCAACGAGGAGTTCAGCTGGACGCTGGTCAAGGACATTTATCTCAAGCCGTACTTCATGATCTACGGAGAGG
>CM032667.1:24734089-24744809 GCA_019095985.1 Streblospio benedicti
CTAGATGTCAAATGGAAGTAAATGAAGAATATTATCATGAAAGTTTATAATTCTGTATTCACTGATTGTACTATTTTTGACCGTTATATTTGTTTCATCTGTATTGTCACAACTGGTACAATGTTGTATTATTCAAATTGTATCTTGCTAAATGCAAAAATAAATCATTCTGATACTGATTCTGATTCTGATTCTGAAAGTATATTCTCACATCAACCCTGGCATCTAGATTATATACCAATCGATAACTTATATCAAGTGTGGTTATGATTAGTTAAACAATCTTTGCTCAATCTTGTTCACAAGTTACAAAATGATAAAATCTGATATAAAAACTATCATATCTTCATTAAAAGTAGGCCAAAGTACACAAAAATCTAATCAGGTCTTGACACATACCCATTCATGATTATTCTAAAGTTATGTTATAATTAGTTAAATAGTTACTGAACTTTGTACACAAACTTGAAATAAACAAATTTCTCCATGAAAACAATCCACATCGTCCTCAAAAGTGAGCTATAGTTGACCAGATTTTAACCAATTCTTGAAACTTCCCCATTGAAGCATGCTATCAATTTCGATGCAACAGCTTAAAAAGCTTTTCCTCATTTTCGTTCACAAACCAAATGTATAAATTAATAAATAATACATACAAAATCTTTAAACCTTAATAACCTACTCAAATTTGGGTCAAAGTTCTTATAAATGAAAGTCTGAGATACTTGTCTGCTCGAATTAATATATTCAATTTACAAACCGATGGCTAAAATTTTTTTTAATACAGTGAACCTCTTTTTGTCCACACTGATGCAGAAAGCAAACGTATAAAAGTCTCTCTCTGGAATGGTGGAGACTTAAATAGTGGAATTGGTTTAAACATGTTTTATTTCAAAAATGAAAAAAGATTTGGCATGGCAAATGCGACAAATAGTGGAATTAAATGGGCCAAAGTAACACATCGGTGTCCATTTTCGAAAACTCTATAATGTTATTAGAGATAGTTTCATTTCCATCAGAAAAAAAGTGGAATAGAATCCACTGTTACAGTGATTAATCTAGAAATTGGCGACAAATGCTCATATTTTGAAACAATGTGTCCGAGGCCCAATACAATGGATTCTGACATAGTAAAGACAGGAATGTTTTTACTGATTTAAGGGTACTGTGAACTCTTTAAGGGGAAAATATTCTACAGCTTTTTAATATTCATTATACTGTAAACTATGAAGAACAACATGTTTTGAAATGAACCTTTTATCTTCAATAGTTTTCCCATTACAACGCATTTTGTAAAGACCAAGCTGGAGTGAAAAACAATGACTCATTCTTTGCAGGCTTATAAGGTTATATGGGCTAAAAATTCAATTTTTACATTTTCAATGTTTTGTATGCTATAAATGATAAAGAACAACATCTTTTTAAAATGAACCTTTTATCATCAATAGTTTTTCTTATATGATACATTTTGTAGACAGCAACTAATGTCAATGTATATTGATTGGCCATGTTTAAAGCCCATTTTCTCAAAACTAAGTTTGCATAGTGGATGAATTTTTCTTTTTATATTTCTCCTTAACCATGAAATCAAATTTTCACAAACGTGTATATATTTGAAGATGTATGCATTCTGAAGAAAACCTTACTAGGGATTTTGATTTTTTTATTTCGTTGATGAATTATGAACGTTTTTGTATTGATTTGCAAGAAAATTCAGAAAATAGGTGGTTTTAATACTTAAAATGCATGTAAAATGATAAATAGGAAAAATATAAAAAAATTGAGGCAAGGTTTTCTGGATAAATATACAAATTTTGTAACTGAATAGTGATTTTGGTCATTTCGATGTTTTACTATCAGTTACATGCTTCGCAGGCAAAGTTGTCATTTTTTCATTAATTGCTTTATAAATTTTTTTCATCAATCTATACAATTCAAAACATGTTGTGTCATTAGATTAGATAATTATCTACAAAATAAGGTGTAATTTGTAAGAATTGAAGCAATAATGAGTGAGAAAATCAAAGTTTAATAAAATCCTAAGAAAAGAGTTCACGGTCCCCTTAAAGCAACTAAAATAGGTTCATGCAACACTTTATTATTTTTGTTCCAACAATGATTGGATGTTGCCATGGCAACAAAAGAAATAGTGTTAATTTTATGAAAACACAATAAATGTATGTTTGTAAGTTTATTGACATCTAATGTAGGATAAGCATACATTATAACAAGCGCTAAAAGTAAGAGTTAAACAGATGTGATATTACATTGATAATCTAGCATTATATATTTTCTTAATGAATACTCAAGAGAAAACCTTAAAACACAAAAATCTACACATTTTAATGGGTAATCCATTCCCATAAAATTTAAAATAACATATCAGGTAGGCAGTTAAAATTCCAGTAATCCTCCAAGCTTAACGCTGGTCTTAGAGAGGGAATTAAATGAATTCTAAATTGAGCAAATTTTGTGAACCCCATTAAAAACTGAAAACCATCCTCTACAATTCGATCATCACACATTTCACTCAAGGGTTCACTATTGTCATCATTATAAACATTTATGGCGATTATGCTACAAATGCTTAATTGATGTTTATCTTTACACACTGAGCTATATAATACCCAAAACTCTGCCTTATGTACAATGGACAATAAAAGATTTTCAAGAAAATGGAATTCTATTGACACTGGGATATCAATGATTTATATAACTTTAAATGTCATCTGTCTGTGTCCCATGCAGTCCTATGGGTTACATGTTTCTGTCCAATCCGTCCTACGCTCCACATGGTGGTGGCCACCACTCCGGGCACAGACCCTTGTACTGCACAAACTCACCCACTTCTACAAACAGCTCGTACAAAGGACGGAAGCACTGGAACAGTAGACTTAGTACTTGTTCATTCATAGAGTGGAATCCCTCCAGTATGTTGACACCACTATAGTCATCATTGCCCACCACTGATACCTTGTATAAGGCAGAGGAGAGTTTGCTGAAGAGAGCTGTGATGTGAGCGGGTGAAGACGTGTGGTGTAGTGCCGCCTGAAGACTGCGGCCAAACGCCAGTGGGAAGGATGGGGAGCTGGATGCGTCTGGAAATAGCAGCTGGTAGAGTTTTTGCAATTTCAACTGTGCACCTGCTGTTTTCTTGTACAGATCTGACCATGACCATATGACGTCCCAGACCTGAGCGCAATCCTGCTTGCTGATGTCACTCGCCAGGTTATAAATCTCAATGATGAGACTGATGTTTCGACTCGCACTGCTTGGTTGGGGACATCCAGATGTGACTCGCTCCCAGCAGGAGTTGAGTTCTGCTATGGTCTTGACAAATTGTGGCATGACATGATGAATGTGTGAGTAAGGAGGAAGTCTTGTGTTGAACATGATGAGGCACGTGGCTCCCTCTATGTAGATGTTGTGGTCGTGACATGGTGACAGATGAGGCTTCTTCTGGTGACTGAGCCACTTGTCTAGCTGTGAAATCCTCAATACCTGTTCTAGAGCATCTTCATACTCAGTACAGAGGCTCGTGGTCCAGTTGTACATGCCGTCACTGTGTCTGTCATTTGCACCAACAACGTCACGCAGATCACTGAATATATCTTTGACAATCACACAGTACCTGCTCATCATGTTGTCAGTGATGTATGTCTCATACTTATACACATCACAGTACACGGCACTGAGTGCCTTGTACACGGGGTCGTGAGTGTCGCTGTACTGATGGTTCGGCTGCCATGGACTCAGCCCAGCGGCACCGGTGTAGCCTAGGATAGTATATGCTAACCCAGCTCTCCCCCAGGCAAGGTAGATCCGTGGCGAATAATCCTCGTGTGTTAACATGATGGTAATCTGATATGGACACTGGTTATACTTGCGGTACATGTCAGCCATGTTGAGGAAGAGTGGATTGGGTCCGTGGTGGGTCGTGTTGTACGTGCACCAGAAATCTGTTATCATCTCATACGTAGTTTGATATCCTTTAGTTACGCGTTCCTCTACTTGTGGATAGGCTTTTTTTACTATGGCCTTACACACATTCAATTTGTGTCTGGAGTTACATACACCACGGTATGTATGAGCGTTATCATAATACAGACCCATAAACTCATCATAACAGTACATGTATTCCGTGCCACCATCTGAAATGATTCTCTTGTGCATCATCTTTTGCTTTACACTGAACCTGCCAATATCTCTACAATCCACATGAAACACAAACACTGCGAGAATTATCATGTGCGCAAGATTCGCCATTTTTAGATATTTGTGCGACATAACTTAACAGATACAGCACCAAGTTTGAATGTTATATTTATATCCAAACCTGCCCCAAATAAAGCAATCGTTTTCCTGTTTAAACTGGTCTATTTCACTTGCTCTTTACGCGGCTTGTTAAATCAAAGGCAGATTCCGCTTGGTTGATCACCCAGCACTAGAAAACATGCCACATAATTCTTGAATAGGACAGTAGAAACTATGTAAGCGAGAAAGTACAGTAAAACCTCTGTATCTTGATGTTGCTTCTCGGGAATTTTCTGTTATCTCAAGGTTAGAGTCTTTTCCTCTCAAGCATTGCATGGACAGACAGCAGTATGGTAATTTTAGGTTGGTAAAGGAGGTTACATTTTCTATCACAGCCCATGCAAAAGACACAGTAACCTTATACAGTGGAACCTCCCTATACCCTGAGACTCGCCTCAAGTGGTCTCAATACAGAGGTAATCTCTGTATGGAGGTTCGCGGTGGTCTCTATATAAAGGCTTGGAACTGCAAAAAAATTGTCTAATTATAGAGGTCGTCTCTTCATAGAGGTTGTCTTTTTTATAGAGGTGATTTATTTATAGAGGTAGTCTCAATATAGAAGTGGCCTCTTTATAGAATAATCATCATAGTATTATTGGATTACGATATACAACGTCAAAATAAAGTGATGGTTGAGTTCTTCTACAAAGGTATTTCTTGAATATCTCTTATTATAGTCACTCGTGGTCGCATACATTTGATGTTACATCTGCGGGCGCATCAGACTCGCCTAAAGGCTCGTCTGATACGCCCGCAGATTCGTCCGATACACAACAGTCATATGGGGAGGGAACTGCGTTCTCTCTCTCTATATAGATACAGTTCATGTTGGTTGATCATTTTACTACATAATTTGGTTCAACTCAAATTTCAAGTGTCAAATGGTGATCTGAAAAGGTACGTTTTGAGTTCATTTTTAAAGTCATCAATATCAGTCAGTGAAGTTGGTAGATTATTCAGCAACTTTGGGCCAGCAAAACGGAAAGATCTTTCTCCATACAAATGTATCTTGCCCTTGCTTTCCCAGCTTGAATTCGGTTTGCATTTGAAGATCGAATTGACGGGTAGCCATGTTTTATAAGTCATGAAGGTATTTAGGAGCACAACATCCAATATAATGTCATTTACAATAATCCCGTCACTAGAGATATCCAAATAATTGCTAATAACAACTCTCAATCTGATCATGTCACAAAAAGTCAAATACAAAATTTCTTAAAATAAACTACTGTAACATAAAAGTGACATTCAAACGAGGCAATTTTATGCTGAACTCACACGAAAGAAATAAAAACGTAGCTTACAAGTGGAATTCTACATGGCCATACAGCTGATCATGATACATGACTACATTACTTACACTAACTTTTAAAGCTAAGTAAGATGACCCTTTTACACTGGGAAAAAGTATGTAATACCTGGACTCTTGTGTAGCATTCATTAGTAACGTTTTTTGTTTTTTTTGTTTTGTTTATTAAAATAACTGCAATTGTTTTTATCATTGCACTTGTTTGTTGATTGTTGTTGTTTGTTACTATCACACTTGTTTATTTTTAATCGTGTACATGCTATGTCACAAATGCAGAACATTTTCAGTATGGCCATCAGCCCTTTCGGAAATAAAGATTTAAGATTGAAGTTTCTTGTTTAAATATTCATTACCCGATGTGGACGTTTCGCCGGTGCTTTTCTGGACGATTTGCGTGTTTTAAACCCTTTAGGCAACAAATCATGGCCGAGACCACTCTAGGCAATTAGACAATAATATGTATGTTCCAGTCAGATGTCTCAACCCTCCTGCACCTCAAGCAGTTCTAGAACTTACAAAATGTGGCTGCAAATCTGAATGTCAAGGACTGCGTTGCAGCAGTTTCAAGAATGCCCCTCTGTGTAAATGTTTTGATAGCAATTGTGACAACATGATCAGGCATAATACTTCTGATGAAGATGTAGATTAGAGACAGTGTTGTACAATGTGCACGTTAAAAAGATATGTTATATGACCGAGATATTATCTCGTTGATGATTGCTAATTCATGTTGCTGAGAGCCACAATATTGAAGAATATCTATGTAGATGCTTTGATTGCTATTTTACGACAAATATCATATGTAGGAGTAAATTGCTTCAAGTGTATTGTTATTGATAGATAATAGAATAAATGTAATGAGCATTGAATTTATGCTCATATATTGTACTTAAATGTAGTTCTAAATTCATTACTTATTCTATTGTGTTTTCTAAGCTAGAATATTACAATAAAGGACAATTTTGCCACAAACGCTTCAATATATCTCAATAAAAATATTTTAATTGGCTTCAGCGTCCTCATTTACCCCATATATGAAACTAAATTTACAAATGTTACCACTTTATTAGCAGATTTTAACCCCCCAAAAGCCAACAAGCACACTTTTCCGTATGATGGAATGTTGCATAATTCCTTATAATAAGTGTAAAATAAAATATAGTATCATTTGTAGTCATATGGAAACGTTTGTGCACTTGAAGTAGACTGTATAACTGTTATGCCGAATGTAATGTTCACGAGATTTAATATAATTAATTTATAAACCACTTGTGCAGAACGGCTAAGATGGGGTCTCAATGAAAGCACATGTCGGGTATGACTTGTAATAAAAAGCAATTTAGGTTTGAGATCGATTTTTTGAAGAAGCCGTAGACAGGGCTGTAGGTAGCCTCAATTGCATGATGGCCTTTTCATTTGTGTTGGTTTACGGCCATCCCTCCTGTTTAATACAAGAAATTCTTATTGAATGAGTTGGGCATTTGAGGGGGCCACTTGAATCCCCCGAACGTTTAATGTGTGCTGACAATGGTGGATGGTTGAGGGGGTGGGAAATGAGGAGAGGGTAGGAGCTTTTATTGTATTTTATAATTTGGTTGGGGGAGGGATGCATGATGGAAGGGAAAGAGGGGGTGTGCTGTGCAGAGAAGGAGGAGCTTCTGCTTTTGTGGCTGAGTGGTTAGTGAGTTGGACTTGTGTACAGAAGGACGATGGTTCAATTCACGGTCCTGTTTGGTGGTGAGTGTTGATCAAACTCATCACTAAACAGTTGGTTGCACACTGCTCCGTGGTACCTACAAGTTTAATAGGTACAGGTGAGGCGAGTGAAAGCTAATGTGAGTGATTAGCATCTGTGCTCAACAACAGCAAATGATGTGATTGCTGTATGCTCCCCAGGGAGTTGAGAGAGATAAGCAGAAACTTTTCAGTAGCTGATATAATCTGCATATTGTATGATTTTATGCTTGTGTGTATTTATTGTTTTGTTGCCTTTACCTATTTGTTATTCTAGTTGTTATATTGAAAAGCTCAGATGACAACCCATGGAGCCGGGCCCTAATATGAGTAGATACATATAAGCATCTAATGTATAGAAATGTAACAATAATACATTGGATTAAAACATCACAGCATACACAGATGTTTGAATCTATTACTGACAGTTGAATATTTGATTACTGACAAATATCACTACCACCCCCATGTACAAGTACTGTACTGGAGATTTAAAGGGTTAACATAACGTCTATTCACTTACGGCAAACCGTCTCACCAGATATGAGCTTCATATTTATGTAAGTACTGCACTAAAACAAAATTTCTGATAAAGCTAATATCTGGCCGTAACAGAAGTCAGATGAGGACGTTATGTTTAAGTATGTGCAGCACCCACATTTCAGTTTGTTCAGATGTCAGAAGTGTTTTGTATTGCTATTCTTAATGATTATACGGGTGTCTGATTCTGCATCAACCTATAGGCATATAATTTATAAACATAAATTAAAACTTACCAGTCGTAACTCAGTTGAAGTGGGAGAAATAGGGCATTGCATGGGTTTGAATGGGAGATAAGAAAATATCTCACCTCGTCGAGTTGTCACAGCTCTCGTACAACTCCACTCAGTGAGATACCCTATTAGTGACTTAACTGTCGTCCTGTGCGTATTTGTGTGAGTGGGCAAACGGACGACGGATGTAAGGTGATCACAAAAGCTCACCGTGTACTCCCAGATGAGCTAATTAAAATATTGTACAAAGTCTGACGTAGGTTTTCATTTACAAATATAAATTAGGTTGAAAACTATAGCTAGTGTGATCCCCCCCACCCCTGAGGCTCAGTTGGCTACCTAGCCTGCCTCTGGAGGTCCATGTTCCAACACCACGTGGCCTCCCTCTGCTATAATCATCAAAACTGATGGCTGCAGAGTACAAACTAGAACTAGAACTAGTGACTTACCCGTCGTTTCGCGCGTACTTGTGCGTGACACTCACATATAAATCACAAATTTAGACATTTAACAGCAAATACGGACACATTCAGGAACTCCTTTCCACGGACAATTCCAGAATGGAACAACATTGACTCACACACTTACAGATACAGAGATAGAGTGACTTACCCGTCGTCCTGTGCGTATTTGTGACTTACCCGTCGTCCTGTGCGTATTTGTGTGTGAACGCGATGAGGTCTGCTGCGCGGCCGGAGCCGTCACACACCACGACGGGGACGGGCGGCGAGTCCGTGATGCACTCGAGCACGGTGCGGATCGTGTTGGTGCCGCCCTCCAGGATGAGGCACACCACAGGCGTGCTGTAGTTCTTGATCCCACTCCCTGAGGCAGAATAAACAAGGGAAATCATTGATAATGAGCGCCGGGGGTCGGGGGGGGGGGGGGATGGTGTTGGTGCCGCCCTCCAGAATCAGACACACCACAGGCGTAGAGTAGTTCTTGATCCCGACTCCCTGGGGTGGAGAAGACATAGATTATCTATATTGTACTTCTTGATGTCGCTTCCTAGAGCAGAGTAGACATACATTAGACAAACAGTAGAACCTCTCTATTAGGACCACCTTTAGGACCAGTGTTAGGTGGTCTCAATACACAGGTTCATTCTGGTAGCTTTATGAAGGTTTGTGACTACGAAAGGTGGTCTTATTATAGAGGTCTCAATGGAGAGGTGGTCTTAATTGGAGGTTTTACTGTACTTTATCTAAGCTTTCAGGTGTTATCCAAGGAGCTGTAGTTCTTGATCCTGCTCCCTAGAGGGGAGTAGATTAGAGCAGATTAGATTACGAGATGTAGTTCATGCTCCCTAGAGTTGCGTAGATTAGACATACTTTATCTATGATGTAGTTCTTGTTGGACAAACCTACGGCCCACCTATCATGGCTTCGTCATATTTGCCGCCCGATGTGAAAACTGATGGGAGACGGTGTATGTAAGTAAATGATGTAGTAAACAAGGGAAATCATTGATAATTAATGAGCGCCGGGGGGTGGGGGTGGGGGTGGGGGGATCACTCGAGCACGGTGCGGATGGTGTTAGTGCCGCCCTCCAGGATGAGACACACCACAGGAGTACTGTAGTTCTTGATCCCACTCCCTGGATAATGGAAACTTTTCTCATGCATTACTTTATAATAATGCAAGTAAATTGGGTGCCGTTGTTGAGGACATTCACTGTACTTTATCTATGCTGTAGTTCTTGATCCTCGTCCCTAGAGTAGAGTAAATTAGATTAGACATACTTTATCTACGCTTTCAGGTGTTATCCAAGGAGATGTAGTTCTTGATGCTGCTCTCTGGAGTAGATTAGAGCAGATTTGACATACTTTATGCAGACTATTATTAGTAGTAGGAATATGCATAGACATACTTTATCTATGTTGGTGTTCTTGATGCTTTTGTTTGTTTGTCTGTTTGTTTGTGCACAAACAAAACAACCAAACAAATTAGACATACTTTATCTATGCTGTAGTTCTTGAAACTGCTCCCTAGAGCAGATTAGATTAGACATACTTTATCTTACCTATCAGGTGTTATCCAAGGAGCTTTAGTTCTTGATACCGCTCGCTGCAGCCAGAGACAAACAAGCCACCATTAGAACATACAGACATAAATAATGAGGGCTTTTATGCATTGATAACGAGTGGCCCGGTGGGGGGGCACTTCCCTTGAAATCAGACCGGGATGCTCCTCCTGAAAATCTTTGGTACTCAATTTCATAGCTAACTTTTATCAAAAAAACTCTATTTCATTGCAGTTTTCACATCAGCCGGCAAATATGACGAAGCCATAATAAATGTTTGAACGTAATTGTTTTCTTATCAATAAACACAAGTTCCGGCACTTACTCGTTGAGATTTTCTGTTGACTGATGTACTTTTCCAACTTTTTGCGCAGAATGATCTCCGATCCGTACTTGCCGATGGTTCCGTTATCAACCAGCAGGAAGTAGGAATGGTTGCTGTTGAGAACCACGGTGTTACTCTTTGGGTTGGCGATGGCATGGTACGGAGTCACAGTCTGAAAAACAAAAGACAACAAATAATCGGTTTATTTACTACACACTCTTTTTTATGGAATAGTCTGCCTCT
>CM032667.1:24744909-24765656 GCA_019095985.1 Streblospio benedicti
CCACCACCAAACCCTATATATAATAATGATGTGATTAATTAGGTACCACTAGGAATGAGTAACTAAATAGAGGCCTCTGACCCTCTAAATTTAGCCACGAATGTTTATTCCCGCCCACATTCCCCTTAACGCAAAATATCCCATATTGCGCTCAACAGCGAGTAGCATGATGTTCAAACATTTATAAGTGAGACAAATAGATCTAGTTGGTCAATGTAATATGATAAAATGTTTGAAGACTACATCTAATTATGCTATCTGAAAATAAAATTCTATATCTGTGTAGATGATAGCATCCGGTATATAAATACGTATGTAATCATCAGAAAATAAATTCTTATTAACAACAAAAAAAATACCTGTGCTTTTGTGGAATTACATTTTATGCGGACTATAAAACAGTTGTATTGCTTTTGAATCATTGATATACTTGTATATAATAGTATTAAGTACTACTGCACTTTCCATTCATAAATTTCTCATTTGCTGAGGATACGTGTAATACTCAAAATATATCTAAAAAAAAAAACGAATCATTTACTCAAATTTATCTGTATGAATACCTGTGCTTTTGTGGACCAATGGGTATTTTTATATTTTAGAACTAATTTAGAACTTAAGACAGCAAAAATAGAAGAGAAAAAAAAGAACCAAACCACACTACTTCATTTTGTAGGCTTTACTGGAAATTGAACCCAAGACCATTACTGTGGTCATCATCCTTCTGACTATTCTAAGAATTTGCAAATTTAAACCCGATTCTTTGCACATCTAGTTTTGTTTATTGTAT
The DNA here is from genome assembly GCA_019095985.1 of Streblospio benedicti. NCBI lineage: Eukaryota > Metazoa > Annelida > Polychaeta > Spionida > Spionidae > Streblospio > Streblospio benedicti. The sequence goes on from CM032667.1 coordinate 24,745,700, forward strand.
TCAGATTGTTTTTTTGATGAGGAGTCTATAAACTGGAAATTTGAATAAACAAGTTAGAAAAAAGTCATGTTTAGATGTTTTGATGACTATATACATGTAGTAGTGAATATACACATACTTCAGTGCACTACACACCTATTTAAGGAGCTTTCTGGAGATAAAAAGAATTTGGAGATAAAAAAAAAAATCTTAAAAATGTTCTTGTTTTTTATTTTAGTATAAAAGTACATTCATTTCCCTTTTTAAAAATGTATAATACTTTAAAGGTTTCGGGAATGGAATTTAGTTTATGGACCATACAAAAGATCATACAAAAACAATGAAAAATTCAGTCAATGTTAATTTGACTGTGCCAAATGGTATACATGATCTTTTGTATGGTCCATAAACCAAATTCTATTCCTAAACCCCTAAAGTGTTATACATTTTTAACAGGGAAATGCATGTACTTTTATACTAAAATAAAAAACAAGCACATTTAAAGAATTTTTTTATCTCCAGAAAGTCTCGTTAACAACCACCAACTTTATATACCTGTGCTTTTGTGGGATGAGGTCCTCCCTGAAACTCGATGGTGCCGAACGCGTCTGTGGCATAGGGCTGGGTGTGGTGCGACGGGACCCACTTCTCCTCCGAGCTGGTCAGCATGGACGGGCTCGGGGACAGGAAGTAATGCTTGGACTGCACACGCCCACAGCCGCATCTGATCGGTCAGTGATAGTCCATGTTTAAATAGATTTATGTAGCGTGGGAAATGGCTGCCTGCCCAGTGGCCCGAGGCTGGCAAGTTTACTATTGGGCCTGCAGGTCTTAAGACTTACCTGCCCAGTTGTCTTTATGACCCCGTATTGTAACATACTTTTTATTCATCATAATATCAAATATAATCTCAAAGTCCCCAAATGGCTCCTTTTTTAAATATACATCAAAAAATTTCCGGGGTGGAATGCTCCCAGCCCCCCCAGATATTGAGTGCCTTTGGCAGGGCTGGTAAGATTTCACTAGAGCCTGTAAGTTTTTCAACTTGCCAGCCCTGGTGTCTAGTACCTAATTTGGAGAAGTTTCCCACACTGATAAGTATCAGTATCGGTGAAAAGCAGAGTGTTGTTCGTGGTAGGGACCAAAGACACTGCAGCCGCATCTGATGGATTGGTCGTTTATAATACATGGTTAAAACAATACAATGCAATTAATTTAGCGCGCATATTCTACGAAGTGTTCATGTGGGTAGGCCTTCTAAAACAAATGGTGCTTTAATTGGGATTTTAAAATGGCAAGCATCTTGGATTGTTTTATGGACAAAGGAAGCTTATTCTATAATATTGATTCTTTCATTGAAAAGCTTGAACAATTATCAGACAATGATATTTTGTAGAACGAAAAAAAAGACTGCATTTGACAGAGAAATCAACATATAAGGCAAATTTGGTTTTAATGTTTGTGGTCCTGTGGTAAGAAGCCTCACTTTCAACTCAATAACATGAACTATGCATACAAAGCGTGCATATTTTTGTAAACTCTTATTGTAGATCTAGATACAACTTGGCTTGGTGGTTGTTGCCTTGCCCCAGAATTTATCAATTTAAAAAAGTTAGTTATACAATGTTCCCAAAAAAGAGGAAGCATTTATCTTTGTTCCCTTTTTTTACTGCATTTATATTTCTTTTCATTAACATAACATAACACATACATGGAGTGAACAATGAAATCATATTGGTGATATATTTCAAAACACTTCATTACTTTGAAACACCACACTAATCAACAGACATCCAACACATAAAACTGAACAAATATCATTGTGATCACGTGATAAAGGAATCAACATTTAATTTGCAAAGTAGATCATTTTTATATCAATAACATTTAAAACGGCTCAATTGTCAATAATTGTGTGAAATTCTAAAATCATTCTGTGAGGAGGCATCGACAATTGTCATTCCAACATAAAGAGGCTGGCGGGACCGTTTAGTGAGAGGACAAACTAGGAGGAGTGCGACACTTACTTCACCACAGACCTGTGCTTGTCCTTCTGCGTCGCGATGAACTTCGTACATTCTCGTTTCTGGAAAACCTGCTCAATCCACGTTCTATGCGTCTGCAAATACAAAAAAAAAATAAAATAAATTAAATTTTTCTTCAAGGTTGATTTTAAATTTCCAAATCAAGTCTCTGACCAAGAAAAACACAGAACTTGCTCAATTTTCTATGCGTGCAAATACAAATGCACCAAAAAGTAATTGCTTGGAAAAACTAGTTCGAGGATAAATGAAATAGATTGACCATAGATGAAACCCAATGATGGAGTGTTAAATCAACAGCCTTTACATAGAGAAAAAAGGTCATGTCGATCAAAAGTTCTGGATGGAAGTACAAAGAAAATTTTTGATGCACGGAGAGAAAGGCGAGGGAAGACTAAAGCAGACATTTGAATTCATGCAGGAAAGAATATGCAGTTCAACAGATTCTAAGATGATAGCCTGTTTATTCTGAGAAATAGACTGGGCAGCCATCCCACAAGTTCTGAGGAATGATTAGGGCCTGAGATTTAATAAAAAAAATAATTGTTAAATTGATTGATTGATTGATTGAGATTGATTGATATTACTTTCCAAATGTGGATGGTCCACCCAATGATGGAATAAATCACACAGCCATACTACATAAACTGGGGTCATGTCAGACAAAGAACAGACAAAGCTCCGGATTGCCATCACATGTACACAATACGAGGGTGAAGGACCGAGATTTCAGGGAGAAAGGCGAGGGAAGACTAAAGCAGATATGGGACACAGTTATGCAGAAAGGTCTATGATCAAAAAGAGCCACATGATAGGAAAGCCTGGAGAGGACGGCTGAGAAATAGACTGGGCAGCCAGGCCATACCCTCAAAGTGAGGAATGATTACGGCATGTCCAAATAGATTTAGGATTTGATTGATTGATTGATTGATTGATTGATATTACTTTCCAAATGTAGGAGCAGTGGTCCACTCGTACAACAGAATAACCTACTTGTCCATACCTGAATATATTGATGTTAACATACAAAGAACAGATATTCAGTAAGTGTCCATGTCTAGTCAACTTGCCATCACATGTACACAATACGTGGTGTGGGTTTGAACAATATTTCAGGACACAAGGGAGAGTCATTAGAATTGATATTGAAGAAATATACCATGTTTAGTTGTGGTATGTTATTATTTATACCTTGACAACCCTTCACTTAGCATAAATAGCAATTTCATAACAAATAAACATGAATTTAGTTTCAAAATGGCCAAATCTGTGGTCATTGAAAAGGTGGCATGATTAGGTGCATGTATATAGAAAATAGACTCCATCCGTTTTTGGCATTAAACCAATCAGCATGGAGGATTTAAGGGCGTGTCATATTAGAGTGGTATAATGTATAATGTGTCTGAAAAAAAAATACACTATGATCCAGTGTGTGGCAATCCCCCATTGACAAACATTCATTGCAATATATCGCCAATCTGACTGCATTGTGAAAATGACATATCCGAGGGCAAGGGTTGTTGCTGTGTGTCACATCCGGATCTACCCAACAATCCTCTTGTATGAGATCAAAACTGGCTTAACTTTCTGCCTGAATCTCCACCAAAGTGTGTGAACTGTGTTATACTTAGTATTGTGGAAGGCCATTTATGAAAAGGAGTGTCACGCTTTTTCAATCTCTGCCCAGCATAGAGCATATTTCTTGAAGTTTTCTGCTTATTGTTATTACACTACCAGCCTTTTCATAAATCGCCTTATTATTCCATTTTTTTCAAGTTGATAACTTCAAAGTTGGTAATTTTCCTAAGTTGGCAACTTTTTCATCACGATTCCAGAATTCCACCCTATATAGATTGAAACATTTTAAGTATAAAAAAACAGCATTTTGTTGTAAATGATGCATGCTATCAGAATAAAACAAAACTAAGCAAATTAATCTTAGCATAAAGCTAATTGATATCAAGTAGTATAAAATTCAATACTTTAAATTTTTGCATTTAGATTTTTTATTTTGTTATGACTATCTTAAATAAGTAATATTTTTTGTGTATTTGCATGAAGCCACGACCATTAATAAATATATAATATACATGATAGTAAGCATTATCTACTTGATTGTATGTTGCCATGGCAACAAAAAAGAAATAGTGTCAATTTTATGAAAACACAATGTATGTATGTAAGTTTATTGAAATCCATTGGAAAATAAGCATACATTAAAATTAGATTAAAAGTAGAGTTTACAGATGTGTGGCAAAATAATCTAATCAAAATTATATATACACATGAGTAAAACCAAAACAAAAAAATCTGCATATGATAACCAATAATCCATTCCCATTAAAATTCCAGTAATCCTATTATAATCGGCTTAACGCCAGTCTTAGAGAGGAAATTAAATGGATTCAAATTTAGTAAAAAAAAATGTCCCTAAAAATTCCATCTTAACACATTTCGCATAAGGGTTCCCTATTGTCATCATTACAAACATCTATGGCAATTATGTTACAGTCCCAAAATAATTTTGTTACATATTCTTTTTGGTACTATGTTAAGTTTCTAAGCTATAATTCCCAAAATTTTGTTACAGTAATTGATGCTTTTTATACATTGAGCTAATCTACCTTATATGAAACATAATCAAATAACTGTTACAACATTTCTAAATACATTTAATTTGGAATGAAATCTTAATTCAAACCTCAATATCACAAAAGTTCTATCATTTATTGTTATTTGCAAATCTTTTCCATGTTTGCCTTCCAGGAAACACCATAGTCAATAATCCTATTGAACAATATTTATACCTATATAATACATGGAGAATATGGACTACTGGACTGTTACCAATACTCTGTCTTGTGTACAATAGACAATAAAACCTTTTTAAAGAAAATGGAATTCTAAATACATGTCTCTGAGAAATAAATGATTTCTACTTTATATCTGTCTCCTGTGTTACATGGTTTCCGTCCCATGCATCCTATGCCCCACATGGTGGTGGCCACCACTCGGGGCAGAGACCCTTGTACTGCACAAACTCACCCACTTCTACAAACAGCTCATACAGAGGACGGAAGCACTGCAACAGTAGATTTAGTACATGTTTATTCATAGAGTGGAATCCCTCCAGTATGTTGACACCGTGATAGTCATCAATGTAATGGTAATCATTGCCCACCACTGATAACTTGCATAAAGCAGAGGAGAGTTTGTCAAAGAGAGCTGTGACATGAGGGGGTGAAGACGTGTGGTGTAGTGCCTCCTGTAGACTCTGGCCAAACGCCAGTGGGAAGGATGGGTAGCTGGGTGCGTCTTTAAAAAGCAGCTGGTAGAGTTGCTGCGATCTCAACTGTGCATATCCCGTTTCCTTGTAAGAATCTGACCATGACCAAATAATGTCCCAGACCTGATCTGAATCCTGCTTGCTGATGTCACTCGCCAGGTTATACATCTCAATAAGCAGACTCATGTTTCTGCTCGCACTGCTTGGATGAGGACATCCAGATGTGACTTGGTCCCAGCAGGAATTCAGTTCTGCTATGTTCTTGGTAAATGAAGACATGAGGTTGTGAATGTCTGAGTAAGGAGGAAGTGTTGTGTGGAACATGATGAGGCAAGTGGCTCCCTCTATGTAGATGTTGTGGTCATGACATGGTGATAGATCAGGCTTCTTCTGGTGACTGAGCCACTTGTCTAGCTGTGACATCCTCATCACCTGTTCTAGAGGGTCTTCATACTTGGTGCAGAGGCTCGTGGTCCAGTTGTACAGGCCATCAGTGTGTCTGTCATATGTATCCACAACATCATTCAGCTCACTGTCTATGTCCTTGACAATCACACAGTACCTGCTCATGATGTTGTCAGTGATGTATGTCTCATACTTATATTCATCACACCACCAGGCACTGAGTGCCTTGTACACGGGGTGCTGAGGGTCGCTGTACTGATGGTGCGGCTGCCACAGACTCAGCCCAGCATTACCAGTGTAGAGCAGGATAGTGTCTGCTAACAGAGCTTTCTTCCTGCCAAGGTAAATCCGTGGTGAATAATCCTCGTGTGTTAGCATGATGTCCTGCACATATGGACACTGGTAATACTTGCGGTACATGTTGGCCATGTTGATGAAGGGCTCATGGGGTCGGTGGTGGGTCGTGTTATATGTGCACCAGAAATCTGCAATCCTTTCTATCTCAGTTTCATATCCTTTTGTGATGTGTTCCTCTATTCGTGGATACGCCTTTTTCACTCTGTCCTTACACACCTTCAGTTTGTGTCTGGATTTACACCCACCATGGTATGTACCAATGTTATCATGATACAGACTCACAAACTCATCATAACAGTATATGTATTCCTTGCCACCATCTAGAATGCTTCTCTTGTGTATCATTATGTGCTTTAAACTGGACCTGCCAATTTCTCGACAATCCACATGAAACACACACATTGAGAGAATTATCATGTTTACAAGAATCGCCATTTTGAGATATTTGTGCGACATAACTTAACGGGTACAGCACTAAGTTTGAATGCTATATCTCTATACCTGCCTAAACCAAATAAAGTTATGTTCATCCTGTTTGAACTGGCCCATTTCACTTCCTCTTTCTGCGCCTTTTTATATCAAAGGCAAATTCTGCTTTGTTGATCAACCAGCACTAGAAAACATGCTGCATAATACTTGAGTAGCCTCTTGAACTTGTATGGAGTGATAGTTAAGTAGAACCCTTGAGGAGATTACATTTTCTATCACAGCCCATGCAAAAGACACAGTAACCTTATACAATTGAACCTCTCTACACCCTGAGACTTGCCTCAAAGTGGTCTCAATAGAGAGGTAGTCTCTGTACGGAGGTTTGAAGTGGTCTCTATTAGTGCTGCAATGATATATCAGACTAACACTAGTTCAGGAGCTAGCAGACCATAATCAGTTTGAATGTATGTTTGATTCATCCTGGGTTTCTTATTTCATGATTTAACGAATTTAATGGATACCAATAGAAACCATTGTTAATACCATTTTGGCGAGACTTTCGTTGTTTTCGCAACAACTTCTTCGGGCCGAATGAAAATCTCAGAGGGTCACATGTAGGAGAAACTGGTAGGACCTTGGCAACACGCATCAAGGAACACTTGAACCCCAAACGGACCCCAACCGCCATCGGGGAACACATGACAGACACAGGACACACAATTAGTGATAAGGACTTCAAGGTTGTGGCAAGGGAGGATGAGGAGTTCCGCAGGAAAGTGAGGGAGGCCATCGAAATCCGCATGCGCCGACCTGAGCTGAACCGTGACACCGGCTATGACTTGCCCCCCGTGTACTCGACACTGCTGTCACATGACTGCCGCCACCATGGTGGTCATGTGACCCTCTGAGATTTTCATTCGGCCCGGAGAAGTTGTTGCGAAAACAGCGAAAGTCTCGCCAAAATGGTATTAACAATGGTTTCTATTGGTATCCATTAAATTCGTTAAATCATAATCAGTTTGTCTTTTGAATATCGCTATGCAATGAGACAGGCCCCATAACGTACAAATATTGATAATTACCATAACATAAAAAAAATTGTGCCAAGCATTCTATATAAATTGTTTGAATAACATTACTAATGGATTATCCATTCCTATACAGTATTTGAGAATGGCAAGTGACAAGTGCAATGTTCAATACTGATTTGACAATAAAACAAATTAATCTTAGCATAAAGCTAATTGATATCAAGTAGTATAAAATTCAATACTTTAAATTTTTGCATTTAGATTTTTTATTTTGTTATGACTATCTTAAATAAGTAATATTTTTTGTGTATTTACATGAAGTTAATATATATGATAGTAAGCATTATCTACTTGATTGTATGTTGCCATGGCAGCAAAAGAAATAGTGTCAATTTTATGAAAACACAATGTATGTATGTAAGTTTATTGCAATCAATTGGAAAAATAAGCATACATTAAAATAATGATTAAAAGTAAGTTTACAGATGTGGTGTTGCATCGATAATCTAACATTATTATATATACACATGAGTAAAACCTTAAAACTCAAAATCTACATATGATAACAGATAATCCATTCCCATTAAAATTCAAAAATTCATATACTCGGGTAGGCAGTTAAAATTTCAGTAATCCTAGTCGCTTAATCACAGTCTTAGAGAGGAAATTAAATGGAGTCTAAATTGAGCAAATTTAGTAAAATAAATGTAAAAATAAATGTCCCCTAAAGTTCCATCATCACGCATTTCACACAAGGGTTCACTATTGTCATCATCACAAACATTTATGGTGATGATGTTACAACAGCTTCATAATTTTGTTGTATATATTTTTTTTGCTACTATGTTATATGCTATAGTTCCCAAAATTTTGTTAGAGTACATGTGATGGATTTTATACATTGAGCTACTCTATATTAAACAGATGAACTATTACAACATTTCTAAATCATTTAATTTGGTATACAATCTTAATTCAAACTTCAGTACCACAAAATTTCCACCATTTAATGTTATTTGCAAATATTTTCAATGTTTACTTTCCAGAAATCACACCAGTCAATAATCCTTTTTGAACAACAATGTACCTATTATGATACATGGACAATATGGGCTACTGGACTGTTACCAATACTCTGTCTTCTGTACAAAAAGACAATAAAACCTTTTTAAGAAAATGGAATTCTATACACACTGAGAAATAAATGATTTCTATAACTTTATGTCTGTCTACTGTGTTACACCGTTTCCGTCCCATGCATCCTACGCCCCACATGGTGGTGGCCACCACTCCGGGCACAGACCGTTGTACTGCACAAACTCACACACTTCTACAAACAGCTCGTACAGAGGACGGAAGCACTGGAACAGTAGACCTAGTACTTGTTCATTCATAGAGTGGAATCCCTCCAGTATGTTGACACCGTGATAGTCATCAATGTTATAGTAATCATTGCCCACCACTGATAACTTGTATAAGGCAGAGGAGAGTTTGTCAAAGAGACCTGTGATGTGAGGGGGTGAAAACGTGTGGTTTAGTGCCTCCTGTAGACTTCGGCCAAACGCCAGTGGGAAGGATGGGTAGCTGGGTGCGTCTTGAAAAAGCAGCTGGTAAACGTTCTGCAATCTCGACTGTGCATATTCCTGTTTCCTTGTATGAATCTGACCATGACCAAATAATGTCCCAGACCTGATCTGAATTCTGCTTGCTGATGTCACTCGCCAGGTTATAAATCTCAATGATGAGACTGATGTTTCTGCTCGCACTGCTTGGATAAGGACATCCAGATGTTACTTGGTCCCAGCAGGAATTCAGTTCTGCCATGTTCTTGGTAAATGGAGGCATGACGTTGTGAATGGCTGAGTAAGGAGGAAGTTTTGTGTGGAACACAATGAGGCAAGTGGCTCCCTCTATGTAGATGTTGTGGTCATGACATGGTGGTAGATCAAGCTTCTTCTGGTGATTGAGCCACTTGTCTAGCCTTGAGTGTCTCATCACCTGCTCTAGAAGGTCTTCATACTTGGTGCAGAGACTCGTGTTCCAGTTGTACAGGCCGTCCATAGCGTGTCTGTCATATGCATCAACAACATCCCGCAGATCCCTGTGCATATCCTTGGCGATCACACAGTACCTGCTCATGAGGTTGTCAGTGAGGTATGTCTCGCTTTATACTCACACTGCCAGGCACTGAGTGCCTTGTACAGTCGTGAGGGGTCGCTGTACTGATGTTTGTCCTGCCACAGACTCAGCCCAGCATTACCAGTGGATCTCAGGATAGTGTCTGCTAACACAGCTCTCTTCATGCCAAGGTAGATTCGTGGTGAATAATCTCGTGTGTTAGCATGATGTCAGCACATATGGACACTGGTGATACTTGCCCGGTACATGTCGTCCCATGTTGATGAAGGGCTTTCATGGGGGTGGATTGGTGGGTCGTGTTATGTACGTGCACCAGAAATCTGCAATCCATTTCATAGAACTCTTGATATCCTTTTTGTCATGTGTTCTCTACTCGTGGATCGCCTTTTTTCACTTTGTCCTTACACACCTTCAATTTGTGTCTGGTTTACACCCACCATGGTATGTACCATCCGCATTATCATGATACAGACTCGATTAAACTCATCATAACAGCCATATTCCTTGCCACCATCATCAATGCTTCTCTTGTGTATCGTATATGCTTTAGACTGGTTCTGCCAATTTCTAACAATCCACATGAAACACACACATTGACAGAATTATCATGTTTACAAGAATCGCCATTTTGAGATATTTGTGCGACATAACTTAACAGGTACAGCATAAGTTTTGAATGCTATATCTCTATACCTGGACAAACCAAATAAAGTTATGTTCATCCTGTTTGAACTGGCCCATTTCACTTCCTCTTTCTACTTTTTTATGTCAAAGGCAAATTCTGCTTTGTTGATCAATCAGCACTAGAAAACATGCTGCATAATACTTGAGTAGCCTCTTGAACTTGTAGGGGTGATAGTTAAGTAGAACCCTTGAGGAGGTTACATTTTCTATCACAGCCCATGCAAAAGACACAGTAACCTTATACAGTTGAACCTCTCTACACCCTGATACTTGCCTAAAGTGGTCTCAATAGAGAGGTAGTCTCTGTACGGAGGTTTGAAGTGGTCTCTATTAGTGCTGTGATATATCAGACTAACACTTTCGTTCAGAGGCTAGCAGACCATAATCCCAGTTTGAATGTATGTTTGATTCATCCCACGGGTTTCTTATTTCAAGGTTACTTGAATTTAATGGATACCAATAAAACCATTGTTAACCTTCACCATTTTTAGCGAGACTTTGGTTGTTTCGCAACTTGGGCGAATGAAAATCACCGAGAGGGTCACATGCTTGGGAGAAACTGGTAGGACCTTGGCAGCACGCATCAAAGAGACACTTGAACTAAGTTCATCAGGAACACATGAGAGACACAGGACACACAATTAATTAGTGATAAGGACTTCAAAGGTTGTAGGGAGGATGAGGAGTTCGCGAGAGGAGGTAGGGAGGCCATCGGAAATCCGCACGCTTGCCGACCAGGCTGAACACGGCGACACTACGACTTGCCCCCGTGTACTGACACTGCTGCATGACTGCCGCCACCATGGTGGTCATGTGACCCTCCCAGATTTTCATTCGGCCCGGGAGGAGATTTAATTGCAGCGGAGAATCGCCAAAATAGTATTAGAATGGTTTCTATTGGTATCCATTAAATTCGTTAAGAAATGCGACGTCGATTTCATCTTTGAATATCGCTTTATATACTGACCCCCATAGCGATACAGATATTGATGATACCATAACATGAAATTATTAAACATTCTATACAATTGTTTTGAATAACAATACTAATGGATTATCGGTCCTATACAGTATTTGAGAATGGCAAGTGACAAGTGCAGTAACTGTACTGGTTGGTAAACATGGAAAAACACTTAAAGCGACAATTTGCAGCGTTTAACATATCATGACATGCTGCTCATGCTCTCTGTATAGAGGTGGTCTCTGTATAGGCGGTCTTTATATACAGGGTTTTTAATCTGTATGCCACGGTTTCTATATGATTGTGTTGTCAGCCATGAGGTTATTCGCCACAATCATTGTTACGGACAGGCATATATATACATACATAGATATAAATACATGCCTAAGATAGGACATACATGTTTACCATCTATAAATTAGTTTGAGACCAAACTAAATTTGCGACATGACTATCTATGGTGATCAAAATCCACCCCAGAAAACTTGTTTGGTAAGGATTACAAAATGTACTGTCCGGTCTTTGTGCATAAAATATGGTAAGTGGCTAAAATGACTTTAGGCAATATTTAAAATCTTGATGGATCGTGGCAAAAAAAATATGATTGTGACTTATTTGATGGACTGGACAATCCGTAGGACAAAACGACATCTGATGTGATGTGTGAGCTCGCTATACCAGTGTCCACCCTAGTGAGTGTAATGATGAAGGAGGCCCACTTTATATGACCTAATGTTTCAAATTACTGTTCTCTTAATGAAAATCATGTACGGTATCAGGCCGGGCCATTACCAACCACTAGGGTCACTGGGGCGTGCCAAAATTAAAAGCATGTGTGATGCAGGTCAGGGTGGACATGATTTGTTGACTGCTAATTTTAATGCACCAGTAACGTTTTTTTATATTTATATACCATTACAAAATTATTGGAAATATCAACAGCTTTACCAACATGCCAATCCTTGTTATATTCATAGCTTGTAAGATTCCTGTGTACAGTCCAATAAACAAACTGCACATACCACGCTCATCTATGTTTTCCGTGTGACTATCAATTGCTGTGAATGATCCATGTAAAAGATAAGCCACGCATAGTTAGATGCTTTTAGCCTTCCTGTAAACTCAAAAAATACGAACCTTTCAACCATTAATCAAGATGCTTTATGCGCTAATGGTTGGGCGGTTCAAATCGTATACACAATGTACGCTCATTGGTTTTTAATTGAAACCTGAAATAAACAGATGTACAAACCCTCCATAGGATCCACACACCACATTGAACAATCATAATCACCCAAAATCGAAATAGCACTGAATTCCACAATATTTGCCTCTTAAAAACTTTTTCCTTCGGCGAGTATTCTAAAAATTATCTAGTGGCGATGTTGAGTATATGGGTTGCACCCCCTCTCCGCTCGGTTCTGGTTTCTTTAAATTGACGCGTTAGACACTAAAAAGACGTGCAAATGTCACTGAAAAACGTCATGCAGGAGGACGTTGCATGGTTTGAATTGTACTCTTTGAACCAGTGAAGGACAGCATAACTTCTATTTGTTCTAATTAGTAGATTCTCCTGTTAACAGGTTAGCTTTACAAAGGCACACTTTAACGAGCTGTCATTGGATTCCAGCGCCCTGTTGCGGACAAAACTGGTTTTGCTGCATCTACAAACCCCACGTTCGTTGAACATTCAAGACCAGTTTTAAATGCAGAGAAGAACATAAAGACAAAATTTGAATCATCCATTTTGTTATCTACATTATCAACAAACATCTATTTTAACAGCCTTGTATGCCGGGACGAATCACAAAAGGGGTCAATTGAAGTTTTGTCATTTAATTTGACTTCTTAATGGCTCTCTATTAAAGGTTTGACCTTTTCTACAATGCTGATTACCATGTACTTTTTTTACATAAATTCTTTGTACTTGTGCTATAGTGTGCTTCCATTTCGTTATTAGCTGCCTTCTGTGTTGTATAAGCACGGAATATATTCTTCTGTCTTTGAATAATTTATCTAATGACTTCCAAAACAAGCCTCAATCTTCTTCTGAAGTCTCCCGTGCGGGATTTTGCAATTTCGCGAGGTATAGATTGGGATGTAGTAAGTTGCCTTCTCAATTCACGCATTTCTTTGGTGTTTTCGATAGACTTTTTTTCTTTTCCTCTCTTTTATGCCATTGTAGATTAGGCATAGCAGTACTTTTTACAGTTGAATTTTCACAAATTCAAAACTGCCAATATGATTTTTGGGGATAACTACAAGTTGCACTGAATGGCCGCTGGCATTCTAAAATGAACTTCATTTTATCCCTAATATGAATAGGCAATGCCTAAGACAGGCTGGCTGTTTATTTTCTAGAAAGAAAAAATCTTTAAATTTGCATTATATTTATTTAAAAAATGTATGACTTTGTATATGAATCAAGTGACTAAGACAGGCACAACACTCATCTAATTATAATGGGCAGAGGGCCCTCATCCTTTTCTAATATTTGATTTTGTCAAAAACCCCTCCTCAAAATGTATATGTTCATCTTGTCACAGCAACTATATGGATCAAGTTATATAGATAGATGTATGACCAGTGAACACGGGAAAATGTGCAATGTGGGACATACAGTGAATCAGACATGGTACATGTAGTTTGCATTATGAAATTTGAACAATTTTATCCTATATGTAGCCTGTAAGGTCTCTATGCAATTAAACTTCATTTGACAGATGTTATGATTTTTAATATTTATTCAATTTTTTTTTTGAAATGTATGCCTTTAACCTTGATATAAAAAAAGTTTACATCATATCCCCAAACAAACTGGTACAAGTCATTGTATTCGCGTGTATTAAGAATAACACAAGGCCGCTTATGTAATAAGTTATCATAAACAAACATGTCTTTTGTGAAATAGAATTGGCAACATTTTTAGTATTTTATGTCAAAATAAAAGGAGAATATGACAAATATTATTGATGACAGTAGAGAAACAATTACACAGAAACTCCTATTATGGGAGATCCTCAAGAGTGTAAACTTTATTTAAACCCATCAATGTTTTTGTTTTGTTCTTTTCATCAACGTCATTATTGAAGGGTAGACGTGTCCAAAGTATACGTCGAACGCATTGTGTGTTGTACGCTAGTCGCCCTGAATAGTGCTTCTAATATAAGTACTAGACCCTTTACGTCACGGGTCGATTATGTAATTGGTAGATAAAATAAACTTGCGTAGTTCATAGTGGCACCTCTCGTGGGGTATATTATTTCAAAATGACAGACGAAAATAAGAAATGTCTTTGATGACGGTAATTTTTGCAGAAAACCCGCTCTTCTGGAGACCCCAAAATAAATTAATCAATGACAAAGGGATAAAATCCGTTGTTTGGCTGAAAAAGATGGCGGCGGAAAATCGTAACATGCATGGCAGGAGTCGAGGTCCTAATGGGGAGCAGATCTGGCAGGCTCTGCGCCTGTATAAATGCAATCTTTAAATTGGTCATATATCTACATTGTATAAATGAAATCAGAACTTCAAGAAATGCTACAAGCATATTGGTGAGTATTTCCCAATAAGGATGTTGATTTTCACAAGGTTGTTGCGTAAATAGCCCTCTTTTTCAACTGACTTCATATTGAAATGATATAACTGTGCAATCTTTCATGCCAAAGTAAGGGCAAAGATAAATTTCTTTTATATCTATATCATGAAATCAGAACTTGAAGAACCAAAATGTCAAGCATATTGGTGAGTGTTTTTCAATAAGGATATTGATTTTTACAAGGTTTATCTTCACACGATTGTTAAAATAAGGACATAAACATAAGTGACATCAGCCCATGGTCTACGAGATTGCCATAAATGGCATCATTTCGATACAAAAACAGCCCACTTTTTCAACTACTGTAAAACTAAAATATTTCGTAGCTATTAAATTTTGCCATTTTCATCTATAAATTATTTTGGGACTATTTAATTTTGCGATTTTTGTCCATCCTGGACCAAATTTACATATAGGCTATTAATGTTTGCTGACTTTTTAAGTTCGTGTTTTGCACCTACCCACGAAATTCGCAAATCAAATTGTGCGCAAACATTTCTAGTATTATAGTAACTTTTAACAATTCATAGAGAGAGGCTGGCGAATCTTGCATGTCAAACATTAGCGGATAAACCTCACATGCCAATGTAAATGTGTGGCAAATAAGCAGAAAAACAAAAGTTGTCTGGCATTTACAACATTGGTGTATCGTATGGCTTACAGCTTTACACCGCTGTTTTAATGGACACCTCTATAATATCGCTGTAAAATAAATATTATAGAGCACAAACACTGTTTTCTTTGGCCAATGAGTCCATATGCTAGTGTTTACTACGCAATGTCAGATTCACGCTACTCTTTTATTACCTTGCTCTCAATCCCTGGCATTATTAGTGCTAGACACTATCCTCACCTGCTCTTTAGCTAGATGTACTCACTGACAATGGCCTGATTCGTTTTGACTTGATTACCGTAATATTTAAGCAAAAAACTTAACTATTACATAATAGATATGAGGTCTTCTGTTGAGTTAGCAACGCTGTGCTCTCTGAGCACTTGGGATCTTTTTTTCAGATCATGCTGTTTACCTAATATATGGACTGTCAATAGGTGCACCTTTAGAACACGTGCAACAGCTTTAATTTACCATAAACAGATCAAGTATGAACCGGTAATAAGGCTCAAGATTTGATTAATTTAGCATAAATCTAATTAATTTAAAGTAGTATAAAATTCAATTATTTCAATTTTTGTATTTACATTTTTAAGTTTGTAATGACTATTTTCGAGGAGTAAATTTTTTTTTGTGTATTTGCCATGAAGCCATAGAATTAAAAGATCCTCCATATATATATCATATACATGTATATGATCATATATCATATACATGTATTTGGTCAAAAACCAACAAGCATTATCTACTTGATTGTATGTAGCCATGGCAACAAAAGAAATAGTGTCAATTTCATGAAACACAATGTCTGTATGTAAATGTTTATTGACATCCATTGGCAAATAAGCATACATTAAAATAATGATTAAATGTAAGAGTTTACAGAAGTGGTGTTGCATCATAATCTAACATTATATACAGATGAGTAAAACCACAAAAAAAGAAAATCTACATATGATATGGGATAATCCATTTCCCATTAAAATTCAGTAATCCTCCTCGCTTAATGTGTTAGGGGCAAAACCCACAGCAACTGATGCTCGCCGTACGGCAGCCATACGTCAAATCTGCCATACGGCGATTATAAACCCACAGTGACTGATCATATTAGTTGCTAGTGGCTGCCGTACGGCAGCTGGAATTAGCACACCTGATTTTTAAGAAAGTCGCAATATTTACGTCAGAATAAGTACTGAAATGAGCTGTATATACTACTAGTTTTGTTTTCACAGTATCAATTCTAATATGTCAAAGATTACTATATATTATACCTTAAGCGTAATTTATTACTCGTGATGTTGGAAATCGTATGTCTACATCACTATATAAAGAAGTAGATCTACATGAACGCTCCGAAGCATAAACGTAACTATAAATGTAGAAACCTTATCGAATGTAAGATGTGTAGAGTTATTTGAAACACGGCATTCAACTAACTTAATAAACGCATAACTAGTGGAGGAATAATTACAGGTGTGCTAAGGTGATTTGCCATAAGGCTCTGTTTGATACCAATCCGTCAATATGGGTTTTACCCAATAGAAAAAGTTACTAAAGCAATCCATAAACGCAATAAGACATCGTCCGGCTCGTTCGTATCAATTGCCCCCCAGGCCATCGAGAAATCTGCCGTACGGCAGCGGTCCGCTGACGTATGGCGCCGTACGACAGAATTTCACTGTGGGTTTTATCCCATGTAAAAAGCATTGGAGCCATCGGCACGAAGTTACCACAGCTGCCGCACATCGCTATGGGTTTTGCCACTTAGAGAGGAAATTAAATGGGGTCCAAATTGAGAAAATTTAGTAAAAAAAAAATCCCCTGAAATTCCATCACCACACATTTCACATAAGGGTTCAGTATTGTCATCATCACAAACATTTATGGTAATTATGTTACAACCCCATGATAATTTTGTTGTATATTTTTTGGGTTCCATGTTTTTTCCTATGCCATAGTTCCCAAAATTTTGTTACAGTTATTGATGCTTTTTATACATTCAGCTAATCTATTTTAAACATAATCAGATGAACTATTTACAACATTTCTAAATACATTTAATTTGGTAAGAAATCTTAATTCAAACCTCAATATCACAAAAGTTCTATCATTTATTGTTATTTCCAGATCTTCTCCATGTTTGCCTTCCAGGAAACACCAAAGTCAATAATCCTATTGAGCAATATTGTACCTATAGAATACATGGAGAATATGGACTACTGGACTATTACCAATACTCTGCCTTGTGTACAATAGACAATAAAACCTTTTTAAGAAAATGGAATTCTATAGACACACTGAGAAATAAAGAATTTTATAACTTTATATGTCTACTGTGTCACATGGTTTCCTTCCCATGCACCCTACGCCCCACATGGTGGTGGCCACCACTCTGGGCAGAGACCCTTGTACTGCACAAACTCACCCACTTCTACAAACAGCTCGTACAGAGGATGGAAGCAATACAACAGTAATTCTAGTACATCTTTATTCATAAAGTGGAATCCCTCCAGTATGTTGACACCGTGATAGTCATCACTGTTATAGTAATCATTGCCCACCACTGATAACTTATATAAGGCAGAGGACAGTTTGCTGAAGAGAGCTATGATGTGAGCGGGTGAAGACGTGTGGTTTAGTGCCGACTGAAGACTGCGGCCAAACGCCAGTGGGAAGGATGGGTAGCTGGGTGCGTCTTGAAAAAGCAGCTGGTAAAGTTTCTGCGATCTCGACTGTGCATATCCCGTTTTCTTGTAAAAATCTGACCATAACCAAATAATGTCCCAGACCTGATCTGAATCCTGCTTGCTGATGTCACTCGCCAGGTTATAAATCTCAATGAGCAGACTGATGTTTCTGCTCGCACTGCTTCGATAAGGACATCCAGATGTTACTTGGTCCCAGCAGGAATTCAGTTCTGCTATGTTCTTGGTAAATGGAGGCATGACGTTGTGAATGGCTGAGTAAGGAGGAAGTCTTGTGTGGAACATGATGAGGCAAGTGGCTCCCTCTATGTAGATGTTGTGGTCATGGCATCGTGATAGATCAGGCTTCTTCTGGTGACTGAGCCACTTGTCTAGCTGTGAGATCCTCATCACCTGCTCTAGAGCGTCTTCATACTTGGTGCAGAGGCTCGTGGTCCAGTTGTACAGGCCAACACTGTGTCTGTTATATGTATCTACAGCATCATGCAGATCCCTGAACATATCCTTGGCGATCAAACAGTACCTGCTCAGGATGTTGTCAGTGATGTATGTCAGATACTTATACTCTTCACACCACCAGGCACTGAGTGCCTTGTACACGCGGTCGTGAGGGTCGCTGTACTGATTGTTGTTCTGCCACAGACCCAGCCCAGCAGCACCAGTGTAGGTCAGGATAGTCTTTGCAAAACACAGCTCTCTCCCATGCCAAGGTGATCCTTGGTGAATAATCCTCGTGTTAGCATGATGTCACCCATATGGACACTGGTAATACTTATGTGTACATGTCATCCATATTGATGAAGGGCTCATGGGGTTTTGGTGGGTCGTGTTGTAAGTGCACCAGAAATCTGCTATTATCTCATACTCATCTTCATATCCTTGTTATGTAATCCTCTACTCTTGGATACGCCTTTTCACTTTGTCTTTACACACCTTTAGTTTGTGTCTGATTTCACAAACCATGGTATGTAAGAACATTATCATGATACAGACGCACAAACTCATCATAACAGTAGATGTATTCCCCGACACCATCGTCAATGCTTCTCTTGTGCATTATGTGCTTTTACACTGACCCAATATCTCTACAATCCACATGAAACACACACATTGAGAGTATTATCATGTTCACAAGAATTGCCATCTTGAGATATTTGTGTGACATAACTTAACAGTTACAGCATCAAGTGTTTTAATGTTACATTTATATCCAAACGACCTTAATAAATAAAGTTACGTTTATTCTGTTTGAATTGGTCTATCTTACTTCCTCTTTTATGCTCTTTGTTATGACAAGCGCACTTTCCACTGGTCGATAATCCAGCACTAGACAACATGCTGTATGATATTTGAATAGCATATTGAATATGTATGGAGTGAAAGTACAGAAGAACCTCAGTATCTTGATACTGATTGTCTGGACTTTTCTGTTATCTCGAAATGTTTGCACAATTTTTGACTACAGATAAAAAGTGAAAGGACGAAAAATGACTCTATACAAACTATGCAAGTGGATGGACGGTAAGGAACAAAATATTTCTGTGCTGGATTTTTTAGACTATGAGTAGGGCGATTTACTGGTTGAATACATCAAAGGATCAAAGAAATATCATAGAAACTAATAAGCACAACAATGTGGTTCCAATAGTCAATGGGGATTTTATCAAAGGTCCCCTAGTCTATCCCCTAATATTCTATGTCTTTTTTCCCTTTCCCCTTTTTAAAAAG
>CM032667.1:24781465-24827432 GCA_019095985.1 Streblospio benedicti
CAGGCCATTTCCTGATCAGCCCTTTTTTTGAAAGAAGGCCAAAGTACTCAAATATCAAATCACATGAGGAGAGTGACATAGTCATACAAAATGTCAAGTTTGGTGATGATAAGTCATAAACTGTTCCCAGGAGACAGATAAACACAATTACGTAATAATTAAATCATCGTAACTTCATCAAAAGTAGGCCAAAGTACACCAAAATCTAATCAGCTCTGGAGAGTAGTACAACGAAGCTAAATATGAAGTTTGGTGACCATAGCTCAAATACCTTTCCCTGTAGAGTGTTAACAAGGTTTATTACGTAACGCTCTCGTAAGTTCAAAAAAGTAGGCCAAAGTACACCAATATCAAATCACGTGAGGGAGAGTGATATAGACATACCAAATGTCAAGTTTGGTGATGATAAGTCATAAACTGTTCCCAGGAGACAGATAAACACAATTACGTAATAATTAAATCATCGTAACTTCATCAAAGTAGGCCAAAGTACACCAAAATCTAATCAGCTCTGGAGAGTAGTACAACGAAGCTAAATATGAAGTTTGGTGACCATAGCTCAAATACCTTTCCCTGTAGAGTGTTAACAAGGTTTATTACGTAACGCTCGTAAGTTCAAAAGTAGGCCAAAGTACACCAATATCAAATCAAGTGAGGAGAGTGATATAGACATACCAAATGTCAAGTTTGGTGATGATAAGTCATAAACTGTTCCCAGGAGACAGATAAACACAATTACGTAATAATTAAATCATCGTAACTTCATCAAAAAGTAGGCCAAAGTACACCAAAATCTAACCAGCTCTGGAGAGTAGTACAACGAAGCTAAATATGAAGTTTGGTGACCATAGCTCAAATACTTTTCCTGTAGAGTGTTAACAACGCTCGTAAGTTCAAAAGTAGGCCAAAGTACACCAATATCAAAATCACGTGAGGAGAGTGATATAGACATACCAAATGTCAAGTTTGGTGATGATAAGTCATAAACTGTTCCCAGGAGACAGATAAACACAATTACGTAATAAGCTAAAGCTTAAATAGCCATCAATATCATCAAATTTATTCCACCTTCTAAAAATGGGCTTTGATCTGGAGATAATTTTAACAAATCTAGTTTTGAAGGTTGATGAAATCATAGCAGAAATTTTTCATTTCATTTTTACTGTTTTCAGGGATATTTAGTACAGAAGCTGGGTCGTACTATTTTGGATAAAATTAGTGTTTTAATACACCACTACCAAAAAGTGTTAGTTGTATAGACATACCAAATGTCAAGTTATGGTGATGATAAGTCATATATCTAGTTTAAAAAATTATCTATCAAATTTAATTTCTGCACTTTCCCAAAAGATAGTATTACAGATAATAAACAAAAGTAGTCTAATCAGTAATTAAATAGATAACTCCATTTCCCCGTAAGGCCATTTTCAAAAGTAGGCCAAAGTACACCAATATCAAATCATGTGAGGAGGTGATATAGACATACCAAATGTCAAGTTTGGTGATGTCATAAACTGTTCCCAGGAGACAGATAAACACAATCATGTAATAATTTGTTTTTAAAAACACATCGTAACTTCATCAAAAGTAGGCCAAAAGCACACCAAAATCTAATCAGCTCTAGAGAGTAGTACAATGAAGATAAATATGAAGTTTTGGTGACCATAGGTCAAAAACTTTCCCTGTAGAGTGTTAACAAGGTTTATTATGTAAAGTAAGTTCAAAAAGTAGGCCAAAAAGTACACCAATATCAAATCACGTGAGGAGAGTGATAGACATACCAAATGTCAAGTTTGGTGATGATACGTCATAAACTGTTCCCTGGGGACAGATAAAGCACAATTATGCAATAATTTGTTTTAAAAACAACATGTAACTTCATCAAACGTAGGCCAAAGTACACCAAAATTGTATCAGCTCTGAAGAGTAGTACAACAAAGCTAGATATAAAGTTTGTGACCATAGGTCAAATACTTCTCCCTGTAGCGTGTTAACAAGGTTTATAACGTAATGCTCATAAGTTCGTCAAAAGTAGACCAAAGTACAAACAACATTTTTTGAGAGGTACTTTTTTCCTCAAACAAAACATATTCAATTTGCAAATCAATAGCTCAAGTAGTCTTCAAGTTATCAGCCTGTTTATTTGGCATCATCGACAGACAGAAAGCAAAGAAATAGCCCCTCCGGGACTTCGTCCGAGGAGATTTAATTCCTAGGCATTTGACAGGTTTCCCTGTCCAAGAAATGTCACCATAGTCTCTTAAACCTAAATCTTTCAAACAACCTAACCAAATACCCTTTGTCTTATATCTATTTAGTTTAGGGTCAGCAATATTAGAAAATTTATTTATTTCTTCAATCATAAGGTGAACAGAGTCAATATTCCCCAGAGTTATAGTTTTATCATCTTTTTTTTGAGTTGGTGAAAATGGGGGTCATTTCATTGGCTGGCAAAAATAGGTCTTAGATAATAATTTGCTCAGAAAAGGTGGGTCTCTAGGGAGAGCAATAACTGCACATTAGAGAAACTGAACACAGGGCCTGCGTCATGTTTACATTGATTATTTCACTCACCGACTCATCCATCCATACACTGCTTTTGACCATTCTCACACACCGACACACGTTAACATCACCCTCTCATCTTACCAGACACCGCCACCTCTCAAGTTACATCCTTTTCAAAGTGTTATCCGTCATCACAGCATCACAGGTGGCAGTGTCCCTATCCGGGGCTTATTACGCATTGAAACAATGGACTCTGAAGGCTGTGTGAATAGGAAAAGTTCAAAGCCCGATGAGATGGCAGGTCAAGTCAGGAGATCTACCGCCGTTATATTCCATACGCCAACCCCGCAGGAGTTTTATACATTGTAATAGAAATTCATCATTTTAGGATGGGGCTTTTATATGATAGTTACTGCATTGGAATTTGAGTGGTGTAGATTTTGAGGAGGTCCTAATTCATTTTGTGTTTTTTGTTGGGGGGGCCAAAAGGCTGTATAAGAGATGTGTATTTTCTCCCATGTCACGTCCACAGGGAACCTCTCTGTAGGACCACCTTTAGTGACTGGCCTCAATACAAGTGGTCTCCGTGGAGAAATGGTCTCAAAGTTCAGTTTATTTCACTTGGTGAAAATAACAAGCTGCTCAAATGTCATAGTTTTTCAGCTATTAACCCTTTAAGTGCAGTAAAGAGCACTACTATTGTACTGTAGAATAAAAGGCAAAAAACAAGCTCAAATTTACCAAAATGGCTGTATGATTTACACTCACTCCATTTGGATCAAAAGTGAACTCCCTAATAGTAGCCACCTGAGGGATACCATGGATGCAGAGCAAGGGCGTATTTGGGGGCAAAGGGGGCAGGTGGCACGTGCCCCCAGCCAACTTTGATTGTACTTTTTGGACAATTTTATCAGAAGCTAGAAGCTTAGGATGTCACTTAAACACGGAAACCTATATGTCCACATTGCCAAGTCCATTATATATACAGTGTCTAGAAATTCTTCAAAACCCACCTTAATTACATTTATCTAATTCATAAAGATGCCCTTTTAGTTTAAATTACATTTACAATGCATGTTAGAGCCTTGAATTTGTATGTATTTGAAAAAGAATATGATGCTATTTCACAAAAAAAGTTTGTTGCAACAGATTATATATTTTTTTATTGAGTCATAATGCGCTCAACATCACTGAATATTTGGGCAGTCAGTATTCCACATACTACTATAACAAAGCTGAGGGCCACATTGTGTTGAGTCAGTCAATATGATATCCTACACGTTGTAATTATTTAGCCAAATCGTTTGATTTCTACAGCATCTAACTGACTAAAACGTCTAAAAATTTGCAACCATTACCTTTTCCTCAGCATTTTTACACTGTGTAGCCTTCTGATAAAAGAGTTAACATTTCAATGATTTCATTTATGAGATAGTAAATAAGAAAAATAGACATGAAATAACAAAACATATATTTACATGCATAATTGCAACAGTATGCTAAAAATACATAAGTTATTTAGGGTGATATGAAAGATGCAGTACGAAATGTTACTTCATATAGTACATCTCTCACTTCACTCTCCTTGTGAATATCCATATAATTATAATAATATTATATTGAATAAAAGCAAAAGTTCTAGGTCTATGTGCTTTGTATATAGTGTTGGAATGTGGTATGATTGAAGAGAAATATGAAGATCTCAGCATGTTAAGTATCAAGAAATCCATTCATTTTGCCCTTCATTTTCAAAATATTTCTGCATAGGAGGGGGGCGAGACGCCCCCTCCTATAACCTCCCCCCACTCGGTCTCTATATACCGAAAAACAGTATAAAATTTAATTATTTATACTATCAAAGGTATTCTTCAGTTGCCTTAAAATATGCTGCAGATTGCACCAAATGACATCATTGTAAACAAATTCGGGAGATTGGTAGTAGGAAGATGCTCACTACGGAGAAGTTTGGGCTCACAGTAAGATTGGAAACACATATGCTTTTACCAAATTACAGTAATCAAAGGAAAAACGATTTGTCTTTCTAGGCATTACTAATCATCATTTGCTTGAGATTGAGATTGATTTTATTCATTATCATTGTATTAAAAAGTAACAAATTAATTAAAATAGGGTGCTTGCATGTACAAGAAGGCATCATTTGGAATCAAATCTATTTCCATCCATATATACATGTACATAAACCCAAATAAGTCTATATTTACAAGTTACAAGCGGCAAACTAGAGGCGACATAGGTGTTCACATTCATCTGACCAGATTCTCGTCACGTCATGTTGAAGTTGGTCGCATAATCCATAAAAAATCATAGGCAACTTGCGCTTTTGAGCCAGGAGAGCAAAAGATGTCATTGTCTGTTACTGTAGTGTGTCACCCAAATATGAACACTCCCAATGAAACATGTCTCTAAAACATCGCCTGTCGTGTGTAGTAGATAGCGTGTCACTTGTGGTGTAAATGTGAACACAGGACCACAGGCTCATGGTGAATTGTGCTTCCGTGGCCATATGGACAGGGAGTTGGACTCGTGACCAGAAGGTTGTGGGTTCAATTCCCAATCTGGTGGTGGGTGTTGAGCAAACTCATACCTAAATAGTTGCACACTGTTCCGTGGCACCTGCGTGTTAATTAGGTACAAGTCAAAATAACATAGATCATAACTACAAACTTTCAGAAACAAAATAACATGGCCAAAGCTACATTTCATACCAAACAGTCGATAAATGAAGTCCTGAATCCATTCTTTGAAGGTGAGTTCAATAGAAATTGAATTAGGCGCCTGCCTCAATGCCCAAGGTGCTATTTTACAATTGTCTAATTGAAAACACTTTACATTTTTACATGGTCCATAAAATGTACGAGCTATAAAATGCATATCAGCTTTTTTTACCATAACATAAATTATTTACTTATTTCTTTAAAAAAGATAAAATAAATAAAGTAAGATCTATAAAATGTACAACAAACAGCTTTTTTTACCATAGCATTTCATAAAAAAAGATAACATAAAGAAAACAAGATGCAGATCTTTCAAAGCGGCGATTCAGAGCAATCACAATTCGTTGTCTAACGGATCTGCGATGGCTGGTGGGAAAACATACCACAAATACGATCTATAAAATGTACAACAAACAGCTTTTTTTACCATAATATTTCTTTGAAACAAAAGATATCATAAAGAAAACAAGCGGCGATTCAGAGCAATCACAATTCGTTGTCTAATGGATCTGTAATGGCTGGTTGGGAGAATGAGCCACATATACGGCTACCATAATGGTGACCACAGCAGTCGACCATCACTCCATTACCCATGACGTGTTATACCCACATCCATCACCGACGATCTCATGAATCATGCTCGATCTTAATCTGTGCCGACACTCACACCTTACCAAATCAACGACAAACGTCATCAATTCATTATTTCTTAAGGTGGAGGCAAATTACAAGACATATTGTGAACAAACTGCATGTTCATTTCTTCTTGCCATTATAAAAGAAAAAACTAAACAAAAAATGGTGGTTTGATCTACTTTTCTGTGTAGTGAAATAATGAAATCTGACATGTTTTTCTTCAATATCAAGTAGACGATTGGTGGGAGTGTTACAGGACCGCTGTAGTTCTAACGCAGACTCTCATCAGTATAAACAACCGCACTTCATCCCATAAAAATATTCAAATGTTATCTTACAGTCAAATAAAGATAAACCTCCCACAGCAATCACCTAGGACCTAAGGTCAGCAATTCCTGCCCTATCCCATACAAGTCACCGAGCTATATCTCCAATGAGGGGAACAACCCAACAACCAAACAACCCACCGAGCTCCACCAATGCCACACATCTCCCGGGCTTTGTGACTTACACATTACAAAAATCAAACTCTACTTCTAAACTGCACACAAGTGTCCAGCACTACAAGACATCAACTGCCACGCATCTCACAACATAACGATATCAATATGCACGTAGTTAAAACCCATTTATCATTACAAAGCTCTAGATTCTTACCTCTGCACCTAAACTCATCCTGTGAATAGCAGACGGCATTCTCCTCTCGGGTTTGGGTCCGACCAGTGATTGTCGCAATCGTCTGACCAATAAAACTTAGCGTCCGACAGGGAACTGACCGAGGGGCAGCGGTCACCGTCCAAGCCGGATGCCGTGGAGGAACTGGTCTCTTCCGCAGACGGCTTTTTGTACATGTTCAACACCGCTCTAATCTGGTGCTCTTTATCACTCACGACATTATTAGGTCGAAGCAGCGGGCTGAGAGGTTCTTGGGGATTATTTTCTTCACTTCGTAATTTTGATTCTGTCACATTATGAAAGTTTGCACAATTTTCTGCTGGAAGGTATTTCTGTCTGTTCTCAAAGCTCCCCTGTGGATGTACTACGCCCTCTTGTGGACATACAACCCTCTCTTGCGGATATGTTACCCTTTCCACCCCTGGGCAGATCAGGATGCCCTCCTCTACCCTGAATGGCTGGCAGAGCCTCACATCTTCATCATGCAGCCTTTCAGCACCATCTGGCTGCTTACAATGCTTATGGGCATTTTTGTCTTTCTTTTTAGGTATTTTGACTGAATCACTTTGACTAGTACCTACAAGTCTGGCCTCCTCATCACAAACATCGTCTTTGAATTCACTCATCTTGTAAGTGGTTGATGCAAGTCCCAATCATTGAGCATTTGCAACCAACACCATCACACAGATTGTTCTACATGGTAACTATATATATCATCACTTGAACATCTCTTGTCTTAACAAAAACATAACCATTTGAATTTAACTTGGCAGAATATATCATATTTATCATTGAATATTAGCTAAATTATTCTATGATAGAAATGGTATGATCACTTAGCACAATATAGGGTATTATCAATCATGTTTTATTTTATTAAATGGAACCAACGACATTAAGAACACATATCACATGTTTTGTTATCAACGTTTTCATCCGCGTTTCTGTTATGCTTCCATATATTAAATATATTTAATTAAATTCTAACTAGCTAATTGTTAGTGATGTAAAAGTTTGAAAAATATTGTACAAGTGCTTTGAATAGATTTTTACCTTGTCCATACTTTAAGTATTTCCAACGCTTTCACTAGATATACACAATGCAAAATGCTACCGTTTACGTAGTTGAGACTTTGGCTAAATAGGAAATTGTATTAAATACTTTGTTGTCAGATCTTTATATACGTTCAAATATGGTGTGGGTATATTAAAAAGGATATAATAATAATGAAACTTATCATTATAAAGTTAATTTGCAGTATATATCATTATAGACATATATTAAATTCATTACAACAACTACAATGTTTAGAAATAAATATTTACTTCCGAATCTTCGGCAGCAAAAATCGCCTTGATCATGGAATGAGGCTGTCATAACAAAACCGTGATCAAGGCTGCTGTTAGCTGCCGAAAACTTGGAAGTAAATATTTATTTCTAAATATTGTTGTAGTTGAAATGAATTTACTATATGTTTATTGAAACTTATATTTGGACCATACTGGCAATTTAAGGCGTGCCTGCCTCTATACTATGATATACAGTTTCATGCGTGCACTTTTATAAAACTAAATGCTTTCTCGGTTGTTCTGTAAAACTTACGATCTCGTTTTCCTCCTCCATGCATATGACTTCTTGCGCCATTTGTAAAAACTATTCCTAACAATTCAATCATACACAAAAACAAATATAGACTTGACAAGTCAGACAACTAAGCTCTTGAAAAACTGAATCATTCATTTTATACGGTTTAACTTTAATCATTTTAATTGTTTATGTTTACAAGTAGGGTGTCAGTGGTTTATGTAAATTTTACTAACCATTAGGCAAATAGGTATTGTTATTTAGATTTGTTTGGTGCTAAAGGCAAGTTTTATGAATTCATGAAATTCTGTAACAATAGAGTGGCAAGTGACAATCTTGTCGACTACATGCATAACCCCCTAAAGGCAGCAACTTGCTCACAGTATTGCCCAACATGTGGCAGCATCAAAACATTGCCACATGGCTCTACAGCATGGCATGGGTTAAGGTGCAATAGATTGATGATACACATATCGGGAAATCACTGAAGTAAGTAAGTTCCCCAAACCATTCTTCTTGACCCTATATATCCTTTAATATCACTCGAATCTGAATAGCTACATGCACGATATCCTGTCACCATGATGTGGAAAACAGTACAGTATTGTGGGTAATTGTCAATTCATGAAGAATTTCCTCACTTAACATTTTCATTTCGGTGTAAATGTATCACAGAATGCACAAATTTCATGTAACATTTAGTGCAAACATATCCGTATATACTAAAATGGTAGTGAGCGTGAGCGAGGCCATATTGATCCCACCATCTGTGTATACAGCGAGATGCATGCATATGCAGATGAGCAAAGAGCACTACTTGATCAATCTCCGAGAGGGTGTGTGGCTGGTAAGCGACCTTTCCACTTTAGTGACTATCAATTCACGTCAATTAAATCAATTGCATGACTATTATCAGGATTTTTTTTTTTAAGGATTTTTCTTCAAGCTGCATCATATTACTTCTATCCCTTCGTATTGCATTGTTATTGTACTTTTTTAAAGGTAAAAATTGAGTGCCAAAGATGCCAATGATCTGGTGTAAATGAGTCGACTGAGCAGTACTCCTGGATAGTAGACTATAAACTGCGACATTTACATTCACATTTTAATCTTTAAACTTTTTAAATGTTTCTTCTGTTCGGTTTTGTCAAGACAACAATAGACAAGTACAAGAAATCAAATGTGACATAGTGTGTACAAATGTCTAACAGGTGCCCCTATTGAGTTTTATACTATTGATGTAAGCAGCTTTCCGCGAAGCCTGGCCCCAAGGCTAAGCTGCAGCATATTATTTCTATCCCTTCATGTTGCATTGTTATAGTACTTTGTTACATGCAATGAATGAATATTCGGTTCATCCTGGGTTCCATCATTCATGATTCAAATAATAATTTAAGATACCTATTGGAACCATTGTTGTGCTCTATGGTGAGGCTTTCGCCTTTTCTCAACTGAGGCGTTTCATTCTGCCCGATGAAGCAGTTGAGAAAACAGCGAAAGCCTCGGCGTAGAGCACATCAATGGTTACAATAGGTATCTTAAAATATTCTTTCAATTGTTACATGCAGTTACTGATAGCAATTATAGAACTTAAGGAAACATAAATTTCAACAAATGAATAGAATTAAATAATAATAGGGTATTGCATGGGTTTGAATGGGAGATAAGAAAATATCTCACTGAGTGTGTTGTCACAGCTTGAGTGAGCGCAGCGAACGAGAGCTGTGACAACTCCAAGAGGTGAGATATTTTCTTATCTCCCATTCAAACATAGTGCAATACCCTATTTCTCCCACTTTAACTGAGTTATTTTACGGACTACGTGATGATTTATACGTCGTAGTAAATTTATGCAAATTAGCTGGTCTGGGAAGAGTGGGAGATAAAGAAATCCACCACTTACTCCATTCATAAATAACACTGGAAGTGGGAGAAATAATTTTACTACTCAACAAAGCGCAAACGCAATAAAAACTAAGATGACATCAATTTTACTCACACATGAATCTCTCTCCCCGGGCATGTCTACAGTTAAGAATCGAACACATAAGCTAACAAACAGAGATAGCATCAGAAAATCCATCTACAAACGAAACTGTTTAGTCTATTGTTAGCTGCCAATAAACTTGTAACATCATATGCATTTCAAACTGAATGAAAAAAAAATCTATCAAAATCAATGTAATCAGTCTTGTGAATAAAGAGAAAAGGTGTCGATGCAAATGAATTGAGAGTTGGAACTTTAATTGTTCAAGTTGAACAGGTTATTATAGAAGGGGGTATGGGGTACCACCATTGATGAAAATCCATTCATCAACATTTTTTCCCTAAATCACCAGCGACCAATACATTTCATTGTCTTTCACCAATAATCAGGAATTGTAATTGAATACATTTCATTGTCCCAAATCATGCACAAGATTTCACCAATAATTATACAGTAGACTGGTGTTGAGCAAGGATCTGTTTGTAACTGAATTAGGCTCAAGTTTCATGGCTTATTTAACTTAACCACTTTGCATCTGATGATTTGTATACTATCCACCCGAAATTAAATACAGCCAGAAAATTCAAAATACATGCTCAATTATTTAAATTAATTGGACATCATTTTTTTTTGAATTTGTATGAATCCGGACAATGATTTAACCAATACAGTGGAAATGTAAATACAGACTGTAAATGTGTTGGTGGGCAAAGTTGACCCTATGATGCTGTATGACGATTTTTTGATCACAGATGACATCAGTGTGACATAGACTAGTGTTGAGTGTTGGCCTCAATCAGTCCAAATGAGCAGATTAGTCATTTATGGCTCAATCACAAATATCTAAGTATTCAAATCATTTCATATTGGGACACTTAAAGTCGAATTGAAGTAAATTTGTATGTCTATGATAATTTTGTTGTTGAATTTCTGTTAAAGCTTCGTTACATTAATTTGAACTTTATAAAGCAAACATCTTTTATCCAAATTATTTTTTTATTTGAATTTGAATTTCATATAACCAACCATTTTTATCGGAACACATTGCAAGGCTGGATGGACAATTGGATCGTCGATGTGTTCACATAAGAGTGGACAGGCAGCTAAATGTGATTTACTATATGCTAAGTTACGATAGTCACAGCAAAGTGTATCTTAATAAACGATTTTCATAAATACCTTTCATAATAACTCTTCTATCTTTTTTGTATTAAAGTTGCACATCGTAGAAGATCAAAAAACAGTTCCATTGACCATCATTTAATAATCATCACCCTAGTCATACATCTATACTGATTTACGATAATATCATTGAAACTGGGTGTTTTAGTTCTGCTAGTATGACACAATTCTGAGGAATTTCACCAGGAATGCATGGGAATTCTAGGGTGCGTTTTGTTTTCCAAACTTATGTTTTAATATTGGATGATAGTTTTAAAATCGTGGGCAATCTGGCTGTGTGCACCTTCGGTAAAATGGCCATTTAGCAAAGGATTCAGAATCTCCAAATAATGGAATAATTCGGATAAGGAATTTACGGATGAAAGGTTTACTGTAATATTTATATATCAATTCAAATGTGAAGGACCTAAATGTATCATGTCAAAGAAAACGAAATATATTTCTATGAAGATGAAAATGAATTTCTGTTGATCAATGCAGCTATTGAGAGTTTTGACATCTACATGTGTAATGGTTCAGTGGTTTGCTACGAAGATGTCATACAGTGTAAAATTTGATTTGTCAGAAAACACAAAATATAGCAGAGAGAGAGACTACACGTCACTATTCGATTATCGGATAGAAAAGAATTTCCATTAAGAGAGAAATTTGGTTGCTGGGGTATAAATAATAAACATAAAGCTCTTTCCACATCCCATTTTTGGGTGATGTTGAAGGGCATGCAATATTTTCTCAAATACAGTATATCCTCTTTTTCCTGACATGTTGGGATGCTGGATATAACTACAGAAGATTGAATATTCCAGAAGGTATGGGGCGAATGTGTAAACCAGATGATACTATAAACCATAAAAAAAATTTGTGTGCAGATTTAATTTAGCACTCCCCCCGTGGAAATTTAATAGAATTTGCTGAAAAGCCCCTCCCCAGGTACAGGTATTGTACATTTCTTGATCTACTTTGGATTTATAAGTGACAAACAATGCTACTGCTGATGTTAACACACTTTTTAACATTTTCAAAGTTTTAACAATTAGTAAAGAACATTTTAACATTTTCAATCCCTTTAACAATTAAATAGCAAAAAAATGGTTTGGAATGGTGTGTTATAATCTCTTTCCTCACATGGTCTGGTATTATGCTAACTAACTTGTAAATGACATCGCAATTAACAAAAAATTATCCCTTTTATGCTTAAGACATCTTGAAAATAATCACGTGATTGATGCGAAATAAACAAATTGTTATTTATATCCAACCATAAGTCTGTGGAGAGTATTCATTATTACTTTTTTTAACAATTCAGCTAATGAATTTAGGGGAATGAGCATAAAAAATTACTACATACAAAACATCAATCAGCCGTGTTGGGACATTCAAGAGAAAATGCTGTACATGTTATTGTTTAGAGGGTTGTTTTAAAGCGCACTGTATTTTACACTAGTCAATCAGTATTCTAAGAAACCTGCAGCCATGAAGATCATCGTAAACAAACTCGATATTATTGACGGTCCGAATTCTGGTCATTTGGGGATATCCATGCTTATCTTCATTGATTCATAGTATGAAACTAATAAAACGTTTTTCAAAAACAACATTGGAGTTTTAAAAACAGCTGGATGTGCACTTATATAGGAGTAATTCCAATGTAAACATTCAAAGCGGGTGTCTATTGATGAAGTCTGTGAAATGTTCTCAAATTAAGATAAATCAGGTAAAGTGGGAGAAATAGGGCATCACATTTTGTTTGAATGTGAGATAAGAAAATATCTCACCTTGTGGAGTTGCCATAAAGCTCACTCAAGCTGTGACAACTCCACAACGTGAGATATTTCCTTATCTCGCACTCAAACCCATGCAATAGCCTTTTAGTATCCAATCGTGGACTGGATTAATGACCACTTAACCACCTGGTGAACAGAAGTAGAGACTGTCCGCCGACTATGAAAATGTGGGTAATCGGCATTCAAAACTTTACGCCAAGTTTCATAGTTTTACCAGTAGAAAAGAGTAGTAAAACCGAGTAAGTGCACCCGAAGTGTTGCTAAAGACTTCTCTTTATTATTCACACTATAAAAATAGCAGTTTTCAAGATCATGTGAAGTAATAGTCTGTGAGTCAAGATATACAATGTATGTGACAATATGCCCCATGCATTCTCCAGAAAATATTACACAAGTGAGTTACGTTAACAGCATGCGTACGACGTACCAGTATAGCACAAAAGTGCTGCAGTATGTAAACAGAACTGAATAATACGCACATATTTGATTATTTTACATTGTATGCAATAGACATGGAAACTACGCCAGGATTTCTAACTACCCTTGCCAATGCGGCACCAAACCATATCACTTTTTTTTAGAAATCCATTTTGATTCGAATCTCACGACTATATAGAACAAAAGGTGCAAAAAACAAAATTCTGTGGAATTTCAGCAAAGAAACAAAAAAATCATAAGCCCACTGCCAAAAATTTCCAGCAAGAATTTATGCAAAAGTTTTCACTTTGACCCTCAGATGAAACAGGTAACACTTTAACGGATGGTTAAATGGTTTTCCGAATATGCAAAGATAACTTGGCCCACGTTTATAGTCTGAAAATATGGCGCCGGTAGGTGAAATCTTAAATTTGCCAAAAATAGAGCAAGATTTGTATAATATTTGATCTGCATTTCTGCACCTCCCCTATGCACCAGTTTTCATGGGACAGGTGCGCATGGGAGAATGAATACGGCAAACCTCACCTCCGCCTTGAGGAGCATATGCATGAAGCATTTAAAACTGTCTCACAGTCACTTCTGTCATGAAGGTCCCAAAATGGTGACAACAACGTTTACCTTGGGTCCCGTCTTAAAGTAAGCTCTGTAGTGTCACCATGGCAGAAAGAAATGATAAAGACCTATGGATATTCCTTTTTTACCAAAATGCAGTCTACATAAAGATAGATTTACAAGGCCTTTTGAAAAAAAAAAATGTATAGTCCTCACCTCGGCCTTGAGTAGCTGGACGCTGACATCGTCGCTGTCGCGTCGGTTGCCGGGCGTCGCGGCGCCGTCACGCGACATCTTGGCCCACTGCCGACCTGAAGGCAAGGAAACACGCTCGTTCAATCACTTTTTTCTAATAACTACTTCATACATAGTACAATTAACTTCTATTACACCAAATCTACGGTTGGCTTAAATTTCAGATAATTGCATGAATGCAAGATTGAAAACTACAAGAATGTTACAGTGTAACCTCCGTATATGTAATAAATAATCCTAACACGCAGTCCAATCTCCTGTGATTTATCACCTAAACTCAAACGCACTTGATGTTAATACTTTAAGAGTCTGCTGTCTGCTCGCATATCTGGGAGACAGGTTAAGTACAAATTGATAGTTTTATGGAAAAGTAAAGTGAAATCCAATTAACATAATTTGGATTATGAATATAATAATGATATAATAATAAAATACATTTATAATGCGCAGCCATCCACATAATGATCTAGCGCGCTAACAATAATAATAGTAATAGAAGAACATGACTGAAAATATAACTGACAATTCTAAAAACAGGTTTTCCCTAAGATTACATAAAACATACATTTATTGGTAAAATGAATGAATCAAATATTTTCAAAATTAGGATATGATGCGAATATGTTTGAGATATATAATACATTAACATACTATCATTATACAAAGCAAATTGATTTTTCATAGTGATGCAATGTTAATTCCAGTGTAGACCAGCATTCATGATTGAACCCTGCATGATTTATTTAATATCATAAAAAATTCAAATATAAACATAGTATATGATAATTGTTTTTAAAAAAAAACATACTCTTGCTAGCCATATTCTATATTCCATTCAATGTCTACTTAACAGATGTTTAAAAAATATATACACCAACAAAAACATATGGGAACACTTTCCATTGATGATAAACATCGTCTTGGTATCTCACTAAAGATCACGCATTACAAACAAGCATTACCTGATCCAACAAGTGATAACACTATGTGCCTGTCGTGGGCTATCATAATAACCACACATTGACATAAGGGTCTAATACAATCAATTATAATTGAATTGGCAATGCTATTCCTTATGAGATCATAAACCTGCAGGAAATCAGATAAGGAAGTTAATTTAAGGGGTGCTACTGGTCAGAGGCGCTGCACATATAACCCACTCAGCCTGTACCGGGACTATAACCGTGAGTTACCTACCACCTAGGTATAGAGTCGGGTAGGACATGTGAAAGGGCTGTCAATTGCCACTGAGGAAAGGACAAGAATATTGTTTGGAAGGATTAGTAGGGGCACGATATGTCCAAGTTAAGCTGATCGAAAAAGTTTTTTCTATTTTTTCTTCTTTTTTTTTTAAACAAAATAGCTGCAATATACCAGAGGATGTCAAAACTACTCTGGTAAAAATGGATCTAAATAAATCATCTACTGAGCGTTCAAATTAGAACAATGTGAAATGTACAGTAGAACCTCCATTAATTATCTATTGAGACCACCTCTATAATAAGACCACTTTTCACTGTCCGAAACCTTCATAAAGCTACAAAAATGAACCTCTGTATAGAGTCCACTTAACACTGGTCCCAAAGGTGGTCCTAATAGAGAGGTTCTACTGTACCTTACTACAATGCAGAGTAGACAATTCTAAATATAGTTCACAGAAAATGATGTCTGTTGCATTGCATTAGGACTCTAAATGGGGGAGAATCAAAATATAATTCAAATAAATCAAAATAGCTGCATATACATACTGGTTCATGTACAGACGCATAAGGATGAAGTAAATTCAAATAACCCAAAATTCCATTAAAAACTATTGATGTTAAATCTTTACAAATATCAAAATAGATGTGCCTCCCAATAATATCTACAAATTAAAAAAGGTAAATTTCACTGAAATGATGATATTTTGTTGGATGATTCACCTTTTGTTACAAATTGCATCAATTCTGAAAAAGTGAGCTCCTATAAAAACGTGATGAACTCAACTCCCTCAAGTGCACCACTGATTGATAATATCCATTACCATGGAGTGTTTCCAACTAAAAATAGAGCCACAATCCTCATACCTATGCATACCAATGATTTTTCCATATAAGTTCCGATTTCCTATTGTATCTATGACTTGCTAAATACCAGACTGACCATCCAATGCTGCCCCCCACCCCTCCCTTCTAAGCAATCGGTGACTTTTAAGATTCAGTCCCATCTGAATGTATCCCCATCCCCCCCTCTAAGTTAAAGAAACTTCAATTTCAAAACCCCACCTGATTGGATTGTCGTCTATATAGAACATTATATCTATCAAACATATTCAATCTCTGAAATCAAATTTATACAAAGCAATGAAACAAAAGACAAAAAACATAACGTAACTAATTTCTTAACATTGCTCCGTGAGCCCGGCACAGCAGCCGGCAATCCCACAATCCCCCACCTGCCAAATCATCCGACTGTAATGGCGGCGGAAGCACGGAAATGTCAGCCGTAATTCACGGATTGTCGGTCGGACGGGCTGCTAACTATGGGACGTACGGTGAGAGAGTGTGGGGTGGCCAGCTGCTATGTACTGGGCTCTATTGGGAGCAAGGAGGGGGTGCAGCAAACATTGAGGTCAGGACATTGGGAAAAGAAAACATCGTCACCTCATTTTTTGACCATCCAAATGCCCATTTCCATGTCATCTTTTAACAGCCCACCATCACCCCAAATTTTTGAGAAAATTTCAATTTAACAGCCCTGACATCATTTGGATGAACATTTATGGTATATAGAAAGTGATTTCAATATGGTTGCATGAATTTTATTAAAAAAATAGTCTAAATCATAAATTTTTTTTTGTTACAGCCCTCAATCATCATACCACCACCTTTCATTAGATTCAGTGAACCTTAATTATTGTCCTATTCAAAAGTCTTTGTAATGATGCGAATCTGATTATTACAATTTTTAAACGAATATCTTTGTTTCCTATGTGATTATGAATCATAATAATTCTGATTGTATGGATGAAAAAATAAATACCAATTTAGAAATTTAAAAACAAAGTCTTTTGAATAGGTCAATATCATAGCAGATTTGATGAAAAATTAACAAAAACCTTGTCCAAAAAGAACACTTGACACTAGTCTTACCACTCCACTCCAAATAATGGGTCTCATCCAGGTCCAAAGACGCTGCGCTGAGAAGCCCCACAGAGTCTACTGTACGAGCTCTTTTTCTTTTTGGCAAGGTTTCCACCAAGATCATCTCATCTTCTTCAGTTTCCACCAACTCTATGATACTGTCCGGAATGTTAACAGGCGATCCTCTACGTTTATTTGTCTTCCGTTTCCCGTTGCCATTACTATCCGCGTCTCTGGGAGCATATTTTTCTTTAATAGATTTTCTTGACTGTGACCAAGGAGAGTCTATTCTAATATCATCAGAATTCAAAGGTTCATCTATTGCGTCGGACTGAATGTTTTCCAACATCTCTGGAATTGTGTCTAATGTCGCCACGTTTTCTGGTGACCCATGTTTAGTTGTTGGGTAAAGAGATGTCATGTTTGTCTTTTTTCTCCAGAAGAGATTTTTCTTCAGAATCATCATTATCCAATGCATCAACACACGGATCTTGTTTGGATTTACCTGGACACGGCTTACCGTTTTCCATTTTGATTTCTATTTCTTCAGCAGATATTTATTATATGATCGTTGCTTGTTTATTATATGAATGAACTTCATTTACGATCTGAAGAAAACCAAATATTAGAATCCATTATATCCTGCAAATTGAAAGACAAAACAAAGAAACATGCTATATCAATGTTAAGTAGCAAAGTCATTTGTTAGATGTTTATCAACACTAAACAAATAATTGTTCTTAATGTCTCTAGAATAAAAATAATGGTTAGAATAAATCATAATACAATGTCATATTGATAAAATTATATATTAGTAACGAAATCAAAATTTACTATTGCACGTACATTATAGTTTTATGTAAAAAAAATGAGATTGCAATTTACACTAAAACAATCTATGAAAGTCAAGTATTAAGTATCCCTTTTCACACTAGGAGATCCAGTATTATACAATACAGTTATTCCATGAGTATGCAAAGCCACAGTAACACAGACAGCCATCAAGTCAGTGCATTAGAGGGCTGACAGAGGCACAAATGTGCACACCAAATCCCATCAGAATTTGTTTGACTCTATCAGTTCTACTTGTTTTATGATGTCCATGCTTGTATTTCGCAATATTGTGTATATCATTTCGAAACCACGTTCAGTTGAGAAATATTTTTATCACTTCTACACAACAGGCTATTATAAATTTTAACATTCACTGACACAGTTAAGGGCTTCAGTTTCCTGAGATGTCGACTTTGTATTGACTTTGTACAATGCGTGCAAATATTTGTACAGCGATTCTCTCAATGGAAAGACTGTTATGCAATATAGAGAGAAAATATTTGCAGTTGAATATGAAGAGAATACGCACATATGGAAATTCTATGATTACATTCTGATACACCTTAGAAGTAAAATGTTTTATCTTAGATGTACAGTAGAATCTCTTTATTAGGACCACCTTTGGGACCAGTGTTATGTGGTCTCAATAGAGAGGTGGTCTCTATATAGAGGTACATTTTGGTAGCTTTGTAAAGGTTTGGGACCGTGAAAAGTGGTCTTATTATAGAGGTGGTCTCTATACATAGGGTCAATTTGGTAATTTTATGAAAATTTGGAAAAAGTGGTCTCATTATAGAGGTGGTCTCAATAGAGAGGCTGTCTTAATTGGAGGTTCCACTGTACAATTATCCATAAGTACTTTAATAACAGTTTACTTTAGATTACCGATACATGAATAATTTGTAAACATGACAGTCGGGACAACAAGTGGTGATTGACAAGTCCATTAGCGGCAGTAATGGCTCTCTCCTCTGCCCTCAGTCGCTGAGCAGCTCACAAACCCTTTATTTGCCGTCACTCGCACGCTCAGTGTCATTAATAAACACTAATGAGATGATAACAGATTGTATCTGTTCGGTACAATTGTATCTATTCTGTACAGCTGTGTTTATTCATTACAAATGTATTTATTCTGTCAATGCCATATTATGGTTGATATAGTGCAAATGGAACAGCAGGGTTGTAAAGTTTAAATATCTATCTCCTCTGTAAAACTGTATTTATCCTCCATGCAAAAGTATCTATTCTGTATGCCAAATTGACCAGAATTCTGTACAAAAGTGACGATTTGCTAAACTGTTCTCTATTCCAACATCTTTTTACTAGTCAATTCTGACGCCTGTATCTACTTTCTGTATCCTGTATTTATTCCGTACAACTGTGTTTATTCTGTACAATTGTATCTATTCTGTACAACTGTGTTGTTGTTGCCGTGGTTTTATGACAGACTTTGTCACATGCTGTACGTTTGAGCGTTTACACAGGACGAGCAGTTTGTTTGAATGGACACATGTGCTATAATAGCGGTGTTAGTTTTACACCAACACCATTCAATTACCCCCACATTGTATTCCATTCGTATTATGGCAATTGCAATCACATTTGACAGGTCAGCAACTGCACCTAATTATGATATTGCAGATTCTGTGTTGAAAATTGAATGAGACGATGGAATCCATGACCTTAAAGCCTAAAAAACTTTAGTCTGGACGAGTTATTAAAGTGATGAATGGAGAAAGAATTTGAAAGATCAATCTCTCTGAACAAGGAAACCGCTTAATAATGTATGAAGACGTGTCACAAAAGTGGCCCGGGACACGGTGGCAACGTTGTCAAGTTGCCCTTGCATCTAAAGTTCGGGGATAAAGGCAAGATGATGCAATGAGACAAAAATAGCATAGGCAGGTGGCAGAGCCTAATGCGTACTTGATTAGAAGCTGGCCAAGTGTGAACAGTCTCTAAGCATCTGGAAAGGTTAGCCTAATGGTTTAAGGCGTGTCCATACACATATGACTGGTCTGGTGTGAACAGAAGATTGTGAGTTTGAGTCCACGGCCTTCCAAACGTTTACAGAGTTTCCCGAAATTTTCACAGAGGTTATATATGGATTTTCATTTATCTTTCAAAATGCATGAAAATCATAACGGAAAATAAGCACGAATTATGATAGGGGGATTTTGTATTTACAGTAAAATTAGATTGGCTGGATGAGCGTTCAGATTGTAGCATGAATCATGATGTGCTCAAATCACACGGTATTGTTGGCAGATGCGCTGGGTTTTTTTTCTGTTCCAACACACATGCCAGACATAGAAATATTGCATTACCATGACAAATTCATGATTGC
This sequence comes from Streblospio benedicti, assembly GCA_019095985.1. Taxonomy (NCBI): domain Eukaryota; kingdom Metazoa; phylum Annelida; class Polychaeta; order Spionida; family Spionidae; genus Streblospio; species Streblospio benedicti. The sequence goes on from CM032667.1 coordinate 24,802,106, forward strand.
ATTAGATCCATCATATCTATTGAAAAGACAGGTGTCATCACATCTCGGCATATACAAAAATGTTAAATCTGCGAAAGTACAGTAGAACCATCATTAGGACCACCTTTGGGATGAAAGGTGGTCTCAACAGAGAGGTGGTCTCTTTATGGAGGTTCATTTTGGTAGCTTTAGGAAGGTTTGGGACAGTGAAAAGTGGTCTTGTTATAGAAGTGGTCCTAATGGGAGGTTCTACAGTAATCGATTATTAAAAATAAAATAAAAACCATACATTTTGTACCAATGCATTTCATATTCATACAAGTACCAAATTGACTTTGTAGAATGCACATTTTGGGCTAGAATCACACGCAGAGTGTTGCCTAATCTTATCCACCACCTGTCTGTTCATGTTAACAGACCCCGGGATAATCTACGCACAATGTAAACGTCACTTGACAAGTATCTTGGGTCATAGAATTCTCAATCTAGAGTACAGCATGTTCCCTAACGTAGAAATATACATTGTGCCATTTTTTTAAAAAATTATGATCAAAAATATAGTTTTCTTACAATGTTTTATAATCATATAACTTACGTTTTATTAACATCTTTGTCAGTGCATTATATTCACACTATTGATGTCATTTTCAATGGTTAGAACAAATATTATTAATGGAATGGACTGAATCAATTAGTAGATAGGCCGAAAGATCCAATTATAAGATCGGTCAAAACAAACTAGGGACAAAACCTTGAATAATGGATAGCTATACCACTCAATGACAACAAATCACCAAATGCCACACTCCTAGGTGCGATATTTGAGGTGAAAACCATCATACTCTTGTGCGAACCACTTTACTTACCGTATACGTTCTAATAAGCGCACAGTGCACTTACAAAAACAAATTTCAGCAAATAAAAACAAAAATTAATAAGTGCACCTCAACAATTTTTCGCATTTTATGCATTTTTCTTTTATAGCTCACTTTGACCCCACAGAACATGATAACACAAGGTGCCCGGATGGTTATGTAGTGATCCAAATACAGAATGGTACCGGAATGTTATAGTCTTACAACATGACGCCGGTAGGTGAAATCTTTGCGAAAAAACAGGAGAAAGATTTGTATAATATTTAATCTGCATAAACAGGGGGGGTGCGCTTAATGGGGCAAGTGCACTTATAAGAACAAATACGGTATTTACATTGACCACTACCTATAAAGAACGGTCCATTATAACCTGTCTGCGTGCATGGGGGTCAGGAATAATGGGGCAATACAGATGAGAGATGATGGGCCGTCGTGTGTGTTCATGACCTCTTTGTGCCATTATTTGTGTCTCACATCAATGGTAATTTCATTTGTGTCGTGTTTATTGCAAGAAGGAACAACACTCAAGATATCACTTTACGAGGACAATGATTAATATTGTATGTTTATTTGTGTCTCGACTTGTTAGACGAAACAACGTTTATTTTTCTCTCAGTTTATTAGCTGCATGATGAATACATCATGACGAAGGCTAGAATGAGAGCATTGGAGACATGTATAGAAATTTGTCTATTATTTTTCACTCTGAGTATCAGATGTCCAGAAGAGACCTCTGACACATAACTATTCTCATCAAAAATTCTGACCAATCACAGGCTGTTAATCTATAATCATCACTGGCTGGTGATGAATATAAATGAGGTCAAGTGACCAATCACAGCTAAGTATCAGATGGGTGTGGCAGTGGCTGGTTCAACCAATCAGGTTGCAGTATTTAAACAGGTCACATAAATTATGTTAATCCACTCTCAGGCGAAATATTTCAGAGGTCAATTTGCTCAGATTGTTATTTTTAGGATAAATTCTTTTTAGGTAAAAATATCCAATTCTGTATAAACTGTAATGCATTACCGGTTACTTTTACTGATAGAAGGAAGCACCTGCTCGAGCACCTGCCACTCTCTGCAGCAGACTATATCTGACACTCATCACTGAACAGAAATGGCAGGACAATATTACAAATGAAACCATGTAGGTTAAATGAAAGCAAACAGAATATAGTCATTGAAAATACTGAACGGTAGAAAATGTCAAGTGACCTTTACCGTTATTATTTTTTTTATCAGTCGGGGATGAGTATGGATTGTGCTACATAAAACCGAGCTTTGAAACCATTCAATATGATAATGTCATGGATTTTCTACTAAAAAGAATGATCTCTGAACTATGATTTGTGTGCTTCCGTGGCCGAGTGGTTAGGGAGTTGGACTCGTGACCAGAAGGTCGTGGGTTAGATTCCCGGTCGGGTCTGGTTGTGGGTGTTGAGCAAACTCATCCCTAAATAGTTGCACATAGCTTTGTGGCACTTATACATCATTTAGGTACAGGTCATTGGGTTGAAAGCATGAATAACTGATTGTGTGAGTGATTAGCATTGTGCACTGAATGTGCCGCCGATGCAAGTATATACGAAATGATCAATTGATCTACAAGTGTGCCAATGACCTGGTATGAAATGCAAAGCCATGAGAGCAAGACCACCACATTTACATTGTATGATTATTATCAGCCATTTTGATCAGTGAAACTATATGCAAAAAAAAACACCATCGCCACGAACGAAACACATTTTAATGACACAAGAGAACAACATACGACGCACGTTAAAATGTACAATACAGCTTCCCCCCCATGAGACTCAAATGTAGTTCATGCAGCGTATGTAATTTGATCACAAAGTGAAGCTTTATATAATTGTAAGCCTGGTTTGTCTCAAAGGAGGGTGAAGGTTAAGAGACAACAGCAGCTGCACTCAACTCACTAACCTGGTAAAGACCAGCTGTAAAAAAGGAGCCATAATTTGAGTGAGAGGGTCAAAGCTGGGTCCAGTCCCTGAATGAAATGGAGTGGAGTCTCCAAAAGTTCACACAGTGATTATTGTATTAACTGGCAGCGGTCCCTACATGAACAGCAAATGCAAATAGTATTTTATATGAAACTTATCTATTACCTCTTTTTAGCAAGCTTGCAGCGGTCCGTTTGAAAAATTTATTTCTCAACACTGGGAAATGGAAAAAAAGCAAACGGATTCTAGTCATTGATAATACTGGATGACTCGTATATTTTGAAACAATGGATCCGAGGACCAGTACAATGATTCCTGGCATACATAACCATAATAAGAAAGTATAAATATTTAATGGGTCCCATGGGATGCATAGTTTTTTGTTCTTTGCATCCTATTGAAATATAATGAGTCCTGGACTCAAGACTTGCATCTAGATTAATCACTGCATATTCTTTACGTAGATATAAATAAGAGTGTTTTAAACATGATTTAATGAGAGTAAATTTCAAAAGTAAAAAATGATCTCTCAGACGGGCTCAATTTTCACCCAGGCCCATAATTCAAGGAAGGAACTATGATCTTATAGCCCTATATCCAGTCAATAATGTGATTTTTTTAATGACTTTAAGCAAATTCAGTACCAGATTTCTACCATTTTTGTTCCTTAATAACAGGTAAATAAAGAGACTTTGATGCATTAGGATCGATACGATAAGGAGTGAATAAACTTTCCGCAAATTATCATTTGAGCAGCATTGATTTATCTTTTTTTTTCATGCATGTTGTATTGTACATTTTTTGCTATTCTTTCATTGTAACGTTTATAAGCTTGATTATCAAAATGGGTCACAATTAACTTGATTACGTGGAATAAAAAGGTACTGGCTATGATATAGATGCTGTAACAATGCTAATCTATCTTCTTAGTGCTGTTTCATACGTGAGAATTTCATTTTGATCAAAGACGTAATTGCATATGACTTGTGAAAGTAAGTTATACCTATTATTAATTAGATTAAAAATATATTCGCACAAACAAAGCATGTCGCTGAACAAAAGGACATGATCAATGGTTGAAATGGGACATTTTACATGTCTGTATTGCCAGTGATGTCAAAACTACATGCATGTTATGATTAACATTACTAGTCGTGTAATCAGTCAAATGGTGACAAATAGACACAGAACATCGAACATGGAGAGTATCATTACAGTACAGGTGGATTCTTCGAAAAATAAAATAATGTATGTGTCAATGAACGTAATGTCGTACTTAGAACTGTATATGGGAAGAATACAGAAATGTATTGATACAATTACAATTTCAGGACCCAGCTTATAAAAATAAGCTGTAATGAAGAATCATTCAAAGAAGTATATGTTTATTACTGCACAGACTATTATTTCAGCCACGACAAAATTTCTCCCCTTGGCGCGTCAAAATCTTTTTTTTTCTAATGCAGTATTTCTTGTACTTTAAAGTACAAGAAATACCATAATAATAGATATCTTAATTTCTATTAGATTTTAGTTTACTTAATGCTGAACATCCCATGAAATTGACCATGGGGTAAACATATCTGAATCAACTTTTCAGTACAGATGATATCACTTAATTGCATATCTGATCATTGCATAACTACATACAAAACACTGCTTGATTGCATAATGACTGTAAAACCACTTGTTAATTAATATATTTCAAAACGTACTGATAATTGCATATATTGCTTAATCGCATAAAATATGTGTGGACGGAGGTTATGCAATTAATTATGCAATCCCATACATGTATTCTGATTTATATATTATTTGAAAATATCAACATTTTTCTCTAAACGTTTGTTAACACATGATTGTTGATAACCTTGTAGGGATAATAAGGATAGAATTGGCATCCAGTAACATGTCTTGGGGTTAGACACCATACAAATCAGCATGAGCTTATTTTGCCTTACATTAGGGATGATGTACATGTACATTACATGATGCTCGACAAAAGAGGAACATTGAGTAGTTTCAGTGAAGTTTCTTTTTGTGTGTCGAAGATTTTTTGCCTCATGCTAATATCATAATTCCATGTGTGGGAGAGGGGGCATATATATACCTTTGTAAAGAAAGTGATACTGGTGTCATGCATTTGTCAAACTGCTTTGGAAATGTTCAGAGACAAATGCTAGATGACAAAGTATAGAACAGAAATAGCATACACAGGTGGCAGAGCCTAATTCGTAGCTGATTAGAAGCTGGCCAAATATGAACATATCTCTAAGCATCCAGGGAAGGTTAGCGCCTAACTGTCTAAGGCACATACATGTATGACTCATAGGCAGATCCAGGGGGGTCGCAGGTGGGCGCGCGCCTCCCCTTTTTCCCACCAAAATACTTAAGTTTCATAGGGTTTTTCATGAAATCCCATAAGTGCGCCCCCTCTTTTCCTTATGTGCCTCCCCCCTTTTCCAAAAACCGGATCTGCCTATGTGACTGGTCTGGTGTGAACAGATGGTTGTGAGTTCGAGTCCATGGCCTTCCAAATGTTTACAGGGTTTTCCCTGAAAATTTCACACTACTAAGATTTACAAACACTATACCATACACATTACTACTGTATGTAGAACTCTATTTAATAGCGGTAATGTGTATGGTATACTGTTCGCAAATCAAAGTAGTATTCATCCCCCTGCCCACCCCACCCCTACCATGATACTTTGGCCCATGCATAATTTACACTTTAATAGTATGATTTATGTAGCTCAATATATGAGCTCCTACCACTGTACTGATATAGCTGAAGACAGGTTTTACAACCCTAAGCTTCCATTTGACTATATCAAGCTTAGGGTTGTAAAACCTGTCTTCAGCTATATCAATACAGTGGTAGGAGCTTGCTTGCCATAGAAAACAGAAAGAGTGAGAGAAGAATATAATTGAATCCACAAGGAAACTTGGGAAAAACACATTAGAATACTCTTTCATTTATAATTGTCTATGAACGTAATTCTGCTTATAAATCAATAATTCGTAGTAAAACCTTACCTCGTTAGATAATTCGTTTTGCACGTTTCTAGTGAAAACACATGTTGATTAAATAAAAGTGTCCGGCTGTTTCCCATTCACCTTGCATGATTGAAAAAGTCCCAGAGCGCTAGAAGTTCTCCCTCAAGAATGCCTAATGTACACTCAATTCTAGGTGGCAACGAGTCGCAAATACAATTACAGCAATTCGGCTAATGAGCATGCCCGGCAAATGGCTGAGAGAACGGCGCGTGCCTTTCAAACCTTCTCTTCATGGCGAATCAATGGAAAGCTAAAACCCTCAAAACCTTTTTTTCAGCTCCAGTGCAAATGCGAACGTAAATGGCAACTGTAGGTGTAATTTTCCAGCCCACTATTGCAATACTAGTGTGGAGCTTTTTTTTGAGAAACTTGCTGGGGAGTTTCAGTGTTGTCAAATCAATGGAAAGCTAAAAACCTCAAACCTTTTTTTCAGCTCCAGTGCAAATGTGGTAAATGGCAACAATAGGTGTAATTTTCCAACTCACTATTGCAATACTAGTGTGGTTGAACACTTTTTCAAGTTTTTGGCAGAAACTTACTGGGAAGTATTCAGTGTTGAGCAGCAAATATTCAGTGTTGTTCAATGCATGTTCTGGTAATAATGTTTAGATTACACTCACACACACACATAACCTGAACTTACACAACGTAAAAAGTTCAAGATTATATTTTTCTTTTATTCGGCAGTGACAGTTTTAATGGGGCATATTGAATAAGATTTAGGTCTTCTCGCGTGCATATTCTTTCATGATCAAAAAGTTCCAAGTAGACATTTATGTATGGACATATAGCATGATCTGTGGCTAACAAAACCCTGTATCAAATAATCAGAGCTACTGTCGTTTATCATCTCGCAAAGAGTAAACAGGAAAGTAAAAGATGATCTATGCTTATTGCCTTTTTTCTTTGACCATACTTTCTCTTGAAAATGGTGCACAAAAGAGCACATGAAATAAGATGTGATATATGACAGGTACTTTGACTGTGGTAGGCTCACACAATTTCCATTGTTGTTTACACTATCACATATAGGTTTATGAAGGAAGTCTAAACGTAAATGTAAATGTCAGAGTTTATAGTCTACTATCCAGGAGTACTGCTCAGTTGACTCATTTACACTAGGTGATTGGCGCCTTTTTAACCTCTCTCAACTCCCTGTGGCATATACAACACTGGCTGCAAACAGCACATTGCTACTGTAGCACACCATGCTTATCATGCATATTACTAGCATTCACTTGCCTGACCTGTATCTATTTAGCATATAGGTGCCAAGGAGCAGTGTGCAACCTGTTCGGGGTAAGTTTGCTCAACACACACCACCAGACCCGACCGGGAATCAAACCCACAACCTCCTGATCACAAGTCCAACTCCCTATCCATACGACCACGGATCAAAGTCATCCATACATCCAATTTATCAGAGCCGCAGATAAATGGGTACTACTCTATTCTAAACGACTCTTCATCCATAGCTTATTCATTAACCATTTACTATCATTATAAATTTTTTCCCAATGTTATAAATGAAGGCTGAGCCGATAAGTAATGATCCATCAAAAGGCTTCCATCCCCATTGATCTGAACAGCAACGTATTTCAGCATTACACATCTACGCGGCACTATTCATGCATCCCACATCAATGTCACGGCGAAAACAAATGATGGATTACAGGATTAAGCCGCCTAATAAAAGGAATCAGCGTCTAACTGAGCAGAGACCCGACAGTGATCGGCGTGAAAAGGACGAGAGTGGGCGCCGTATCAACTATTCATGTGTTGATTTACGTCCGACTTCAGACTGAGCATCATCCTTTAGATAAGATGAGTGCATAAAATATCTTTACACCTGGTCAAAAGATCCAGAAAGAGTCACTTCTGTTGAAGGTCCCGCGATGGTGACCGCAACGTCAAGTTTTACGTGTAATAGTGAGTAGTAGTTGTCTTAAATTCTAAACCCTACACCTGGTCTTTGTTCTTAAAATTTACTCCTCACAGTGTCTATGAAAACAACTTCATAAATTAACTATACAATTACCTTGTGTGATGACGTTCTAATTCGACTTCTGAGTTCCTGTTGAAAGCGCAATGGATTTAATTGAACTATTATCCTAGTCTTGTCTTGTACTTCTTGTCTGGATAGAATAGATATGCCATTCATTTCCCATGTTTTGAAGTGAATAGGAGTATTATTTATCTTTACAAATTCATTATTCCATAAGTACTCATTAACTACTTCAATAGAGGAACTAGGCTCTTTAAGATAGACTTCGGACCAAAGACATATAATTTCCCTGTAGAATTCTGGAGCTTTCTTGTGTAAGGACTTTCTAATTCCACTTCTGACTATCTATCTGTATCTACATAGCGTGAGTGAAATTCGATGGAAATTTGTATAGAAAGCAAAGATTAGTGGAACATGAACACAACAAAATTATCTCGCTATACGCAATCACCCCAGCACAATATCTCCATCACACCATATGAACTTTCCGAGCTACAATCAAGTGCAGCGCGCACATTTTACCAAAAGTAAAGTGGGTGTCTTCCTCACAAACTAGTGCTGTAAATTGTTGCGCAATCTTATTAGGCGCCTCAGATGAGCCTTTTGTAAAGATCTATTTGATAGTAAGCAGGAGGTAACAGTGGTTACTGGCTCATCCTCGGGACATCAGCCGCAGGTAAAAACATGAGTCACAGAAACGGTGCAGACGGCAATTGTCTGGAAAAGTAGCCCAATTTATTTGCGGTTTTGCGCGTTCATGCATTAACATCCATTTTGTAACAGAACATCATGAAGTGCGATGATTGACATCTGTACTGTTTGAGGATGTATTAAAGTTGACATAAATTGTAATAAGAATAATAAAATCTGCTTATTTACAGTCGCAATTCAGTTGGATACTTTACTTCTACACCAGGTCATTGGAAGCACCCTTGTCATACTATATCTTTCTCAACTCCCTGGGGAGCATACAGCACAACGCAACCGTAGATGTGCTAATCACTCACATTACTAGCATTCACTCGCCTGACCTATACCTATTTAGCGTGTAGGTACCACGAAGCAGTTTGCAACATGTTAGACGTAAGTTTGCTCAACACCCACCACCAGACCAGACCGGGAATCAAACCCACAACCTTCTGCTCACAAATCCAACTCCCTGTCCATTTGGCGATGGAAGCACAATTCAGGTGCTAGTCGCCCCATGCCTTTGTTAGAAGTAAACCTCCAAAAATAGCATAGCGCCGGTAAGCTAATTTCAAATTGACTATAAAAAAAGACTGGGACCGACAAAACTCCTCCAAATGTGGTTGAGTCAGACCGACCAATCAGCATTAACAGCAGCTCCAGATTAAAAGAGTCCGCCGCGACCTCGCAGGTCACCACGTTGAAAAAAAGAAAAGAAAATGACAAACAGAATGGCTGCGTGAGATGCTATGTAGGCTACTTTTAGGAAAGTTCTTGCTTAATATGATGAAACGACACAGGATCCATGATATATAAATGTTTTAATCAAACTGTTATCTTTAAAAAGTATGTATATGTAGGTCTATACAGCTAATATTAGATATGCACTGACTTATATTTTACATATATTTTGGGCTGAGTAATTATTTAAGGTGTAGGGGGTCGGAAAGAACTGGGGCGGTTTAAATTTGAATGTTATGGGGTGTCATAAGTTTCAAAACTGTAATGGGAGTGGGGGTGCGGTCAACAAATTGGGAGGGTCAAATGTTCTGATTTTTAGACTTTTTAGGGGTGGAGGGTAAGGTTGGGGGGTGAAATATTTGGCATCATCAAGTCTCCAGCACATTAGTAGGCACATTGGACATGGATGTCTGTGTAAAAAAATCTAAATGTTGTATTAAAAAAAAAAAAAATCTAATTTTTCTAATTTTATTTCCATCAATGTTGTCAGCACACCTTCCTCTGAGAAATAATGAACCTTTCAGGCTGCACCTTTTCATTTGTGGAAGATGATGCCTCCATGACCAGCATATACAGATTCTCACTGTATGAAAGAAAATAATGACGATTTTCTGATCAAAATCCTGAATAGATTAAGAAGCCCTATACGGCTTATGGTGGTCAGCCAAGTCTTCCCACATTATATTATAATTGGACCTTGCCTCACTTCTAAAATCCTACGTCTGACCCCGGAGCTAGCTATAGTACGTGGTCTCTTATTGCATTGCCTAAATAAACTTTTCCATTAAAAATGAGCCGCCCACTCCATCTCTCTCCAACCTATCCCGCATCACACTTTTTATTTGCTTCATATGCCACAGATTTTAAAACAGATTTTCATATATGCATTAAATCTAGATTTCCTCATATTACCTCATTATTTCTTTTATAAAGTTCATATCATTATACATGTATAGGACATAAAAAGACATTTTTGGGAATTATGTGTTAAGTGGTAGTTGGGCATTTAGTTTTGTTCTGTCACATATATACAAGTAGGGTGGGGGGGCGTCGGAAATTCATGTTTCAGGCATTCTTTGAATTGGATGGGGATCGTATGTTAGATTTGCAAACCCGACACCCGTGCAGGGGTCATGTTTAGATTTGCGAACCCGTGGGGGGGTTAGAAGTTCATAACACCACTGACCCCCCCCTAAATACCTTATGAGTATATTTATTAAAGTAACAAGTGTCCCATTTGTCGCTTTTGAATGTACAAAACTAAGGTGTAGAGCTCTTCACTTTGAACATCTTAGTCCATGTATGGATAATCACAGTGAAAGAATCACCGTTGAAAATATCAATAACCATTAGCCGAGTCGGGCTGTGAGATAGATGACTGTTCAGTCAGTGAGGGTCTGCACATGACACTTCCAGCACACAACTCATTTACACTTGTAATTGCATAATCTATTACAAGGGGGAGAGGTTTTGATCGTGATTGATGCTGAAATTTAATCCTTCTGTAAAATCAATCCGCATTGAACATCTTCACGCTCAACTTCTTAGAACAGCAAAATTGCATATAAGATTTGTGAAATATGGTATGCAGCATGTGGTCCCTTTTGGAACTGATATTTGGAAAGTTTTGATTTAATTTGAAAAGGACACTGGTGGTGTCGAAACATGTTGAGTAAATAAATTTGAACCAACATAAATTTGATTGCATTTTGATTTAGACCGCGATAAAGCAGCAAAAGTAGAACAGAGAACAAAAGAAAAAGCAAAATTGCAAGAACTATATGATTACGTATCTAGCAGACGAGGACTCAAAATACTTAGTACTCACCTATGTATGCGTAAATGTGCTTTTTTACAGCCGCAATGAACAGTTTTTGCTGTTTTCTAGTGACGTTACAGGCCATTGGCATCCTTATCACACAATATATCTTTTTCAACTCCCCGGGGAGCATACAGCACATTGCTACCTAATAGTGCAGACGTGTTAATCAATCACATAAGCGTTCACTCGCCTGACCTTTACCTATTTAATGTGTAGGTACTACAGAGCAGTGCAATCTGTTAGATGTAAGTTTGCTCAACGCCCACCATCAGACCTGACAAGGAATCGAACCCACGACCTTCTGGTCATGAGTCAAACTCACTATCCATTCGGCCACAGAAGCAAACATGATGATTGCTTTGAAATAAAATACACCTATACTAGATGGACACAAGGTCATGAGTTCAATTCCCAGTTATATCAAGGAGTGAGCACTGAATTAAAACATCCATAAAGAACCATGCAGTAAAACCAAACTATGCCCATATTGTTCCTCATAAAATATCCTTTATCTCGAGGCAATTTAATTTTCCCCCTTCATACAACCTACACAAAGTAAGTGATGTTCTTATCTGTTACGTTAATTGGATTATCGAGAATTATTGCTTTTCTTAAGAATATCATTATATCAATCTAGAATTCAAATATGGTTATCTCAAGATGTTTTCCTTATGGTACCTGTAAAAACCCAGCTAGCACGGTAATTACACGACGTGTTGTTACGCAGTTAACTGCTATTGTCTTGGACATGTACATATCAATTATGTAACTTGGCCAGAAGGACTGGGGCTTTTTGTTCTAACACTCAGGGAATGTGACTCACTCAGTAGAACAAAACTGTAAGCTCTTCTGTTGACAGTAGAATGACTGAAAATAATTTACATTGCTGCGCCATGTTCAATCCAAACTAGCCATCCTTAGTTATTAACACCATGTTGGAATGGGCTAGTAATCATCTAGACCAATTGAGTCTTATTTCTGTATTTGTATTCTATGCATTTCTGCTTACAGAAATTTACACCATTTTAACCAAACAGTGCCAGTGCCCAATCATGTATGACCCTGTTAACACTTTGTAATTTGAAAACAATAGATAAAAGGGATTCCACTGAAGCTAGTGTTTGCGGAGCTGGTAATCACTTGTATTCAATCGATAGAATGTTTCACCTACGTAAGACGTAATACTAAAATTATCTATATATGGATCCCAGCCTACTACAAACACTATTTAAGATTAACTAAGGTCTTTTCTTTAATAAGAATTTATTTTCTGATTATTACATACATAGCAAAATACAGGATGCGCTCATCTACATGTACACAGATATAGGCCGCTTTTGATAAAGATATAGGTCTTTCTACACATTGTTTATGGAGCCTTGGTTATGATGCCTGTAGGCAACAGGTAACTCCATAACTCTCTCATACCATTTGCACGTTAGAGTCTAAATCTCATCATCATCTTGAATATTGGCGCTCAACTTGTTCCCCTCGTCCCTTCAGCGCTGAGATAAATGGTACTTTCTCTCTATCACGCAGTGAAAGCTGCAACTTACTAAGGAAGAGAACAGCTTGCATAATGTAGAGCACTGAAATTGGTAACTCTGCGCTGTTTCTTACGCAAACAGTAGTGGGGTGTTTGGTTGGTTGGTTGGGTGTTTGGTTGGCTAGGTGGGAGATTGGGTATTTGGTTGGTTAGTTGGGTGGTTGGTTGGGTGGTTGGTTGGGTGAGTTTAGAGTCATCAAAGTAAAGAATACCTAATGTTGAACACGCCATAGATTCTTGGATGTTGTAAACCATGATGCCCAAATTGCCAAGTAGTTATGCATGCAGTGTTTGTACAAAGAACAATCATAATGCAATTTGAAATTTCTAAAGGATTCTTTCGCAATGAAAGTGATAATCCCTTAGTGCAAGACGAGAGCATGCAATTGGACGGGTCTCATTCTGTGCGTGATTGATCGCCGACAAGATTACAACATTTATCGTGTTTTATGTTGCCATTGATGTTTTGGGTATAGGCCACGTGATATCATGCCATTTGCACCAATGAAGCAATACACCTCGAGCAATAAAAATCATTCAACAATTCATTTGATCGAAATACAATTTACTGCCCATATGGTCATAAAGCCCTGCAGATCATGATACAGATACTGTACTCATAATAGTATAGTTGTTGTTGCAGCTGTCAGCTTTATTTGGCAAGAACAAATCCGTGATCCATAAATGGTCCTGTCAAACGTAATCCGCCCGTCAAGGACTTGAAAGGGGTATAATCATATTTGGACAACTTTTGCCACGTCACAATGGCCTGAGCATCAGCCATGTATTACTGAGGCCAGAGGCGTACAACCACTTACAAGGTAGAACATAGACTGCTTACTAAATAGATACAAAGAGTCGAAATATATTTCAACCTTAGTATGACCTACATTTTGCAATCTTTTGAACGTTACGGCATAACGTGTAAAATGCACCCCATTTTCAAGGCATTTTGCCATGTCATTTCAATTATATGTATATATGAATGCAATGCATTGTTTTGAATGTAAATGTAAATGTGGTGGTTTATAGTCATGATTCTAGTGCTCTCACGACTTTACAGTTTACACCAGGCCGTTGGCATCCTTATCACACTATATCTTTCTCAACTCCCCGGGGGGGCATACAACACAATTGCTTCTCAGACGTGCTAATCATTCACATTTGCGTTCACTCACCTGACCTGTACCTATTTAATGTGTAGGTACCATGGAGCAGTGCGCAACCTGTTAGAGGTAAGTTTGCTCAACACTCACCATTAGACGTGACCGGGAATCGAACCCACAACCTTCTGGTCACGAGTCCAACTCCCTATCCACTCGGCCACGGAGGCACACAAAAAATAAATACAAATACAAAGAGTCAAAATATATTTCAACCTATGACCTACATTTTGCAATCTTTTGAACGTTACAATATGACACGTAAAATGCACCCTATTTTCAAGGCGTTTTGCCATGTCATTTCAATTATATGAATATATGAATGTAATGCATTGTTTTAAAGGGTTAAGTACTGTCTTTGTCTCTTAAAACCTCCTAGGAAATGACATTCTCTCATGTTAACTAAGATAATATATACATATAACAATCAAAGAATTGTTGTGACACATTTATTGTGAAAGAGCCCTAATATTACATATAGTTGCTTTTGACATTTAACCTACACTGAGTTATCATCTTCAGACTTCAGAGCGGTCCTCATGAATATTCCAAAGCTTCTAATAATGTTCTTCCACAAATCTTGATGCTATGTTCATGATTAATCGCGTTAATTCTTTGCATCTGTAGCCTGATTGGCTGAAATACCTGTATATCTCAATGACAGATTTAGTACGAGTATGGTACATTTGTTCTTGGTTTGAATCATGAATTGTTCATATTACATATGCAAATTAGAGGGATAGAACCAGATATGATGGTTGTTTGGTTCACTGCTACCTTCACAAAAATATCCAGAAATGCTATACTTGTTAATTCTTCTCAACGATGATGTTCTAGCCATAGAAAAATTAGTAAACTCAGAAATCCAGTTCCTTCGTAAGACCATAAACATATCATCCAAGTATCTAAATCCATTTCAAGAAACTAGTTTAACTTTTATTTTCAATAGGGAACTGATAGACCCCCAACCACTCTACTAGTTGAAAATTGAAATGAACTATTCATGTTGAGAGAAACTTCTCACTTGCAACTTTCCTCAGTTCAAGGTTACCTTAATATAACATAAATGTACATCTAAACGCTTAGGCAAAGATAAATTGCAAGGTACATAAAAGTTGTACCACATTCCCGTGCATTAAAGCCCATGTGGTTGTAACCGGATTGTAACCGGAAAACGGCACTTTTTGGACCTTTTGAAAGTGAAAAAAGTTCCACCTCACAAGTATATCGGTGCACATTCAAATACTACGCCCACCCCCTTTCTGGCGATGAATAAGCGATGGATTTTGGACAAATATAGACAGCATATTTCAGGCCCGTAGGAAGCAAAATGAGATTGGTAAGGCCATTTAAAAGTTGTGGTCTATAATCATGGATTTTTATTTTTTCACAAATGATTGGTAAGGCCATGATTGAATTATTGCATTATTTTTCCCCCCACACAAATTATTGGTCAGGCCCTGGCCTTACCGCCTTAGCCCTTCCTACGTGCCTGTATTTCTTAACAATGGATTCTTGCGTGTGGAAATACAGTACATCTATTACCTAGGTGGGCAATGGAATCTGGAAATATGCCACATAGGACACGCACTGTGGACAGACATGTGATCTGGTATCTAAAGCACTCGCGAGAACGCACGTTCTTAACCTGTAGAACTGTAGAAAAATAAATACATGCATAGATACATCAAATGGTAATATTTTCACCTGAATGCCTTGCAAACTTCCTGCGCTTCAAATGGTAGTCCAATCCCATGGTTGAAGTCACACGAACTGACAGTTTACACTTCTAAGGAAATGATTCTCTTTTATCTCTGAGCAACGTCTTTAGAAGCGTATCCCATGAAGATGATGAATTTTCTACAGTTTTTATCGATTACATCGAATAAGATATATATCAAGTGTTTCTAAATAAATGTCTGTCATAAAAATCCCTGATATTGTTCCATGTTTTTTAGATGGTGGTCTGAATCCCAGTCACCCAATGTTAAATCACTTAGTCGAAATGAGCTAACACTGATTTACGCACTTGACTCATATAGCAACAACAGTCGAGACAGAAAAAAAAGAAGCAAATCTCAAAGGAAATCATCAGTAAAACGTTGATGCCAACGATCTCAATCTAAGTAAACGGTTCTACACAGAAAGTCTTCCATCTTTGTCCATTATCACTTTTGTCAAATGTCTCCAATGTTAGAAATACATGCTGACTAAACCCAAACTATACGCACATCAATACGTATAATAATAGCCCTCTTCATAAAGATAGAACCATGGACATTCTATTGTTTCTAATCAATGCGCAGTTAATTATTGCTAAATTAGTGGCCATTGATAAATCAATGAATTATCAATCCACAGGTCTACAGTCGACATGCACTTTTGTATTATGCATGGGAACGACCTCCTTGATGTAACTATTCTGACATGTTACGCCGTGGAAACTCCAGTTTCATTGCCCTTAATGAGCAGTTTGACTTTGGTACATACACAATTACTGCAAACATATTTGCTTGATCAATGTCAACAGCACAGGTCATTTATATCCTTTACAGCACCACCATTCATCCTTTTTGCATGATTTTATTTGCTTCATTGCGTTATTACAAGGTTGCGAATAAAAAGTTATGATGTCTGAACCAAACCAACTTGGGCATTTGTACTCATAACAATTATATCGTGAGAACTCACCAGATTTTAGTCTTAATGCAGTTACCTCAATTATTCTTACAGGCACAGATATAATATACAGATAACGTTTGATTTTTTTTTACATCCACGAGTCTATTCACCAAATTTGGCTTTTACAGTGGTTACTATCAACTACTGGTGATTGCTTGTAGCTCGTGAGAACTCACCAAATTTTGGAATTAATGCAGTTACCTCAATTATTCTTACAGGTAGACATAACATACAAATAATGCTTGATGTTTTTCTACATCCACGAATCGATTCACCACATTTGGCTTTTACATTGGTTACAGTCAACCACTGGTGATTGCTTGTAGCCTGTGCGTTGAGCCTCCTTATCCTTTTGGACTAATGTAGTTACCCCAATTATTCCTACAGGCAGATATAATATACTGATAATGCTTGATGTTTTTTTTTTACATCCACGAGTCAATTCACCAAATTTGGCTTTTACAGTGGTTACTGTCAACCACTGGTATGTGATATTGTGAACCCTCACCACATTTTGGACTTAATGCAATTAACTCAATTATTCCTACAGGCAGATATAATACAGATAACGCTTGATTTTTTTTTACATCCAAGAGTCAATTCACCACATTTGGCTTTTACAGTGGTTACTGGCAATTGCCTGTGGCCAGTGCGTTGAGTCTCCTCCTTATCCAGGTAGCTGTAATGATCGTGGCCGTGCTCTTTCATTGCCACACTCCTCACCTACGAGCGTCTGATTGCTGCCTGCATGATAACCCCGCTGATTGTCAATCGGACGGCACAAAGGGTCTCGCTACGGCAGCAGCAACGGGTGTTTTTCCCCTCTCCATGAACAATAGAAGAATATACTACTCCATTTGTAGTCGTCATGATTCCCAGCAATGTGTTTCAATCAATATTCCATAAAAAAGAACAAACAAGATTACACAACCGTTGTCATTTTTATATCTCGGTCATTGCTTTTATAGTTACCTTGATGGATACATTGCAGTGTACATTTAATCCAACTGATCTCGGGTTTAATAACACAGTTTAGTCAATAACACCATTATGTCAATATCCAGTTGACTACAAAGCGAATTAGCTCATCATATTCCAACACGATTTATATCCCACACATTTTCATCATCGCAGCAGTTATTAATTGCTCCAATCTTGGATGAGCACTGTTATAAAAGATGATTTATGAAAGAAGGCAATTCCAAGTGCAATTCATTCAACACACTTTCGTCGTCGTTTGGATCCGAAAGTTATAAATGACTTCAATCATTCATGGGTATGTGGAAGTTTTTTCAAGTTGCCATAGTGTGCCGAGCATGGCAGCGTTTGACAGTGTGAGACAGCAATGGGCAGGTGACCGAAGTAGACTCAACACGCGCTGCATGCCATCAATGTACATGTGTGCTTCCGTGGCCGAGTGGATAGGGAGTTGGACTCGTGGCCAGAAGGTCGTGGGTTCGATTCCGGTCGGGTCTGATGGTGGGTGTTGAGCAAATCTACCCCTAGCAGGTTGCACACTGCTCTGTGTTACCTACACGTTAAATAGGTACAGGTCCCGCTAATGTGAGTGATTAGCATGTCTGCGCTACGGTAGCGATGTGCTGTATGCTCCCCGGGGAGTTGAGAAAGATATAGTGTGATAAGGATGCCAATGACATGGTGTAAAATTTAAGGTCGTGAGAGCACTAGAATCATGACTATAAACGACCACATTTACATTTACAATGTACAGCCACTACAATGGAGCTACTCCCATTTCTACCCAGTTTGCCATTCATTCTCAATTCTGATTGGTTAAGAGCCGTAGGAGATCAGGTTATCTCCGTACTTTGTGAACGGTAAACACCTTCAAGTTAAATAATTCGGTTAAACTGGGGAGATAAAAAGGTAATGGTCTGTTTTAGTGTGGAGATAACACTAGCTATGCACGAGTGGTGTCTAAGTCTGCTCGAGTGAGCGTTAGTGAACAAGAAAAGGCTAAGACACCACTCGTACAAGCTAGTGTTATCTGCACACTAAAACAGACCATTACCCTTATAATCTACACATCTTATATGGGTATCAATATTATCAGCAGTTAAAACAGTCAATGATTTCTGTATAAGGATAATGCTATATAATAGTGGTCACATCACCCTTTCTTTGCAGGAGTGGTATCTTTCCCTGTACAAGTGAGCGTAAGCAAACGAGTGCAGGAAAAGATACCACTCGAGCATAGATAGGGTGATCTCACCACTATAGCATACCATTGCTATTGTAATTTTGTAACTTGATCGTGTTTACTGTTCATGCACCTCATGACCTCATGATGGGCAGACTGCCGATCCGAATGTTCCAGTCGAGATAACATCAATAGGCCTGCATATCAAGGTGGTTTGCATAAACCATGATGCTGTGATTACAATCTAGTTTGTTGTGCATAATGTATACAACTATACATGACATACATATGCATAATGCATAGATATACCAAAAAACCCAGAATTCAGACTATCAATAAAATATTGAGCTTATGTACTAAAACTTTCATAGAGGCACGTTTCTACAAATGAAAGGAAATAATACTGTGAAAATTCATTCAAGTTTTGAGGGATCTACTTACAAATTCAATCAATCAGAAATTGCACTGATTTCATGTCACCATACATTTCTTTTCTAATCGTAGTTCCTGTCTAAAACCAGCAGGTGGCTACAAACAATTGCATTCTGGGGAAAAAATAGACAAACAGTATCAGTCTTTATCATTTCTTTCTGCTAAGCCGAAGCATCACAGAGCTTTGGTTGATCTAGGCTGCACCACGTGCGAGTAAAAATTGTAGTAACTATTTTGAGACACCTTCGTACATTGTTGATCAACACTATCCGGAGTACTACGATCGTACATAAATATTTCATTGAGACAGCGTTAAGAAAACTGATGTATGCTAGGTTATGGTGAGTAGGTCTCTCTCTAGTACTTCCCAAGTGTAGGCGAGAAAATGACTACAACTGTTAAAGAGCTGACCGGGAATCGAACCCACAACCTTCTGGTCAACTCCCTATCCACTTGCCCACTTAAGCACACAACGTGAGTCCATACATGTATGTTTTTAATGGTATCTTTTCAACTTATAAATGACCTACATGTAATATCGACAGAGAAATCACCAGGTACCCGACCTCGAATCGGGTAGAGATGCCAGAATTCCTGGGTCTAATATTTTGTACTAGTGAGGAACCTAGCTCATAGCCATTCTTTCCCTCATGCGGACCAATCCCACATAATATTACGTGGTAGGATTACAGGGGAAATTTATGGAAGAAAGTAAGAACATTCAGTTGCAGTAATGAACCTTAAAGGTTTTGTTTCCGTCTTTAAACAGGCCATGTGGGAGCGTTGGGACTATTACATACATTGTACCCCAGGTTTTAATGGTAATTTGTTAAATGTTATGACCTGACATTAACAGAGTAGTTATCGCCGGATACCCAACCTTATGTCAGGTAAACAATAGGTCTATAGGTACCCAGATTCAAAAGTTTGTATTTGTGAGTTCCCTAATAGAGCCTAGACTTTTTTTTTTAATTAGTATGAAAATTAGTTTGTATATTTATCATTATACTACGAAAAAAACGGTGTTAAATATTTCTGTCCATATTGTACCTATCCATATTTCTTGGACACTCGAGTGTTATGTTGCATGACGACAATGATATCACCATTTCCATTATACTCACGCAATATCAATAGTAATGGCCCTATGAACCATGAGTTACAAGGCTCGTAACGAAGACAGACAATGTCTCTCTCTTCTTCGCTGATTATTGAAGTTCGAAATGAGAAGCATTCTAATGTGTTTTTCCCAAGTTTGCTTGCGGATTCAATTTTATTGTTCTCCCTCTCTCTTTCTCTCTGTTTTCTATGGCAAGCAAGTTCCTATCACGTTATTGACATAGCTGAAGACAGATTTTACAATGCTGAGATTTCATTTGACTACATCAAGTGGCCCTGACGGGACTCAAACTCATGACCCTAAGGTTGTGAGACAAGAATGATATCATCATCCCAAGCAGCGGGCTGTTTTGTAGACTATATAAAAATGGCAGATTTCACGAAAAGCATTTTCATTTTCATGAATTCTATGGAGATTATTCGTGTGCCAAACATTTCAGTGGCCAGCCCCACAAGGACTATGCTGAAGTGAATGTCAAATAACTTGTCCATTATCCTTTCAAATGTCTCCTTCAATATTGTATGTAACATGAATATTTCTTTAGAACAGTAAGAAAAATGCTTTCTTAAGAAAGTAACATTGACCCTGTGATGAATATAGCAAGATATTTATACAGTTGGACGCAATCGTCTCAAACTCTAATAACTCAGATTTATGGATAACTCGAGCAAACAACCTTATTTCATTCAATTTTACTCTCACTGTCTTGGCAAGCAAGCTCCTACCACTGTGTTTACATAGCTGAAGACACAGCTCAAATTTGACTATATCAGATGGCACTGACGTAAATATTTCTTGTTACTTCACTTTAATGCGAAAAGTTGTACACATAAGAACTTCGATAACAATTATATGATTATCCTGTACACTATCATGACTATACACTATACGCTGTTATGTAGATTCATCTAAATCACAGCGGCATGTGGTCCATGCTTGGAATAATCGCCGTTTTGCCGGTAGAAAGATAATTACACTTCAGTTGTGAAAATGACTGAAACAGGCGGCTTTATGTTGCACGCTCTGCTGTTATCTACGAACTGCAATACAGTCGTACATGTTCATCGTCATATCTCACAACTATATACGCAGTATATAGCAGTAACACAACAACCGTCAATATATGCAGAACTTGACCTCAAAATTCAACCAATCACAAGCCTCACTGGCAAAATGTTCAGCTGAGATTTCAAACGTCAGACGTATGACATTGCCAAGTAAGAAAAACCGAGTATTGATTTTGTTTTTGACGTTCATCTACCAAAATCTGTTTTTCCACATGAAAGACACACCCGGGCCCACAAGTTGAAATGAACATCTACTTGTAAAGGCGACAGTGTGAGTGATCAAGTTGTGAAAACCGACGACGGTGGGCATTTATCTGCTCAGGTGTTTCTTTCATCATTTCAGCCGTTCAATCGAAAACTTCCTTCAAGGGGAGCAGGATAATGAGAGAGCATGTGTGCCGTGGACAAACCTCAAAGCACTCTAAGACAAACAAGCATCAATCAAGGGAGGAAATGTGTGGGGTTGTGTACATAATCAAATCAGGTGGCACAACCCTGCTCCAGTCTAGACATTGGAGACACTTTGAACAAGAACATGAAACCACAACCTGTCTGCCATCTATGGCACTAAGGGAACGATCATAAATAACAATACCGGGGTGGGGTCGGGGGGTGGGGGTCGTCCATTTTTTGGGGCTCGAAGTAAAAGTTAACATCAACATTTCAAAAAGTTGTGTGACACCCCCCCCCCTTGCTAAAGCAAAAGTCTTCTACATAGTCATTGCATTTCTGGACAATTGCTGAAAGAAAATATTTGAAAAAAATATACCGTATATTGATAAAAAAAAAGTTCAGCGACCCCCCACCCCAAAAGGAATCAGAAAAGTTGACTCCCCACCTTTTTGAACAACCCCCCCCCACCCCCCATTATTTTTGTGATCTTTCCCTAATGTATTCACACCAACATCATGTGAAGACTAAGCATGGTTGACACATGATTTACAAAAGTATCAAAGCTTCCGAAGGTTAATTCAGGAAATATCGATCTAAGTAAAAGTTCAAATAGGAGTATGTCATTGTGACACACCTATGTACATCGACTAGACATTGACAGGTGGTTTCCTTTGTCAATTACTTGAGGATTATTTTTCCACAACATACAGCAATGAGATGGTGAGCTGTGAACAGTTAAAGGTTATGCTCAGTGGACGATCAAGTATGCGCGCACAGAAATAATATGGTGTGTTTTGTGCATTCTGAAAGTTTCTTTCATTTAAACAGAATATGAGAAATTCTAGAGCTATTTGAATATCACGTTATAGAAAGCGGTTAGAAACCCATCAAAACATTTAGGCTAGAAATTTAAACTCAATGTTTTAAAAAGGAATTGGGGGATATTTGCTCTACATAATAGCACCTGGTTTAACCCATGTTCTTCTTGATGTCTGATATTAATCTATTATTTCGCCTTAATATGAAAAAAAAATAATGGTCTTTAAGTAATCTGTTTTCCTTGTTTTTTTCCTGATTGGAACAACATGCTTGGCACCAAATCTCGTGTATGGATAAAAAACCTGTAAAACATGCCATTCTATGACATATTCGTGATCATGAAATAAGAGCTCAGCTGCAAAAAAAAGCCACAGTGCACTTTATCGGAGACACTAATCTTCTGTGCACTTTTAACATGCAGTTCAAAATTACCTCAACAGGCTTTTTTCGACATGTGCAATTATAGCGACAATGCCTATGGATTGAATGTGCAATGGAATTTGATTTCACATACCAAGTGCTTTTAAAATTGGTGAATTTTAATGTTGCTCTGAAGTGCATAACCGTGTCTAAATAATGTTTGTGGAAATGGGACAAAGTTTGAATGATGCAATTCTCTTTAAAAGTGATTTGTTTGTTCAATAGAACACTCTTGAATCCAGACTGTAATAAACCTTTCAATTTACTATTTTTATCATAATGAATTCATACCACTTTTAAAATGATTCAAGCAATAAAACTTTATTAATAGCGAATATTTCTAATTCTGGACACATTGATTCTTACTAGATCTATCTGTGGTGATTGACACGGATCTGCACACCTATGTGTAATTGTGTAATGTAGTAGCTTGCATATTAGTCTGGGTAATTAGCACCCGATTCCATCAAAATAGTGCACTCAGTGACAAAAGTATGATTTTTGTCATACGACTTCATTTTGACCCATAGAATCGACTTTGGCTAAGCTCAAAAAATTTGACCTCATTTGACCCTCAAAATCCAAGATGGCCGCCAAGAAATTGGTAATGAGCTTCAAGATAGTGCATAGGCGGATGCAATAAATGTGGTACAAGCCAGAGTGTAACCACTCGTGTCATCAGAAGGGCCACTTAAATCTATGCTTATCACACACTTAAATTGAAAATGCCCTTGAGCTTCGTTTTTAACTATACGATAAGTGATGTGCATTGTGGACTTTCCCTGTAGAATTTCAGTGTTTTTTTAAACTGTGCAAACACAAATAAGACAGCTCATAAATGATAAGTACAATTTTATGGGCAGGAGCTGTGCATGCATATCATTGGAGTGGGTTGATAGGGTTCTTATATGTAGCATATTTTTCTTCCTGCCTGGGGATCAAAATACCATAGATAACGTAAGATATTATTGCATTCATAAATGTAATTCAATAAGAACAGGATACGTTGAGAACGTATGTTTGGAATGATTATTTATGAAACTTTATCATTTAGACATTTGCATTAATAAGATCTTATACATCAATCCGGATGTTTTCATAGGGTCGACCTGCATGGATGATATCAATTTATCATACACAACCTACTCAATTGGGAAACTTGATTGGGATAATGAAATGAACCTGAGTTATTTGGAACTGTATAAAATCATTGACATTTGATTGCAGTAACTGCAACGCTACGATTATAGTTATTTGATTAAAGAATAATATTGCAAAATGATGGATGTATTTGCAATGTGTGCCAGCGCAGTACTGATCTTTAATTGTACATGTACACACGATAGCTGGGGAGAAGAATCCTCTAACACATTTGATATAAATGGATGCAGTGCAGAAATGAATAACCAATTTTTAACAGCATTGGTAGAGAATTCAAACTCAATAGACGGAATATATACGTTTGCGATATACATAACAAATTCTACATTCACAGCTTTTCCTTCACAAGTGAAGAAAATTAGAAATCTTGCAGCGATCTTTATAGAAATGGGTCACATAACTGAATTAAACGGTGTGGATTATGAAGCAAGCAGTATACGCATTTTATCACTTGCTAATAATGAAATAGCCAATATTCAGCCTGGATTCTTCTCATCATTTCCATCACTTTTCAGCTTGGACCTGTCGTTCAACCATATACAACGAATAGACAAAGATATACTGTCTGGTCCGTTATTTTTGGAAGAAATTGACTTAAAGTTCAATCAGATTTTGGCTGTTGATCCAGATTTTTTTACATTATGCAGTGCATCTACATGTATGATGAGTTTTGTGGATCTGTCTAACAATAACCTCACACGTTTACAAAACAACATAAATGAAACAAATGAACTTTTCATGGATTATGGAATATTTGAGAATAATCAAATATCACACATTGAACCTGGATTTCTTTTTCTGTTTAAATGTCGAATTTTGCAGTTAAAGCATAACAACCTTCGACACATTGGCACAGAAGCACTCCTTGGAGCTGATGATTCTACCATCTTTGAACTTGTAGATTTTAGTCATAATGAGATCGTTTCCATTGGGGCCGGATTTTTTGGGTCCTTTCAAAACCTTAGGACATTAAACATATCTTTTAATAAACTATCACAATTGAACAATGAGATTGTATCTAACCGAAATAATACAGTGAAATTGAATGACCTAAAATATTACACATCAGTCATAATCGCATAATTCATATCCAGGATGGGTTTTTCTTGCATTTCCCAAATATTCGTGACCTTGATTTATCATACAATTATCTTGAACATCTTCCTTTCAAGACTTTTGGGGAATTCCATCTTGTTAAACTTGACCATTTAGACATCAGTCATAATAA
>CM032667.1:24835727-24894131 GCA_019095985.1 Streblospio benedicti
TGGTGAAAATTTCATTAAAATACCTGTTCAAGCCTTTATCATGTTGGGTGCACATTCCTTTCCGCTTCCGAGGTATATATGTATCAATTTTAGCTTTTACTATCGTCATGCAGCCAGTAATCAAGCAAACATGTGCGATTCCTTCCTGAAACGAAAAAGTGCATTACCTGAAATGATATATGTAAAAGACACAAAATGCCCATTATTAGAGCAATTCTATGTAAGAAATATTTCTACCAATCTGTCTGACATGATCATGATATCAATTAGGAACAAAAAATCCAATTTTCTAAATAATTTCCATAAATTAAATAGCCTCCAATCGCCCAACCTATTTCTTTCCATGGTCTTTTGTCATTCCAAAAGAAAGAAAATATAGTGAAAATATAGTGAAGTTTCAAATGTTAGCCAATGTTGGCCAATTTTAATTCTTGAACAATTCTAAAGGTTATGCACAGTCACCGAACAAGAATGTTTTCATTGAAGTAATATGATGTGTTGTTTGCATTCTGAAAGTTCAGTATTTTGACTAAAAAATCAGCATCTTCATCTATTATGAATTTTTTTTTGTTATTCAAAGCTAAAATCTATGTAAACAATTAACATTGTAATAATAATAACAACACAAATGCCATTACAATTACTTTAACAATAATTCTAATTTAAATATTTTAATGAAATCTGATCAATGTGTTTAATTTTTCAACCATCCAGCGACAACTATGGTTTCCTATGACTCTGTATAGTTGATATATAGATGAGCATTTTATATTTATTATATATTGTAAGAACCAGAAATTCACACGTTCACATCTGTTGGAATACATCGGACATGAAGTACCTCCACAAAATCCATATATCTGAATGTTCGGAATCCGACATCTTTTCCTGAGAAGGCAGTCATAGACTTAACATCTATTAACAAACGATAGATGATACCTTGCTATGACAAGATGCGAATCCGGATGATCCCACATGTACTATACACATTATACGCGAATATTATAAATCTTATTTTCCTGACATTTACTATGATGGAAAAGGCACCGTGAATTGATACTGGTTTTTACAGAACAAATATTGTTTTTAACTGAGCATTATCTTTAAGCATATTATGGACAATATTTTTATTATTATTTTATTTTTATTATTTTTATTATATTCATGTAAATATTGAAAAGAGTACTGTTTTGTCATTTAAGTTAGTCCATTTTGCATTATATTCTGAAGATGACCGCAAGATTGAAAATATTTAATTAAAATGTGAATAAAAAAGATGATGCTTCTATCATTTATAATATTTTCATAGCCAAACAATTTTACTGTTTATTTGATATAAGAGGTTCCATTCTGTAAAATTTGCATCTGAGATAAAATTTAATAATACATGTTTTAGGAGCAGCATACCTGCATAACAACAGCGGCTAAATCGGCACTTTTTGCTGGATCACAAGCAAGGTCAACTCTTTCCAGTGCTACACTATCCCACTCGGACTTTCCCAATGTGAATTTTCTGTTAAGCTCAAGATCGAGTGTATGGTATGCACCCATTTTGACATACTGGTTTTCTTCAATATTCCTACCTAAAAACCACATATAAGTTGTAAGTGCAATTGAACTGAAATAAGACTGATGGATATTATCAATGCATGGAGACATGTTCAGCTTATTTTAAGACATTGGATAATGGTATGAAACATTTCCTTACTGGACGTTTAGTCCCAATTTTTGTTAAATTCATCAATAGTAATTAGGATTTGGTGTTCGATTATACAACTTTTACAGAGGAATAATCGGATCCCCTTAATCTTAACGTATACGACTATCCAAGTGCCCAAGGGCCGTTTAAATTAAAATTTTCTCACACTAGGGGGTGGGCAGTTACATGAGATTGCAGTTACTACATAATTCTGCTGATGAAACCAACTCGAACAGTGATGAAACATACAGTAAGGAAATGTCTGACATCATAATAATAAACTGTGTTTTATATATCGACAAAAGTTAAGACTGGTTTGCATGATTTTAAGAACTGCAATGGTTGAATAAAAACCATGATACAAAACAAAATAACAGAGGAAATTAAATAAACAAAATTGTTACCTTTCACACGTAAAACACTGGCTTGTGTATCAAAATCAACGGCTTCAACTTGAATTGTCAGCATTGTTCTAACTTTATTACTTGATGTACTCCCTAAAATGAAACAATAGAGAACGTAATACATGCAGTTGAAGAACATCTAATAACGAGTGTATTGCTTTGGCCCAAGATGAGTATGAACTCTTTCCTACACGTTATTAAGCTTGCTACGATATTTGTGCCATGCACACCAGGACCCATTTCCACGCAAAGAAATTCAGTTTTAACACCCAATTATTTTTCCCTACTTGTATTTTTAATGCGCCATACATTAAAATTTGAAATCGAACACAGGCAAAGTTCACACAAGTGTATTGTTCAGTACACAATGTTTACTAGTTGCTGTGAGTCACTATAGTTACACTATTTACAGACAGTCA
Source organism: Streblospio benedicti (assembly GCA_019095985.1). NCBI lineage: Eukaryota > Metazoa > Annelida > Polychaeta > Spionida > Spionidae > Streblospio > Streblospio benedicti. The sequence goes on from CM032667.1 coordinate 24,838,250, forward strand.
ATATTCCACTTCTTCAAACATCATTTTGTTCAATCAGGAACTTGGAAGTTATCAGACTTTCTGTATAATAACCATTACAGCACGAAAATTTTCAGCCTGAACGACACGAAAAGCGAGCTCATATGGCACAGTTTTAAGGATATATTATTTGATTAATCGTATTGGATAGATTTAGTATTATACTCTGTACATCAATAATCACATTGCAAACACTAAGAAAATCGTGCTGTACAAGTTTGACATTTGACACTGTTAACGAAAGGCACAAATAATTTTTAGAAACGGTACAGCACATAAATCCCTCCTGTTATGTAATGGTTTGGTGCCGAACGAGCTGGTTCCTCAAGAAATACACAAGCTCACAAGAAAAACAGCCAATTAACCCACCCGGGTCCCACCCCACAACTCCATGGTCCCAGAGGAAACGACAATTGGAGTAATATGTAATTTAATGATGATCATGTATGCAGAAGTGTGATGTAGGAATTGTTTGAGTGAAACTAAGCAACGATCCAATATGTGAGTCATATGAGAATATGATGAAATTCATGACAGATTGTAGCCGCCCCAGCATAAATTCCATATAAGTGCACGTCCAGCTGCAATGGAAAATATCATCCTCAAACCCTACCAGTGGCAGTTTCGCTCTGTACTTTTCTTATAGTTGTCGACCGCAAGCTGTCACCAACAGAAACAAGATTGTATGCATGCCACATATCCTCAGCTTCTTCAGGAATGAGGGTCACAGACCCACTGTTGTATTTATCTACATCACGATGTATAAGCTTCATTTTGAGCAATAATAAACTTCTCTGAACTATTCATTAGCACTATTCAACAACATATTCAAAACTACGGCTAAAACTCAGACCACAATTTCAAAATATTGTGCAACTGTGCAAATATTCTATCAGTCATCATTTTTTGCAACATTTCACTGCGACACCTGTCAGAGGTCGTGGACCACCAATGTGATTGCGGGTAAAATGCTTGTAAAAGTTTTGTGAAATTTTATTCCTAAAAATAAATATACACGTATACTACATATATATGATTTGATATACATGATCTCGCAGCAACATCTTATAATGGTCTATTATTTAGCATAATTGCAATATAAGCTGTCTCTATACCCCTAATGAACAAAACGGCTTCTCGCCACCTTAAAAACTTTTAATGAAAGTACTAAATGGTCCCTGCATTGGAGCTCTCTCATTAATTACCAAGAAGTTACAATGCAACTGTTAAAACTTAAAAGAAAGTGAAAACTTGTTTCAAAATAATAGAGGAAATTGCTGCATGATCACAAGAAATAAAGCTGTGCATCCAAATAAGGTAATATATCAGATGATTATATTGTGAATGACGTTTGTTTATCGTGTGATCTGAGGACATATGGACGGAATATTGCACGGTTTACGACTGGTGTCGCCTGCTTGTCTCGGCTTCTTGTCCAGCACATGCTATCTGAAACTGAGGTTGTTTGACGGCAAACCCAAAAATTTGATCTCTACACGTGTATCGCCCCGCAGTTGTGTTGTGCACGAAGAGAAAAGTAGATTGTGTTAGTTAAAGGGTGAGGTAGGGTCGATGGTAAGGGGTTATCAAAGATTAACTTAGATTAAAAATTTTCAGGGTTCCCACGGAGTCTGGAAAAGTCATGGAAATTGAATTTTTTTCAAGATCCTGGAAAAGTCATGGAAGTTTGTAAAGAGACTTTGAAAAATAATATTTTGTCAAAAAGTCATGGAAAAGTCATGGAATTTTGTACAACTGATAATTTATTAACTATTTGGGCAGATTTTTTAATATTTTAGAAAATAGCAAACCCTGGCTACAGGCCTGGGTGTATATATAAAAAAGTCATGGAAAAATAAAAGTTTGTCTGGTAAAGTCATAGAATTTTGCCAAACAAAATCTGTGGGAACCCTGGAAATATTTGTTATTGGTGCAGGTTAAAATCAAGAATGAAATTAAAGATTTAGGAGCTACGGGCTCTCACTCTGCATGAAGTCATTTTCCAGTCTTTTCCTCAACTAGTACAGCCTAGTATCATGAATCTGGAAGGTTACTTTGCCTCAATCAAATATGACATTAACTGGCAACGGATAGAGAGCGCAGCATTTAGTTTAGTCTGTCACTGCGCCACCAACCAGGGATGCCTTGAATTGGTTGATGGACTCTGCAGAGACTTGATACTCCAGGGCCCCTAGGCATAATTGATTCCATATTTCGGCACCAGCGACTCAGACTGTAATTAACGATTTTGAAGAAAATATGAGTTTATATTTTATTGAATGTTTTGTACTTCCTATTTTCATATATGAAAATTTATTTTCCAATCGTCAACAACTTCAATGAAATTAGAATTATTATGAGCCCATCTTTTCACAGTAACAATTAGATTAGATTTCTTCAGGAAAAATACATGTCTTTTTGCAGTCCAAAATGTAACTAGAAACAAACATATTCAATATTGCATTTTTAGCAAGTGTTGATAACGTGCTTGTCTGATGATAATGTAGGGGCGCAGTTATAAATTATGTCCATGTAAACACTAAATTATATCAATGATGTGGTAATCATAGAAACTTAAGGGCTTTAATTTCACAATTTGGGGACAACACTGAACTACTTTGAGTTTAGTATGTGATGCCTACGAGGGCCCTGATTCAACAATTTGAAGCCAATCCACTGGAAAATATGAGAACACTTCCTATTTGAAAATGATTAATATTATGAGCCCTATCTTGCTAACAATTAGATTAGATTTCTGCAGGAAAACATTTACAGTCAAAATGTAACTAGAATATAATATTGCATTTGGAGTAGTATATCATGTCCACTAACTAAATTATATCACCGACAATTTTGTGGGGACACCACTGAACTATTTGAGTCGTGTACGTGATACCTACGAGGCCCCTGATTCAACAATAATCAATTGAGAACACATTGGTTTTGCTGCGTAAGCAGGAATGTGGTTTGCGTTTAGGGACTAAGTGTCGATGTTATTGTGACAGTAGACTGTTAAATGGAAATCTTTGAATGAAAGCAATATTTTAAAAGTGATTTTTAAAAGAAATTTTAATGAAAGAACCTAGTGTTTCTTTGAAAAACAATTATCAATGGCTTATTGCAGTTCTTTTTTATTTTCAGAACACAAAATGAGGGCGGATCAAGGAAGAATAAGGGATATCCTAAAGGAGACCATTCTCGCTCTTCTCAACAATGGTGTTGAATTCACATCTGAACTGGAAGTCGATGGATTGTTAGGTGTCACCATAGACAAAAAGGATGTGTTTCTAGTGAAAATAAGTGAAGTTGTGGCAAGTCAGAGAAGACACGCTGGCGGTGATAAAGAGTCATCTGATGAAGACGCCGGCACTGGCTCTAGCAGTAAAGGGAGAAAAAAGAGACGCTCGCCAAGTCCTAAAAACAAAGGAGAAAAAAGACAGCGTGTTGCTTCGCCCACCCAGTCTATTCCGAGTAGTAGCACTTCTCATAAAGCTGACAATGCTAAAGCAGAAAAGGCACAAGTGAACATTGATCTGACGAGTGTAAAAAGTGAACCTGTGGACACGACAGTCAGTGATAGCAACCACAGTATGGGAGATATGTCAGATGTCGGACCCAGTTTTCGACTACAACCAACAGCAACCTCACATTACCAGCATTCAAGCCGTGGCTCAGACGCCAGACGCGGAATCGGCACAAGGCACGTGGTCGCAACATCATCAGGTGTGTATGATTTAGTTATTAGTGGCAGATCCGGGAGGTGGAAACATGGTTGCCCCCACCTTGACCTGCCACTTTTTATTTTTGATACTTTCTAAAGTGGTAGTTTAGAAGGGCTAATATTACATTTTACATTGATGTATTAATCAGTTTGTTTTTAGTCGTTTTTTTTATATTTATATATATTTTTTTCCTGCATTTTACACCAAATATGTCATGATCTTTTTTTGAGAATAACATATTTTTTTCTTTATTTTGCTCAATTTTTTATACAATTTTTAAATTACTGTTGTACTTTTTATTGCATTCTGATTTGGTTTATATGAGAACTCCATTATATTGTTTTTTGTTCAGAAGTGTGTGTTGCATATTGGATAAAAACAACATTCAGTGCTAATGCTCAATACTATTAGATTATCAGTAGACGTCGAACGACAGTCAATCATTGTCATTTCTCAAGTTATTGGTAACATACGAACATGATAATATTTAGGAATATAGGACTAGTATAGGTATATCGAAGTTAGCGTGTATGTTTTACGTTATTACCGGGGTAAATAAAGAATTGAGTGAATTTTGATAATAGGTTTTAATGTAGACAACAGCGTCTATTATTCCGTTAATGGAATTTGTCAGCATAAGTGATCTACCAAACTAAATGTTTGGATGAAATTAACACGTTTGCAGTACATCAGAGAACAATTTACAAAATATCTGACTTCATAATATTTTCGTCATGCAAAATAGAGGATAATGTTATACAGCACATGTCAACTTGTCGCTGTAAGTTACGATTAAATTCTAAAACTACCATAACAATTGAATAAGACGTGGATACATTCCATATTTTAAAACTTGTACAAGTTATGAAGTATTCCAGAAACAAATCATTTAAGAATGAGAAAGCTGCAAGATTGCATTATTTGACCAAGCTACACGTGAGTCCATTATGCTGCTGCTGACTGGTGTCTTTCTGTGTTTTCAGTCAGTCACCAGCCAGCAGCAGGCTCATGCAGAGACAAAAATACCCAACAATAAGCGAAAACGTTGTCGAGTTTGTTATCGTCTCGGCTTCAGAAGAGATGTGCAGAACATGTGCGCAGATTGTCCGGATAGACCGCCGTTATGTGGGCCACATTTCATCGAATATCATGTTCAATTAGGAATACCAACATTAAAGGATACGCTGCGGGGAACCAATATTGTGGATGGTTTTCAAAAGTGCTCTTCTCGTTGTAATGCTGAATATTGCACATCTGAAAATTGTTGCCACAGTGAGTTAAGAAGCAAGAAGTCAGAAATGTCGTTAATGAAAGTAGCTTACAATCAAGCATCAACGTCGGAGTATTTTTGTGCAAGTAATTTTCAAGGGAGTGATGGTGTTAAGAGTGAAAACCATGTTAATTTTACAAATCACGAAGCAATAGACCTTTCTCGAAGTTCATCAAATTGCGAGTGATTGGCATGTCACGATTCAACCATGTCTGGGACATGTGGAAATTGCTGTAGGACAGTTAAATTTTCATAGGCACTTCTCCGATTGACAAGTACTTGTGGATTAAAAGCTTAATGTAGAGTCCCGGTGATTCGGATGGTTATGATTATTAATAAGAATTGGTCAGACTGTGGCAGCTTTGACAATTCTATATTATTTCTATCTTGAATAATTATCTGCTTAAGTTTGATATAACTATCAAAGGTTTAAACGTGACTTTAAACTCTTGTCCAGTTTTCACCAGTCTGCAGCTAATTTGCCTATTCGTCATGAGATGATGATGCCACGATATTTCAATCTTCCTGTTCCAGGCCTTTTCAGCCGCCTTTTGATAATACCCAGTGATTATTTGAAATTTTAGATTAGATTGAATATTTATTGACTATTGATTAGATGTTAACATATTACTGTTGATTTTTATAAATTTTTTGGCTTGTTAAAATTAAACAAAAAATAAATAAAGTAAAAAAACTGTTTTTGTGATATTTGTGAAAACATGATGATGTGCAAAGAATGTATATCTGGTTCATCCTGGGTTCCATTATTCATGATCAAAAGAATATGTATAGATCAGCTGATTTAGATACCTTCAGGAACCTGTTATGTCGCTCAGTGGCGAGACTTTTGTCGTTGTCGCAAGAGCTTTATAGGGTCGCCAAAATCCTGGTCACATGACCACCATGGTGGGTCATGTGACAGTGAAGCTGTCAGACGATGCCAGTAAGGAGGTCGCAGAGCTTTACATCTATACTCTCAATTTCACTTCCCCATTCGGGCAAGCAATATATTTTTTTACTTGCCCAAAATTCATCCAACTTGCCCGCATTTTTTATAAGAATGTCTTGTATTTATGACTAACGATGTAATGACTTCCAAAGAATATGCTAAGTTTTCACCAATCACGTCTAGTTATACTTCTCTTGATAGTGTTATGCAACATGGCTGCATGTACAATAGGAATAAATTTTTCACCATTCAAAAACTAGTTTTTTGACGCAAATATTATGATTTGTAGCCTAAAAACCACATGCCCCATCGGGCAAGTAGTTTAGAAAATGACTAGCCCAGACACAACTTTTACCGCAAGTGTAAAGCCCTGAGGGGGGTGGGGTTTAAGAGCCAGGATTGTGTCCCATACTTAAGGGGCTTATCTGAGAAACACAGGATTAACACTGCCATATATGCCATTTAATACCTCCAATACCCATATATATCATATAGTTTAAAGTGTGGTATTATCTATGAGGTTTGTTCCACACAGTGTCAGTACAAGTACATATGCGGTAGGACCCTCAATACACGAATGAAGGAACACATAAATCCCAAATGTATTCCAACAGCCATAGGCGACCACATAAGAGACACATGCCATAAAGGTCACCCCAGATAACTTCAAGATACATGTAGTAGCAAACGGAAAACACGAGTTACGCAGAAAGTTCTGCGAGTCAATTGAAATCCATGTACGGCAATCAGAAATAATAGTTGTGGTAGTCGTGACCAACTGAGCTTCTCCCTTTGAGAGTTTTTTATTCGGCCCGATGAAACTGATGTGACGGCAGCGAAAGTCTCGCCATTGAGGAACATGACAAGTTCCTATAGGTATCTAAACATATTCTTTTGATGATGATTATACACTGTTTTCATATGCATATAGACTAACTTAGTTAAGGATGCTAACGTAAAATATAATGTCTTTAAAAATTAAAATAAATGGCTTTATTTCAGAGGCCAAGAATGTTTGCAAGGCCTCAAATCCCCAGAATGCCAGTTGTCCCTCAAATGAGAATGGAAGGGTCATTTCGCCAGAGAATGCCACCTGGACAGTATTTAGCTATGAGATCTGCCAGATTTGCCAGACCAAGAGGGCAAATGCCCTTGAGAATCTCACCAGTAGCCATTCCACCAAGAGGCAGAGGGCAAATGCCCATGAGAAATTCACCAGTAGCCATTCCATCATTTCAACATCCTGCAAATCTACGTGGTCCAATGCGGCCCACAAATGTTTCAAATTCAGTTGTCGAAAAAAGCAGGCTTGTGACCAATTTATTTCCTAAAACTTCTACTGTAAATCTTAATAAAGAAAGCAACCCGTCTCCTTCAGCAACCACTTTCCCACCATATTCTAAAGAAGGCAATGTTCTCATTCCATATTCTTCGTCTACAGCTACTTCAAAGGCTAAAACTATGACTGCTTTTGACGTAATGGATGCTATTAAATCCAGTCTTGGTATTATAACTACAAGTTCCAATTCTTTACCACCAAATATTACCACTCTGGGCACCTTGACACCACAGAACACAGCTGCCACGACATGGAGCGATCCACCATTGCACGGACCTCCATCTAATATCGGTGGTGTGAAATCTCCAGTTCGATTTTCAGAAATGTGTAACAAAGACCCGTGCCCGTCCTATGTCGATTCTTCGTTTGGCAACTATACCACGGTCATGTACGGAACCCCACACGGCACAAACTGTCAACACTCGGCGGTCAGTGACGCAAACAACAACAATCAGCCACACGGACAATGTGTGCCCATATCGCCAACCGGAGCAACAACGAAGAAAATTATCAATATTTGCCCACCATTGTCGCAGTCTCACATTGAAAAACCAACAAAACCTGCTTCTCTGGGCAGTGTTAGTGGTGAAATTGAAGATGAAAGAAGTAGGAATTCGTCTCAGCCAGAGAATATACCTGCAGTTCAAGAAAAGAAAAGACGTGGAAGACCTAAGAAAAGTAAAAATATAATTGAACAACCAGTAGTTACTACTATTGCACCAAGTGAATCGAATCCTCATAGTGAGTCCATGCAAGCTGAATTTATGCGACCATTGTCAGAAGAGACGGCAATTTTTCAAGAACACAGAAATGAAACAAATAACACCTTTTTATCAATATTACAAACAAATGAAGGGCCAAAGATAGTTAGACATAAAAAAACTGCCAGAATGAGTAGTTGTCCACGGTCATCACATCAGTCTATAAACTCGGTGATGTTACAACCAAATGAATCGGAAGATTTGCAAGGAAAAGGGGCACCGAATCCAATGCTGAAAACTTACATATTAAATGTAACAAATAACGCCACTTCATCAATATTACAATCAAATGAATCCAAAGATTTGCAAGGAAAATGGCCAAAGATTAAACCGTTAAAACAGCCAAAGAAAGTTAAACCTAAAAATGCCAGAATGAGTTGTTGTCCACGGTCACTGTCAAAAAAACGTGAAGACAAATCAATGTCTCAGAACACCAATGCCACAAATATTGAAAATACCCATGATAAAAATGTAATTGAACAACCAGTAGTAACTACTATTGCACCAAGTGAATCAAATCCTAATAGTGAGTCAATGCAAGCTGAATTTATTCCACCATTGTCAGAAGAGACGGCAATTTTACAAGAGCACGGAAATGAAACAAATACCACAAACTCGTCAACGTTACAACCAAATGAATCGGAAGACTTAGATTTGCCAGGATGGCTAAAAAATAGAACTGCCAGAATGAGTTGTTGTCCACGACCACGTCACTCTAAAAAACGTAAATACAAATCAATGTCTCAGAACACCAATGCCACAAATATTGAAAATACCCATGATAAAAATTCAAGTGGAAAACCGATTACAGTGAAAGAATTGCTAAAGACTAAGACTGGAGAATGCATATTTAACACAAATGAAATTCTTAAAATTAACAGCTCCAATGCGTCACAAGAAGTACGAAGTTCAACTTTAGATTCTCCTGTGACTGAACATAATTCTGTTGCTGCTAATGTATCTCAAAACCCATCAGCCATGGGAACTCTACCAGAGGGACCACAAGATGAAGAAATAGTTCGAGATCTTCATCATAATCAGTTTTCAAGTAATCTTAACATTCATAGTGGGGATAGTGAATCAGATGATACAATCTCCCGCATGCAACAGGAGTTTCTGCAAGAGGTGTATAAGTTTAAAAAGTGCACTGTGGAATTAGTTGATATCAAGTTGTTAGCAACTGAAGTATGAGAAAATCCGATGCATTTGCAAAGCAAGGGACATGTTCCAGTAAAATCCCCAGTTGGTTTGGAAAAGTGTCACTATTGTCCTATACTTGGTTTGGCGCCAAATGAGACGCGTCTGATTTGTCCAGAGTGTCCTCGGAAACCTGCATTGTGTGCAGATCACTTCTACAAGTTTCCACATGGAGAAGATATTCAAAATATGACGACAGATCTCACCACGAGCCCTGGAGCAGATAGCGTCAGCTCGACCGAGGCTGATCAATCACAGCCTAGCACCACCGGCCCTGCAGCAGATAGCGTCACTTCGGTTGAGGTTGATCAATCTCAGCCTCCTGAAGAAATGAACATGTCTGGAAATTTGGAAAATTTGCCCCAATCTTCTGCAGAAAATAACAAGTCTGATGATGGCTCAATACCGACTACTGAAATTCCAGCTATTGTTGTACAACCAGAAAATTTGCAATCAGTAGAAACCATTGATTTGAGCAATGATTAACACATTTTATTATTCATGAGACTAAAAATGGGGAGTTTTGTTTATATTGTTGTTAAGTATCTTTTTTTTTTTAATTAGATTTTAAGAATTTGAGTCAATACACTGTTGTGATTGTTTATAACCAGTAGTGTCCCGGTGCCCAAAGGAGGACTTGTGCTTCCATCAGTTACTTGAGTTTAAGTCTTGTACTTGGATGTAAGAAGTTTTTCCCTTTTTATAGTCAAACATGCTGCAGACAATTATTGGCTTCTTTGGAACCATTAGATAGAATTTACATATGATCGAGTACGAGCCAAGTACTCAAGTACCAAAATTCCTACCCGTGGGTTCCCTAATAGCCTGATGTTCATGTGTATTTAAAACAGCATTATGTTTGCTATAAGTCTTAGCAAAAAAAAACACATTCAAAACTGATATTTGTATGAACTAAATTAATGCTGTTGAAAAGCTGCATTATTTTCTATTTGTTAAGTATGTGTAGTGTTTGACTAATTATTGCTGCAATTTGATGCAACACTTTCTTTTATCAACTTTACCAATTGATGAACTGATAATATGGTAGCCCAATATTACTAAAAGCTAACTATATTAGAAGTAGCAGATCTGTGTTTTGATAGCATTTGAAATATATACATTGACTTAAGAACAATTCACCAGAATATAGATAATGCATTTGAAGACTGTCTCACGGTACAAGTATCAGAATAATTATTTTTTTACATTTGTATATATCAAAGTTAAATACATGGTATTGTTGCTACACATTACTATTCTTCATTTCCCAGTTGCGCAGAAAAGATGTGCACTTGTCTTTTTTTATTTGATTTTGAGACACAAAAGTCCATGGGTACTTCCGGTGTAAGCCCATTTAAAATCTCATTGGTATATCATTCAAAATGTGTGTTCTACATAAAATTGATGGCTATTACGCTGATAGACGTTGGAAAATTAAGTAAATACATCTATTTCAGGCGTGCATTCTTAGTGAAGTTCTCAACTTTGCTCCAATCACGGCTGTCTACAAATTTGACTAAGGCCGGCTTTTGCCCATAACTTCGTCAATTTTCATGCTAACTAAAATCCGATTACAGATTTGTAATCCTCATTCAAAATTCTATCTGGAATGCTATTTTAGGCGTGCATTCTTCATAATATTGAAGTTGATTCGCTGGCATGTATTAATCACAGCCTACACAGGTGGTCTGTAAAGTCTGGTCTTTTGCCTATGACTTCGTCAATTTCAAGCTAACTAAAATCCGATTACAGATTCATAATCCTCGCTCAAAATTCTTATAGAAACGTATTTTCCATGAATGACATAGGATAAGTGATACGTGAAAATTATCTTAGAATATCTGAAGTCGTGTTAGTTTACATGACGCGGAAATGATAATGAGAATATTGATATTGATTAATTCTACTGCGCATCACGTCCCACGCTTCTTGGAAGTGAAGAATGGGAAATTGTGTGTGAAGTGAAGTATTAAAATTTGTATTACTGTAAAACTAGAAATGTTTGCGCACAATTTAGTTTACAAATTTCGTGGATAGGTGCAAAAACGTAAACTTAAATAGTCAGCAAACATTAATAGCCCATGTAAAATTGCTCCAGAATGGACCAAAATCACAAAATTAAATAGTCATGAAATAATTTATAGATGAAAATCGCAAAATTTAATACCCACGAAATATTCTAGTTTTACAGTAGTATCAGATTAAGGAAAACATAATTATTAGAATGTATTGTTTATGAACTGTTATGTAGCAGTAGATAGTTGTAAGTTTGATATTTGAAATTTAATGTTAAATATCTTAAGCTGTGTATTGTTATTGTTTTTTGTTTTGTTTTTTATGCTAAACTTTAATAATATTTACTAAAAATCTTACTAAAATTTAAAAAAAAAATGTTATGATCAATTGAGATTTACATTGTACCCTAACCAAACAGGTAATAATACATGTACATTCCACGGTAAAGCCGTTGCTTGCAACTCAAACAAGCGTGGAAGTTCAATCCCTACACTCAACTGTCTTTGCTGATATTCTGAACATTTAATGCACTATTTGACACTAGATTAAGCTATATTAATTAAGGGATTTTCTGTCTTCGCTGGGGCGCTTTGTAGTATAACCAACGGCGTTACCTTGTATTACAGTTTTTCCAATGATGATTTTTAAATGTCATAATTGAAGTTTGAATTGGTTAATTAGATTAAGGTTGTTACGTTGTTTCTGTTGAATAAATGCATGAAAAATTATATCTTGTTATTAGCTATCTTAGATGTGAACAATTAGTGACATGGACTTCATGCTGAAGTGCGAAAGTAGGTGGGGAAAACTAAATTATATTATTATTTTTTTTGTTTTTTTGTTTGTTTTTTACAATATGTTTATGAATATTCTATAGTGTTCTTTTTACTGTTGGTTATTTTTTTATTGTTTCTGAAATTTGCAATAACAGTATTATATATCTTGTATGTGCCTAATGGCATTGATGTGCTAGTTCAATTACAGGGATAAATATGGCTTCTATACCTATGGTTCTTTCTTATATATTTTCCTCATCAAAATTTTAATATTACTTTTCGCAATTCCAATTATAAAGTTAAAAATTGATCGCTATCAAAAACTTNTCATGCATAGATTTTAAAAATGATAGTCAGCAAAACTTGCTTGGTCTCAAAGTTGGGTTAAAAAAAATCAATTCAAAACAAACTGAAAACTGAACTTGCTTATGAAATGAACAGTAAAATATGTCATTCGCTCGAACTAATTATGACCAAGAGTTGTTCTGGTGCAGAGCTCTAATATTTATCCCTGTAATTGTAGGGTTTACGACCGGGAGGCTGGCCCGATGAGGATGAAGAGGAAGACTACTCGGGGGAAGAAGATGAAGATTATGAAGATGACGAGGCGTGGGAAGAAGAAATGTACATGCAACATCAACAAATGCTTATGCAACACGGACGCGGTATGCCAATGCAGCATCAGCATGGTGGAATGATGCAGCAGAATCCGAGAATGCCTGGTATGATGATGATGCAGCCGCGACAACCAATGCCACCGTTCCAGCAGCAAATGATGAAGCAGCAGTTTCAAGGACACGCAGCAAAGTTTCAGAAGCACCAGCAAATGATGCAACAACCGAAAGCTCAGTTCATGCCAGAAGAGGTTGATGATAGTGAATCGGAAAGTGACAATTCAGATGATGACAAGCGCTCCAACAAAAAAAGAAAGAAACGATCAGGATTCGACTATTACAAGTCCAACCCCAAGCATCCAGATATCACTAAAGCTATAAACGAAGGGTCGAAGGCAGTGTTGGAAAAAATAATAGGCATGAGTATGGCTAAAGCACAAGCTGGCAAAAAGAAAGATGAAAAGGCAAGGAAAAAGAAGGAACGTCAAAATTTAGCGAGTGCCGTTGTAACAAGAAGTGCCGCTGTAACAAGAAAGCCGATCCCATTCATCAAAGACACTGTCGATGCGCAAGTTGTGGTTAAGCAGGAACCATTAGATGCTGGCGATGCAGAACTTGTAGTGAGACCGATTCCTCCACCAACAAGTGCAAATGCAGCTTCAGCTTGTACTGTTTCCTCCACTTCATCCATCGGTCCCTCTGGCCTACGTGGTAATGGTGGCCCAAGAACCCCTATGGGTCCACCACCCCCACCACCTCCAAAGGACCCATCCCAAGACTTTTTGAATTATCCAATGGGCCCTCCTCTCAACACGCAATTTTCGCCGGCTGCTATGAAAACTGCGGGAGGTGCGTATAAGTGTGATATTTGTCCATTCTCGACACCTCGACCGTCGTCTTTACAAAAGCATCGCCTGAAAGAACACGGTGAAGGCGAAACGGAATTCAACTGCCCCGAATGTTCGTTGACTTTCTTCAGTGCAAAGGAAGTGCAGCAGCATTGCAAATCGGCGCACAAAACCGGTGGTGGGAAATCCGGGCAAAAGGCGTCCGGCGACGTTCTTATTTGCGACTGTCACGGCAAAACATTCCGATCGGCAGACTCGTTATCAGATCATCTGAAGAAAGTGGCACGCGACGAATGCTTGACGTGTCAAACGTGTGGTAAACTGTTTGTTCGAAAGGACGCACTTCTTAATCACATTCAGACCAAACACGGTGCTGCCGGAATGCAAAAGCAACAGCAAGGAGCACCAAATAAACAACAGCAGCAGCAGCAAACGGAAGCCCAAATCTCCGTGTCACAACCGTCAACGTCGAGCCCCACGCCTGCGACGCCCACTACGAGTGCTGCCGGAAGCAGTGGCAAGTCAGCAAAACTGTGTAACATGTGTGGTGAGGGCTTCTCATCGGAGGAGTTGCTCACAAATCATCTCAAGTCGTGCACTCGAAGCAAACTAGCCATAGAGAAGCCAGACAATTTCTATTGCGATGACTGTCAGTTGGAGTTCCCCACAGAGATTGATTTGAATGACCATATGATGTCACAGCACAAAGACGATTTTAATTGTGACATTTGCGAAGAGGCGTGCAACAGTGAGCAAGCTTTGGAAGCTCATATGAGCAGTGCTCATCCAGAGGAAATGGAATGAAAACATCAGTTTGAATAGTGCATTGGTGTTTGTTTTGTTTTTGTTTATTTTTTTTTTTCAAAGTAGGCATTCCAGATATATGACTTGATTTATATTAGGGGAATTACACGTGTATCAATCAAAACTATAAACTGTGCGCTTAAATTGAGTTTTAACGCAAAACAATTTATGATCATACGTATGAAACAAGAAGAATTAGTCAACCATGCGTATTCGGATCCCATAATCTGAATTGGATATATGGAAAAGATCACTCATAAAGATCGTTGCATTTTGATACTTATGCTCTTCTTTTGAGACTGGTTGTGGTTTCTCTTGATAAGATGTGAAGAACTTCAGATTCGTATGGAGTTGCGTGTACATTTCTATTTTCTATAAGTAGTTCTGATAAAATTAGTTGTTTATGTTTACATAATTATAAAGAAAACAAGTAAAATGGATGGATAGTAATGTACTTTTTCATTATTAACTTGAACAAGGTTTTTTATTTGCTTTTTATTTTAAATAACAAAGCTGATGACTATTTCTTCTTGTTTACTTTGGAGTTGTGAAGAAATATTTCGATTTACATTTATTTGTGTCCTTTTGTGGTAAATAATTTGACTAGAAGTGTACATGTGGTGTTGAAATAGTATAGAAGAGGATAACATTTTCAGTGTCCTGATTTCCAAAAGCAAGCAGCAAAAAGTATTAGAAATCAAAATTACGGAATTCTTTTTTGTTGTCATTTTTAAGAAGATTTTTCGTTGATAATTGTAAAACTCCAGTAATTAACAGTTTCACATGCATGCATATTTTTTTATGTGTTATACTGCAATTTTTTTAATGTTTCTTGGGACTTGGACATAAATTTGCTATGGTTTGGAAGGGATATATGCATGCTTACTTTTCAGAACTTCACCATTTTTGTCGAGTTAATCTACAAAATTTAATATTTAACTTTTTATTTCCATGTAATCTAAGAGTGCTACATGAATGATTATTCCCATTTATATGTCTGACTGCAATGTCTTGTGAAGTGTTAACTGGAACTAATTTTGTTCTTAGTCTATTCTTTCTCTGCTATTAAAGCCACTGTACCAAACTACATGTAACTGGTAATTGTTAATCTCATATTCTGCACAAATAATTTTAAGCATTCCTGCTAATAAAATGAAATCTTTCATTTGTTAGAAATAGTTTAGACTTGATTTGTTGAATTAACAGTACTAGTAAGAGGTTTTGATTGTTGTTTTCTTTTTGGGTTTTTCACTTAAAATTTACGAACTTCTAGCTAATGAAGTAAATATTCAGAAACGTACGTTTTGTGGTTTTATTTGTCACTTGGAACACAGAATGATGATACTAGCGGCTTGGGCCCGGTCCAACCACTTTTTGGGCAAACTGTCATTTTTGTGCCCTATTTTCCACTTACAAAGCGTAAAAATCATTGCCCTCTAGTGACATCATGACCTCTCTTGTCAGTGTCCACTTTATTTGGCTCACAAGCCTGCATGTTCAAGGGTTGAGGTTCTGTTGAATAGCATTATGCACAAATTTTCTATATGAACAAATTTTCTATATGACCTTCCCTCAGACCCAGAAGGGGATGACTGAATGGTTGGCGAGGACTAAAGAACTGATGAATTTCTTTGATGCAAAATAAATTACCAATATACTAATCATTACACTTTGAATAGGTCAATATCACCACGTGTGATTATACTCCTCAGCCGATAAGGGCATGTGAGCACTTCTGTGTTTACTCAGTTAAGGTCGACACATTACTTGAAAATATTTTATCTGATTGAAAAAAAAAACTTTTTACTATATACTAGGACATATTGACAGTGCATTTAGTAAATATAAAAAATATTGACCACTCGATTAATTTAGATCGGACCTCAGGGCCCGCAGAATCATAGTGCCGACATGAGAGATTTAAAGCCAAGTTTAACGTGTGCAGGAAAAATATTACAGAGGCTGTGAAAGATTAAGGCGCGGTAAAAGACTATGTCATGCTGTGCCATATGAGAAATATCCTTTAGTGTCTGACTTCATAATCAGTTTATAATTGATCCAACACGTGAATTCTTGATGGGTATGTCATTGTAACGATGACAATCCATTTGTTTCACAAAAATTTGTGATCTAAACAGTATGCTATTTGTTTTCTTTCACTGAACGCATGTTAACAAAATTTCATGGGGGCACTATTTGGCATAACGTGTAATACTAGAATTAATGTGCCATTTTCTACCTTTTCATATAGTTCTAGTTTAGTTTATTTATTATAGTGACATTGTCCAAACATATTAAGTACAATCATAAAACTTAGGATGAAATTGGACGCGGCTATTATTTGGCCTATATAGAGTCACTATCTCTCTTGAACTAAGTTAATTTTACCATTACACACGCACATATATATATATACATATACACACAGTTTATACATAAACTGGATTAGCAGTGAAGCGAGAGGAAGCACAAAATTACTGAAGACGTTTACTTTCTTGAAATTCAGGGAAGATATCCGGCCAACCTGCAAGTGGAAGAGCAAGAGGATGTGCACGTGGTGGAAATGGCGATGCAGCACAGGCCCCTCCAAGTGAAGCTAGAAGGCCTGGGCCGCCAACTCCAGCCCAAACTCAAGCAAGACCACCTCAAGCTGCAGTTCAAGGCAGTTCAAATGGGCCGGGCCGCCATGCATCTCATAGAGGTGGCGCTCAGGCCGCTGCAAGCCGGGTCGGTCCTTACGCCCTGGTGCTAATGTGGCAGCTATAGCATCTCGTATGGGAGCAATGAGCATGACCGAAAGAAGGCCTCGACGTGAGATGTTGTTGTGTGTCGAACCACACACAAGACCAGATCACTGTGAAGATAAGCGTGGCAGTGGGGGGCAAATTTTAAAGTGGCTACTAACTGTTTTGAGCTTACCATGGCTCCTGATTTCCACCTGTATCAGTATCGCGGTCCTTTGCCCGGAAATCGTCAACAAAAAGAATGAGGTCCCAAATGGTGAAAGAACATAAGGATCTGCTTGGAGAAACTAGAGCATTCGATGGGATGATTCTGTTCATGCCGCCGCCAAATTGCCACAAAATCCCACGGAAGTGTACAGCACCAGGCAGTCCGATGGAGAAAAAGTGAGGATCACTTTTGCACTTACAAATGAACTACCACCCAACTCTCCAACATGTCTTCAAATGTACAACATCATATTCAGGCGTATTTTAGCCATGATTGATTGTCAGCAGATCCAAAGACATTACTATGCTCCGTCTATGGCTGTTACCATACCACGGCACAAGTTGGAAGTGTGGCCAGGATATATTACATCCATTCTGCAGTATGAGAGCAAAATGTTCCTTATGAGCGACATATCTCACAAAATCTTGAGAACCAACACTGTTCTTGACCAAATTTATGATATCTACAATCGAAATCTGAGAGGATTCCATGAAGAATGCACAAAGAAACTAGTTGGGGAGATAGTATTAACAAGCTACAACAATAGAACATACCGCATAGACGACATTGATTGGGATCTAAATCCCACAAGTACTTTCAAGACAACTGCCAGAAAATTTCAAGGAGGTCCTGGCGCGGAAGTGGATGTGAGCGACATGGATTATTACCAGACACAGCACAAGATCACAGTGCATGATAAAAACCAGCCTCTGTTAGTCTCAAGGCCAAAGAAGTCTGATATAAGACGCGGTCAAGAGGGTAATATTTATCTGTTGCCTGAGCTTTGCACCTTGACTGGATTGGCTGAAGAAATCCGAAGTGATTTTCAGGTGATGAAGGACATTTGTGCCCATACCCGTGTTGGACCGGACGGTCGTATGAATACACTGAAAAAATTCATTGATCGCATCAACAGTCAGGAGGATTGTCAAAAAGAGTTGCGTGGTTGGGGCCTTGAATTTGCCCAAGGGCTATTCATGTTGAATGCGCGTACCTTGCCACCAGAAACCATTTTACAAGCAGGTACTCGGTACAAATACAACCCTGCTACTGCTGATTGGGAGCGAAACATGCGGGGAAGAAGTTGATCTCCTGTGTTGACCTTGCAAATTGGATGGTTGTCTTCACTCAGAGAGACAAAGCGAAGGCTAATGATTTCCTGCAGAATATGATCAAGGTCTGTCCACCGATGGGAATCAGGGTGGTGCGTCCAAACATGCTGGAGTTGCCCGATGATAACAACAACACATTTTTTTGAAGAATTTCCAATGGTGTCAACCATCAGACGCAGATGGTGGTCGTGGTTCTGCCAACCAATAGGAAAGATCGATATGATGCAGTTAAGAAGTACCCCATGCATTGATCATCCTGTCCCATCACAGTGTGTTGTTGTTGGTCGCATTATTGGGTATGAAAAACTTGATGTCAATTGTTACGAAGATAGCAATTCAAATTAACATTAAATTGGGTGGACAAGCATGGTCTCTCGAAATCCCCCTGCAGAATGTGATGGTTTGTGGAGTTGACACTTACCATGACAGTCAGGTGAAGGGAAGATCGGTAGCAGCTCTGGTGTGTAGTTTAAACCGTGCATGCACAAGATATTATTCAAAAATCACATTTCAACATACTCACCAAGAATTATCTGATGGTCTCAGAATTAACCTCACAGCAGCCCTCAAGAAATACCATGAAGTGAATCGAGCACTGCCAGACAGGATAATCCTCTTCAGAGATGGTGTTGGTGATGGCCAGCTAGAAGCAGTTTATGAGCATGAAATTCCCCAGCTCCTGGAGTGTTTCAACCAATTGGGCACCATTGCAAATCCCGTTGTGGAGTAATTGTTGTCAAGAAGAGGATCAACAGTAGATTCTTCTCAAGATGCAAGATGCGGACATCGTTAATCCACCAGTAGGTACCATCATTGATTCGGAAGTCACTCGCCCAGAATGGCACGACTTCTATTTGATCAGCCAATCTGTCAGACAGGGCACAGTAACTCCTACCCATTATAACATTTGCCATGATACTACTGGTCTAAAACCTGATCACTTCCAAAGGCTTACCTACAAGATGTGTCATTTATATTACAACTGGCCTGGTACTATTAGAGTTCCAGCACCTTGCCAGTATGCCCACAAGCTGGCATTCTGGTTGGCCAATCTTTTGCATAAGAATCCTGCACCAGAATTGGCAGATAAACTCTACTTTTTTGTAAGACGAGTCAAAAAAGGATGAACTGACTGACTGAAATGATTCAGGAATATCTGTTTTGTGTATGGTCGACGTATATGCAAGTTGTTTTCTTGGATGGATTCTATTACATGCTTTTACATTGAATGTAATTCCAATGATGAAATCCTTGTTTTATATGTAGATGATTGAATTATGGAGGAATGTTAAAAAATTTCCTTCCATTTGTTGAATTTGTTGATGTTTTTCCTGCGTGAAATTCTGCCAGCATGGCAAAATTTAGATTAAAAAAAACTAATTATTTTTATACTTATGATGTTTGTATTGTTCATGATTAGTGCAAAGAAACTTTGTAGTTATATTTCTAGATAAGATTAAAAGATTGTTGCATAAATATATATATATATATATATATATATATATATATATATATATATATATATATATATATATAAATATATATATATATATATATATATATATATATATTTATATTTAAGACAAGAAAAGTACAGGATATAATTGAATGCAGATTATTACATCATCCAGGATACATATAATATAGCCGGGTAGCTACATGCGAGCTTACATTTTAAAAAATTGTCTTTTCACGTCGTTTTATTTTTCAGGAATTTCTAGTACATTGTGAAGAAACGAAGCCACAAAATCTTTCCACTGGGTTATTTAATAGACATGGAAGTTGGACGCATGAAACTCAATCGACTCGTACACAAAGCAGTGATTTATCTACCGATCAATCGCAAGTACCTTGTGTACTTGCAGACGTGTTCTCTGGTTTACCTGTTAAATCTTACAAAAACTACACTCCGGAATCCCTTGAAAATGCTCTTGCTGCAATAGAGAGCGGCGAGATGACAGTTGGGCAAGCATCGCTAGCATTCGGAGTTCCAGGAAGAACCTTACACAATCACAAAAAGAAGAAACAGAAAATAAAATCATAGTGTTTGATTGTTAAATATGTTATGGCGGTAGTTATATTGTTCGTTGTTTATTCTGTACAAGTATTTTACTATTTACAAAGATGCAGATGGAAATAAGCTGATAGTTTTGATTAAGGTTCATGCTCAAGTGATTCTTAGATATTAAGATTAGAAAAAGTTTAGGGTTAAGGTTAGGTAGGTAAAGCCGTTGCTTGCAACTCAAACAAGCATGGAAGTTCAATCTCTCCACTTTAATGCAGTATTTGACACTTTAGATTAAGCTATATTAATTAAGTGATTCTTCGACTTCACTGGGGGCGCTTTGTAGTTATAAACAAACGGCGTTACCTTGTATTACAGTTTTTCCAATGATGATTTGTAAATGTCATAATTAAGTTTGAATTGGTTAATTAGATTAAGGTTGTTACGTTGTTTCTGTTGAATAAATGCATTACAAGTAATGTCTTGTTATTAGCTATCTTAGATTCTTAGATGTGAACAATTAGTGACATGGACTTCATGCTTAAGCGCGAAAGTAGGTGGGGAAAACTTAAATTACATTCTTACGAAACACGTACATTTATTTGCTTAACATCATGAACTTTTTCCTGTTTTTTTTTAAATATTCATATTGTTTGTTTCTAGCAAAAGTGATTTTGAGAAAAAATATTTTAAAACTAAAATGGAAACCAATAAAATTCAATGCATCACATAATATTCTTTTATTAAAAGACATGTCTAGCATAGGTGTTTTAGTGTGTGATCCCACTCTAACGTAATAAACATTTCTTTTTGGTCATTATATAAATATTCAGATCATTATGTAGATAGTCATATCCACGATATTGTTAGCTTTAAAATATATCGATATGTTAACTGTAAAAATCTGATTGGAAATAACAAAGTTACAAGCAAAATACCACATCGTAGGTAATAAACATAATACTTATCAACTTGACGTTGGCGGTATTCTCTTTGATAAGCGCCGGGCGAATGGCATGTTTTAAATTGATAAGTGCAGGGGCAGCTATTCAAGAAACTACAGTATATCATTCTCTGTAATACAGCTCTAAATCCTGCATTCAGATTGGTCTAGATGCTAAATCAATAGTCATGAACACCAGTAACCTGGGGTGAGGAGTCTTCCTATATATCGGGTAGTACGGTTGTGCCGTTTTTATAGGCTACCTTTTTATAGACATTCCAGGTATAGTGATTGGTCTAAATTTTGTGATTTTAGGAAAAATATGGGTCTAAATTTTTGGTATACATTTGCTATGGCCTTGATACTTAAATGTTCAGATATTGCTAGTGTAAGTTTAATTTTGTTTGATAATGATATAATTTTTAAAAATATTTTGTTAATAAAATGTTAACATTATATAATATCATTACTGGCCCATTATTTCATAGCTAACCTAGTAGGTCTATACTGGTCATTTTTTATGTCAAATTAGTATATTGATGGGTACCGTCGAAATAATACACTGGTACCCATTTTTCAGAAGGGAATTCGCCCCCTCCCCCCCATAACTACATAATTATTAATTATGCACCAATATATTGGCCTCTGAAATTAGGTTACACTTTCGGCTTTTATCACACATTATTTTTCAATTTTTCTAACAAGGATTCAAAGTTACATAGAGAAGTTTAGAATCAATTTAATCTAGATCTAGTTCAAGTAATACCTATTGTTTTCATGAAAATCGTCTGGTTGATATAATGAATATATTTTTTGGTCTTCAATATCAATGACCTCATTTGTAAAATAATGCTCATCCAAACAAAGTCGGGCTTTCAATAACACAATATTACTACCCTCAAAATAAGTGTTTCTATCACTTTCATGTAATAAGGGAACGATCATAAATAATGATACCGGGGGGGGGGTCGTCTGATTATTTTTGGTGAGGGTCGCTGAACTTTTTAAACCCCCCCCATACCCCGGTATCATTATTTATGATTGTTCCCTAAGTATTTTATGCCACCAGGATACTGATCTATCAGATTGATTGGTTTGCTGTTGGATAATGGATCCACCATGTACAAGAAGATGCTGGTTTTCTTTGGCTGCTGCACGTTCATGTAATCTTTCTGCCACTTTTTGAACGGTGTATGTTGCACAAGTGTACGGCGTGATGAATGGGTGAGAAATGCAGAGGTTTTAGTACAGTAGAACCTCCAAATTAAGACCACCTCTATAATGACTTCTATTATAAGATCTTAAACCACCTTTCTCTGTCCCAATCCTTCAAAATTATTCCAATAGGAACCTCAATATAAAGACCAATGAGGCCACTCGAAGTTAGTTCCACAAGTGGTCCAAATAGAGAGGTTCTACTGTACATGGAATTCCCAAACTTGAAAAATGAGTTGCCACCATTATTCTTAGTATGTGTGTTGTGCCGTCTTAACTGCTGTACAAAATAAGTAAGTGCCAAAGATTTAAATTTTTTTACAAGTTCATTTAATTTTGCTGAGCGCTTTCGAACATGAAGTTCCTCATCAGAGCTAAAATATCCAAAGGTAGGCAAAAAAAAAAAGAAAAAAGAAAAAAAAACTTTGGATATTTTAGCTCTAATGAGGAACTTCATGTTCGAAAACGCTCAGCAAAATTAAACTTGTAAAAAAATTTAAATCTTTGGCACTTACTTATTTTGTACAGCAGTTAAGACGGCACAACACACATACTAAGAATAATGAGAGGACCTGCTGCAGTTCCAGTAATGAATTTGAGTTGACACCAAGATTTCAGAATGTTCAATAGGCTGCGGCCCAGTCATACTAACTTGTAATGTAAAGATGCACCTTCTTTGTATGAAAGCCATTGCTTCATACGAAGAATTATACGAGTTTTTGTGTTGCAGGCATTTGTTCATCCACTCCATATTCTCCCGGCTGCCATGAGTCCAGTATCGCAGATTGCAGGGATGCATCCTTCACAAAGTCAACCATTTCCAGTAGCCAAAGAAGAATATCCGTCTAGATTTCTATATCAGAGAGTGAAACGCTATACAAACGAACAATTGGATATGGCACTTTCTTCCATTATAAATGGTGAAATGAACTGCAATCAAGCGGCAAAAACTTTTGGCATCCCCCAAAAGACATTATCAAGACATTATCATAAAATAAAACCAGCAGATTAATATTTTAACTGTACGGATAACCGATATATATAACCTTTTAAATGGTACTGTTAATCAAAGAGACAACCATACATTATATATCAGAGCATTGTTCTTTTGGTTTCAACAAATTCAACAGCTTTGTCTGAATAGTATTCTGTGGAGTACTTTGTATGTAAAATACTTTATATAACAATAGATTAAATATCACCCTATGCAATACAAAATTGCAAATTCCCTTTCTTGGAGCCCCTTCTCTCTAAATTGATGAAACTTCAATCTAAAGGCCCATAAGCTTTTATGTGAATGACTCCACACTCTTGAGACATTGTTGTCGAAATATTGAGATATATACCGGGTATTATAAAATTGTGACTGTTGATATGAAGAACTAACTGTATTATTATAACTATTCCAAACTGAAGCGAAAATATGGTTATAGAAATCATTTATTTTAGAAGGAAGTCATTAAAAATGCATTTTTATACAAACTGTAAACCCATTTCATTGTTCTTACTTATTTCATTAAAGATCATGCTCAGTCAAATAAATATTCGTTCTTGTGGCACATCAGGCTCGCCGTGATACGCCCCAAGAATTCACCTGATAACATAATTCATATTACAAACTCACCCGGTTGTGTCTATTTAACTTCAGCAACGCAAATAAATATTTTACTGGTTCTAATAATAAATAATACTCCTTGGCATTTTAATACAATAGAAAGTTTCTGCTTTAAACTGGAATGTTCTAACACACATAAATGCTGTAACATAACATACAAAAGTCATGTTGGATAAAGTTGTGATTTTAACATCCAAATACAGTGGCCATGTACTTTGTCTATGAATTATCTACAAATGAAAATATGTAATACATCAATGGTTTAATAACTTTCCTTGCTTAAACTAGTACATCACCTTCATATATGTAATGATAATTTGTTCATTTATTTATTCCAATACTGTTCAAAATTATATAAATACTTCACCTACAAAAATAGAAGGTGTAAAGAAAGTAAAAAGTTGACATCTTAACAGTTCTGAAACCAACTTAATGTGTAAAGGTACACAAAACCGTTAAAAATTGTTTACATGATTGAAAATTTTAAACAACCTTAAATCATTGCATCACCACAGCAAGACAAAGTGTATGTGATGCACATAAACAAAAAGTAACAAAACCAAAAACTTTAACTGCCGCGAAATATTCTAGTTTTACAGTTCACAGGATTTTGCAATGTGATGGCCGAGGGTGAACTTCAGCAGAGCAGTTCAGAGCACACCTTTCAATTATAAGCGCATCATTCAAATATTAGAACATTATCACGTAATAAGATTATGTAAAATGCAAGGGACTGGAAGTGCAAAATTCTAAGTATTAGGCAAACTGGCTGGGACACCCTCAGCCGTACTTGTCATTTCCTCTTTGACGGATGCTGCCATCTGATTCAAACTGTCGATGTTCACTTCTTCTGCCGTGTAAATTTGCCCGTCTTCATTCACTACACGTATTCCTTCCATCACTGTGCCGTCGGCTGAATGAAATTCCACCTGATTGTTTTCGTTCACCACCATCATGTAATTGCCACCCAATAACTGGAGGTGGTCGGAGTTTTGCACCTGCTGTTGGTCCTCACCATTCGTCGCTGGTTCATCAGACGCAACCTCGTCGTTATAAACCAACATATCCTCATCTCCACCCGCAGTTTCTGCTATCTCGGCAGCAGATTTCGACGTCGAATCGTTACCCATCGATGTCTGTAAAGAATTGGGAACCGTTCCCGGTGTGCGTATTGCATTCTTCATCGCTTCCTCTTCGAGCTGATCCACCATTTCTGGATCGAATAAACAACTCTCCTCTTCTTCCTCTCCCGGATGGACTGTCGCGATATGCTGCTGTACGTCTGTCGGCGACAAAAAGCGAAGTCCACAGCGCAAACAGTCTCGTGAGTGAGTGTTCAGGTGATTACGAAACGATATCGCCGAGTTCGCCGTAAATGGACACACGGGACATTTTATGATCGTCTCCTTAGCAACCATTGGAACCGCGTTTCCCGTGACGGGATCCTTGGTCATGATTCCGCCTTGCGCGTTACTGTCCGTGCCGATCACTTGGTTCGCGTGATGTTTCGGCATATGAACTTTCGTCAAATACCAATGATCCGCGAATACATTTTTACAAATATGACACTGAACGCCTGCACGTCCGACATGGAGTTTCATGTGGCGGTTGATGCAGAAGCGTCGATCACTCGTGTAACTGCACAATGGACACTGGAATTTTTTCACGGAATCTTTCCGCCACGGTAGCGATGATGACGCGATCTTTTGTTGAGATAGAATTCGTGCTTGTTTTGATGGACTTGGAGCTTTTAATACCTGCAAAGCAACAAAACCATAATTCAACAGTATATATCAACGCAAAATAAAAAATACACTGATAACCCAATCTTATATTTCTTAATCAACAGACTTTTCATGCACAAATAGTATTTGTAATAATTTTTTTAACACGAGAATTTTTCAACACAGAACCCACAAATCCGCCTACAATTTAAAGATGTCAGTTTACATTTCGCCCATAAATTAATTTCTTGGGTTAATAGCCAGTATGGATTGTGTATATTATAATTTCTGATTGTTATATGTATAATTGTCTTTCCCTACCACATTTGATTTCTATTATATAAAAAGTAAAATTTATTTTATTGCACAAAAAGCTTTTCGTCTCTTTAGAGAACTTTTCAGTTTTTTACAAACTTACTATATGTACATATGTTTTCAAAAATTAAAATCCAAATCATTCATAATAAAAAAAAAAACAATACTTCTTAGGCTAAAGAACACAATGTCTGAATTATACTCAGCATTAACAATACATAACAGGAATAACATTCCTGAAGAAATATGTACATATAGTAAGTTTGTAAAAAATTGAAAAGGTCTCTAAAGAGACGAAAAGCTTTTTGTGCAATAAAATAAATTTACTTTTTATATATTAGAAATCAAATGTGATAAGGAAAGACAATTATACATATAATGAGACGTACTGCCACGTACATAGGATAACTTTTATACATTTCTGATTGAACTGAATAACTAATATTAACCTTGATGAGTGTTATTGGCCCAGGTAGCCGATTGCCTCCCGAGACGGGTGTTGACGTCAGAGCCACATTTCGAGGCGGAGTGTCAGACGATGTCGCGGCTACTTCCTGTTAAATTTTTATATGATCACTAATTATTCTTTCATGTGTTCAAAATTACATACAAATCTACAATTTTGAAGCCATTAACATTCATAAATATAATTGTTGTTAAAACCTATGATTGTATATTTTTTGTGTGTACTGTGTGTATCTTTGTGAGTACAAGTGTAGTAATACTTATGTTTGTGGACAATATGCAAAAATCTTTGAAAATGAAAGAAGTCTACATTTTCTAATTTATAATTTACAGAAATTTTCAATTATTACAAGAACATTTTTAATTGTAAATGGATTATTCCCTTCAAGTAATTTAAGTTCAACTTACATTATTTTCTTGATAAAAGTTCTTTATCGCATTCCCAACCGTATCTTGCAAAGTTGGTGCTGACTGTGAGTCCTCTGTGATTTCTCCCATCTCAATGTTATTTTCGTCATCTTCATCAGCATTTTCCAACTTAATCTGCAACAAATTTTATTTGTAAGGAAAGTTCTAATACTGATTGATGCAGTTGTTGTCATTTCAACACACATTTTCAAACTGACACCCACGTAATTTTAGGAGGAATGAAGCACCCGCATCTAGTAAAATCTAAAGAAAAAATTACGATGTACACTATGTATTTAAAACTAGGCTTGTAAATGATGCTTTTAAATAATCATTTATGTTATTTGACTTTTAAAAATCAGACACACTGGTAAGTAACATAAAGAATTACTCGTTTTGAACTGCTGGCTTCTTTTAATGTTTCTTCAACCTCTGCTTCTTCCAGTTCTGACATGTCACCCAGAGATATGAATTCGGGTTGTGCATCCTCACCACTCACTGGGACTTCATTACCTGGTTTATTCAGTAAGCTTTGCAATGCTACTTGCGCTGTTTGCAAGTCAGGTGCAGAAATTGTTGTTCCTGGAGGAAACACGAGACTAGATGGTACGGAGGGAACATCTTTTGAACCAGTAGGTGTAGCATTGTCACCCGCTCCTCCAATTTGTCGAACCTGTTTCTTCTGCAGCTGTATGTTAAATGGGATTGGCAACACCTGTTGTTTGTCCATTGTGATACATAGCATGCCTTCTATGTTAAGCTCCTCTTCATATTCCACATTACCTTTGCAAATATCAACTAAACTTGTTGCTACTTGCTGCCTTATTTGGCTGGCATTCTTTGTCAATGAGTATACGACCATCTTTATACTGAAGAATCAAACCATCACCGTTGAAATCCTAAAATGTAATGGAATTTTAGTTACAAATTAGATATTATTGATTTATTCAAATTAATACTTGTAGAAATTTTTTATAGGTCACTATATTATTTATCATCAAAGATATTGCTTAGACGAAAACATATTTGTTCTGTAAAATCCAGTATCAATAGACGATGCCTTTATAATGTAATCAAAATAATATTTATATTCTCCATGTTTAATACTCATTTCACCTTTAAAAATGACATGCAGTCTTGTTAACTAAAACACTCAGTCACATTTTGACGAAAATCATTAATTTATATTTTGCTCCTTCACATGTTTTGGCAGTTTTGTAACTGCCTTTTTATAGCAGGGTATTTACATTGCTCTAGATATTTTAATACGCTGTTTAGATGAAAGTTTCAGAATGCATAGAACACATCATAATGCTTCTCTCAAGCATACTTGTTCACCAACTGAGCATAACATTTATAAAGGTTGTTAACTAATTAAACCAAATTACATTACAGTACAAGGTAAGTCTCTCTTTTTTTTCAAATTTAGCGACCAAGCTCTAGTGAACTAGGGTTGACACTATTATCACCCATTGAAGTGAATGGATTCCATGTTCACATATCTTAAACATTCTTGCTTGTCGTCTCCACCATCTACTATTAAATACACTACAGTAGACATTGAGCTGCATCGCCTGGTAGCAACTTAATCCTTAAAACAATATCAATATTATAAATAGGACTAAGTAGAAAATCTTTGAATTAAACTTTGTCAAAATGAATAATATGTAATGTGAAAGGTGACATAGCCCGCGCACAAGCAAAAATAACATTCAAGAAAAGAAATTATTTAAATTAGAATGATACCCTGTAAACGATCGAAGTGTTGTGGTGAGCGATAATATAAGTGGCAAAATACTTTTGCATTATGCTGATATATTGAAGGTTTTATGGGTATATAACTAATACCGTGTACACTCAAGAGTCGTGGGGTAGATGTTGCATACATTAAATGTAACCATTGTACAGTATGAGCTATAAAATATTAATATTCTTACATTTAATTTAACAAAATATTTAGAATGTCGCCTCCAGTTTTGACATTGGAGAGCTCCAAATAAATGGAAGGGACCAGTTCATTTTTCAAAAAGTTAAGGTGGCGAGTAAACGTGGAGTCAGTAGGTCTCGGACCAATGGAGAACCTTCCCCATGCAATCAAATGGAGAACTTGCTTTGGCGAATGCTTCACGTCTATGTTAGAAACCTACAGCCTATAATGTGACTAGAATGGAAGAATAGGCAAATGGTGTTCCTTCAAAATGAAATCCAAAATTATATTGCATGACCACCTTCCCAGTGAGCTACAGAGCTTTAAATGCAAGATACTGAAAATATGCTGCCCTCCCCCATGGACACCCTGCCAATATACACAATGTCACAAATTATGGAAATATGGCAACGCACAATCTGCAAGATTTATTTTCTACAACTTATGCATACCGTCTGGATCCACAGAGGTTGATAGTCAGCCTGGTATTTTTTTTCTGCCACACACGTTCTAGACACCACACAACAATAAATCATGGCCTGACCATTTAAAAATGGCCTCTGTTATTATGCCACATCACATGATAACACCTGCACATTGGTACGAAACGAGTAGAGATTCTACTTCGGTAAGAGCCCCAAAAATGACATATCTCCATTCCTGTTCATATGGATTCCCGGGGGTGGGTTGGGGGGCACTAACCTAGATAGTGTACAGGGGGCTCCGCTGGACATTAGATATCTTGGATAAAATGTGCTAAAATTTTGAAAAACATCAGGCTTTAATTTCAAACACAATGGTAGCGGTGCGACCGTTCTTAACTGGACACCATCTGACTACGATATGTTGGTTGTGGTACTGGGTAGCAGTGGAAATTTGTTTTTGGTGCTGAAAATGGTGCGGTTGTCTATATATTGGCAATTTTATAACAAAAGTTGCAGGCGATGGCAGTCATTTTGTCGTCAATGGCATCATTAATTAAGACATCAAAGGAGTGCTGATTTTAGCTATTTGGCTCATGATGGGCTGATTTTTAGGGGTGAAATCGTGACCCATTCCGGTGGCGCTTCCACGTTAGCAAAATGTATTGAGTAACCCCTGCCCTCGAGTATAGACCACATGGGGTCACTATGGCTATTTGTTGGTTCCTACATGAGTCCAAGCTGGATTTACTCAGATTTGGTTTGTAAGTGACATATTGTGACCCTGTGTGACTTAATTATTTCATATGGTCTACGTACTATGGCTCATCTGGATGCATTATATTAGTTGGTTCCTTACTAGTTACCCCTATACAGGTCAGAGTATTCCAACTAGAGTACTCAAATTCAGTCTTCAAGTTTAAATACCAATCAATGGACACTTATGTGGACTACAAATGGGTGCATTATAACTATTATTTAGTCTACAGGTTGCTACCAATCTACGGATCACTGTAGAGCTAGGATGGTCAAATCAGATTTTAAAGTTAGAAATACCCTGCTCAAATTTTATATGGACCATATCACCCCAAATTGTGGTCAATTATGGCTACACAGTAACAGATTTATAATCGATCTATAAATCACACAATCTAGAGTTCTAAACTTTAGTATGTATATTAACAACGGCAAATAACCGTGTTTCATATTGACCACAATGGTCCCATATTTGGTTCATTTGTAGTTGTCATTTCTTGATCTTACTGTAAACACTGGTTTGTCAATTTGGGTGACACTTTTCATGATTACAATCTGTCTAAAGCTCGAAAAGATATTAGAATATTGTAACAAGTAATAGATGTGAGTTTCTTTGCAGGTTCTTATCATAATCTGAATGTAGAAAGCGCACCCCACCTGTAGCTTAAAAGAGGAAGCACACATTGTCATGGTCCTTAACCCTATATGGTTGTCAAGAGCGAATGGAGCCAACTTCAGTAGGAGAACTATCTTTTAAAGTACTGTAGGGTAGTTCATTATATGTACATGTGTGTAGATATGTAACATTTGATGCAGAACAAATAAGCAGTATAAAACATCATTTTATTGTGTGAATCACATAAACACTTACTACTAAAATATAAATTTAAACATAAAAAAGATATTTACAAACTTAACTATTTGCATATACACCACATTTAATGCTTGATTTAACAACTATTCCTTTGTCACAAAAGTACATTAGTTTCCTTGGTGGTTTATACAGAACCAATGGCTGTGAGTTATGGAATGTCTTTTGAAAGAGCCTGTGAGAAAATTAATAATCAAACAATTCAAATAATTAAAACATTTTTCAAAGCCACTTTCAAAAGAATATCAAATACATTGATGCGGTTGCCTTTGGTTTACACTGAGTCTAGACTGCAGCATTCTTAGTGTATATATAGTATAGGCAAAGGCATAAGAAACAGTCTATTACAGCACCCATTGCATTCTTGGAGAACTGTTAGCCTCAACTTGAAGAGTTGTTAAGAGGATCCTTTGGACTGAAATAAATGAAAAATATACACGTAAATGTAAAAATAAATGCATAAATATGAAGATATTCTATGAAATATTTAATAATCTGACATCACACGTTTTATGGTTTTTGCCGCCCGCGATTTTTCACTCAATATTTTTTTATCATATCACATTTTAATAATACATGGTACTGTGTATCGTAAATGTGACACACCATGTACAAATGACATGGAATTAATTACGTGCTTAGGCTAGCCAGTACATAAACTTATTAACCCTGGGGTATTGACTTCATAAAAGAAATTCCAAGATATGTAAATACATTGGTAATTAATTGACATTAGAAAAACCACAGTTTTATTCTCTTTTTTTTTTTTAATTAACGTGCTTTTGCTTTTACTGTTAAGTGACGATTGACTGTTTGATTCACACTTTTATTTTCTCAACTCATTTCTCAGGTAAACTAAAACAAAAATAATAAAAAATACATAAATACAAGCTAAATTATCAACTATTAGATAAAAAATAAAACAACTATATAAATTAGAAAGAAAAAATAACTACTTACTAATAATTAGGGCCTGTTTAAAATAAATTTAGGATTTGATTGATTGATTGATTACTACAAAGTGTGAGGGTGACGACTAACAATGTAACAAAACTTTTAGAAAATCTATGCCAAACTGTCAGTTTTTACATATATTCTAGAACATTCTATCTATGTGCTGCTTCATATCACATTCTAATTTGATCTGTTAAACCATAATTGTAAGTTACTTACTTCACTTCCAAAATTTTACCCTTCACTGACTTAAATTTACCAAGCTGAAGACACTGTTTCTTTATACACTTTTGACGCAAGGTATTATTTCCTCCATATTTCGTTTTATCCTATAATATAAAATAATTTAATATTTATAGACTGGACTAGTATTGGATAGCAGTAAGGTTTCAATAACAATTAGGATAAAAAAATCCCCTATGTATTCCTGATAACAATCATAACATCGCATTTATAAATCACTTGTATGTATAAAAGTTATTCTATGTACTATGTACGTCTCATTTTATGTATAATTGTCTTTCCTTACCACATTTGACTTCTAATATATAAAATTTTAAATTTATTTTTATTGCACAAAAAAGCTTTTCGTCTCTTTAAGAGACCTTTTCAATTTCTTATTTTTATTTTTTTTACAAACTTATTAAATGTACATATTTCTTCAAAAATCAAAATCTTTAATTTTCGAAGAAATATGTACATTTAGTGAGTTTGTAAAAAAATAATTGAAAAGGTCTCTAAAGATACGAAAAGCTTTTTTGTGCAATAAAAATAAATTTTAAATATTAAAACTCAAATGTGGTAAGCAAAAACAATTATACGTAAAATAAATTACTTAATTTTCAAGAGAATCTATTACATGAGGGGACAAAATTCATAAATTGGTCTTGGCCATAACACAGTCTACGAGGCTGTGAACTTTGGAAATCAAGCATCCTTGGCTAAAATTAACTCATCCACGGTCAGCAAATCACGTTTATTTTTTCATATTGGAAACTTTGATGCTAATATGTGCTGACAGCAAGTTCAGAAGTGCACATTTTCAATCATGACTAAAAAATGGTAATGAATATCAAAATAAAAAATGTAGGAATGAAACGCTATTTTTTTGCCAGATCTACATTGCAATTTTGATTATTCGGCTTTGTTTACATAATAGTGAACACTTACATGAAAATGGCATTTTTCCAGTGTCTGTGAGAGACAGAGTCAGACATTTTGAACAAGTCAAAATTGGGGATTAGGCACCATGATTGGAAGAGCCAAGTTTGTTTATATATTTAATTTGCATACACATTTATGTATCACCAATTATGTGACTACCCATGTGTATGCAAATCAAAACTATAAACATTGCTGTTCCAATCATGATATATAATCCCCAATTTTCACTTGTTCAAAATGTCTGACTCTGTCTCTCACAGACACTGGAAAAATGCCATTTTCATGTAAGTGTTCATTATTATGTAAACCAAGCCGAATAATCAAAATTGCAATGTAGATCTGGCAAAAAAATAGCGTTTCATTCCTATATTTTTTATTTTGATATTCATTACCATTTTTTAGTTATGATTGAAAATGTGCACTTCTGAACTTGCTGTCAGCACATTAGCAGATATTTAATATAGAAAACACTTGCCAGACAAAATGCACACTTTGCGCATTCTTCAGTTCGCTTGCATGCAACACACTCTCCACAAGACCGAACAAGCCGCGTTTTAGGTTCTTGGAGAGATTGCAAGCGCTTTACTTTTCCTGCAGATTTTTCATCATCAAATGTCTTCTGAAAAGAGTATGATAAGGAAAATTTAATTGCATTGATAATAGATAAACAAAACAAGGAAAAATTATAATTGCAACAATTACAAAAAAAATGCAATGACAGTATGTTTTTTGCAGGCTTTTAAATGAATTACAGGCCAAATCCTATCTAATAGAACAAACATGAATTACAAAAACAAACATAAAAATTACATTACAAAATTCATATTGTACCTTAACTTTTGAATGCCGTGCTTTCTTTTGCAAAGTATCCAGTATGCCTCTTATTCTCACAAATTCTTCCATGGCCTTTTCAAATTCTCTATCTAATAGCTGTTCTAATTTTCGGATGTCACCAGAACCTTTAGTTTTGGCATTATTGAAATCTTTTTTCGCTTTAAGGTAACCATTAATAGCTTTGGTAAAAGCCCGTTTCACATCTTTATTAGCATTGTCTTTGCCCAAACTATTCAGTTCGTTTTTCAGTCCCTCAGAGATTGCGTCAATTTTTTCCGTTTTCTTTTCACAATTGAGAGCAAACTTTTCACTACACCTGTATAACTCCTGCTGAGGCTCTTCGTCTGTTGTCATTGACGATGCCGTGCTCGCTGCATCATCATCATCGTCTTCAGATGAGTCACTCTCCTCATCGTCTTGTGGTTCATCAACATGTTCCTCTGCGGTATCGTTTAACTTCCCATTACTGACAGCATCCTCAAACTCTTCCGCATCCTCGCAGTCTTTGTCAACCATTTCATCTTCCGTCTCTTTTTCATAATTTGCAGACAAATTGTCTTTGGTGGTTTCACCCATCCCCTCATCACTAGCATCATTATTTCCAACACCTTCGTTATCGTTTTCAGACGTCGCTCCTGCATTATTTCCAACACTTTTGTTCTCGTTTTCAGATATCCCTCCTGCATCAGTTGATTTTCTCATTTTAGTCTCTACAGCACCTTTAGAACTCTGCTGCCTTCTCTTTCTACTGTTTGGGGTACCAGACGGGCTACTTGTTTGATTATCTGAATCTTTTGATTTTTCAAGGCTCATAGCGTGCCCTGGAGAGCCACTTTGTCTTGTTCTTATCGAGCGCATTGGAGATTGAGAATCAGCTGCATTTTCTTTGTCTTTGGACAGCGTCAATTTCTTTCCACTCATGGATTTGGCACCAACGGATGATCTTGATTTGCTTCTTGGTGTTGTATTTCCTTCTCCTAAATCACTATTCTCACTACTAGTGGCAAGAGACTTACCATATGAAGCATCCATCGGTGGTTCTGGCTTTATTTCTATAGGGGTAATTGCAGGTTTAGGAATGTTTCTGGTTTGTAATACATTACCAGCATCCCCAGATCCATTTTCCATTTCAAACGTCTTACTTTTTCCAGAGCCTGATGTTGACGGTCGAGGTGAAACCTGAGCTTGAGTAACCGAAGTAACGGCTTTAATTTTCCCGCTCAACAAAGATTGGTACTGAGGTTTACTGAGGATATTTGCATTGGATTTTATACCAATTCCCGCGCCGCTTTTTTTGTTTGGCGAGGTTACTAACAGCACCCGTTGAGGCAACTTTGGAAACAGATTGACATTCTGTGACGCAGGGACCGTGACAAGATGTGACGTGCCACTGGATACCGTAGATTTCAAAAGGCGATGAATATCCCCTTGAGCTGAGGTTGTTGAAGGGTAGCTGACAACAATGCTAGGCCATCCTGGAAGCACAGGCAATGATTTACTAAGCTGGCTGCTGGTGTTAGTAGCACTACTAGTAGCTTGGGAACTAGAACTAGGTTCCTTTGCTGCATTCTCAGACGATACCCTTCCACCACGACCTTGAATTCTCAGAAGGGATGGATAGAGTGCAGTCAGATTCTCTCCTTTAGTTGTTTCAGAGATATTTACAATGATCACTTCTGAATTGTCTATCGTCACAGCTAAGCAACCATCCAACCGAATACTGTTCTTGTATTTTAAGGACAAGCGCGTAAACAATCTGATGGTGTCAACAAAGCAAGCTTTGAACTTGTTCTTATCGTTTAAGCTGGGAATCATTTTTCCGGGCATTTTTCATTAATACAAGCAGCTGTCAATTCTGCAAAATAAAATAAAAATGTTGAAACGTTGCATTTTTGTTTCTTCGAGCACATGTATCTGTGATCTACAAAATAAATAAATATGCATAGGCCTACTGGTATATACATAGAGTTTAAGCTTTATACAGAGTAATCATTTGAGACATGACCATGCGATTACATACTTTTAACATCATTTTACCCATCATCAATTTTCTCAACACAACTTTTGTATTATGATAGCTTTTTTATTTTTCTAATCTATAGAGGCTTACTTGCTATTGAATCACATCTCAAATAATTACATATATCTAAAAAAGCTACCAGTCACCATACATGTAGTTAAAATCGTTAAACAGCAATACAAATAAAATTGTTCATATTTTGATATAAAAGTGAGGATATTTTTGTCTACAAATAGAGTGTGGGCATTAAAGCAAGCGGTCTGTTGAAATAAGATGGCAGAAGTAGCTGAAAATGTACACTGAACATATTGGAAAGAAAATGATGTTTTCTAGTTATACTGTTTGATATCACATCTAGATATGACTAAGAATGTGATCCATAGACATTCAGTCATAGGTGATAATGAATAATTAGCAAATTATTAATATTAAGATTGATCAGTCCAACTATTTATCAGTACCTTACTGATTACAAGGCTAATATATAGGGCTAATATAGTTAATTGTGTAACATGGGTGTATCTCTTTTATTATTATTATTTTTTTTTTTTTTACAAAATTAGCAATGATCTGAAATTTCAGATGATATGCAAATGGTAATTCGGCAAAAGAAATTTACAAAATTAGCAATGATCTGAGAATTCAGTTTTTAACTCTCTACCTTTTTCTTCTTCCAGCTGCATTCATACAAATAGTCCAAAAAGCATTCAAACAATTTCAAAAAATAACTTTTATTTACATTGTTTCGACCTCTTGGTCCTTATCAAATCCCAAAAAATATATTTTTCAATTGTTTTTATTAACTTATTTTTTAAAATAGCTTGAATACTTTTTGAACTATTTGGATGAACGCAGCTGTAAGAAGAAAAAGGTAGAAAATTAAAAATGAGAGACGAAGCTGTTTACTGTATAACAAGTATAATATGAAATTTCAGATGATATGCAAATGGTAATACGGCAATAGTAATATTAGGCCTACTTATGAACAAATTACCTGTGTCAGTAGACCTACTTCATTTACTGTTACTGTTTAGGACAATAGGTTGTCGGGGTTATAGGCCTAATAAAATAAACTGAAAGTCTCCTTAAATGTGTTGGTCTCTTGTTATTGGTCACAAACACGGTATGTTTTATTAAACTTTCGTTAATAAAAATGCCATCATCAATATCAAACTTATACACTGGAAGGTTTTAAAAGCCACCTACTGACCTAGCCCACGCCCACTTCTAATTTCATTCTTGTTTTTAACCTGCACCACTAACAACTGTTTTTATCTTTGACTTCTTACTATCAGCCCTACCCCACTCTTACTAACACTATCCCCTGTTCTCTTTGCGCACAACACAACCTGTTTGGGCGATAGAGCCATCAAATTTGATGTTTTCACCGACACAAACACTAAGATTCAGATACTACTCAAAACCATGTGCTCCAATATTAGTATGTAGCACAGTACACTTTATTATAATCAATAACATTGCAAAATAGATCAATATCAAAATTGATCATGTTTCACAACAACACTCCACAACACCTAATGTTTAAAGAGTGAAATTGCAGTTCAGCCAGTTTTACTTTGACAATGATGTCCCAATACCAGTTAAGAGACGCTATTCTTATACATTCATGACTATTTGCTTCGAAAACAGTTAGCGTCATAATGTACCCACGGCTGGTGTCACGTAGGCCACTTTAGTTCTACATATGTCGTTAGGCTATTATTGTAGGCCTATATATATAGTAGCATCAAATATGACTGATATAATTTCTACATGGAACATTCACACGTTGTTTACTTCTATTTTACAAAAGTCTATCAACATGTTTAACGCACGTTTGCTTCTATACGGATCAATATGAGCCCCGCGTGATGATAGATCTATAGCCGGGTGCATTATTTATAAAAGCGTCGTTCGTTCCATCAACCCGCTGATTTAAATCATTACTACTCACGCAAATGACAGTTGAAAATTATAATTGATTGCATTCTTAGAACTTATGTATGTTATTCAAACAACAATGGATAAATACATGTAAATAAGTTACCATTAAAATTTAAATAGCAAATCTGTGCGGTCGTAGCAGAGCGACGTTTGTATATCGGCGCTTTCACGCGAACCCGGATGTACAAGACTCGTCACGATTTTACACAGTATGACGATTTTTTACGGATATGCGACAAACACGAGAATTTGACGCTCTGCATCGGGGATCTTGATTTCAATTACTGCGCAGTGCACCCAGAGAAAAAACAGTGTCATATACACAGCTTGGATGAAGATGACGTAGAGCAGGCATGTACCTGCAACCCTTGGCATCTGGGAATCTGGTGGGATGGGGATAGAGCTGTCATTAATTGAGAGGGCTACAGCCAGCTCGGGGCCCACTACCTTCAGATAAGCACATATTTGAAGATTATTGGAACAATGAAGAAGTCAATCTAGTTTAGTTCTAGTTCAAAGCCACGTGGTGTTTGTGATGTAGGCCTACCTCTCCAGATCAAGGAATAAAATAATAAGAATACAAATGTCTAAATTCTAATTACAAGAATCATCATCCTACAATACTTATTTCATAGTTTTATGCATTATAAAGCATTATAAACATAGTAACTATAATAAAATAACTTACAATTTAGAAAGCACATGTTCAAACCATTACTAAGTATTTCATTAAAAAATTAAAATCAAATTCGTATAATGTATCATTTTGGCAGTGTGAAAAATTTGAAAAACATGCCCATATAGGCAATTTTTTATTGGTAAAAATTAAAAATGGGGGTATAAAACCCATATAGTCCCAATTATATGGTTTTAATTTTTGGAATTTAAAATATTTAAAAAAGAAATAAGTCAAAATGATACATAAACCTCCAATATTTCTATTTTAAACCTTTAGTTTATACACTATTCAGTATTTAAATGAGAGGGTGGGCTGTATAGGATTTTCCAAAATATGCCGTGGCATGGTAAAATAATAGCCCCTTTCAAATTAATATATGAAAAATTGATGAACCCCCTTGATTTATGTATAGAAATTGCATGGTTTGGTTTTTGGAATTTATATTATAACCCCCCTTGACATAATCCAGAAATTGATGATTGATATCCATTTTATAAAAAAACAAATCATTTGAGTACAAAATCTATGAAAGGGTAACAAAATTTTCTGTGAAAAATTGAGAGCCCCCTCAAAAGTGTGTGAAAAATTGATAACCCCCTCCAAACATTGTGACAAAGTTCATGGCCCCGCCCTAAAAATCCTCCCAATGATATCTCTGTCATAAATTACTGAATGGATCCCTTACTCAAAAAAAACAAAATTTTAAGCAAATAAAGGTACCCAGATTTTACCCTAAAAAAATTAGCTCATTGTTTTTGTCTTGAGCCAAATAACAAGAGAACAAGGGCAACCCCCTCCCATACTTTTAATGAAATTATATTCTGGGAAAAACACATTAGAAAACTTTTCATAAAATAAACCAAAATAAGCTATTTTTCATAAAATAAACCAAAATATTTGTAGTTTTGTTGTTCCTTTTAATGCTCCTTATTAAGTCAAAGTTTTAAAAATGTACAGGTATACTCCTTGTATTATCAAACTGTTTTCATGACTAAAGTATCCTTTTCAAAACACATCATCTGCTAATTGTCACATCGGCATAAAATAGTCTTCTTGAAGTCGGGAAGACTACTGTAAAACTAGAATAATTTGTGGTTATCAAATTTAGTGTTTTTCATCTATAAATTATTTTGTGACTACCGGTATTTAATATTGTGATTTTGGTCTATCCTGAACCTACTTTGCATGATTAATGTTTGCTGCCTATTTAAGTTTGCATTTTTGCACCTACCCACGAAATTTGCAAATTAAATTGTGCGCAAACATTTCTAGTTTTACAGTATTCAATGTTGATTTGACAATTAGTACAGTACTGATTGCGGCAGGAGGGACAGAAGCAAAAACTAAAAAGTTTCTTTCCGATTGTTTACGTTTCTTTCCGATTTGTTCCCATAGTGACGACTGTAGACTTTTTATTGCTTTCGCAATTTACGGATTTTCTCCTTGCTTCGCCTGAAGTTAAGTGATTTCCCTGTTCTACGCTTGACTTATGTATTTTACGAGGTTTGAAATTTCATGATCACTGCGGCCATTTTCAGACTTTCAACCCTTAAATCGGTGTGTGTACATAGAATCTAGTTCGCATCATGGCGCTAGTGGTGTGCCCAAAATGTTCCGACACTGGCTTAACAAATCCAAATATTTATGAGCAAAAAAGTATCGAAAATGAATGGCAATGAGCGGAACCACCAGAAAATATTCTGAATTTTACATTTTTTTTGTTGATTTTGTTAATCGTGAGTCTCATAGTTTCGGCAATTGAACAGTTCCAAGAAAACCATGATGGCTATATCTTGAAGCAGTGTCTTGACAAAACAGGTTGCAATGGGCTGGTCATGGCGCAGGAGTATAGTATTGCTTGAATCAACAGATGTCAGGATATCTTGAAGGGGTACCATGAAGAAAGACTGGAAGGCTTGTTGCTTGGAGATTGCGATAGCAAATGACCGAAATTGGTGCAGCGAAAAATTGTAAGTAACCATATGCCACAATTTACTGTGTATAATGAAAATGTATATAATATTAAATTTGAGCACAATAAACTTATTCAAGGATAATACTTGTTACATGACATTGCAGTATGTTGATGAAGCTACTGAACTTTGAACACATTGAGTAAATTGAAAACATTTATTTTCTCATCACAAAAATGATTATACAATTAACAATCAGTATTAAAACTATCAATGTTGTTAAGTACTGACATAAAATCACTATCTATACTATACATATATGTACATTCACATACTTTTAAAAACAATTTTCAACCGTCCGCTTTATAATTTACAAATCTAACACTTTCTTTTCCACTTCAAAAGAATACTGAAAAAAAAGTAATAAATATTAAATGATTTATGAACTATCTGTATATACATTAAAATAACTAATGAAAGCCAACTGAAATTTATGACATATCTGTATATAAATAACTTACTACATAGTGGTCCCAATTTATTCTTGTCAAGTCTAACTCAATCGGAAGTGTTAACTGTAAAAAAGAATTAGTCGTCATAAAATACAAATCACCCTATTTATTAAAAAATCTATATGCAGTTTTCAATATACATGTAGTCTACATCATAATATGTTTTTCATATCATTTAATAAAATCAAAATTATATCAAATATTATTTCCCATTTTTTACATAATCAACTTTCAACTATGTAACATATGTCAATATATATCTAAATCATAATTTAAAATACCTGGGATTGGTGCATGTACTGTGGTGCAAACTTGAAAGGAACACCATGTAATTCGTTTACATGTATATGGTTTGTATTTATATTTGCATTGTTGGTTTCATTGAAGACCTGAAGAGCTGCTGAATACAAATACCAATCCATTTTAAATGAAAAATATGCTTGCATTAACATGGAATACAAAATACCAATCCATTTTCAAATGAAAAAATATGCATTGCATGTAACATATCAATAAATGCCCTGAAAAGATTATCCTATGATCATGCAATTGATACATGAAGCATGATCCTATTGTTCAACCAAAAAGACATATGGTCTGGGCTTTTAACATTTGAGGGGTTTAAAAAAACATTGTTAAATTGGAAGTTGTGGACTGCTGGCTTAGCTACCAACTCTGAAGGTAGAAAGACCTTGAATTTGATGCATTATTGAACTAATGCACGGACCGGCTTCACTTCTACTGCACTTATGTGTCTGCCATGGTCTCTCTAGAATATCATGGTATATATTTATGTACAGGGCTAATACATTTCTCAAAACTTGGATAATTGTTTAGATATACTGTTCCACTGGCATTTGTCTCAGGTGCATATTTGCATTTGTGCATCATCTGGACTGGTAATTTTTTTTTGAGTTAGGCTATATTTAGGGTCTACTAGTACTAGTACTTGCACTCTATATGCATATTTTCAATCACGTTTTTGTGTAATTTGTTCCAAATCAAATAAAAATGTTGATGTTTTTTGTCTTTTTACCAGGTAGTACAGATGGATCTACAATGTACATTGCTAAACATAAATATAAAATTAGTTTGAAGATATAGTCTATGAACACCTCTTAATAAAATAAGTCTATGAACACCTGTCATGTCATTCAGTATTTTGTATAGGGCACACACTATTCTTTCAGTTCCGCAAGGGCTGTCAACAGCCAGTCTGTGACCAAAAACGTATGGAGATTGTAAAGATCTGTAAGTGTTAAGTGCGACAAACGCAGCATTTTTTAAGGCCGCATAGTGGCCATATAAAAGCACTACTTATGAAGAACTGTATTTGGCGCCTGGCAAGTTTCTGTACTGGCGCAGTGCCCTGAGACCCTGTAAACATGAATAATTCAGGATTTAAAAAGCATAAACAGTTGCGCTCCTGTACTTTTTTGTAATCACACATGGTGTAATTTTCGTAAGCGTAGGTATGTGAGTTACAACGCCAGGTTCCATGCATGTTGATCGCACGGAAGGCCACCTCAATAAAACCATTCCCGTGCTGGCCAAAAACTACGACTCATAATGCCTAAGCATCCCACCATCAGAGCCCGTGCGTATGTGCCCACAACTGTACTTTTGTCACTGCATGCGGGAAGCGCTGTAGAATTCGCAGACCTCAAGACGCCTTGCGGCAATCATGGCCGCAAGGTCTAATGTGCCCCTCGCTTAATGTTGACACTTAACTTCTCACCATTAC
Source organism: Streblospio benedicti (assembly GCA_019095985.1). Taxonomy (NCBI): domain Eukaryota; kingdom Metazoa; phylum Annelida; class Polychaeta; order Spionida; family Spionidae; genus Streblospio; species Streblospio benedicti. The sequence continues at coordinate 24,881,058 of CM032667.1, forward strand.
CATTTCTCTTTAATATCATATTTACACTGAACATCCCTAAAATAGGGTAATATTGGACAAAAGCCACCTTATGTATCAACGGCTCAATACATTTCTCAAAACTTGTTTTTGAGGACATTGTGTCCTGTCTAGTATGTTGTCGTTGAGTGCAGACTCAGGGCCCCACACTGGGCCACAGGGACAAGTTTAAAGTTATTCATGGAGGAAGTCCAAGATTCATACAGTCTACATGACAAGTTCATATCATACATAAGTAATTTAAGTGACATGTCAATCTCTTACTTGGAATGGTCGGTGGGTCAATGATTTCCCACCCATTCAGCATATTTGCAACTTATTATTGGTCCGTATGTTTTTATGGACTACGGATTTCTTGTTTAACGTTCTGCCTTTTCAGCATATGCTACTTTAACGAGTTCATATTTTACATTTTTGTACATCATAATTGCTTTATTATCTGATACTAAAATAATCTTACTTATTATAAATATTTTGTTAGATAAAAGTGATGTGTAATGTAAACAATTATTTAGATATAATACAAATATCCGCTTCTAACTTTCCTAAAATCGCATACGTAAGCAGTACTCGCGTTGGACGATTTTAACAGATTTGATCGTTTTGTGTAATTTGTTCATCAAATCTTACAAATAGAAAATGGTTTCTTTGATCACAAAACAGTGAGTCATATTTGTCATGTTATTGTGCTGCATACCTCGACGTAAGTACTGTTATAATCAATTGATACATAAAATAGAAGACTGACTATGATTTCCAATTGCAATATATTGTTAAAATTTGTGACACGTCTTGCTCAACCGTTTTCAGTGACACAGTTCTAGGTTAGTCTATAGTCTAGTCCTCATTATCAAATTAATACACTTGACCAAAATAATCCAGGTTACAGGTATCTTACTTCAAAATCTGATGATGTAGGCACGAATGTGTGGTCAAGTTCTCATATGAAACTAAAATTATTTGGCTTGAATGTTATCCTCAGTGGCTGAACCAGAAAATCATAAATCACACAAGACTGCTACGTGTTCATTCAGTATTTTGTAGTTTTTTCTAGGTGCTGTTCTTTCCACTTAAAGTCCTTTAACAGCATGGTGACACATCATACCGTATAACCCCGGGCCCAGTGTGCTGCTTGTCTCTGTACTCGCTCAAGTTTGTCGATATCGCACTACAAGGTGGGGTCCCAGAGCTCTAGTTTCAATCTGACTAGAATCTGGTAAGCAGTGGCCCTATACTTGTACGGCGCTCCATGCAAGTTTCGCATGGAAAAACCCTAGGCTCTGGTGTGCTTAGGAGCCTTCTGAGGAGATATGTGTTGACTACTTCATGTTAGAAGTTAGTGTGACTCCCAAGTATTTGGCGTCTGGCAAGAATTGTGTGCACAGCCGAACTTTGCAATTCCTGGTCTATGCTTTGATGGAAGCAATATGACGTCCTTTGTGCATTCTGAAATTTCTAATCATTTAAACCTAAAAGAATAACTAGGACAATTAAAAAAACACACCGTAAAAGCCTAGTTATGAAACTACCAAAACACGTGAAGGCACAAAATACAAACCAAATGATTTTGGTCAGACGTAACTTCACATTGCACGTAAAAAGTCGCCTATTTCCTATATGCTAACTGTCAGCTTGTACAGGATAGTGATTTTTTTTATCTGAGTATTAGCTTTAAGCGACGAGCATGCTCGAGCAAATCTCGATAGTAAATGTAACGCGGAAAACTCGCTAAGATGAATAGGTTTGGTTACACCTAATGGTCTATTACATTTTAAATTCCTCTATAGATCCTTCCTGTGTAAATCATCATAAGAGGCAACATGCACAGTGATTGAAATGGAAAGCTCTTCGGTTTGTGGTCACTTATATGCACGGGGGCAATTTATTGAAGGAATATACAATGTTTAGTTGTAGTATGACTGTTATTTTACCACTCTTATTTGACACACCCATAAATACTGTGTTTTGATTGGTTGAGAGCCTCAAACAGATAGAGTAAATTTCTCCATTTATGCGCCCCTAATACCGGTACTAATTCATGATCTCAGATTCTAAAATTAGGTCAAACTTAAGTTTACTACTCAAATAATTCCACCAAAATATCGGCAACATAGTCATCTTTACAAACAGTACAACTATGTTTATGCAAATGAAATTTGGGTGCATTTGATTTCCCGGACATTTCACTCAGAAATAGAGCTCAGATAATAAGATGTAAAAAACTTTTGTGCAATGATTTCATATAAACATAAATGTATCCTAAACCAAGTCGTAGAGAGATTTGAACTATTATCTAGGTTGAACTAGTATGTTCGACATTATTTAAACAATGTTTTTTGTACATTGGAGGTATGGAGATTATTAAAGACTATAGTGACCCTAATGAATGTACTATTGGTTGAAAAACTCTTGTATAAAATCCTCGCACGACAGTTGCCACTCCATCTATGTGCAAGCAATTTCTATATATATAATAAGTTGATCTATATTCTGGTACAGTTGCAGGTGCCCCCGCGTGATATTTATAATGTAAATTAATTGTAAATCATATGAAAAATAATTTATGAATTAATATGTTTCAGAATATTACTTACCATATGCACATAGTGACGTTATAAAAGGAGATGGCTTTTAACATTGTGAAAGGTACTTTTATTTTTATTTATAATGTTTGATAAATATTTCCTTGAAGAATATTGCTTTTTAATCATGATAGGCTGGTTTTATTAAAATACGAAATGTGATTTATTTTTAGAATATTTCACATTGATTAGAATTTTCTTTTGAAGCATGCACATTTGGTAGATGACAGCGAGATGGAAAAGAAAGTTTATATTTTGTAAATGTATGTAACTGGTGTATTTATCTGATTTTAGAGTTAGCAGCCGGTCACAACAGTGTTGATGATGTTCCATTCAAAATTGGCAATGATTTTATTCCTCCCAACAAAGTGAGATTCCCTTTTTTTACTATAATAGTATGAATTATCATTTTTAAATCAATGAATTGATTGAAATAAGATTGGATTAGATTTTTTAGGTAAATAATATTATATGATTTAAATTTTTGTTTTGTAGGTTACATTGCCACTAAAATTTGATGTTGGTAATCCAACTGAAGCACTGTTCATGGGGGTACGTATTGAACTTATTCATGTAACAGTTATATTTCACTTACTGACTATTTTGAGTCCAGAAATTATGTTTGTAAGGAATGAAAATCAAAGTATTTAAGATTTTGATACAATGTTACATCTTGAAAACAAATGCATTATTGTATGGTGTATATTTACTGTAAAACTAGAATACTTTGCAACTATTAGATTTTGCAGTTTTGATATATAAATTATTTTACAGCTATTTAATTTTGCGGTTTTTAAGAACGTGATAATTTCACCAGAAAAGTTCACCATATTACCTAGTAAAAGAAGACATATCTAAGTATGGGTGAATTGTTGCATTAGGTTCTTAGATACATGTTTTTTCTTGGATTTTCTGGAATTAACATGGCCTGAGCAGTTGTTAATCAATAAAGATGGGTTGTTTTATCACAGTAAACTTCGAATTTGTAATGGAAAAAATATTTGCTAGCTATGAATGTTTGCAAACTACTTAATATCGCAGTTTTACTGTAAACTGTGAAATTTGCTATTTAAATCGTATGCAAATATTTCTACTTTTACATTAGTTGTGAAGAATTCCTGCTCTAGAGAAAAAAAATACAAGAAAAAGAAAATAAATATAATATGCCTTGTTGATTTAACTTTTCAGTATGATTTTACTTTGGAAGAAAAAGTTCTTCAGTGGTCAGAATTTCAACGGAAGCTTCAACTACAAGCTGCTGCTACGCGCAAAGCTAGGGCCTTGGAGAGAGCACGCCAGGCAAAGCTGATTGAGGAACAGGCAGCAAAGGAACAAGAGGCTGCTGTCAGTTCAAGTAATGGAACGGGAAGTGAATCACTAACAACAAACTCTGCTGCTCAGTGTAATCCGTTTGCTAGTATGACAGGAGGTTCCATACTTACTCCTACACCTATTAATGCTCCCACAAAAGATGCTGGAAAAGTGGCAGCTTATAGCAAATCCACGTCGTTTGACTTGGCAGACTTTGAGCAGGAACAAGACCCGTTTGAAAACATGGAACTTAAAGTCCTCGATGACATGGCTGAACTGAATAAAGTCCTGCAAGGGTCACAACAACAGCAACAACATCAACAGCAGCAGCAGCAGCAGCAGCAGCAGCAGCAACATCAGCAGCAGCAGCAGCAGCAGCAACAAGAGCAGCAACATCAGCAGCCACCAGCACAAATTTCCAATGATTCCAACAATGCCAATGAACGGCAAACGCCTGCCGCCGCAGTCTCTGATGCGGTTAATGTGCCGGCGGCAAACTCTCTAGAAGGACTCACTCGACCTCTAGCAGATCTAGCTCTCACTGAACATGCTCCTCCAGTGGAAGAGCTAAATAGTGCTTCATCATCAAATGTAGTGCATTCCCTGAAGGATGTTGACTATCCGGATATAGACTCTATTGGTAGTGCTGAATCCATATCGATTCACGGCACCGGTGGCTCCAGCCTTGTGTCATACAAGTCTGCACCGAATAATTGTGGTTTTACTCTTGGCCACGCTGCATCAGCAGCCACCAATGGTAATGTAGTGTTACCAGCAAGTCGGCTGACCTGTCCGTTGCCCCCGTTGCCTACAACTAACAGTCTGGTGGCAGCATCTGCGTACAGGTAAATAGTATTATAATTACTGGAATATGTAATTCATGTTCTTAATGATGAAAATTTAAAGTATTGTTTATTTTTATTTATTTATTTATTTGCCATATGTACAAAAAGATATTAATAATATAAAAATTCAGGTAATTTACAATAATCATAAAAACAAAAAGATTTAAAATCACATATATAAGTAGTAATATAAATGGCTGGGGAGGAAAAGAAGTGGATTACTTATCAAGTTCCTCCCCATGTGTATAATACTTTTATGACTATAAAATTATAATAGCATTTGCTTCACAAAATGATCAAAACAGTGATAGAAACAAGTCACAGTAGGCCTATGACTTGTGTAAAATACAAACTGAAGAAAGTGACATTTTGATTAATTATAAATTATATTTTCCTATACAATAATCCTTAAATAGTTTTTTATAAGTGAAATAAGTTTTAGCTATTTTAACATCAGTAGGTAATGTTTTCCATAAATTAGCACTAGCATATTGAAAAAGTACTTTTAGAATAATTATTTAGCAACGAACTTTGTTCGTGCTAAATGATTGTATTAGTGAGGTTTGGGGGGGAGGGGGGGTAGAGGGTTGCTTCAAAGTAAATTTATATATGTTTCTATTAGAAGGGATTTTTCGAGATTTTTGTTTTTTTGGTGGAAATCGTATTGAAGTACTTTACAGCTCGAAAATTTGGCAGTTCTTTAATTTTACAACATTTAATCTTTATCATCACTAAGAAATAAATATAGTAATGTCGTTGTTGTGATATATGTATTTTATTCTGCATTTGTTCATGGCCAATTCTAACTTCATGGGAGAATTGAAGTCCATGTTGCAATACAATAAACGCTATAATTTCACTGTAATAAAGCAACATACTGTGTTTTACCCGGAAATCAGAGTAACCCAGCAGGATAAAGTTCTTCCACATAAAAAATCAAAATATATTGTTACCTGCACCAGCCGGTTGCACTTAAAAGGTTCTATTATTCAAAGTATTGATGCTGATTCTTATTATCACACTTTGAGACCATAATATTCTACATATTTTAAGAAATCTATCGAATACTCCCCAGATCAAGATTAGCAATAATGCTCTTTATTATTATCGCCCCACCTGTCTGCGTATCTAAAAGCGCTGTTACTAATCTGCAACAACGATGCGGGCTTGACTAAGGCTGATTCTTTTGAAAAGGCATAAATTATGATAATGAGCATTTGTATGCAGCTACTCTTAATCGCACTGCTGTTATGTTCGAAGTTGACATATTTTGGTGTGTCATAAAGGCTAATGATTGATTACCAGCGACTCACGACACTAGACCAGTACGACACAAAATATGGAGCGATTACGACACGAAATGTAGGAGACTACAACACCAAATGTCAGAGATTACGACAGCATTTAATAATAATAATATATTGTGTAGTAGTATTTCATTTAGCATTTAGCATATCTATAACCATATGGGCTCGGATTACATATAGAGCCTATGAGAGGTACAATAAAATATACATTAACAAAGTATTTATTCACATTAAGTATAACAATTACGAATTATTAAAAAATTGATTAATTCCAATATATGGCTTATTATATGAAGTTGGCTTGGGATAAGTTATTACTTGGCCATGAAAAGTACCGATTTCACGAACCAAATCCATAGGTGAATATTCCCCAGCAATAAGCTTGTCCCAAGCCTGAAATGTACGGTTTTGTTTTAAAAGAGAGGTTGCGGCCCTTTGTGCAACAGTATGTGTCGTACTCGCTCGCCGTTTGGTGTCGTAGAGGTATGATTTTTTGAGAGGGTACGACACGAAATCACGCTGGTTCCCACTTGCATAATATGGCATCATTTCTCGTGTAAGCCCATTTTTAGTGACAAAATGCACCTCACTATGGCAGATGTTACAAATTTTGTTAGGTATTTGTTACATTTTTCTTAAATTACATTGTTATTTAAACGTGTTAGTGTTTAATTGTGTCGGATAAAGTTTATTCGTTCGATTAGGTGGCAATAGCATTCTTTTACAAAGCTGTGTTTTCTGCGATAATCGTGTTTTTGCACATTTCATGTGCTGTGCCAGGGCAATCTCAAATGAAATTGTTAAATGTAATAAACTTTCGGCGAAGCCGAGATAGTGGTGCAGTAGGCGCCGATATGCGTTTACGCAGGCGCCAGGCGGTGGGTGTGGGAGGGGGACAACCCCTCCTGCTGCGTGAGGTCGAGGGGATCTCCCCCGAAATTTTTTGAAAATTTGATGCATTTTTCTGCAATCTGGACTAGAGCTACTATTTGGCAGAAAGATATCTAAATAGTGTTTCGCTATATTCATTCAACTTATATATGCCATGAGATAATACTTATTATATATCTGGAATGTACATCATGTAATGGAATCATAATATTAATGAATGTGTGTTATCTGCTCTGTATCCTTTTAATGCCACAATTAAATAGAAAATATTAGAATTCTGGTATGAAAAAGTTTTAGCGCCTTGATGAAATATTAGACCCACAAAAAAAACAGGGTTTGAACCAAGCCACATAGCTTCACACTTGTCCAAATTTATTTTCAGACCAGATGCTTTTTTCAAAGATATTTAATAATTTAACCAATTCATCAATTGATTTTTCGTCTTTTAAAAATACTGTCGTGTCGTCTGCATATTGTACCAATTTAATTTCATTATCACCTACTTTAATACCTTTAATTTCATTATTCATATGAATTGCTCGTGTTAGCAATTCTGTAACGAGAATAAATAGATATGCAGACAAAGGATCTCCTTGTCTAACCCCTCTATGAATATCAAAATACTTAGAGCAGTAGCCATTATTTATTATTGCACTTTCAATTTGTGTATAAAACAGTTTGACCCATTTCTGTAAGCCATTTCCAAAGTTAAAATATTTCAATACTCTATTAAGAAAGTTCCATGATATTGAGTCAAATGCCTTTTCAAAATCTAGGCATAGCAATATACTACTTATGTTTTTATCCTCCGTGTAATTCATAACATCTGCTATAGTTCTTAAAGCATCATGAATAAAACGACCATTAACATACGCACTTTGATTTACACTTATTATAAATGGTAAAACTTTTTTCAATCGGCTGGCAATTGCCTTTGAACATATTTTGTAATCAATATTCAAAAGAGAAATAGGCCTCCAATTTTTTAACAAAGATCTATCTTTGCCTTTTTTTTCTAACAATTTAATAATGGCTTGTCTTTGGGATGTGGTCATCTGACCGTGCTCATAAGAGAAATTTATGGAATTAACTAAATGTTTTCCAAGCACCGGCCAAAAGTGTTTATAAAACTCTACTGTTAATCCATCATTTCCTGGTGTTTTGTTATTTTTGAAAGTATTTAAGGCATTCAAACATTCAATCTCAGTTAACTCTCCTTCACAGAATGTATTTTCTATTTCAGATAGCTTTTTTCCTTGAATGTTTAAAAGATATTCTACATCATCATTCGAGCAATCGTGAAAAGCATATAGATCTTTATAGAATTGCATCTGAATATTTAATATGTCCTTTGGATTATGGACATTCTTGCCATTCTTATTAAGTAACTTGCGTACAGTGGAGGACTTACAGTGCTCTTTTTCTAAATTGAAAAAATATTTACTGCTTCTTTCACCCTCCTCATACCATTTAACTTTAGATCTTATTATCGCACCTTTAATCCTTTCGCTTTCTATATCTTTTAACAATTCAATTATTCTGTCTTTATCATTTAATATATTATCATTTGGATCAATAAAATTCATATTGCTTATTTGTATGTCTATATTTTCTAAGTCCTTTTCTAACGCTCTCTCGATATTACCTCTTATCTTTTTCTTTCTTTTAGAAAAGTTTATTGTTTCTTTCCGAATATAATATTTTAATACTTCCCATCTAATTGACTTATCCTTAATCTCAGACGGAATCCACTTAGAAACATTCCTATTTATTAATTGAGTATAATTTTTATCATTCAATAGCGAATTATTAAATTTCCATAAATTTGGACCTTTTTCATCTTGAACACTTTTTAAGCCTAAAAAAATAGCCGAGTGATCTGATCTTATTGAAGGAATTATTTTTTCAGAATTTGTATAGTCTTGCAGGTGATTTGATATCAACCAATAATCCAATCTACATTGGACAAAGGGCTTTCTTTGACGCCATGTGAATCTTTGTTCAGAAGGATGCTTAATTCTCCAAATGTCATCTAATTCAAAAACACTAATAATATTTTTAATGCTTTTTAAGCTATGTGGCTTGGTTTGCACTGATGTTCCCCCTTTCTTATCTAAATCATTGTTGAATGTTAAATTAAAATCTCCACCTATTACTATTTTGTGTTCTTTTATGATTGACTTATCATTAAATAATGTTCTCATATTTTTAAAAAACACCACTTGCTCAGCATCTGTGTTCGGCGCATAAATATTCGACAACCAAAATTGTGTGCCTTGGATATTAATATTGATTAAAATAAATCTTCCATTCTCATCGACTATTTGTTCAATAATTTGGTAATCAAGCTTTGGATTAAAAAATATGGCAACACCTTTGCTGTGGTTTGTTCCATGTGAATAAATGGCATTATTACCCCATTGCCTGTTCCATGAACTTTCATCATTACATCAAGAGAGTGCTCAACAATTAAGGAGCAAATTTATATTTATTTAAAAGATACAAGTAAACTAGTTCATTGTGATACAACGTTGTTTCATGCTTTGACAAGCAATCATCAGTCACAAAGTGAGTACATTAGACAGACTGAGTATAGTATCAACATAGTACTATATTTAGATCTACACGTAATACGTAAGGATAAGGCAAGTGCAAAAACAAGTTACGGTTCAAGAATGATACTGATGTTAAGTCTGATTGTAATTACAGAGGAGGTATTTTTTACGATGTCTGCAGCTGGAGGCCAGTTCATTTCTACTGTTGAGCGTGGACAGTTCTGGTTTGCATAATATAAAGAATTTTTCAGTGAGGCACAAGTTGCAGGTCTTTGAAGCTGTTGAATATGGTCGAGCATGGGTTATTATTTTCCAGGAAATATTGTAGTTAATGTTATTGTCCTTTAGTTGCCATATGTGCTTGCTGAGTGCTGTACTATTGTTGAAACTGTGTTTATGGGTGGTGAATCTTTTTGAAGGTTCCCTCAGTGAAGTTTGTTCTATTGTCATTTCTATGTCACCATTCTATCATGACTAAAATCCATTTTATTTTAAAATAAATCACATTATAACATTCTCATTGCCAGTCAATTTCATTTGTTTTGAGCACGCGGAGACGTCAATTTCGTTTGTTTTTGAGCGTGCGGAGGTGTTAGTCTAAACTGTTGCTCTCTCGCGCCTTGTCATCAGCGGCTGTATTGATATTGTGAGGAGTTTAGACTAGCGCCGTGGGTTTTTGGGAGCGTGTTTTCCATCGCAAATTGAGCATGCTAATTGACCAATCAGCGTGGGTTATTGGCGGTGATTTTTGCAGGGAATGATAGAATGTTTTTGTTTTGGTGAAAAACACTCTCTTCTATCCAAATGAAATAATATTTTCCTACGATGGGCATTAAATTCAACATTATGGCATTTTTTCAAGAATTTTGAATTTTGACCTACTTTTTTGACCCCCTAATGACCACTGGTCAGCTGGGGTCTGCATCTCAAATACTCCCACATACCATCCTTCATTCATGGGAAGTTTCATGCTTTTACTAAAAAATGAACAAACCACTTGAATCTTGACAATTTCAAATTCACTATTGGACATATTCCGTATTCTGACCACAAATTCACTGACACTTTCACTTGCACCTTGCGTCAGGGAAGAGAGCTCGAGTCTGGCACACCACTTGTTTGCCGTACCGTGCATGTGCTGCTGGAACTTGTTGAACACGTTGTCGACTTGCTTCTTCTCCTGATCGCTCATGTTCGACGCCGCCATGAGTTCGGCGCGCGTACACCTGCGCTTGCTACGCATGATGCCACTTCTCATCATCAGGAATCTTGTTGATCATGAATTACGAGTGCATCATTGCATGCCACTGTTCATAGTTATGTTTCGGGTTCTTCTCACTCCATTTCAGCATTGGCAGTGGTATCCCTCCCACAACTTGTGCTTTCTGAGCTGACTGGACTTGGCTTGTCAGCTGCTGAAGCTTGCTGGCAGTAATTCCAGGTTCACACGTGCGGCCTCACCCCGGCTCGTTCTGTGATTCTGTATCCCCCATCACAACTTCTTCACGGCACCTGGACAACCTCCTCGTCACTTTCGCACACAAAAGACAGCGCACGTCTCGCAACCAAAACCTTTCCACACCTGGCAACTCCCAGTTCTTACACTCAGTCTCTTACTCTTCGGGTTGTCGGCTGTATCACTGGTAATCACTTTCACCGCTGCCACCATGTTAAACATGTGAAGTGATCCTGACGTGTTAACTGCGGAGTGATAACTATCCTCTAACTTCCAATGTCTTTATTATTCACTTGTATTCTTCATACATACATACATACATATAACAGACAATAGCTACATCAGCCTATCATAATGAAACTGCTGTGTAAACTATACCTTGGACATAGTGACAATTAGTACTAGACACATTGTTCCTGCTGTGTGGTGGTTATATACAGATACCAGACATGCGGACATGCTTGTGTGCATGTTCACCTTGAACCATGTGATCACAGAACGTGACTTACATACATGCTTCATGATTAAGTACGTTTCACCTGATCTACATACTGAGGCTAACAACATGTCATATCACTGGACACTAGTGTACAAGGTGCGTTACCACATCGAACCACATAACAGTAGTTAGTTAGAAGACCGAAAGACGCCATGCCCCTGGAAAATACAATAAACTCATGGGGGCTATCAATTGTGTATATAATTTGGCGTGTTCACCAGATGGCATGTGATGTGGCAGCCAAAATGTGTCTATTTTTGTACATGTCCAATGCCGCATGAGTGTTTGTAACTGGTAGTTTTAGTAAAATGATTAGGTATCGCCCACAAAGTAGGCAATAGTGGTGGCAAAATGGTATAAGTAGTTCATATTTACATACACTGACAGAGGTTTCAGGCACTGTTTGCGTAGAGATGGGATCATTTTGGAAATGGCTCTTTGTAGTGTTTCTGGGCTCACTAGCTTGTTGGGGAGTGGATTCCGTGTGAGCAATTGTACTTGATGGCGGAACTCATGCAGTTCTGTGAGCTAAATATTGTTGTATTAGACGCTGAGTGACAGAAGGTATGTGAGTGTAGCTTCTCAGCACACATATACTGTCTAGACATTTAATGGTGTTCAGCAGAGCCATATTCGTACGGTTAAGATGGCCCGCCAATATACGATAATTGGAGTATGTATTGTTCTCAAACTTAGTAATGAAGTTGTACATTGACATAATCGAGTCAGCGTTGTGTTTGACATATTTGGCTGTGTGAAGGATTTGAATCTGCAAAGTCTCGAAGAGATTCGGATGATGCCACACCAAACAGTTGGGACAACATACCACTTATGTCCCGAATGGCACGTTTGGTCGTGGTGTCTACTTGGAGTGATTGAAGGTCCATGTCAAGGCGCTAGACTTCTGTGTTGTAATCTGAAATGATGTTTGCAAAATGTCCACGTTCAGCATTATATGAAGCAGTGGCATATGCATATTACTGCAGCATAGAATAAAACGTGTGGCAGTAAAATTTGATGTCAATAGATTTTGTAGATAGCATAAGTGAAGAAGACTTGGGGTAGTTTTACAGAAAAATTGAGTCTGACGTACATGAAGTATTGTCCTGTCCTCATTGGAGAACAATGTTGCTTCAGACTTTGTATTCATACTTAGAGAAGGCTATGTTTGTCACTACTAGGAGTATGGTTAACGTGAGTAGCCGATTGTTGACGCTTAAAAACATGGTGAAGTGAGCAGGGTCAGTGCTGTCGGTCTGATGGTCAGACGAGTAGTGACAACCATGCCAGCTGCATGCTCGTTGTTATATGCACGCCAGCTGTGTGGAACTGCACCCTGTGGAACTGCACTCATGGTGGCTAGGACTTTGAGACATGGCAGTGCTACCGTGTGCTGGCATTCTTAGAGTGATATTAAAAAGGAATTATTGCGTTGTGTTTAAGCTCAGCTGCTGAAGCACGCATTGTGTTTCGTTCATTTGTAATCTTAACTAACTAACTATATGTATGTTTGTATGTATGTATGTATGTATGTATGTATGTATGTATGTATGTATGTATGTATGTATGTATGTATGTATGTATGTATGTATGTATGTATGTATGTATGG
>CM032667.1:24920398-24942989 GCA_019095985.1 Streblospio benedicti
TATGCTTATCCTCCATTGGATGTCAATAAACTTACATACAGACATTGTGTTTTCATAAAATTGACACTATTTCTTATATTCCTATGGCAAAATAAAATCAAGTAAGATAATGCTTGTTTATGATTGACCATATATATGAAGGGTCTCTTAACTTCGTAGCAAATACACAATTATATTATTACTCATTGAAAATAGTAATAACAAACTCAAAAATGTAAATACAAAAATTTAAATTATTGAATTTTATACAACTTCATATTAATTAGCTTTACAGTTTTCCCAGTGATTTCGGAGAATGAAATTCCAGGTTTTTTCCAGGTTTTTTGCAGGTATCAATCAAGGCTACTTTATACATTACTTATTGTGTTGAAACAGTGAAAATAACAAACAACTAGTACTAAACCTGCAGTTGTGTATAAAATTAAAATTGTGTATCATTTTTATATGAATTGATGCTATAGAAAACACAACACATTAGATTAAAAAAGTGATCTCTGAATTGAATGAATGCGCACAGCCATATGCGCAAGCTGGAAAATGTCCACGTTTTATAGACTGTATATGCTGACAAGGAGAAAACAAGGAATCACAACACTCCAAAAATTGATGCTAAATTGGCCATATCAGTCTTATTATCCATCGGATTTTAAAAATTTCTTTTTTAATTTGTTTCTGTTATCATTTCCAATCACGTGGTATTTAAAAAAGAAAAATATAATTAATTCCATATTTTGAGCTGGACACATTCATGGCCGTGTTAGATCCTGATTCCTGTCCCAGGTTTCATCATATAAGTCAGTCAAATGGCAGAAATATACAAAGAAAGTAATGATTCCATATACTGCATACCTAATTAACAAAACATTAATGATTTTTTTGTGTTTCAGTGCGGCCCACCAAGCTACACGGGGAAAGCATGGCGCCCATGTACAGCATGACCCCGCCTGGTGCCAGCCTCCCAGCCTCCCACAGCAACAGCAGCACACAGCCGCAAAACACAGCAGGTAAAACAGTTTTCCGGCATAACCACAGCAGGTAAAACAGTTTGCGGTGGTGGGCTTGGGGGTGACATACCTTCCGGCGCTGATTTAATGCAGGACGGTATCATGAATATGTCAAGCGCTCAGAAAACGGCTAAAATGCGGTGGAATGCGACGTTTAAAAAGATCAAAGGGAATTTAATCAATACGGATCAATAATCCCCCTGTGGTGCGGGTGGTGGACCCTGGGAAAAATAACTTCTCCAAAGAAGTGGTGTCCAATGTGGAGATTTTTGGAGGCAACATCTCTGCAGCATGGTGCCCAAAACGGAGCCTATTTTTGAGAGCGCCTGACATTGCGTTGCTCCACGTCATTTGATGTGGCGCCCGTCCATTGAAGCAACATTGAGAGGTTAAATTTCCCAATTTTTTTCGTAAATTTTTTCTATTTTAGCTGATTTTTTGACTAAAAATGGTGGCGCTATTTTTAAGGAGCTGCGCCCAGGGCTAAGTGGGGGTTACAGTGAATGTCCTCAATAGCGAACCCAATTTGCTGTCACTGTAGATGGTTAACGTTACTCCATAATTTGCTCCATAATTTACATACATTATTATAAGCTAATGCGAAAAAAAAGTTTCCGTTATTCGTTTTTTACTGGTGTTAATCAGTCCTATTCAGCACAAGAGGCCTTCTGTGCTTCCATGGCCAAATTGGGTAGGGAGTTGAACTCATGACGAGAAGGTCAAGGGTTCAATTCCTGGTCGCGGTTCTAGAGGTGGGTGTTGAGCTAACTCATCTCTAATGGGACTGCGCCTTTTCTCCGTGGTAACTGCACGTTAGATATGTAGAGATCATACGAGATCATGAGCAAAGATAACATTTACTGTATCATGCCCGTGGAGTTCAGAATGATAGTGTTGCAAGGATACAAATGATCTGATGAAGATGTTAAGTCGATCGAGTGAATGGATATAAAACTTGTACATTTTACAGTACATGAACATGGCAATGATAGTCAGCTGCTGGTAATAAAAAACTACTAATGTTTTCCTTTGTTTTAAGTATACAAAATTCTTTATACTCGACTTTGATGCGACTTTGTACCTTTGTAGATAGTCTTCACCTACGTCCATGGTGGTAGAAATATCCTTGGTAGAAAGATGTGAGAGAGATTGTAGAAAATATACAAGTATTTATCATGTTGATATAGCTAAGATGGGATTCATTGGTTGACTCTTGGAACGAATTAAAATAACTTAATACGGTCTGTTGTAGTCTCATCACCCGACGGTCACGGCTGTGAACCCCTGGGCCCCTTTTTCCTCAACAGCAGGTGCCCCGAAATCTTCCAACCCCATGAACCCGTTCAACAATCCATATCATGTTCCTCCAAGCACGAGTGCTACTTCAGGTACATGTGATTATTTATTTTCATTTTATTTATAACTTTATTTCGGACAAAAATCCATATAAAAACATGCATGATAAAAATGTCAAACAAATAATTCTTTTTACCACAGCATGGTCAGACTAGATACATTAAAAAAGAAAATTAATAATAGCCTGAATCAGCGTATTTGCTGATTCAAATAATCGAAAGCGGAAGCGATAACAAGCGTTCTCTTGAATAGCTTTCAGACCATCATTGTTATTATGTACATATATATGCATGACATACTTGTACCTCTTATGTCATTGTCATCTTCTGAATTGGTAAAACCATACTTATGTGATATTATCGGACCAGAATGGTTTTTTTTTTTAAATGCAATGCTTATACAATATCGCACAATTCGGCTGTTTTAAAAAATCTTATTATTCTCTTTTCACCACACTAGTAATGTAAACGCAAGTCTTTCACCCAGTTCAAATAATGAAAATATTTGATATTTGAGATGTTGATATAAACATATGATGTAATTGTCTTAATATTTAAAACAACAGCCGAATTGGTTTTCTGTTGATTATTCAATTTATTTTTCCAAGTCTGAAATTCATCCTTTCTGTGGATAAGGCTGGAGAGAGACATGCCATCAATATAACGTCACATACTATCCATCATGTCTATAGAAATAAACAAAACCGGGTGAGTTTGTAACATGAATGATTTGATCAGTTGAGTTCTTGTGGCATATCACGAATGGCAAGAATCCCGAATGTGTGATGTGATAGAATAATTCATGCTGATTTTGATTTACTATTAATGAACAACAGGTTTTAAAAATGTTAAAATTCTTTTTCTAAACAATTAAAACACTGTTTTAAAAAATGCATTTCCGTTACGATATTTCTGGCTTAACAAGAAAGGATATATGAGAATGCCAAAAATCAACTCTTCAAAGGGATAATAACCCTGTGGATTATATACTTCTGGGGCATGAAAATACCAATGAAATTACATGACCAGTTTGATAATGTAGGGACGGTTATGCTTAGAAAATGTTTCTAGTGTTACAGTTAACCGTCATACATCTCTATCATGTCTATGACTACACATTACAGGTGGACTGCGGGGTGCCGGAGTACCCCCGACATCCCACTGCACGCACACAGCCGGTGGACCCACAGGACAAAACACAAGGCCCGTAAGTCACAGGCCGCACACACACCCACACCCACACACCACACACACACACGCGCCCAAAACACGCCAGACGGCCAGTAAGTCACACACACACACACGCACGTGTGCACACACACATGCACACGCGCACATGTGCGCGAAAAACATCGCTGGCACGACCCGTAAGGAGGCTCAATCATATAGATCACTGCACAGGGGAGATCTTGTGCACAACCAACTCGTGTGGTCCACTTTAAATGGACTAATACACTACTTTAATTATGATAAAACTTCTAAAATCAAAGACATTCTATAAATGATGACACATTGTTTATACTTCATTATTTAGTTTTGTTGTTACGTGTGTGATACACCGAAATGACTCGAACTTCGCTGTGCAATGGTCTAATCATACAAAAGATCAATCACTGTCCTAAACTTATCTCTATGTGATGTTCAGATGGATGCCATCATGGATGCAGCCATTTTGATTTATTAAGTTGTCAGCAAACCTTGTCTCAACAATTAATGAAACAAAACAGTAAAGCAACGAATGAAATGGATATAAAGATAGTCACGTTGAAATTCCACTTGCATTGTAATTTACATCGAAAATGATGACAAACATCCAATTTGCCAAAAGTTATTTTTTGTGTTGTTGAACATTTTTGTAATATATTTGGTTTAATCAATCGCTACTACTAGACAGCCGAGCGGAAATCCGTGAATGAACGTTAATTCCGATAATGTGATTTTAAACAGCATCGAAATTTTTTACAAAATGTAATGTATTTCAAACATAGACATTCAATATATCTTCAGTTATCAATGTGAAATGTTTGAAACATAATGTAATGTATTTGACACAAACTTGAAAACAAAGACATTTAATATAAACCTTCAAAGTAATCAATGCAATGAAATAACTATGTTACAAACCATCATTTTTAGAAAAGGGGGGGAATTAACGTTCATTTCATGGGTTTTTTGTATGCGCGATCAATGGCAGACATGCAAAAAAATCAAAATTATATTTTGGTAATAAACCTGTCATGTTAAAAAGCTCATTAAAGGACAAAATCCCAATGAAGTAACATGAATCACAAGTGATACACTTTCTGATTTGTATGTTTGTAGAGTGCCTTTTTCCCCATTTCAGGACTGGAACCGTTACTCTCCTCTCCCTCCTGCGACGTCTCACACTCCACCATCAGCGAGCAGTACCACCACCAGCCGGACCCCCCCGAGCCGCCCGCCCCCCCTGGGAGCCTCCGCGTCCTCCCCGCGCCTGCACCCTGCCCGCCCCGCGCCCTCGCTCCCCGACCCGTTCCTCCGGCTGCCCAGCGACGCCCAGCGCTTCGTCAACAACATCTCGGACATGGGGTTCCCGCGGGCGCGGGTCGCGCGGGCCGTCGAGAAACTTGGGCAGGACGACAAGATGGTGAGAGCATTCACCAATTTTCTTATCTATGAACTCTGGTTAATTTTTAGACAAACAAACCAAGTCACGTGACTTTTCAAGTGTTTTACAGTGCATTATTTAGACAAACATTGATAGAGACTAAATCGTTTCCTCGAATACTCCATCACAGGGTCTAGTTGATCGAGACTAATCACCTAGTGGGAGAATGTGGCACTACGATCGCACCCTAAATATTTCTATTAGCAAATAGGTGTATTGTGGGATGGATGGTTGTTTGACTGTCACCTGTATCATATTTGCAATTTCTTGTGGATATATTCAAGTCTGTAAGGCTTTGTATTGATAAGAATTGCCCTCTCGTATCAACTATTAGTAGTAGGATGAGAGTTTCTGTTTTAAAAGCATCTTATGAAAATGTTATTCGTCTTGCTTTGAATTCCCCCTTATACTTGACCTGATTGAGCTTATAACTTTATTGATATGTACATGTAGAGAATAAAAAATTGTTTAAACATCGTTTTATATATACTTTTGTCATTTCCTTTAAAAGCTAGACAGAAACTAGCAGAATGCCAATGATACGTACATGTAATAATACAGTTTAAAATATTATTTTTGTGGTTAAAAAGAATATGAGAATAACTCTGCAAACGCAATCCATACTTTATATGCCCTTTTCAATAATTTTAGGTGTTAGACCATCTGTGCGCTGTTGGTAAACTTGAAGAATTGGGGTTCAGCCCAGAATCTGCTGAAAAAGCACTGCAAATGTTTGAGAATAAAGTTGATAAGGTAAGCTAAAATCTTTGCATGATATGAGATAAAATTAGATATATGTATATATTTCCATCTTTATTCATGCTAGATGCGCTCGCCAATTGCCGGACGGACGGTAATTATTTGGATGACGATAGAACGTATGTTAGCGCTAGGTGGTGCTAACAAATAGTACATAATGTACACATTACGTCTGACTACAGATAATAATATTTATAAAAATGATTTCTCGCTTTGTACCTCTCAATTATTTTATAATGGGTTGCCTATAAACACCTGGAAATGTGTGAAAACAAAAGTGTCCGGCAATTGGCGCGTATATCGTAAGTACAAAAGTAAGCAACAGTATGCGATTAAAGTTATATTTTATTAGCTTTGACATTTTCATTTGAGTTCTTTCTACTGTAACATCTTTAAAAGAAGTTTGTCACTATATACAATTACTTTTCTTCACATTTCAATGAGAAATTTGGATGTTTGACTTTTACGTGCTTTTTGTCCGAAAAATTGGCATGTGCACTGCATCTACTTGTTATTAAATGTTATTCATATTGTTCTTTCAGGCCAAAAAGTATCTAACACTTTTCTCCCAGTTCAAAGACTTCGGCTTCAGTGAGACGAATATCCAGGAAGCACTCTTCAAAAACAACCTGGATGAGGATAAAACACTTGATTGTCTGACGGCTTCGTCTTAGCAATGGATCTCTAATTTTTAATGCTATGACAGATACATTAGAAGAGATTTTATGAAGAATATATTGATGTTGTTGATGCTTATGAAAGTTAAAGCTCATTAAAGGTCAAGGATTTGTTTGTTGTGATTTCCCATTCATGTTGAAAAGGAGACATGAATCACAATGGTAATTACTTACTAATACATGTATGTGAATGGAGAGGATGGGTTTTGAAAATTGAGTTTATTTTATGGTGTCTAACCAACTTCAGTTTCATTTGATACTTGCACACTTGCTGGATGAAACTAAGAAATGTGTTTTTATTTTGATATGTGAATAACAGTAGGGATGTGTAAAATGTTACTTTTATCTACTTGACGCTTATGTGCACGATGAATGCGATGTACCCTAATGAGTATTTTTGTTCACGTCGCTATACAAATGGTTTACGCCCATAAATTTATGTAGCACATGACCGTCATATTGTAGTATGCAACATTTATGTAGTGAAATTGTACAGTACTTTTTCAAAGCACTTCTATTTCATTCTACATTTCTGTAGATGGTGAATGTTATACTTGATAATTGATTGTGGGTATATTTCAACCGCAACCGCTTAATTTCTGCAAATACATGTAACTGGCATACATATTCAATGAATAATTCTAAATTGTGATCATGTTGTAAATAATCATGTACTATTGTATTTTATAAGTAAGTATACACACTTAGTCTGATATGCAGATATTATTACAATAGACTATATTTTGAGATAAAGTTTAAGCACAATTGTGAAGTTCATAGGCAAATCCCTCGTGGCAAATGTAAGAAAAGCAAAGCTCAAAGGTATGACATTTTTCTGGTATCCTTTTAAAAAACATTTTTTTACATATTCTGATATAACTTTGTTGAAAAAAATCATTCAGAACAAATGTAAATGAATGTGTCCATGTTTTATCCAATGCTACATATATCAGGAAGGCCACGTTTCCAGGTTGAAACGGCTCAAAAAAGTTGTGAAATAATTTGAACATATAACGTACATGTGTAGAGACATAACAGAATTCATGGTTGCTTTCTTATAGGAAATGTTAATGATTATGTATAGATTATCTACTATAATATGTGTATATTTGATTGCAAATTGTGTCAGAAACTGTGTGAAAATGTGAGTGGTTTGTTCTAAAACTGTTCATCTTTCATCAAATCATTATCTTTATTTAAATTTTGTTTGTTGTATTGCATATATTTTGTTAATTTCATTTTATCAACTATGATCTATTCCCCTGCATTCACGTATACCTTAACATAGGTACTAATTTTCTAGTCATTATTGCTTGATGTATGGATGTGTCATTTAATATAGTAAGTCACAAATCGTATGTATATAATAGATTTTCCAAATAATGTGACTTTTGCTGGATTTGTGAGTGCAAAACAGAACAAGCCATCTTGATATGGGTCTTCAATGTAACACTAATTGTACATAAATAAAATGAAGTCTATTAATCACAACAAATGTAATTTTGTGAGACAAAAAAACCTATTAATTGGCTGGTATAGGGAATTTTTTTTTTTTATTGAATCATAAGGTAAATCATTTACAATTTTTTTCAAAAAGACATTTATTTGTGACTTTCACTTTTACTTGAATATCTAAAATTGAATTGTAATACTCGTTATTTATAAATATTCACAAAATTTAATTATGCTTTCATTTTAATTTTAACAATAGGCCTTTATTTGGGTGGAATTGGGTGTTGGGTGTTGCCTGCAAAATTGTAATTTGTTGAATGTGTACAAATGTGTGAGGCAGACTTAATGTCAATTATGATTGTAATTGACGTACCGTAATTGTAATTAATTGCAATTACGCCAATTAATATTACTACTTAGTTCATTCTTAAGATGCTGTAATGTATGCATTACTGTTATGATTGTTATGGTTAAGCTAAATGTACGACACGCATAATGTATTCATGGTATTACATGTACAGCATACACTTATGTTGATCAGTATCTGAATTGTTTGTTGCATTTTGCTCTTGTGTAATAGGTTTAAATGGGCATGAATGAAATGGTATGCGAATAATCATGTTCATAATATGCTATATTTATCTAATTTCACAATGTTGTAGTCCATAGTTCTTTTTTGTTTATGATTTAGGAAGACCAAGGACTGAAAGTGTTCGTGTGTAACTTGTAAAATCTGGACTTATAACTGGCAAAAGCTTTTTCAAATAAATAACGTTACACACCATGTTTGCAGTGTTTATCATTCCAATGTTTTCAGGGGTATACACGGTTTAACGCTCAACATTGAAATATTCAATTGAACCTCTAAGTTTACATGATAAAACCAATGTGATCATTCATTGATGGATGTTCTGTTTATTGCAAAAAAAAAAGTTTGAAAAATGCTCGATCATGTCTAACATTTTATTGATGTACATTTCATCAACATTTCCATTGATTTCATCTGGTTTTATCAGCAGTAGGCACTTTGATCTCTACAGTAATAAACGGGGATGTTGACAAAACAACCTATGCCAAGCCGCGGGGGTGAAATCGCTATTTAGATGGTATATCTAGGTTTTGCAAAATGTTCCCATGTTTGTGGTGAATAATTACCAGTATGAATCCAGAAACATATACCAAATTTAAATTGAGTTTTAACAATTTGTTTTTATACTGAAACGAAACATAATTTTTCAGAATTGATGAATAATAAAGCCCCATTGATATTTATTTACAACACTGATGATGAGGTATAAACATTGTTTTTTATTTAAGATCTTGCACACAAGACGATATCTATGTTTGATGAATAGATCTAGATGTAAACCATTTTTCTGTCCATATGAAGATTATTTCAAAATCATAATTTCCTATTGTGGAAACGAAAATGTCTTGAAGCACCCTCATTGACTGTTTTCTAACGATCTGATATATAAACTGGCCGCTTACTAATGGCAATTAGTTTTCTTACTGATAAAATTTTATGGCTTTTTAAAAATCATGTACACACATTCAGACAAATCTTTGATTTCCTTCATTTCAATAAAAGAGAGACATGAATCTTCTATCATCGTCTTGAGCTTCTGCTTTCCTGCACAAGTTCCCAATCCTGCGCTGCCTGAAAAATTATGTGAAAGTAAAAAACAGTCACCCAACCACAGGTGAGGTTGTCACATCAGTTTGTTGATAAATGGCAGTCTGGGGTCACGGTGATACCAGATAAAGGAACACGTAGACTTAGTGAAATAGTAACAAGTAAATTTCAATATTCAAATTTAATTTGCAGGGCCACTTATTATGATGAATAAATACTTGCGTAGTAGAGAGTTTAAGAACATAATTATTTTTCTTGAAATTGGAAAGGAAACAAACCAATAATATTTTACTTGAATAGCAATTATTGTTTCTTTATGGCACCTACCTTCAGCATTCAGTGACAAAGTCAAACAGTAGAATAAGCTGTACACATAATTTATTGTAGACGTGAAAGGGTCTTTAAGCTGTTCTTTCAAATCAGAATCGATATTTATATCGACACAGATGAATGTGCCGCCCTGTTTTAGTACGCGAAAAACTTGCTGTAGCGTCTCTTCAGGAAATGGCAAATCATGCAGAACTTCCACCATGAGTACCAAATCAAACTTATTCGTCCATTCTTCAGACAGATTTTTGCCATCCATGAGTTTAAATGTTGAGTTTTTCGCACCATTTGTAGCTTGTGCGGCTGCTGCGATACTCTCTGGTTCTATATCAATACCAATGAACTCCGAGCTGGTATAAAGGTTGCCAAGTTGATGTAGAAAACAACCATTGCCACAACCAATCTCTAGCACGGAAACACCATTTGCTGGAAGAAATATGAAATAAAATCTTATTCTCACACTTAAGCATTTATGCTAAAATCTTCCATTGTCATTTAATATCTATGAGTACAGTACAGAAATAAAAAATAAAATAAACATAATAATAATTTCAAATTGACTCCCAAAAGCAGTGGTAAAAAAGGAATGTTTTTTACATTGTCCTTGAAAGCTTGATACCTAGGTTTCTTTTGACTTTATATGTATGGGTAATGAGTTCCACAATTTTGGCCCTGCCACACTGAAAGACCTATTACCAAATGTAATTTAGTTTAAAGGGACATGTAAACATATGTTCATCACCCATAATCAATCGGGTCTGTCTAGTGTAAGACATATATTGAAGAAGATCACATAGATATGGTGGAGCTATCTTGTGCAAACACTTGTATACCATCAGACCAGTTTATAATGAATATGATAGGTGGCCAATGCAGTTTATAAAGGGCATCTGTAGACCATACAAACCTGCATTCCCATAATCCAAATGACTGAGGACTAAAGCAGAAGCTAATTTTTTGCACTGGAGAGGTCAAAAAAAAATTCTTAATACACATTGATTGCCAATGACTACTGTAATTTTTTAAATAAATATCATGTTTAAGACATATAAACAAAAATTTCTATTGTTCTCTACTACAACTAATTTTAATTCACTATGTGGGCAAAAAAATATTCAACATACATAATTGATTGCCAACGTCATCTGTTTTTTTGAAGAGTGTGTTTAGGACACATTTGAAAAAATGAGGTTTGTTCTCTTTCATCCAATACTCCCAGTAAGGCTCAACATCCTTAAAGTCCAATCCTGATAAAAAGAAGTTGAAATACAAAAGTACATCAAAGTTAGAAAATAATTAAGGTCACACATAAAGAATGTCCAATATTACAGCGAATATCCGCAACAACGGAACCCAATTTGCAATCACAAATCCTTCCATTGTAGAGGATTTCAGTTGTTTACTCCATAATTTATTTACAAAATTATCAATAGATAATGCATGAGAAAAGTTTCTGTCATTCAGTTTCTCTGTTGTTCACTCTTCTGTTGTTGAGAACATTCGCTGTACTTCAATGTTTGTTTGCAGTTAAGTGCCCACTGTTAAAATATGAATATACTTATATGCATTGATGATTATCACAAACTACAAACCATTTGGTCCATCTGTGCGGAAACATCTGACCAGTTTTGAATGTGCAGTGGTCATTAAAGGAATAGACGCAACATCGAATATACTGCCTTTAAGTGTTTCTTGCTTAAAATGCGGTATGTAGAAATTTTCTTCTTCCGTCACATCTATGATACCTGCACAAGTCATTAGACGAAGCCACTCAGTAATATACCTATGATGAAATAGGAATGATACATATAATGCATGTAGCTGTGGTCAGACTGCGTTATTATAGAGCAGTGTAGTGTACTCTGCACAAAATCACCCTTGAGGATGATTTTGCCTGGCGTCAACTTCGCAGTCTAGCGCACTCTGGTGTACTTTGGAGAGAGATTTGAGTGAGTTAGTGCCCTAGATATACTTTATTTTTACTTCTCCGCGTCATTATTAATTAAGTATAACTAAATATGCTAATAAGCACATCATGCTAAATTTACCAATGTCTACAGCATGAATTACACTGACCTCCACCTGTCAGATGATGACATGCAATGTTTGGAAGGCAGATGGTAAAAAAAGCATGGCTCAGGCTTTGCTCACTCATCGTACACCTAATGTGATTGGAGTATAATTGGAGATCCCTATTTGTTTTTCCTTTTCATACACTGTATGTCACATCTTGAGTACTGTTAAACTAGATTATTTTGTGGCTATCAAATTTTGCGATTTTCATCTATAAATTATTTTGTGACTATTATCACTATTTAATTTTACGATTTTTGTCTATCCTGGACCTACTTTACATAGGTTATTAATGTTTGCTGACTATTAAAGTTTGCGTTTATCTACCTACCCCAAAAATTCACAAATTAAATCGTGCCCAAACATTTATAGTTTTACAGTAAATACATATGTATACTGTTGAATCATGATAGCCAAGTAAGAAAACAATTACCTTTGTTTGCAGTTTGTCAATGAGGCAAGTTGTGCTGGTGATATTGGTTTATTTTCTTTGATCATTTTTTCAAACAATTGAAGCTGACTGCCAATTGCAAGACCAATGCTTATGTAACTGCTAAAAATGTGCCTTTTTATATCCTTGTTAAAGGTATCAGATTTTTCTTTCAGTGAAATCTCATCCATGATGTAGTCTTTAAAATATAAATCCATGTACTGTCTCTAACGGCTGCTGTTTTCAAAAGAATACATGCATAAAAAGTCCTGAAACTGAATGTTAAAATGTGACACCTAGGACAATTGACATCCTGTGTTCCCTTTATCAAGATGTAAATGTGTAATGTAGACAAACAATACAGTGCGGGATGAAATTAACCAATGGCACACTGGCAATGTGCCATTTGATTTTCCACTATTGGCACTGTTCAATTGTCGCATAAGCAAAGTCATTATTTCTCCCAGTTCGAAGTACATATTTTTATAACACTTCACTACAAATTCCGTAAATTTTCCCATATTGTTCCCTCAATTATCACAGACTTCCTTTATCTTTTAACATTATTTACGGACTTCAATCACAAAAGCATTTTTAGCACACTTTAATATATTACTGATCATGTGATGTATTAATTATTTTTGCATGTTTAGAATCATTCCCAGTGCATAGTGTAATTCATTCCTCAACTTTACCGCTATAAAGCAAAATCACAGAAAGGAAGTCTTTTTTATACCCCAGGTTTATTGCCACTCAAGGTATTGTGACAATGACATTTATAAAGGTGCTCTTGAGAAATCAACCTGCCATGCTAGAACACCAACAGGGGTTTCCAAATAATTGCCCATGGCTCAATTTGTTGTATGTATTTGGGAGAACTGGTTTGGGATCTTATCACGATGAAGGAACCATAAAAAATTGGTTGATCCACAGTATGGGCAAATAAGATAATTCAGTATGAACCAGGCATGGGGCCAATTACAATTTTGAAATTCTATTACAATTACATGCTCATTTCCAGTGTTAATCAAGATTACATTTATCAATTGTGTCAATTATAATTATACACAAATTTACAAGTGAACATACAAGCTCAAATTTATCAGTAAATTACATCTTGATGCTTAAAAATGATTACTGGTACACTATTTGTTATCAATTACTAATTAAAACACTGCATTTTCATTCACAATTGCAAAAAGTGAAGCAAGTCAAAATATTATGAAGTCTGCATATAATAATCGTGGTGCAAAACAAACTGTTCATTCGCTGCTTTGAAAAACACTAATGACCATTTACTGACAGCTGACACAGGCATAACTAGTGACCGAACAAAAAGAGCATTATATCACTCGTTCTATAACACCCGTAAATCCTGCATTCTGATTCCCGTAGAACCAAAATCAGCTGGCATATATTCTCCATATATGTCTGGTGCAATACTGCTCTCTAAGATAAGGCCAGACTTTTGGCTTGTATTTAAACAAGTAAGTCAATAACATAATCAAAATAGTCACATGAACATACAAAAGAGAAGAAATTTGTAATGTTTGATTTTCTGCTCAATACACTTGCAAATAAAGAGATTGAGATGGTAAGAGATAATGTCGCAAAATATTGCTTGCCGTTCATGACATGAAATTTTAGCACTATAATCCTATGTATTCTATGTTTGAATCTAGCTAAAACAGTTTTTTTATTTTCATAAAAAGTTTATGTTCGTGATATAATGAATATATTTACGTGTTTTTTGTATTCTTGTTTCTTAAATAGACACTGGTTAATTTACAATAACGATTCAAAAACAATTACAGCATACTTAGGAAAGTCAATTACAATTACACCATTATTGAACACATCAATTACAATTATGTGGGATTAATTCATTACAATAATTACAATTGATCCCATGACTGGTGTGAAAATTGCATATGATGTCATATACATATTATACAAGTTCTTTCAATTCTATAATATGTACAATGTAAATAAAAAACTTTGTAACTTGATAACATTTATTATTAAATATCAACACAAAATCTATCTACAATATATTACACTATATAAAGTAAGCTATTTTGTGAATAAAGACATTGATGGTACTTACTCCTACTTACTAGTCTAGTAGATGCCTCATACATGTACTTGTTTTATATCTCACTTTGGATAAAATAAAAAATCAAATAAAAAAATCAATACAAATATTATACGTGCGATGTAATGATATAAATAAATAGATATAGACTCTGGTGTCCAGTATACGTATATAGTTTTCAAAATACAAAAAAGTACCTTTCAATTTCTATAACAACAATCATGTGATTTGTATGGAAATTCTTTACTATAAATTAACAATAATCTTCTTGAATGGAAGTTACAACTGGGTTCTGGTAAAGACATGATCAATTATTTTTGTTCTCATAACCATTTTTTTTTTCACCTGGCTTGCAGACGTTTCGCTCATGTCTCATGAGCGTCAACAGTCCTACTGGCGGCTGAATCTCAGTTCCATTTAGGTCAAGTGATGCAAGTTGGAGCAGGTTCATGGGAATCTCTCTGCCTGCGTCGCGGTTGAGGTCACGCAGGCAGAGAGATTCCCACGAACCTGCTCCAACTTGCATCACGTAACCTACATGGTCGCGGGAATTGAGAAACAGCCGCCAGTAGCACTGTTGACGCTCATGAGACATGAGCGAAACGTCTGCAAGCCAGGTAAAAACTCAAGGAAGCTATTCAGATTAGAAAACTTAAGCCATCCCTGAATAGGGATGGAGGGAGCTCAATGTATATTAATTGACTATTATCCTGATTAAAATATATAACTATGTCTGTTTGTCAATTTAAATACAAATATATACAATAAAAGTGATGAATAAAACATTATCTAAAGTCCAATCTAATAATAAGTGCCATTGGATTCCGTTGCATTCTCCAAATTGGCTACTTTTCTTTGTAATAATCGGCGTCTTTTACGCGTCTGTAACAGTTCCTGTCTCGCATTGTACAGCTCATCTGAAATACGCAACATTCAACCAAAAGGTTTTAGGCTTCTTCACACATATTTATTCATATATTTTTCAAATAAAATATCAATACTTTAGTCTCTTGGTTCTAGTCCTAAAAATAAGGTCAAAAAGCAGTTATGAATGTCAAAAAGATTTTGCTTCGCAAAAACACACGATGTTGTCATTCATGTTAGTTGGTACTCTTCTTTTGTTTCACACACGGTTCCCATCGCTCTTGCGAGGCCGGGGCGGGTTGTGTAGGACTATATTGCAATTATGTACGCACACACTTGGTTCACAACTGCTTTTATTCTTAGGACTAGCTTCTATTACCGTTCTCACTGGTCATCTCAAGGTGGTTGGTGATTGTTAAAAGTGCAAAATAGTATAGGATGTCATTTAATTCAATATCAATATGTAAACACACTGGTACTTGATTCAGTTTACAATGAAAAATAAAACAAATGAAAACATTTACCTTCCATGTCTTGCACATTCTTTTCGGCTTTGATTCTCGCAGCCATTAGAGTTTTTTCTGATACAGTTTGTATCATACCAGCCATATTATCTTGCACTTTTGGTTCCACATGCTTTTCTAAATTGTTGTTCTGGTCAATTCCGTCAATGTCTATCACATGACTGGGTAGACTGAAACCTTGTGGTGGCCACGATTTGGCCAATCGAGCTCCCTACAATAAAATAGTTAAATTTCCAGCAAATTAAATTTGTAGCAACTTACACCAGTTGTCAGAATGTGTAATTGTCTCTTCTTAGTGGTGAACAGCTGTGATACAGATTCATTATCACATTGTCCAGTAACAACAATATGCTGATAGTCATAAGTTTTGCACAGTTCAAAGAATTTGTTTTATTATCAATATCAAAAAATCGAAATTGTACTATGTAATTTCAGACATATATTCATTCAAATTTACACTACATGGTATTGGTAAAATTGCAATAATTATCATTAAAATATTATTGATGCATTTTAAAATAATCTTTGGTTGATAGCATCCCGGGATAGCATACACACAATACCACTAACTTTATGATAATGTAAACTTAAATATACTCACTTGACTGTTCACTTTATCAATGGTTTGAATATTTTGCAAATGGCCCCAATTATGCCTGCCATGATTCATATTGTTAAAAAACTCAACGTTGTGAACATAACTAGTAGCTGGTCCGTATCCTCCTGAAATAGCACCGCCATAAAATTGAGGAACTTGTGGGACTTGTGCAAAATTGCCACTCATGACTGTGGTACTCGAATAAAAGCTGGACATGTTGTTATTCATATTGCTTGGATGACCTGGTTGAAGCATCGTTGAAGGCTGCAGATAGGCATTTTGTGGATGAGGTAACATTCTCGATGAATAAGCGGACACTGGTAACGCCTCTGGTCGCAATGTCTTGTATGTACCAGTCTGCTGGCAATATGACAGATTTGAGCTTTCAAAGTCCGGATGCAGTGAATATGGAGCTGGAGCAGGGGGGTATTTGTAAGGAACACCAGTGTTTGATCTATATGTGGTAGTGGATGAATTCAAAGTTTGTGCTGGTGGATTTGTTACCCTTGCCAAAGAGCCTGGTATTGGCTTGGTGGTCCTCATCAAATCAGTAGCTACAATCTGTAACTTTCAATTTGCTGTTCTGTTTTTGCTGTTGTAAATTTTCTTTCATATTGCTTTCCACATGAAATGATTTATCGGCAAGTGCAGCACTATTTTTACTATTTATGATCCATCTTTTTCTATCGACTTCATGTTTAATACCGTCCAATCTCTTCATAATATTTTCCGTGTCACTTTTTTGCAAGACAGTTGATAGGAGATATTGCAGTTCTTTCTTTATCAGAATTTCTAGAGCTAGTGTTCAAATCTTGATTGACTTTCTCTGATTTTATGTGAGAATTCCCTGTGCTGGAGTTCTTTTGTGCATTTGAGTCATCTTTCTTCATTACTTTGCCACTTTCAACAATAGAATCCATAGAACGCCTTTTCCTGGTCTTTGATGATTGATTTTCTAAAATAGATACACAAGTACATGTACTATTAGAATTTGGTGAAATTGTTTTGGTATTTCTTTCCACCATTAAACTCGATTAGCAACTGAAAAATTCATAGGCCCATGTCAATTACTGAATACGTATTAGCCAATCAAAACACACAAACAATTGGGACATTTATCTAATCTATTCCCCACAATTAAACCCAGCTGCCGGACAAATAGGGATTTTGATGTTTGCACAAGATTTGGTTTTAGTTGTTTGCAAGGGATTTCAATGAAAAGAGGGATCTCCGTCCCCCAGCTAAAACTATGTGAAGTGTAGAATGAAAGCAAACTGGACGGATGAGCCCACAATGGCCTGGTTGGACACAATTAGTTGTGTATAAGCATGGTCTTTCTGAGAAGATAGAATAAATCTCCCAATGAGAGTTAAAGCATGAGTTCCCTTGTGCATTTGGGAGTTTTAACTTTTAATTATCCCACTGTCTGTATCAGCACAGAGGTATCCTGATTTATGAAGACTTGAACATATTTTGAACACAAATTACCGTTTTCTTTGGAGACACTTGCATTTTCTAGTGATATACTCTGCGTTTTGCTTCCATCATTAATTTCAAGAAGATCTACATCTATTGGCTCTTCCTCTTTTTCTTTCATTTAGAAAACAAAAATAATTATTATCAAATTATGGCAAGTATTGATAGCTATTTGAAAATTTACAGACAAGTGAGATACTCAAATGATTTAGTTTCTTTGGATGATATTGCTGGAAACAAACAGAACATTAGTAGAAAATGTAAAGATTATTATAAAGATTTGGTAATGAATGTAAAATTAGAGTCAAAATCAAATCTGAAATGGAGTACTTTAGTTGGTTTCAACGCTGACTGGTCATATATTTATGACAACAAATTGAAAAACCAAATAGATAAAAAATTATTAGAATTTAATTATAAAGTACTTCAGCACAGAGGTATCCTGATTTATGAAGACTTGAATATATTTTGAACACAAATTACCGTTTTCTTTGGAGACACTTGCATTTTCTAGTGATATACTCTGTGTTTTGCTTCCATCATTAATTTCAAGAAGATCTACATCTATTGGCTCTTCCTCTTTTTCTTTCATTTAGAAAAAAAAGAAAAAAAAAATAATTATTATCAAATTATGGCAAGTATTGATAGCTGTTTGAAAATTTACAGACAAGTGAGATACTCAAATGATTTAGTTTCTTTGGATGATATTGCTGGAAACAAACAGAACATTAGTAGAAAATGAAAAGATTATTACAAAGATTTGGTAATGAATGTAAAATTAGAGTCAAAATCAAATCTGAAATGGAGTACTTTAGTTGGTTTCAACGCTGACTGGTCATATATTTATGATAACAAATTGAAAAACCAAATAGATAAAAAATTATTAGAATTTAATTATAAAGTACTTCAGCACAGAGGTATCCTGATTTATGAAGACTTGAACATATTTGAAAAATAAATTACCATTTTCTTTGGAGACACTTGCATTTTTTAGTGATATTCTCAACATTTTGCTTCCATCATTAATTTCAAGAATATACATCTTTTGGCTCTTCCTCTTTTTCTTTCATTTAGAAAAAAAAAAATAATTATTATCAAATTATGGCAAGTATTGATAGCTGTTTGAAAATTTACAGACAAGTGAGATACTCAAATTATTTAGTTTCTTTGGATGATATTGCTGGAAACAAACAGAACATTAGTAGAAAATGAAAAGATTATTACAAAGATTTGGTAATGAATGTAAAATTAGAGTCAAAATCAAATCTGAAATGGAGTACTTTAGTTGGTTTCAACGCTGACTGGTCATATATTTATGATAACAAATTGAAAAACCAAATAGATAAAAAATTATTAGAATTTAATTATAAAGTACTTCAGCACAGAGGTATCCTGATTTATGAAGACTTGAACATATTTGAAAAATAAATTACCATTTTCTTTGGAGACACTTGCTCTTTTTAGTAATATTCTCCGCGTTTTGCTTCCATCATTAATTTCAAGAATATCTATTGTCTCTTCCTCTTTTCCTTTCATTTAGAAAACAAAAATAATTATTATCAAATTATGGCAAGTATTGATAGCTGTTTGAAAATCTACAGACAAGTGAGATACTCAAATTATTTAGTTTCTTTGGATGATATTGCTGGAAACAAACAGAACATTAGTAGAAAATGTAAAGATTATTACAAAGATTTGGTAATGAATGTAAAATTAGAGTCAAAATCAAATCTGAAATAGAGTACTATAGTTGGTTTCAAAGCTGACTGGTCATATATTTATGATAACAAATTGAAAAACCAAATAGATAAAAAATTATTAGAATTTAATTATAAAGTACTTCAGCACAGAGGTATCCTGATTTATGAAGACTTGAATATATTTTGAACACAAATTACCATTTTCTTTGGAGACACTTGCATTTTCTAGTGATATACTCTGCGTTTTGCTTCCATCATTAATTTCAAGAAGATCTACATCTATTGGCTCTTCCTCTTTTTCTTTCATTTAGAAAACAAAAATAATTATTATCAAATTATGGCAAGTATTGATAGCTGTTTGAAAATTTACAGACAAGTGAGATACTCAAATGATTTAGTTTCTTTGGATGATATTGCTGGAAACAAACAGAACATTAGTAGAAAATGTAAAGATTATTATAAAGATTTGGTTATGAATGTAATATTAGAGTCAAAATCAAATCTGAAATTCAGTACAAGTACTATAGTTGGTTTCAACGCTGACTGGTCATATATTTATGATAACAAATTGAAAAGCCAAATATTGCACAGAGGTATCCTGATTTATGAAGACTTGAACATATTTTAAAAATAAATTACCATTTTCTTTGGAGACACTTGCATTTTCTAGTGATATACTCTGCCTTTTACTTCCATCATTAATAATATCAATAATCACTACATTTTCTGTCTTATCCTGGTTTTCTTTGATATTATTTAGTGCACAACAATCAAAGATTTCTTCTTTCTGCAAATAAAAACAACATAAAATGTCATTTTATTCAAAATTATCTTCACTTTTTGTAATCAAATATCAATAAAAAATATCTAAATTATTGACCAACTTCATTATAGGAGAATCTAAAACTTCTTATTTAAAATCCTGTACACTTGGTTCACAGCACTTGGTCTAACGATAGTTTTGTATTAGTATTCTTTTAGGCTGTGTAATACTCACAAAAGAGAATTTTAAAATTTATATTATGAACGTCTAAAGGCTTCTTATAAAAAATATTTGAACAACTTCATAAAAATTATCTTTAAATCTTAAAGCCTAAAAAGAACATACAAAACTAAAAATGAATTCTTAAACATGTCTATACCTGGGCAAGTAAATGGAATATATTGACCAACGCGAAGTCTCCTATCGAGGCGACGTTGTGCCACATGACTGGAGGCAGAAGCTGCCGAATAGTGCCTAAAATAAAATAAAAATTATTTTGTCTAATTAGTTAGATTTAAGTTTAAGCAGTGACTAAGAGGCCGACATCATCAGTAATACATCATATGGGGTATTACTATTATTTTATATATGCAACAACTCAGTATAGAATAGCTTGCTGAATTTAATCTAATTGTTTACTAGATTAATTACTTACCCAAATTATATCTGTAAGCTTGCAAAACTTTGGCTAACAACCAGGACTTGGGCTTGATTTTATTCTTATAATTCATTTCTAAGATTTTTTTCCAATGGCAGATAAAATGAACTATACCCTCCTCAATAACAGCCTGTTTCCCTGGATATCAGAAAAAAAACACTTGTTAATGCATACTTTTAGTGTAACTGAAAAAAAAATGATTAAGACTAATAGATGGGTAAGGTGAGGGCGAAGACTTGCAGAAAATGCTTATTTTGTATGATTAAATCTACTTTACGGAGCCTTTCACATTTTCACAATTTGCTATGCACATCCTACTAGGTATCTCTGAGGCTGTTGAAATTTCAGTAATTTTGCGAATTCGATTAAATGTTCTAAAGAATGAGCGTACAGTTTAACATGATAGTGATGGATCATCACAATCCACAGAACTCTTGTTCATGGTAGCCAATGTTTTGTAACATCATATCTATATTTATAAATCGACCATGGTCATTAGTTTGGAGAGGGACACATGAAGAAAGAAGCTCTATGAAGCCAGTAGACAGTCCAACACTCTTGTACGGTCTAACTGTACAGATGGTAAACGCTCTGATGAGGATGTTTTTCTTACCTGAGTTAATATTAAAAAATCCATATAAATGTTTATTTTCATCCTTATTTTATCTCTATTTGATAAGGTCTCTATTGAGATGAAAAAGGCTTTTCAAAAATAAAAAATAAAACTGAAAACTTATGA
The DNA here is from genome assembly GCA_019095985.1 of Streblospio benedicti. Lineage (NCBI taxonomy): Eukaryota > Metazoa > Annelida > Polychaeta > Spionida > Spionidae > Streblospio > Streblospio benedicti. The sequence continues at coordinate 24,942,176 of CM032667.1, forward strand.
TTTTTGAAAAAAAACTCAGTGGCAAGAAACACATATTTAACATAATATGCGACAGACAAGCACTTACTATAAGGCAAAATTCAAACCCAGGCTTAGTTATGTGGATTTGGTCTTACATAATCACTAATATACATGTACACGAAGTCTATTTCACTATTTCTATCTACATATGAAATAATATAAATCAGATACGTAAGTAACAAGAGCTAAATTAAGTTTACAAAAAAAAAATATTGATATGTCAAAATGTATACATGTACATGTTTTCTATTTTTTTTATCTGATTCACCAAAAATTAGAAATTTTCCATATTTACCACAATTTTTGAAAAATATAGAAATAACTGCCTCTAATGTCATTAAAATGTGCTTTGTAATTAAACTGTGAAAGACCAATGACAGTAGATTTAGACTTAAATGAACAATTCAAAACACTTGTAACATGGCTCATATCAAAATGACATGGTTGAGAATTTCCTAGATGAAAAGTTAATTTTCTTCAAATGACTCACAAAACACACACGCACACACACATTGTTACCTCTAAAAGGAATGTACTTTCTGAGGCATTTGAAATGTAGATCATTTTGTGATTTCATGTGGTTCAGATCTGGTGTAGTAAAGTTGGGGAGAACTGTTTGCGAAAGATGTTTCAGCTGAATTAGAAGCTTTCTTCCCTCTCCCTCTTCCTTTGATAAAACTCCATATAGATATGTCTAAAAAAACAATAATACATATTAAAAAATGTATATTCAACAAATACTATTCAATACTATTCAACCAATACTCTAAAAAAGAATGACATTTCCAAAATT
>CM032667.1:24950341-25025347 GCA_019095985.1 Streblospio benedicti
CGTAAAACAGTTACTACCGGTATATCACAGAGAACAAATTGCTTCCATGGTATCAGACTAGTCTGATAGAAGTTCATTTATCCTGGATCTGATAGTTATATATTTATTTATACTTTAAACAGGACATTAAAAGTTCACATTTTTTAGCTTTTGGCAAATGCATTTGCTGAAAGCTCAAAAATGTGAACTTTTATTGTCCTGTTTAAAGTATAAATAAATATATAACTATCAGACTGTTTATAGGAGAGATTAGGAAAGAGTTGTTTTAACCACAGAGACGTACGATAATTTATACTTACATCTTGAACATTCACAATTGCACCAATGACCTGTTCATGAAGCTCTTTAGTTGAATATGAACTCACAACAACATGCAGATCACCGTTTTCACAATATTCGAGCAGAAAAATCTAAGAATAGAAATAAAAGAAATAGATTTGTAGTTTCTAATCATTATAAACAAAGATAGGCATTTGAAAAATAAGTCTGCCCCTATTTATGTATAAAGTCAAAGTTTGCATGTCAACTACATAAGTCTTAAATGTGTACATGGATACAGAGTTACAGACACCAACAAAAGCGCAGCTAAAAATCTCACTCCAGATCCAGGGGAGACTTAATTCAAGCCAAAAAAAGAATGTTCAAATTCATGAAAACGTCATAAACTAAAACTTAAATGGATAAAGTCAAACAGCAAGTATTATTAGTAACTCACACATTTTTCTTGACCATCTGAATGTACTGGATTTGCTTCAATTACACCAGCAATGTAGTAATCAAACCCATGTTGCTGTAGTTCAATACTGAAAAGGTATATGACATAATAAATAATTGAGTTTCTTATGACAATATTTTCATCAGTGATATGGTAAAATAAAATCTGTTTTAACAAACGATATTTGGTGGTGTTCATTTTTCGAAAAATTGTTTTGGGGCATTCAGAAGAGCTTATGTCCCTTTACATTAACAATAGAAAATATTTTCTAAGTGTGATGTTAATCAATAAATAACTGATACATGACATGTTATAAGGTATACAGTGATTTCACTGTTTTTAATCTAATTCGGGATGACACGTATGCAGCAAATGTCCACATACAATAAACATACATACTTGTAATATGCATAGTTTCCTTTATAATTAGTTCTGAGAACTATGGGCTTTCCAGTGTCAAAATGAGATGAGTGTATTTTCTTTCCTATTAATATGGCTTTTAAATTTGTCAACATCTCCACATCTCTCTTCTTACTAAAGGATAAGCAGTCGCTTTCTTCATTCATTATAGATGAATTTCTTTTTGGTGTGCATAAGTTTTTGTCGATTTCTTCTTTCATTTCAGCAGATGAATTTCTTTTTGGTGTGCATAAATTTTTATTCTGCTCTGAATCATTGTTTATTTCAAAAGCACTTGCATTTTGAGCTTTATGATGAAGATTCTTAATAACTACATCAAGTTTTTTTCTAGCTTTCATAAGTGATTTATTTCTCTTTTCTAGTCTATCTTGAATTTCTTTGACGGTTGTTTGGAGGAGAGAAAACTTATCTGGAGTGTTTAGGTCGTTTTCAAGCTTCTTAAAAACTCTATTATTAGTAAAAGACTTTGAACCTGTTGGTGAGGTGTTCCCAAGATTATTTACACATCTTCTCATTGTTATGCACGAATCATTCATGTTCACAGAAATTTGATGCTCTTCTACATTACCTTTACTTTGAGAATGTGATTCATTTCCATGTTCATTTATCAAAATGTTAGATGGTTCAGTTTCATCGTCACTAGAATGTTCACTCAGAAGTATGATTTCATCACCTTCTGTATCCAACCCATATGCATCAATAATGTTACATTCGCGGCTATTATCTTTAGCATCAACGTTATTTTTGGCAAACATATCTTGAGATTCAGTACAGTTGGTAAGGTCTGTATTTTTTTCTATACTTCCTGCAGAATTAGATGATTTATACCTATAATTCCTATTCGATTCCACTAAATTTTTGTCGGTCGAAATAAGGTTTTCACTAGAATTATGAATATTATGAAATATTCTATCATATACATCTTTATTTACACTGAGATCTTTGTTTGAATCCATTTCAATGTCATCCACTACTACACCGGTGGTTTGGTTGACATTAGCCGGATGGAAATTCCCATTAATATTGGTTGCAGCTTTATCACTTTCATGTGTTTCTTTCATAGATAATCTCTCTAGGCTCTTCTTTGGAGTATGACTTTTTCTTCTACTTCTTGCTTTCATAAGTTTCTCTCCTGAAATAGATATCGTATAATATTGTCTTTAGTTATGGATATACGAATATACGTCCTTATAGATTAGATTAAATTTTTGGATTCTACAATTTATGAAAAGCAAATGAAGCAGGGGAAGAAAACATTTTCATTTTATATTTTCTATGGACTTTTACTTCTACTGATAAATGGCGTTCATTGTGCATGTCACTGAACATTTATAAAATTTGTTGTTTATTGAAATATTTTAGATGAATATACACTGAAATACATTGAACAATTTTTAAGCTTATGTTTACCTTTAGATGTGCATGTGATAGAAATAAAACTCTGATCTTCTGCAATTTCTGCAGCTGATAATCGATTCTTCTCTGTAAGTCCAGTCTCCACATCTCCCCAAATATACTTTAACCTGTCCATTCTGAATAAAAAGAATGTATGTGCAAATAGTAAAATAGTCAACAGTTTTATTTTTTGTGTTTAAATGCTTATGCAGTATACATGTATACATTTTTACTGTCTCTAAAAGGAGACTACTTTAACCAGGTCATTCACTGTTTGTATGTAATTAGATTCAAATATCAGCAAGATGCATTGTATATAAAAACGTAAAACTTCTTTCTGGTGAATCCAAAAGGTTTCCCCTTTTGAATGTTATCATCATAAATCAGGGATTTTCAGATAGAAATATGAGTATTTGGCCCTTGCATTTAGCCATATAGTAAATTCACTCCATTAGACATTCCCAGTCGTACTGACCAATAATGAACTCAGAACGATCTATTTAAGAATACCAAGCTTTTGACTGGTGCGTACCATGATGCACGGCTCAAACTTCTTTTGAGTGTATTTTCCATATATATGCGAAGCTCGTATCTTTATGAGTTTGGAAATAGCATGTGAATGAAGCATCAGACCCCCCTCTAGTAGATTTTAAGAAGTAGTTCTATTACAACTCTAGTACTAGACCAATGCACAGGAAGTTCTAAACCGACAATATGGGCTAATTATTTTTTGATAAATCTTCATTAAGTGTATTTTAAAATATATTGAATTTTCACACAGAGCATTTATCTTGGTGCTTTTGTACGCTTATATCAGTATGATTTCATCATGTGTTACCGCAAGTTGTTTTTTGGGGTAGACTGTTGGGTTGATTATTACGTAAGTCTCTACAGGAACGCACATGTTTGATGTAATAACAGCACATAGCAAGAGGAAACAATCTAGAGAAAAATTGACTATATGTTTACTGACTGAAACAATAAGTTTTATACATATTTGCTCATGAAATTAGTAACTATGATTCATGCAAACTGTAAGTGGTGTTTTCAATCAGGGAGACGTTTTACGGGAGTCACAACTGCACCTCGTGTCCTGCCCATAGTTTGAGCAATATGTCATACGTCAAACATAACCAGCTTGTACTGATCACCAAAACAAAAATCAGAAATTATAGTACTTTTTAACGAAGCTAGTACTCTTTGAATTGTGAAATGATAGAGCATTGATTATATTTTGATAATTTGGTAAAATATTTCATACATTGATATTATTTATGAACAAAATTACATAAGAATCATGACTACTTCAAAAACTGCCCATAATTTGAGCACTACGTCTATTCAAAACTGATCAATACTAGATCTAGCAAACTATTCGGATAAGAAGACTAGCTAGATCTAGCTGTCTTATTGCTGAACGTATTTGTTTAAGGAAGTTTGTGTGCAGTCATTTCATGTGTCGCTTACTTTACAACAAAACTAAATAATGGTGTGTAAACAATCTTTTGCCAAAATGCATTTATGCACAAGCGGTGTCATCATTTAGTCCCAGCCCCAGCTTTAGCTGGAAAGTTCTGTGACTATCTGTTTTTCGATTTGCGTTAACCTATACCCAACGATTTGATGAAAACTAAGGAGTGTTATGACCCCAAACTTTCATATCTCCCTAAGAATCATCAAGAATGAACCCTAGATGGACCCAGTCATTTTTGGTGTTTATACAACCTATGGTTATGTTAATATTGATACTGTTTTTGATCAGTTACAATGGCTCACACCAGAAATCAGGAAACTGATTAGAAAGAGAAACTGTCTGTGGAAAAGCATTAGCCCGAGAATTTCAAAGGAGCTTAGCCACCATGTTGCACCAATGCTGACCATGATATACCGGAAGTCGTACCTTATATCGGAGGTGCCGAAGGACTGGCGCGAAGCGTATGTGACTCCGATATACAAGAAAGGAGATAAAAGTCAGGCATCAAACTACCGTCTGCTCTTTGAGCTGTATTGCATGCAAGGTGATGGAGCATATCATCACTAGCCATCTGATGGCTCACAGTAGGATACATAACATCCTGTATGACCTACAAAATGGATTCCAAGATCACCGTTCATGTGAGACCCAACTGCTAGAATTTATGGATGATATCGTCAACAACATGCAGCGTGGTCTTCAAACAGATGTGCTGATCATGGACTTTAGCAAGGCCTTTGATAAGGCCATTCCAAACTGGGTGTGAAGTTACATCACTACGGTATCCAAGGACTGACCAACTCATGGATACAAGCATTCCTCAGAGGAAGAGAGCAGAAGGTAGTGCTTGATGGTGAATCGTCGTACAGCGCTCAAGTCCGGTCTGGCGTCCCGCAAGGCTCTGTTGTTGGCCCTTGTCTCTTTCTATATTATATCAATGACATCCATGAGAACTTGTGCACCAAGGTTAGACTCTTTGCGGATGATACGTTAGCTTATTTATCAATTATTTCTGATGCTGACTGAAAAGTGCTGCAGCAAGACTTAGACAAACTAGCAGCTTGGGAGGTGGAAAATGGCTTTTCACCCACAAAAGTGCCAGGTCCTATGAATAAATAGGAAGAGATCACCACTGAATACCACCTATGTACTGCACGGACATGTCCTTGAAACAGTGACAGAGGCAAAATACCTAGGGGTACATTTTACTGACGACCTCAAGTGGAAACGGCACATATCAAGCATTACAGCCAAGGCCAATAGAACACTGGGCTTCCTAAGGTGGAACCTGAAGATAAATTCCCCCGAGCTGAAAACCACAGCATACAGAACCCTAGTGCGTCCCCTGGTAGAGTATTCTGCATGTTTCTGGGATCCATACACTGACCAGGACATCAAAGAGGTGGAAAAAGTTCAAAGGCGTGCAGCGAGGTTTGTCCTGAACCGTCAACACAACCTCTCCAGTGTAAGTGAGATGCTGCAAGATCTTCGATGTACATCACTAGAGGAGAGAACGAAGACGTCAGAGCCGGCTCCACATGCTATACAAGATCCAGCACAACCTCATTGCCATTGATAAGGACAATTACCTAACTAGACCACACAGAGCCTCAAACAGACTAAACAACCAACAGTGCTTCCAAATACCATCCTCCTCAAAGGATTATCAGAAATACTCCTTCTTCCCACGCACAATTAGAGCAGCATCAGTGGAGGTGTTCAAGTCTTTGGTTGCTGGATACTAAGCACCCAGCATGTTTTTATTCTACACCATGTAAAATATTATACCTTAGTTTGTTTTTATCAATGCGCAACACACCTCACTTGCATAATCTTCAGGATTGAAGGAGCGAGTTTTATGGAAGAAGATGTTAAAGTTGAAGTGTACGTCATGGTACGTCGAGCGTCAGAGAGTAGACCTACATAATGACGTAAAACGCGTCAAACGTTAACCCATTTGATAGTAATTACGCCACACGTCAGATACAACACCGTTTATCGTACACTCTTACCAACGCCACCAAAACAAATAAACAATCCATGCCGATCAATGTTATTATTTTAAATGTGAAATAATGCCCCTAACGGCGACCATAATGTAATAGTGTATTAATCCACTTAAAATAGACCACAAAAATGAATGAGCAGACGAACTCCCAAAGCACTGATTATTTTGGCCACACGTGCACATGCTATGTATATTTGGTTAGAACTCCCAGTGGAGTGATCTAGTACTAGATCATCTACTCCTCTCGTCCTCTATAGACTAGAGGTATAGTGTACACGAATATCAACCTCTGAGACTGAGCTCGACACATATATTACTGAAAATATATAAATTTTTATTTACCTTTGAATGCAGACTGTTTACTTTTTGTTTTTTGTTTTTATTGTTTTTGCGTTTTCCGGTAGTTCATTTTCAAGAAAGATGTCGTATTTGTAGGAGCTTGACATCTTAATATTTCGTGTTTGGCTTTTTCATTTCACGTTATCTAGAGCTATAGCAAGGGACAATCGCATGAAGAATTATAATCGAGAATAAAGAAAAACTAATTAGTCCTTATTTTTTATCGTATACATTGGTGGTCATCCATCACCATGATCTATTCCATATAATTTTGGGCATGTACTTTTCAATCAATCACGCATTATGTAAACAAATATGGCTACCACAGGTGACAGTTCATGAATTATTTGAATTTTGTACATGTTGAGAAGTTAATCACTTATATTAGAATTTATTGTGAAATATAAGATTAATAGTAACAACCTGCTATCTTTCATTATATAATTTTATATAAATGTTATATTCTAACGCTACAATATTACTATACTTGTATTATCGCCCAATCCATACTTGCTCCTGTGCCACTCAGAACTACTCGGAATGTTTCAGAGCTCAACAGACCTCGGACGTCATAGGATCTCATGACATTTTCATTACAATCTATTTTTTTAGACACATTGTATACGCACTAACAATACATGTACTCAGTATATACTAAAATGTCCAGATTTCAGGCCGTCAATAAAATACCTGCCTTCTTTATAAAGATGTTAATGGCTGAAGGTTTACGAGAATACCGAGCAACCAGCGTACGACAGTGCGTTCAACGTGTTCATTGAAACGTCAACTGTCCAAACAATAACGTGCACCGCATTTCTCTGACCGTCTTACATATTGTTTTGAATGTCGTAATATTGTGTTAATACATAAACAGTAGAGTATTGAGAAGGCTGCTGGACTGATCACTTTTGTAGGATTTTTATACATATTCCTATTCCTATCACATCCTAGATCTGTTGTTATAGTAACATAACCTTCCGAGAATTGCCGATCCGTACTGTGCATGTAATTTTCTTCTTGGGTAGGGAGGGGGTGGGCTGCAGGCAGAGTATTGTAAAATGTAAATGTGTTCAGAGTCGCATCTTGTCACACTACACATATATCTTTGTCAACTTCCTAGGGGTCATACAGCACATTGCTTCTGTAGCGCAGAAGTGCTTAAAAAAATTATCACTCACTCTCAGTGACACTCACATTATCGTTCCCTTGCCTGAACTATACCTATTTAACGCGTAGGTAATACTAGGTACCACGGAGCAGTGTGCAATCTGTTAGAGTCAGGTCTGCTCAACACCTACCACCGGACCCGACTGGTAATCGAACCCATGACCTTTACTTCTGATCACGCGTCCAACTCCCTTTACCATTCGGCCACGGAAGCACACAGTCTTCTACACATTTAGAAGTACCAGCAAGAATAGCATAAGAATGTCACTCTGAGTGCTAGCATATTCCCTCTGCTATTCCTGATACCCAGACAGTTATACCTACACTGAATAGTAAATTTTGAAATATTTTTCAGATCAAGTACCAAAATCTTCACAATGCGAATCGTCACTTACTGATGCTCAAAGAGCCCAGATTGAGAGAAGCAGACAAAGAGCACTGTTACGAAAACAAGAAAGAGCCAAAAATAAGCCATACACAGTACCAGATAAACATGAAAAAAGGTAATGTGAGCAGAATCTATATTGATTAACTATTTTATTTCATCCATTTTTTTTCATAAAAAAAATTGATGGATACATAAATTCATCAATCAAAATCTAGAATAGTCTAGATGTTGATCTTGGATGTGCTCTTTGCATACCGTATTTATTGTACTGACACCAATTTTATTCCACTACTAAGGATATGCACACTTTCTATCTTTCCTGAGCAGCATACAAAACTTGCTGCCATAGGTCATATCATGGTGTTTATCACTTACATTAACACCTACTCACAGGGTCAGGATTAGCCACTCGTCCGCTCGTATTGACTAGTAAAAACTAGTGGAGGACGAGTGCTAATTTTTAGAAACTCGTCCTTTTGATGAGAAATTCTGAATAATTTGTCATACAGATATAGAGTTAGTACATTTTTTGCAGGACGAGTAGATCTTTGAGGGTTACTAGTCCTGCTGACGAGTAACACTTTCCCACCTAATCCTGACCCTGTAATCACCCCTGACCTGTATCTATCATTAGTGCAACCTATTAGGGATGAGTTTGCTCAAGAATGTGTGCCAGAAGGTCATGGCTTTGATTCCCAGTCAGGTCTGTCTGATGGTTGGTGTTGAGCAAACACATCCCTCAACAGTTGTACACTGCTCCATGGTAGTTACACATCAAATAGATACAGGTCAGGCGAGCTAAGCAAGTCTGCGCTATGGGTGCGATGTGTTATAGAACTTGTGAGACGTATACTTATTACTATACTAGTAGTAAGACAAGGATGCCATTGATCTGTTTTGAATGTAGAGTTATCTGATCCTGCATAGGGGGGAACTTTAAACCAACGCATTTACATTTACAAAATTACTATTTCATTATGTATTTATCAAACCTTCATTTTGCTTTTGTGTACTCAAATTAATTGACAACTTCTTTCCTTGAACAGGGACACATCCAAACCTAAAGTAATCGACACAGGAGGAGGCTTTCTCTTAGATGTTGATGAAGATGAATCACTTGGAAAAGTAAAAATGATTGATCAACCAGGTTTAGTATATGACAAGATTTACTTAGAAACAACGGATGTATGTTAATTAGAGTTTATTTATTATATGATGTATGGGTTAGAAGAAAAACAAACCCAGGTGTGGTTAGGGCAATGTTTAGATAAACATGTTGGGGGTAAGGCTCGGAAGTTCAAGTAGCTGGAAATATTTGCCGGGCTAGTCTTACTTCAAAAACAAAATCAATACTCGGTTTTTCTTTCTTGGCCTAGTGAGATTGTGCATTTGACGTTTGAAGTTCCAATTAATGGTGGTTGTATCATGGCTTCATACCACATACATGTATATGGCAGTGAGATATGACGATGGTCAAGCAGCAATATATCATCACACTTAACTACATGCTATATGTAAGAAGTCCCCTAAGCTATTTTTATAGTATTAAATATCACATCTGCTGTTGAAAAAATGTACGTCTAGTAAGTGAAGCAGCCAAGCATTTATATTTTATGATTTAATATACAGATACAGTTTTATACACATTATGTATTCATTATTCAGGAGCTTTGCTGGATCCTGACCTATTAATATGTGAAGAGTGTGAGAATACATTTCCTGAGAGTTATCTATATAACACTTTTGGTGCATCTATATGTGACAAATGCAGGTAAGTTATTGTTCTTCAATATTACCGGTATGTGCTTATATTCTTTTCATGTAGATACTCTGAGAATTTTCCTTTCACTATTTACTTTTAGACTTTCATTGTTCATTATATGAGATGTTGAAATTGCTGTTGTTCATGTACCGCAGAGCCAATAACAAAAGTTGGTGTGCATGTGTGTAGGTTAAAAGTAAAAGCAAAGTTTTGCTGTTTATATTATATCCCAATTTCTTTATTCTGTAACAAACCAATTCTAAATATCACACATTACTACTGTCATCCATAAGTGTTTCAAATATACAAGTCAGGCAGTTGTATTTTATTTGTGAAAACATTCATTTTGGTTTTCATGTGTATTTTTTTCTTTTTTCAGAGATGAAAAAGAAAAACATAGATTAATTACACGTACTGAAGCTAAAAATCAATATCTTCTAAAAGATTGTGATTTTGATATCAGAGAACCACCATTAAAGTTTATCCTTAGAAAAAATCCAAGGAATCCTAGATGGGGTGATATGAAACTTTATTTAGAATTACAGGCAAGTTTAACGTTAGTTTCGTATTCTGACTATTAGTGAATAGTTATTTTGAAACTGTCTTTACACGTAGGCTAAACACATCAATATGCGGAAAGTTATTTTATGATTACTAATTTAAATTCCTTGATTATTTCCAAAAATAGCGAATGATTTTTTTATGAGTATTTTAGTCAACAGAGATATTCAAAATTAAGCCCATATACCATACCGTATACAACCATCCAAGCACCCAGGGCCGTTGAATTAAAATTTTCTCAAACTGGGGAGTGGGCTGTTACACGAGATTGCAGTTACTACATAATTCTTATGGACATTTATAAAAAGAGGGGGGAGGGCTGTTACATGAGGGTGGGCACTTGGATGGTCGTATATGGTATGTGCTTTATTTTTTTTGTTGATTATCTGCAGTCTTAAAATATGCACAGCATTTGAATTAGCTCTCGAGAATTAGCTCTAGTGGTACGGGCTTATTATTAAAACAAACGTTTTGTATACAGGTAAATGTTATCTGTGGGATCAGCGCTAGTCTTATTTATTAAGTGCAGGGTTAGAAGGATGCACACGGATCCCGTACATCCAATTTTTTAAAACGAAAATAAAAATGTTTAATAAATGATGTTCTTCTTTAAACATATTTCTGTCACCATTAATAATGTTAGTTTAAAATTTTTCTATGTGTTTCCCAGTGCTTGCGGATAAATTTTCAAACTTCTCTCTCTCTCACACGTCTTTTTAGCAAGCATATTTCTACCAATCTATGGTTGAGAGAGAAGTTTTGAATTTTTCATTTTCAAATCTTTTATCATGAATGAAATATTGTATATGCGATACACGGGGTTGGTGTGCACTAAAAAAATTAATGGCATGTATGTGCGCTGCTCTAATAAGGTTCCTTTAATTAATAAGCACCTAGGTGCTTCAATATTCAAGGGAATACAGTGTATGTATTACGAAATATAGTCAGTAACATGATGAAATTTGCAATGTTTATATTAATATTACAAATGAATATTGAAAGGTGGCCCAACGAGCACAAGAGATTTGGAAATCTGACGAAGCTCTCGAGGAAGAGAAAGAACGTAGAAATGCAAACAAAGGAGTAGCCAAGCAAAAAAAGTATGACAAGAAGGTGAAAGGTAAGCAGCACGAGTATAAAAGTTTGTGGTGTGCATTAAATAATTATGTATCAGAAACCTAGCTTTTCGCTAATTGTTATTTCTAGATTTTCTTTTCTTCAAATCATTTGATCCATCATCAATCATTAATAACTCTGACGGTAAAGTAATGTACCCAGCATACTGTTGGCAATGGAATATATATGGTGTTCCAAGCAACAAATGATTTTTTAAAATCAAATTTACATTGAACTTTGTTTATGTAAAAATGTATTTTATATCTAAAAGATTAACTTTCTATGGATACTTTGCCTCTCAGGCAAGTTGAATTTGGATGCACCAGAGTAATCAATGGGTAACATGTAAATACAATGTTTGTTTTAGAACTGAGAAAGACTGTACGTAGCTCTCTGTGGCGAAAAGATACAGCAGGTCATGAACACCAGTACGGAGAGGAAACATATAATGAAGAGGACGATGATTACAGTAAAACTTGTACGGAATGTGGACATGTTCTTACTTTTGAAAAAATGTAGCTAATCTTTTTAAATCATGTATCAATTTGAAAGTAATGTATATTGTATTAATAATTGCAATAGATCTTTATTGAAGGTTTTGGCATTATGACACTATGAAAGTGCTTAAGACACAAATTTGTTGTATAGTTTTTCGCCAAAAATTTACTCCAAATCATGTATAAATCTCAGGTATAAATAATTTAGATGACAGCTTTGTCTTCCTCTTTAATTCAGCATTTCCAACACTTATAATTTGTAAACCAGGAACGAGTTTTAAAATATTTATTCAAATATTCCTAACAAATATCCAAGAAAAACATACCTATTATCAAACACTACAAACCATGTCTGGACTGAAGTTAAAATGAAAACTACCGATCACAGCCGGATCATACAACTGTATTTTACTTGATTTTATGAATTTTAATTTCAACAAAGCAATAAATACCAAAATAATTAATTACAGTTTTTTTAAAAATTCTACTTTAAAAATACTATAGCCATAGTCACACTCTATAAAACAGTTAACACATTGATAATGCAATTGTGTTGAAGCAGCTGAACAGTCAAGTAGTCGATCCATGACAAGTTTAACAAAGTTACATACATACATGTATATATATCACATGAATTAATCACAACTAAAAATCATGCATATTTGATTATGGGTTTTGCCATGGGCCCCAGTATTGTTAGATGGGGGATTGGGGTGTATACTATCTTTACTATATAAACAGCATTCTTACTCATGTAAGACGGTAACTAACTCCCCTTGTTTGATCTTGTTTTTGTATGGTTAGTTAACTTGCCTTATCATGTAGGAGTAAGTATGGTGTTTGTATATATAGTAAATATAGTAAAAATCCCTCACCTATCTAGCAATGCTGGGTCCCATAAATCTGCATAATAAACATTCTATTCATTTTTAAAAATTAGCCCTTTTGATGTTGGGCATTTGAATTTGATTGCCTGTGAACATCTTAATTTACGATGTCTTTGTACAAAATAAATAATTCTTGATTTCACCATTTGGTTTGTTGTTGGGATACATTATTTTTAATGAGCACAATATATAATTTATGAATATAGTCAGTCTTTACTTCAGAATTAATTTAATCCATATTATTCATACATCATTCAATACATGTATTTATTCTTTTAATTTTGATTTCAACTAACACATGTAACGTTATAAAGACTAAAAACAGTGTTACTTCACATAAAAATCTTTACATGATAACAATAAAACAACAATAAATCAATTGAACAGTTGAACAGTTGTAAATGACATAACCCATCCCTTTCAACAGCTGCATCCATCCACCACTATTAGCACCATTCACTCGGGTCCTCCTCTCTGGAAAAAACATGAAAGTATAAATGAGTACAGTTGATGTAATAACGATAGTAAACATTATTGTCATCTTCATATAAAGTTTAACAAGCAGGAACCGATAATGGTGTGAGATAATTTGGTTGAATTTTCACCAAGACGATATGATGAGTTTCCTACAACCAAATGCCATTTCTTCTGCTCTAGCGCTAAGTTCCCATTTAACATCAGACCAAACCCTGCCAAGCCAATGGGACTCTACAGGGTAGCAGATTGGTTTGATTAGTTTAACAGCAGACAAAAACCCTTCCCAGCCAATTGTTCTTTGCCTAAAAGAAGCCAAGGCTGCAAGGCAGGGGAACCAGCTTGTTTGGCACAGACCAGTATGACATGAAATTTCGTCCTGCACTGTAACTAAAAATTATACCTTTACGGTACTAAATGTCCAGCTCATACGTCACCAATTTTTTGATGTTTGCATTGTGACTATTAAAGCATACAGGACACAAAAGTTCAACATTTCAATAATGTTTTTTATATGTCACTTGACTTGTAGAACAGTAAGTTAAACACTCTTATAACACAATATTTGATCCGCATATTTTAAATATTCTAGGTCTCATTATCTATACAATATAGTTTTATTTTTCAGCAGTATTCTTTTGAAAATAAAATTTTGATTTTATTAATTTTAATGTTTGTGAGCTCCTAAAATTTAATATCTACACAGACTGTGAAAGATATGGTATCATACCGTGTGGCGAAGGAATAAGCATTTAGATTGATGAAAATAAAATTACAGTAACAAGAAATCAGTTAACAGTAGACTTTCTACTGAAAGTCAACAGTAGACTTTCTACTGAAAGTCAGTCGCAGAAACATTGGAACAAATGATACTTTAGGAGCTTGAAAACGTTGAAATCAATAAAGTCAAAATTTAAGTTTTTAAAACAATTTCACATACAGCTGAAAAATAAAACTACAAACTAAAGATGATAATTTCTGTATAGCACTATTCAACAACAAAATGATCTAGAGAGATGTTTGTTTGGTGGTGTATGAAATTGCTGGTCCGTGAAATGTTGCAAGGTACTCCAAGCAGATAGAACAACTATACACTTGAATCAATCAGGTTTTTTTTGTGAAATATAAAATTAAATTCTTTAAAACATCATTGCCTAGTTTTTCTACTTTATTCTTAATAATCTAATCCTAATAATCTTATTGTCTGAAACGAGCTTATGTGTCAAAAGTCACAATGTAAACATTAAAAAAATCCGGTGCAGTACGAGCTTGATATTTGGTTCTGTATGAGCTCAATTTTATGCCGTACAGGCCGAGAATTCTTGTGCCGTAATGGTTTGGTGCCGAATGAGCTGGTATCTGCCTGGTAGTAGGGATGGTAAATGCCAGGGCATGTCCACAAACCAGTGGACGCAAGATAACCAGTCTGGATGGTTTGCCACGAGGAGACACTATTTGAGTTTGATGTATAAAGCTGTAAATCAAGACTGTGTATTTTCAACATCACTATTTTGCACATAATTTTGTGAGTTCTGGTCAATTTATAATAAGTAACATACCATATCAAAACTGAAAACGTAAATGTTTTTAACACCAGTGGTTCCTTGATACTTATTCAAGACAGACGCTACTGTCAATAACTGAACACTTACTATTGCAAAACCAGGCACTTATTTGAAAAAGTACGGTACTCAAACCTCATAAACTGTTGAATTTTATGTAATTATTATACCAAATATGAGACCAACTGCTACCGCTCAAATTATGAACTTACCAAACATGTTGATCCTTAATTGGCATTTTGGCTTAAAACTGTTCATATATCTATTATCATTAATATTAATTACCGTAATATAATCAATTTCTTCTTGGGTAAGGAGCTTTCTTTTATACTTGGCTGGTAAAGCTGAAGATTCTATTCCACTCCCTCTTGGTATCGATCCCACTGGTTTACTTTGTTGTGTTGATTGTGCTTGACTAGCTTGTAAAGAAGCTACAGCAGGGGATTTTGTTGGTGGTGACACTGCAATGGTTGAACGAAAAAAACATGATACCCTTCTTAGTACGTAGCATTCCATGTATTTGCAAAAGTATATCTGGTAACATTGATTTTTTAAATATTTCAAACAAATTACAAGTTATAAACGCTAGCATTCAAAGCGAATGCTTTTCTACTTGCTGATCACATGTGCTAGGCTACCAAATATAAATCTGTGAGGTATTAGTAATCTCATGAATTCTATGGTAACATTTTTCATTATTGTGTTTTCTTTCTATGCTATTTTAAGGTATCACAATATTAAAAAGGTCATAAAATTATTTCTTTTAACGATTTTCAGCTCTAAAGTCGTTTTTATGATGAGGGTTCTTTAGAACTGAAAACACAATAACCGACATTTATGAGACTTTAATCTTATGGATCACGCTCATTAGATTTAGTGAATATGATTAGGTCAAATTACTCAATCTATTTCTGTGGTAGGTCCATTTTCAACTAGAAATTATAATAAAACAAAAGATAATGTAGTAAAAAAGGTATGAAATTTTATTCAAATCACTAGAAATTATAAACATTCATTCTATCAAAATATACAGTAGGTACCTGTATTCATGTTAGGTTGTGACTGAGGCAGAGCCCGGTTTGGAAAACGAATCAACGGAACATGCCGTTTAACAACCTGAAACCAAATTATTTCAATTTAAATCATTATAAACCAAACCAACAAACTTAAAGTATAGAATATTTTATCAGAAGCATTTGAGATCAACTGGTATTGTTTGCGGAGTACATTATAATCGGCTGACAATTGACAAGCATTTTCTTTTGATATATCAAAAACTATCAAGTAATACATCATTGTCACACAAAACCTGTTGTTATACACATGAGTCTTTGCTAGAATTACACTGTTTGATTAATTGCGTCCAACCGACTGACAGACCACCTATTTGTTACTCATCTACATGTCAGATCGTTTGAGCTAGGGTGCTCAAATTTGGTTTGTCACTTGAAAATAGTGACTTTTTGGAACATATTTCACCTGGATCCAAATGGTTCATAATTGGGTCCATTCTGGCCCATTATTTGGCCCATTTCTTACTGTTGCCCCTCTACATGTCGCATCATTTGAGTTAACAAGCTCAAATTTGGTTTGCCAGTTGAAAATGGTAACCTTTTTGCACCTATTTCATCTTCACCACAATGGCCCCTATTTTGTTCATTATAGCTATTTGTTGCTAGTCAAACCGTCGGTTACAGTTTGGTTTTGGTTTTTACTAGTTCACCACTGAAACCGGACCGACCTCCAGGGCCGCCGCATGCACCTTAAGCGTGGTCCGACAAAATGAGCACCGTAGGCATGAAAACAGTGACATGTAGTCGCAGTGAGGCTAGGGGGCTGGGGGCATGCACCCCCAGAAAAAAAAAAAAAATAGAATTTACAACACAAATGGTGCAATTTGAGAACTATATTTTCAAATAAATTACTTTTCTATGACAACTCCCACATGGGACAATAATGGAGGCATCCACGTTTTTTTTCGTGCCTTTCAGCTTTTATAAGTGATAAATAATACTATCTGTGTATCAAATCAAAGTACCTCTTGCCTTCATATTCATCAATGCATTATTTTAGAAATGTTGAGCCTAAATACGAACATATATGAATTTTAACAGTTATAAACTATGATTTAGTTTTGTTCTATAAGTGAAACGTAACTAGCACGTATCCGACATTCCGTGCATATAATCAAATGAACCCTCATGTGCCCTGTTACAAAGAAAGCATTCTCACGTGACCATAATAAAAGACAACAGACGAAGACTGGTCATTTTCATTTAAGGTCACTGACCACTTAGTCAAACTATATATAATAGTATGTGGACGGTTAAAAAAATTGAGGTTACTCGGCCCTGCAAAACGGAACTGTAGTTAACCACAAATTATCACTCACCAAAGTATTTCATTTCATTTTAAGAAATGCGTGCATGGTGCATGATCAAGGGATAACTAAATAAATGTAGTACTGCAAATATGTTACATGTGAGTAGATCTAGTCAAAAAACAGAAAAGAACGTGTTCCATGTGTATGGAGAAGATCTACTCTCATGTTTAGAAACGTTGAGTTAAACGATATATTGATTAGATACCCTGTATCTTAAAAAAATTAGTGGTTTATGCGTTTTGTGGTTTTATCATTCTCCGGCAAGGAAGAAAATTATCGAACGTGACATATACCACGCAGGATTAATGAAATGTGTGAAATATATAGGTTGGTAATGAAAAAAAATCATCAAAATTAATAACCGGTCAGTCAACCTAAGAATGGTCCGACAAATGTCGGAGTGTCGGTGCGACGGCCCTGACCTCGGTTACTTGACATGGTGTTTACTATGCAACATGCATAGAATTGAGTGGCCATGGCCTAAAAAGATGATCTCCAACATCTGAGTCAACTTAATTGATTAGCTTAATCTTTACCGATGGGACCCAAATAGCTCCACAGTTTCGTGCAGGTCTGTGTACAATTACCCAGTGATCTCCCACTGCGATAGTCATCAACAATCAATGACCGCAGAGTTTTCACAATAAAAAAAAAATACCTACAAAAAACACAACACCCTGGTCCCTGTCAAACTATTTAAAGACAGTCCTGCTGATGACAATATTTCCTGTCTTGATTTTGTATACTTTTCAATGTTTGATGTAGTATACTGATATTTTCGCCAGTTAAAAAAGCTAAACATATAAGACATATAATTCTCCTTCAATCCAATCAATTTTTTGACACTAATAACAGATACAACAATAGGCATTTAAAAAGTTTCACTCCACCTGCACAACTTTGGCCCCATGGGCTGCCATGTTGACCTTCGGTGTTTCAATATGAAATAATTTAGGCTGATTCATAATATATTCTTGATGTAAAGATGGCGCTACAAGCAAAATTAAAGTTTTGTGATGAATATGATTAAACATTCGTAACGTTAAATATTCTGAAAACCATAATAGTAATTCTGATATTTTTAGTAAACTTTCAGTTCAATACATAAGTGTTATTAACCATCGCAAATTATTATTTATCACATGTGTACTTTGAACGGCAAAAATATTTTAAGTTAACTATTTTCTCTTGAGACATTGTTTACTTTTCCCTTCTGCCGGTGATGGCGCTGTCATCTAAAATAAAAATGCAACTGAGTGAGAGGGCCAGTTGTTATTTATCATGGAATGTAGTAACAGTCAACCGATGATATATATCAAATGTTGTATTAAATGCTTACCATATTACAACAATATGCAATTAATAAAGAAAATGGATAAGTGTATTCAATCATTTAAATGACACTGGCCGCTAACGGTGTTACTGTTAGGGTCCTGTCAAACTCAAGACAAATCAAGTGGTACTCAGTAGATCACCGACTCAAAAACTTATGCCCTCATACAGTATGGGTTGGTTACTTATTGGGTTTGTCATAAACTTATTTATAACTCTAGTAAATTGTGAAGTATATATGAACGAATGGGCAGTTCACATTGAAGGAGGAATAAATGTTGCAAATGAAGTTGCTGAAGAACATGGCTTCATAAATTTAGGACAAGTAAGTATATATTTTCAATGTTTTGTAATTTTGTGGGTGATAATGTAAAACTTTATTTAAGTTGATTTATCGTTTCATGTTCTTGCTATATAATATATGTGAATGTGACAATTTTTTTTTTAAGATTAAAGTAGAGCATCAATTGCATTGTTCGGCCATACACACAATCTGTGAATCTTCGGTATGACGTGAACTCCCTGTTGTAGAGGTCACTAAATTTCATGTCATACGTAAAATTTACGGTTTATGTGTGTGGCCGGTTTTAGCGGTTGGTGATCTATGTGGGCTACTAACATTCTATAATTCTATAGTTCATTTCTGTGTACCATGATAATTTTCTTGTTCACGCCAATAGTTAATAGTTATCGCCATTTGAATGTTGAAAAATGTAATTTTTGTGTTCTACTTCATATTGGGTTGCATTCTTTATGCTCTTTTCAGCAATATAAAGGTTAATGTATGTTCCATATATTAATAAAATATAATGAAATATTGGTAACGCACCGATATCTGTTGCTACTTGCTAACTTTTGTTTACATACTCATTCTTAAAATACAGACAAAAAGGCAACTTCAGATGAATGTTCAACAATTTGATGACTGGTAAAGCTTACCTCGGCTAAGGTGCCTTAACCTCATCTAAAAAAAAAAATAGATGTTAAAAACTATAAACAAAAACTGTATATCCCCCACCATAATAATGGTTCCCCTAGCTTCAATGATCAACATTGCATAATATTTTGTCTAATTCTGTCATTTCGTTATTTGTTACACTATCACTTTGTATGTTTCAAACTGTAGATAGAACTTCGTTAGAATATTACCTACTGGTTACATCTAATTTCGTGCAAATACATTACATCCAATAATATTAATTGTTTCAATATATGAGATAAGAAATGAAGTATTCTTTTATTGCTGATTCTGTGAGAAGCAACATGCCACAGTCAAAATCCATAAAGGTATTGGTGCCTGCAGCCAGAGTTTGAAACTCGCAGGAAAAAGTTCAATTGCAGCAGGGCCCTTAACTTTAAATAGTTGGGGGCGCTAATCATAAGTTGAGGGCCCTGCTGTGATATGTGTTTGAAATTTTAACAAAAGAAAGTGGTTGCTTTTATAGAAACATATTTAAACATATACTAGTACATGATAAAGTATGGAATTCACTATAACTCACGAATATTCACCTAAAATAGTTGAGGGACAGCAGGGTCCTCAACTCTTAAGCGTTAAGGGCCCTGGTCAAAAGTTGGGGGCTCAGGGCCCTCGGGACCCTTCTATTTCAAACACCAGCCAGTCAGAGCAGCTCATTTGCATACATAATATACCTTATATACCTGTGCTTCCGTAGCCGAATGGATAGGGAGTTGGACTCGTGACCAGAAGGTCGTAGGTTCGATTCCACCGGCCTGTTCTGATGGTGGGTGTTGAGCAAATCTACCTCTAACAGGTTGCACACTGGTCCATAATACCTACACGTTAAATAGGTACAGGTCAGGCGAGTGAACGCTAATGTGAGTGATTAACACGTCCGTGCTACAGTAGTGATGTGCTGTATGCTCCCCAGGGAGTTGAGAAGGATTTAGTATGACAAGGATGCCAATGACCTCGTGTAAATATGGAAAGTTGCTAGAGCACAATAACAATGAATTGTGACTATAAATAACCACATTTACATTTACATTTACAAAATGAACTCATGTATTCCATCCCATATTATAAATTGGGATCACCCTGATCATTAGCTGATTATGTTAATACTGTCTATTGCTTTAAATGGTTAGGTTTAGTATACAGCATACTGATGTGATGATCTCACCTTTGGTTGGGTGAATGTGCATAAGTCAAAATGTCACAAAGAACATTATTGATCAATCATTGATCATTTATCACTTTCTGTGATACATGCACATGTGTGTCTTGAAACATTTTCCATGGCACAGGTAAGAGACATTATGTAATAAAACTTTCACTTATGTTAAATATGAAGAACAATGTCTATTGATATAACTCTTCACTTCTCACCTCATATATTTACTAATCTAATTTTACAAGTGCATGTACATAATATGCATAAGATCTTGCGATATGGAGATGACCAAATGACCATATACATACTGCTTGTGGGCATTTACATAATTATAATAATGTTGACACATTATGAAGCGACAGATATCACTGTCATCATGATAGTGATAGAAGGCAGAGCTGTTCATGCAAATGTTTGCTGAAAGAGAGTGCTTGCGATTATAAAGCATCGTCATACATTTCAGGCATATTATTTACCGGTAATTAACAAGTTATTGAAAATATATGGTAAGACTGCGTAGAGGCAGCGTAAGAGAGATTCCCATGAACCTAAGATGAGAATATAGCAGTTATATTTAAAGTATGAGGAAACATTAAATGGGCAAAATACCATATGAGATACAATCATTCAATCAAAAAAATTATCTTCATTTATATCTTCAAAACTATTGCAAAGTTTAGTTAACTAACTTTTTCAAATGTCTGACTATCACCCATATAGTGTGTGTGTGTGGTAATAAGACATGAAACTTTATGCAAAAAAGTCAGATACTAAGTATTTACTTATCACATTTTATTATATGTTGACATTATTTAGTGATTTTATTATGTTTGGACATTGTTTAGAAAGGAAGATAAGTGGTATAAACAAACATATATGGATTGATATTTTTTTTTTCATATATGTTCTTTTAATTTATTCTACAATTTTAAAAGAATGCTTTCTGAAGGAGCTAATAAGTAAAAATTAAATAAAGCTTCATTATATAATGTTTATGAAAGCACCAAAATTCATTATTGTTGAGAAAATATTTGGCATAAGTAATGATGTTTATTTTTCTCCTCTTAGAATTATATTTGCCTGCATGACCTTTCATAAGGACATGTTTGCTTAAAACAAATATATCTGATGGAGACTTGATGTTAAATAGATTTATTAACAATGGCAGAGTACATAAATTGAATGCTAAATCTTAAGTCAATATTTTTAATGAATTTCTATATATATACTTACTGGCATATAAATATGTAGGACTTGTGGGAGTTTTTCTAATGACTATCATGAGGTTAAGCAAGCAACTCATGATCAGTGAATCAAGGCAAATGTAAGGTATTTAGTAATAAATCCTGCCTTCAAGCTATGAGATAATGCAATTTCTTCCAACCATTGTACATAGCAAATTATGACAGCTGTTATGTACTTTTTAAAAACTGATTCTTGTTAACAAAATGATTAATATTTTGGCTTTTTATACTGTAGATGTGAAATAATTTATTCAGAACTATAACATTTCTTTTGAAGTATACAATAAGAAAGCAATGCAACTTTTATTGCACAATAATGAATGCATACAATTTTTAGTGACTGCAACATGCCAAAAGGGTTCTTTATACTTCTACGTAATAATACATACTTACAAAAATGACCTGCATATTTTCTTTTCATACATTCCAAAAGCACCATTGTATACATCAGGAATGTATACATGTACATGTATATATGTTAATATATACCCCGGTACATTCTCACTCATTCTGCCTATCATCTTAAAATGGATTCAATGTACATGTATGTATACTCATGATATCAAAGTTTAAAATCAAATCATAACATGTATTGATGTTTTCTTAGTTAATCATGGTTTACTAAAAGTTGCTCTCTTTTTCCTTATGCATTAATTAGCTTATTACTCATTAATTTGATAGTTATGATTTACACTTATCCTTATTTTAAGTGATCAAAAAAGGGGCCTGCAGGAAAATAGTGCATAAGGTCAAGCAATTCTGGTCAAAAATGTTAGTGAAAGAGCCATTGTAATTGTCAAGGTCTATGTAAAGGATAAGTGATTTCTCTGCTAATAATTTAAGATCAAGTGTCATCTGATCATTCATCAATATAATTTAGGCATTAATGTTTTCAGGTTTTAGAACAGCTGTAGAACATTACCAATTTCATGATCTCTAATAATTGTTCTATGGATTCTTTTGTGCATTTTTTTTGGTCTCATATTCTGTCCATTATCTGATAAGAACTTATATATATATATGTAGGACAAGTCACAAAACAATGAAATAGGAGAGTGGTTGGCTTGTAGAAATTCATTGTCACATGGTAATTAAACTTGTGATCGATCCAAGATGTCACCTGCACGACATAGTCCATTTCCAGATTTTCCTGTTGAATTTGGTTCCAAGCTTCTGGTCTCGAGCTTCTGGTGTTCTCAACTGCACAGAGCTTGCTCAGCTCAGTTGCTGGTCACATTTTTTCGTGTGTCCATCAAACTGTTAATAGTAAATCTAATCTGAAATCATAGTTTTCCCACAAACCAAGTAAAGTGGTGGTAATGATAATGACGGCACCGACCCTTAACTGTTGACATAACCTGCACACACTGTGGTTAGAGGCAATTTTAAAAGAACTTGCTTCTGTGGTTTGTGGTCAGTCCCATTAACTACAGTATAGCGCTATTTGTAGGCCTATTAGGGAGCCATTCAACTAAGCATGTAAGCTATTTGTAGCTATTACTCTGAACTTTAGTGCTTGTTGTGTTTTTGTAGCAGCTGAGAAATGTCTTCTAAAAACAAAGAGCATCCAAAGAGTAGCGACATGAGCATCTTATCATGATTTATGTGACATTCTTGTCAATACTAAAGCCAAGCCATGGTGTTTAGAAAGTTTCCATTTTATTTATGATGATGATCAAAGAAGATAAGATAGCATTAATATATAAGCAATGTTGGTGATGAAGAAGCAGTTAGATATTCTTCCTCAAAATATGACAGCTAAATCTAAGTAACAGCCATATAATGTGCTATGGCCAATTTCTTATGGCAATTAAGCAAGTATTTGTAGCCAATTAGTTTATCCAGCTGGCCTCATTGTATAATATTTTGTGGTTTTTATCCCAAAAGAATGATATAATCCTATGGAATGGTGCAATGTAACAATTCTGTTTTCTGATTCAAAAGATGTATTCGTACAGGCTTTCCTACTCATCCAACTGTGCTGATGGCATAGAAATGATATTGAATGTAATTGTACAGGGGTTGAGGGACATAAATCAATCTGTGAGAGTGTATTTTCAAACTACCAACTCTTCATATAACAATGTGATCCTTGATGAATACAGTACTGATTGCGTCAGAAGGACACAGAAGCGAAATATAAAGAATTACGTTTGATTGTTTACGTTTCTCTTTGAATTCTTCTTGTTGTGACGACTGTTACTGATGAAAAATCCTTCTGTAACTTATGCAAGTTATGGTTTTCTTCTAACCTTGCCTGAAATCATGTGGTTTCTTTTTTTTATTGATTAAATTACGCATTTTACGGAGGGTTCCACGTAATAAAAAGAATTTACGAAATAGAGCCTAATCGCCGGCCCTGTGCCAGCTTATTTTAGTCAGGGCTGCCTGGTTTCAAAAGTTCCGCTAGGCATGATTCTTGTTGAAGCTCTCAATATAAACATGAGGCCGGACACTTTTTCAGGGCTGGCTACCTTTTTATAGTGTTTTTGTTGCAGGCCCTGTGGTCTGTGAGCAAATTTTCATTAGTTTCATACCCAACCTTAAAAGCTCTGGTTTGTCACCTTTGGTGACACTTTTCATATTATGATTGCATATAAATCGTAGCCAACCTAACACGGTGGCAATTTTCCTTCCACTTCACGGAAAATCCTACTTTTCTTTATATGTACTGTGACAAGACCTGTATTTATCTGTGATTATTGAGACAATTTCCTGTTCATTCTCATTATTTCTCATGGCATGCTGTGCATGTTAAAGGATCTTGCAGCGTCAGAAATAATCATATGCATATCACATTGCAGAAATTTGGATTTATACAATGCTTTGTTGCTTATTTATATCTTGCCTTGTATGTTAGATTATGGCTGTTGCAAAGGTCATAGAATGAAAAGGCAAGGCTTAATCAGTCATCCTTGTTGCCCCTTTTCATTTGTTTTCGATTCATCTAGATAATCATTCTACATCTGATTCCAACCTTTATTGGCAGTTTCATCTCATAAAGTCCAGTCCCAGATTCTCGTGGCTCCCCAAACACTCATTGGTCATAAGTGCCAATAGCAGCTCCCATATGAAGCGTACGTGATACTACTCTGGTATGAGGATTTTAGCACTGGTCCCTGTAAAGTTTCTTTACAGCATATTAGATGTAGTTTTTAATTCTCTGCTTTATAGTAAACTCTATGTCTGTAAATTACTACATAAAGTTAGCTGTTTTTTCCCCTCAAAAATTAAGTATCTGTTTTATTACATATACAGGTACTTAAATTTAAAGAAGTTATTTATGAATTCTGTAGACCCATTTCACAAACACGTGATTTTTATGCCGTAGACTCTACATTTGAAATTGAGGCTGTTTACCTCACAATGGTTGGAAAATATAGCGCACGCCGTAGAATAATGGAAAAGTAGTGATTGGTGTATAGAGGACTTGTGATAAAACATTACTTGTTTCCAAATATATAATACGATATACTCGTAAAGGAGAAAATCCATCTGTGACTACAGCTATTCTGTCTGTATTTGCACATTTATTGCATTATTCAAATGATTATGTACTCAATTTATTGAGCTCATTGCCTGTATACATGTTGAGCAGCTATAGAAATATGGGAATTACTGGATTTGATGCAGAAACTACCCATACAAAGTGAAAGAAATTCTTCTCTTGATTGACTGGAGTTGGACCTGTTTAATTAAACACCTGTTAGAAGTAAATAATATTTTTTTGAAGGATTTCATATGTGATTATAAGTTTTGTATTTAGGAAATGAATACATAGAATACATTATATGTTAGAATATTTAAACACTTCAAGTCCATCCAAGAAGTAATTGTGTAGTGTATTATGAAAGGTTTTATATTCTTCATAGCTATTCAAAGATTCAAAAAGCGTTCAAAAATAATCCAAAAAGTGTATTAATTACAGTTTTCTTCTCTTGGTCCTTGTCAAATCTTTATATTACATATATTATGAAAGGATATTGTTGTCTTCTAATCCATAGATTTTAATTACCATAGTTCGAGAAAGACACGTCCAACTGTATTTTCAAATAGAACCACAGAACCATGACCAGCAGATCATTTGCCAACAGACATCCAGATGGTGTTGGTCCTTGATCTATAACTCAAGCATTGAGGACTGTAACTCCAATTAAGAAAGACTGAAAAATTGACTTTCAGGGTGCTCAATCAGATTTGGTGCACTGAAAAGGCATCTTTCCTAATGGCTCAAGTAAACCAGACCAACAACAGACAAGCTATATACATGCCTTGGATAAATTTGTGGAAATTGAACTTTGTTTTTACTGTATAGTATGTACTTTCATTTTTTTACTTACATTTTACAGTTATTTGCTATTTTCTATTATTACTAATAGCTTGTACAAATAAGAGTCCCTGGTAAAGTAATTAAAACACAAAATGTTGTGTACTGAGTAATTTAAGCAAAAACGTGACAACTAGAATAAATGGAGGGCTGTAGGTTGAACATGAAGCTTCAAAAGCCTCATAACAAAGATTTTCCCATGTGAGTAATATATGCACATAATTCCACTTGCTTGAAGTTGTACCAGTTAAGATCATGCCAAGATTCTTGTACAGGTGATAGATGTGCGCACTGTCAGTCATACCGACGTGCATTTTCAAACAGACATGCCACTAAAATGTATGCGTGTCGATTTGAAAATACATCTGAATGACAGAGCGCGCTGCTACGTATTTCCTCAGTAAAAATATTCTAATGATTTTTTTTTAATCGATGAACACTATAGCATTCCACCCAGTTAACAAATTTGATGTACCCTGGAAGAATCCCTAGGGTTTAACGATGTAACTATTTTGTAATGTAATACAACTTATTACATAATAAAATTGAATTGCTACAAATGTTTTTTTTTACATTTACAATGCAAAATCCCTGGAGCACAATTTGTTGTGTCCTATCAAACAAGAGCAGACATCCAGCTTCTCCATGTAATGAAATGGTGCAAACAAATCATCCATATTGCAGGGCAATCACTGGATGATGTGATGATCCTTATTGACTCTGCTATTGTATTGATTTGGATTCTACACTTTTAGTTTTTTATTTTAAAGTTGTTAAGCAGTTCAGTTTCCATAGTAGTGATACGACAATTTGAAAGAAAAGCTGCATTCAAAAAAGATTGAGGATACAAATTCTGCCATATTTCAAGATGCCGCACAGGAGTTTGAAAGAGATGAAAGTTAGTCAGTGTCAATACAATCACTCACACGAATGAGATAGTGTTCATACCAGTTTGACATTTTTCATCATCTTATTCCACTGGTGGGAAGATATGAAAATAAAGATGGTTTCAAGAAAATTGTGAATATATAATACGTGGGATTTGTCGTCTCTTTCCATATAAGTTCTGATGATTTTCCTTCATTCAAAGAGTACATCTACCTAACAAGTAGCTCATTAGGTTCTCTTTGAACTGTTTGGAAAGCATGCAGCGACAGCTTCCACAGCAATACAACACTTATTTTTACCTTTTATAATTACCTGCTTATTAAACTTACTGCCAGATCATGTATCCAATTTATGTGGCTGTACTACAGAGCAGTTCCACAGCAGTATCAATCGGGCACAAACCAGCAACCTTCTTGTGGTGATGCCCATGCCCTGTCCATTAAACCACAAAAGCATAATAGTTTACAGAGAATGAATAAGTGGAACTGCAGAGCCACATGTAATTTGTTGATGTATTTAATATCACATTGAATATTTCTAAAATATTGGTTAGTTTTAAGTATACAAAATGTACATGTATTGCTTCTCTGGAAAACCGTTAGAAATGTAAGTCTTCTAGCATGTGTCATGTAATTAACTTGGTTACTCACAAATTGAAACAAATGTGTGTGAATGTTCATTTAATTAGCTAAGCAATAGCAATTATGACGCAGTTGTCTTGTCACACGCATGTTTCGGAGCTCATCTAATGTCTTCGGTTATATTACCATAATGACGCATGACATGTAACTTATGAAGAATCAATTGTTAGTACATTACTATGTAATTGTTATATTTCTACATTGTACTGTTGGCACATTTAAGGCATATACACATGTATACATTTAGACAATATTCATATGGACCTGTCATCCAGAGATACATGAGAATTTTATCCAAGCCTAATGGCTGCATTGCTAGAGCAAAAGAGGAAGAGAGTTCAAGAGACCATGATGTTGAGGGACAGAAAAATATAGACCCAAACAGTCATGAAATGCTATCGTACAATGTAGTAAGGACAGGCAGATGGAAGGATTTGGGCTTGAATCAAACAGATCCTAATTAATGATAATAGGAAATGGAGTAGATGGTTGAGAGATAGGTTGGATAGCCAGACTGCACCCTCTACATAAAGATAAATTTGGGCCTGTTCAAATTAAAGTTAGATAATGATGAAGTTATCCATATGATGACAAAAATAATTGTTTGGCATTCAAAACAAAGTTTTTATTTGTGATTCACAGAATTGACACAAAAAATAAATTATGGTGATAGCTAGCAGGATATTACAGTTTTAAGTCTTTCTCTTCGCATCAATGTATGATTGTCACGTTTTGCCTGCTTTACAGGGATATTTGCAAGGGGCCTCAAGTTGTGTAGTGTGAATTAATTACTTGCTGCTGTCATCAATGTAAATAGCTAATAATATGGCGACTGTGACTCGTGTTTTAACCCTTCGTGCAGAAGGGTCACCCATATTTATATTTTTAACCAAGTTTGTCTTCAGATTGAGTTGTATTGGTATATTTTATCTGGCTGTTATCCTAATCTGGACTATACCATAACGATATAGAAAAATATCTTATGTTGAGATGAAATTCTGTTATGGGGCTCATGCTTACACAATTAATAATTCTGTAAAAAGTACTCTTTAAGTCTTTGTAGATGATACAAGTGGAAAGGATGCTACCTATTTCCTTTGAAGACACATCACCTGAATATTTTATGGCCTTTTTTGTGGAAAAATCGCAGTTAGCCATAACTTTACACTCTGACCTTTAGTGAATATGGTGTGTAACCCAAAGCTTTGAGCCCTTTTGTCGTAAATTGCATTCCTGCAGGGAAATCAGAATATTCCACTTGATGTATATTAGAAGCAAGCAGGAAGGCAATCGGATGAAGAATGATTTGAATAGTCTATTTTTCTTGATTGAATGCTATGAGCATACATTTATATTCTATATACAATGTTTCCTTGAATAGATGTTCATTGTGATTTCCGGTTTTGACATTTAATAAAAAATTATTCCTTGTATTGACGCATGTGGAGAAAGTAGCGAAATGTCTGTAAACCAGGTAAAACATGCTTCCGAGAGACGATAATATTTGATGCTATATGCAAAGTAGTTTTAGAGTTTACTCTAGCTTCTTCTACACACCTTTTACCTAAATAAGACACACCAGTATGTTTTCTCATTTCTGATCATCTTTACGAGAATAACTCTTTACTTATGAAGATGTGACCAATCTCAGTGTCAACTAAGCTTATTGCTCCATGTACATAATGAATATATCTCTTCACACAGGAGAACTAAAGGTGACTAATATAGATTATTCATAGAAAAAATATGGCAGTGCATTGTTTTATTGCAGCAATGTCAGCACCTGTCAACAAAACACTTTCTTATATGATGTGTTATCGTTTATTGCACATTCTATGACATTATAACCAGTGTCTTCAGAATAAAGCATCCATATTTTTATCTACCATATTCTAATTTCCTTATATATTTAAACAATTTTGTTAGAAATGTAGAATATATTCGTTTAGAACAGTCATTTTTAAGTATGTGAAAAGTGCTATTATTATCGATACATGTTGCTCGACATTGATTTTGATAAAAATAACTGCAAAATAGCAATGCCTCAATGTTCAATTTGATCATCTGCCAGTTCTTTGAAAAATCTTAAAATTTTACCTGATAAACACTAAATATCATGAGAAAGGAAATGAATTTGGAGCTGAGATATATTCTGAGTGCTTAAAAGGAAGGCTGAGCATGGCATGTCTCGTGTCATTTGGTAGTCTGTCTGTGACAGTTTACCCTGCTTTATGAGTCGGCTACAACCTCTATACTGCTTCCCACTTCTCACTTGCAAGGTTCTGCAATCACTGGAGTGGATGGGCTGGCAAATCATTTGGTACCAATGATAATCCTGTGCAATTAATTCCTACAAAAGAACTGTGTGCAGTTTTGAGCAAATTTACTGTAGGTTTGGTAGGT
Organism: Streblospio benedicti; assembly: GCA_019095985.1. Classification (NCBI taxonomy): domain Eukaryota; kingdom Metazoa; phylum Annelida; class Polychaeta; order Spionida; family Spionidae; genus Streblospio; species Streblospio benedicti. Next base: position 24,980,460 of record CM032667.1, read on the forward strand.
TCTTATGTGACTAGATTTTGCCTACCAGGAAGTAGTCTTCATTCAGTGATTATTGGTTTGTATGATAAAGCAGCGCATGCTATTGAAGCATGTAAATTTTTTACCTATTCTCATTATATTTTGATTATTTATATACAGGTTGTTACTAGGGAATCTGACTGACCATTCATTCTACAGCTTTTGTATGCAAGCAAAGAAACATTTATCCCCTCACTGTGCCCTATGCTTAAAAATGAATAAGGAAAGTATGTTCACTATACGTATAGCGTTGAATATTCATTTGTCCATTCGTTCATTCCCCATAAATTCAAGTGTATTAGTCTCTTGAGTATCATTTCAGGAAAGTTCTAAGATTACAAAAATCCAGTGAATTGTTGCTGGATACATAATGTGGAGGCTCATGTGATAAATCACTATAGTCTGTCTCTTTATTATTTACACCATAAAAATAGAAGTTTTCAAGAACATGTAAACTTGCACTCTGTGGACCAAGACATACATGGTATGCGATAATATGTACCTTGACCTCTTAAAAAATATTACGTAACTGAGACCCGTCAACACCGTACGTATGACGTACCAGTATAGCATGAAAGTGCTGCAGTATGTAAACAGAACTAAATAATACGCACATATTTCATTATTTTACATTGAATACAATAGGCAGGGATATTACACCAGGATTTCTAATGACACTCACCAAAGGATGTTAGTTTTATAGAAATTCGTTTTGGTTAAAGCAAGTTATGCGACAAAAGGTGTGTGGATAATTAAAATCTATATAGTATACTAATCAAATTATTTATATTTATATTGTCAAGCAAATAAGTGTTCTTGATTTTAGCAATACATTATTGCTTGCATTGATCATTTTACATACACTACAATGGTTCTGTTATCTTCCCATTCAGTTGATTCCAACACAATGTAAAATTGGCCACAATGTGCCGTGACTAAACAACTAAACAACTACAAGAGATCTACGAGGCATGAAATGTCATAGCATTGCAATGTAATAGGAACTTTTAAATGATGCTATAAAATACCACAAATGAGCTTCTGTCTGTAAATATTCATTAGATGCATCTTGTGTGAACAAGCCATGCAAAGAACAAAGGGTGGTTTGAATTTTAACACCAATCTCTGAGTAGTAGTAACCTTTTATAGCTGATTTTTAAGATTTGATGGGAACTACATGTATTTTTTATTACCCAGTATATAAAATACATTTCAATAAAAGCTGGCAGGTTAAGTCATTGAGGAGCTAGGCTTCTCCATGATGATGTAAAGTCATGAGAGCAAGACTTGTTGGTTTGTATAACCGATAATGAGTACTAGAATAAATCATACATAACATTATATATTGCCAGACTTTCTTAAGGGAGCAGTGAAAGCAAAATTAGCTTCCTTCAACATTTGCCTTGGCCTTTAGCTTTAAATACTCATTAGCTGGGGCCTGTGTGGCCTGTTTTATTTCCCAGCTGGTAGAAAGCAAATGTAGATGAATTGTGTTGAGCATCATTAATCATATTGTGGCTGAAGTGTGAAGAAACCAGGCAGAAAACGTACAGCAGACGACATTATGAATAAGTGGGGGAAAAAGTTTGGTTGATATAAAGTGAAGCGATTTAAGCATGTAGATTGATTGAAGAATGAGGAATGATAATTAACATTCTTTTGTATACCGGTACAACTGATTATTTTGCCTAAATAATTTTTATTTAAAATACATATTTTGAACTGAAAAGAGTTACCAGTTACAAGTACTAAAATCGCAGAAATGTGACTTCTCTGAAAAGATCCAATTTACGTCCGCTATAAATGTGTTGTAATAGATGTGTGTGGAACTTGTTCCGGCTCTGTTACTATTTAAAGGTTCTCGAAATGCAATGTCTAAAATGTGCTCTGCATTTACAATGTACATTATTATGTCTTCTGCGTTCTTTAAAAAAGTCTTAAAAGTTGATTGTACCCAATCAAGTGCATATCTAATGAAAAATAACAAATTAGGAAGCGTTCACATCATAATGGCGAGTGAGGTAATGTCTTCATTGAGCTGTATTGATTTACCAGTCAGAAGTGGGACATTCCAGTTTCTTATTTAGATAGCACCAATATAATTTACAGGGTAATATGTTGACTTTGAAAAATTAAATTCGGATAAAGAAAAAGTTCGGTGCCATTGATATTTGAGGACCATGCAAACACAGCTGCCTTTATCAAACAAATAAGCAAAACAAACTAATGATCTTGATCCGCCAAGAAGCCTTTTTTTTATCAAAGAATGCAATAAAATAAGAGTGCTTAATAAACACTTCTTGATGTCAATTAGACATATAAATTCTCCATATTTCATTCATTAATTTTATAGCAAACAATCCTTGTCATATCCTTTTCTAGTCAAGTCCCCAGTTGGTGTGTCATCATAAAATGCTGATGTCTAAAAGTTCCGGTTTCAATTTTTTATCATGAAGGAAATGAGAGCCCAGCACCTTCTATTCTCAACTTACTTATGATATCGGTCATGCCAACACAGAAACACTTCTACGCAGCACTTCTATGTTTTGCTAGTTTGGAATTAATTAATTACTGAGTGTGAATTAAAAATAGTAATTGTCTGAGTTGAGAATTGACGATGTGCAGAAATTAGAATGTACTAAAAACTGAGGTCCAGTTGCATACTGAAATACACTCACTTTCCGCCCTACTTGAGTGAAATTTATACGTGTATCTGTATGCAGTCTTTCACTGACAAGTAACATGTTTTAAGTGACTTACATAGAATAATTGTTTATGTAATATAGTCATTGTAAAGCAGGTAGATATAGAACATACTTTTTCCAGATGTATCAACGATGTAGACATATTACTATGGTCCTGGCTTTTTAATGATGATTACTATTTTCCGTCAACCTGTAGGTGCCAAGTTCATTAAGTACAGGCTTCTGGTGAATACAAAAATACAAAGAGATTACTAGGAATGTGATGTGATCTGTAAGTGATCAGGTATCAATTTAGTTATCAAGTATGATGCATTTAGTCCACCCTTTAGATAAATGATTCAGACTGATATGTACAAATGTAGTCTGTTCAATAATGAATGTTAATTGATATTAATCAAACAGGTTTATTCTAAGAGAACGAGTTAAAAAGCAAAACATGTCAACTGTAGTATGAGAACAAGTTCTTCACTTCACTATTGAGTTCATAAACCACTCTTATATTCAAATAATTCTAAATATGTCTCGTTGGAGCTAATATAATTCATCATGTCTACATTGACCAGCAGGAATCATGTATTCCTAATTTCTGATGCTAGTAATATTGGACAGATGGTTATTAATTATATGTATTGTCAAAATTTCTTAATAGCCGTAAATTGACAGTCAATTTTTATGTTTCCTAACTATACTAGTGTTTTGTTCTTCAATCTATTTTATTGATTCTCATTTATGATTTAGAAACAACAATACAATAAGCTGATAAATTAATTGTTTGTAATAATAAGAGAAGCATTTAAACTTGCTGCATTTTGCCACAAATGAAACCTAGCAAATAAAACGTTTGACCAAAGTGGAAAATATTTTATGTGATGTACAACTGTCAAATTTTGTGTTCTCATCTTGTATAATTAGCCAATAAATATACATAGTGTTTGGCCACCATGGCCTTAGAGCATTTTTGCTGTCATTCTTCTTGAAATGCTGGCTTTGGCTCTGAATCCTATACAATTTAACTTCTCACATTATCTTTTTTGTTATATTTGTATAGTAGAAAAAACAAAAGAAATAAAAACAGGATTATTTGATTATTAATGCTATTCAAAGAAACCACTTGTGATAACCTTTATAATATTCGATAAGCATGTAGCATCGAGATGATACAGACATAAATAACATGAATATCATCTTTTTTTATATCCGTCTCTATAAAATGCATAGGAAACCATTTTGATAAATAGGTACCAAGGATTGTGCAGCATTCAGGTTTTGAAATCCTATATGTTCAAAAGGCGATAACCATTACATTTCTATACCAAACACTTGAGAGGCTATTAATTGACTTGTCCAAATTCAACCTAAGCTTAAGCGGGCTTGCAATTTTCTTAAGAAAACACTAATAACCGGTATTGTGTAATTCGAGGGTTCTGTAGGTACATAGATGTTGAATGTGATAAACAGAAAGAAGAGGGTTTAGGTATAATTTCATGTGTTTCGACTATATATCTGTCAAGAGAACTCATCAATAAGACCCTTGAAATATGTTAATTGCTATATTCTGTCTATGTAAAAGTAAATCTACATTTGTTAACAAAGAACGTCTATCATTGTTGATAAAATCTTGTACACTTTTTGTTATAGTAAACCCCCAATTATGATAAAGTTGAGTGAATTTGTTTTTTGTTCAACATCGTTTTGCTTTAAACAGGTTACCAATTATAGGAGTGTTAATGATAGCCATTGTATTTGTGATAAGGAATGATTTAGATAGTGGAAAACAACCGTTACATGTAGTTCTGTTTGATATGTATAGTCTGATTTATAGCAGTAAGAATTAAAATTGATAAGGTTACATGTATGTCACGAAATACAATTATTCAGTTGCTTTTCATATTAATTTTCTGCCTACCTTTTCATCTCATTTGCATGCAGAGTGTGTTATATCTGAGTCCATAATCAGTATGTATGTTGCTATGTAATTTTTTTGCAAGAATATGTGTACTGGTATGTCTTTAATGGTTGCATTATATTTATTTGTAGGTTGGCTCACTAACAGACTATTACCGGTTCCAGCACCACAAGATTAATAAGCGGTCACTTGATCAGTCAGATCACCATCACACACGACTCACACAGCATCCGAAAGTAAGTCTTAGTTACTCACATCACTCACTGGCATTTTTATGCATGACGTTCTTATTAAGACTCTTCCTATTAGTGGACAACGTCTTAAACGTATGGTGTATTTCATGAAATAATAGAAAGGCATCGTTTGGTGTATAGAAAGTAATATATATAGCGCCTGGTTTATTTTCATTCTTGTGGTCATATTGTGAAAAGCTTTTTGGTTTCAATATGGTTGAGACATGAAAATAGCCATTTGTTAGCACTATGTACAAACATGTGTATCTGTCAAAATATATTTATGGCTCGAAATGTTTCAAAAAGCAGATAAAAAGCTTTTTGTTTTTCCTATATTACTGAAATTTACAGCGCAAATGCGGAACTTGTGGAAGCAGCAAAAAGTATTAAGTTTTTACCCCGGTAATAACTAGAGTAAACACGAGAAGAAATCATAATGAAACCACTACAATGTAATTATTTATTTTTCTTTTGGGGGTCCTTCTGTTCCAGTCATTACTCCACATAATATATCTGAATTAAGTTGTAACTTTCTGCTGTTAACAGTAAGTTTCTTTACTAATTTCAGATGAAGTATGATTGGTAAAATTGGATATATGGTTTTAAATTACTCTGTAAGGCAAGTTCCTTATCAGTCTTCTGTCCATTTATGGTCTGTCTAGTTGGCAAATGGGCACTTACCAATGCAAAATGCTTGACAATAATGTGTGCATTAAGGTGCCAAACATGTGTGGGTAATAATCAGGGAAGCTGTCAATTGTTTTATGATTTTTCCAGCTGGGAAAAGGTACACATTAGTTTCAGTCTATGATGATTTTATTACTGTTTATCTGATTACAAGTAACACAATGACTGGGTAATGTAAATATTACGTTCTTCACTTTTGAGTCTAGATCATATTCAATACGGAATGTTTGAAGAAACATTCTTTTTAAATGAAATAATGAAAGTGATATAAAACTTTATGGTATGAAAGGCTGCATGTTTAACAAATTCTCTGTAGAGCTTAATTGAAGTAAGAAGTTTAAATGCTCCTTGATTTGACATTTTTACGTTAGATGCATGTCATCTCATAAAAGGAAACACACTGGTTTGAAAAGGAACATGCTGGCTTTCTTAAAGTTCATAGTATTTTGTTTATAATATCTCTATTTACGGATTCTACAGCTATTGTCCCATTCATTTTATCTCTATTTGTAAGAATGACAGACACAATTGAAAACTGTTTCTCTTTTGTTATTGAACCACGTTTGGAGACAAGAAGCTGTATAAATTGATAACTTACATGCAATGTCTGACACATGAAACAAGTATACTGACATTTGAATGTACATGTAGATTGGATAAATCATTTAATCAACTTAATTATAAAGAAATTTTCTACGTGTTTACTGTATAGCTTGGTTCTATTTTCATCATTATTGAATTGATATTGTACACAAATTTAAATTTATCTATGATTTTAGTCTATTAAGAATATTTGTGGTCCAAATCTTTTTTTATTTTCACATGGATACACAGGGCCCAATTTCAACATTTAGTTGCTTTGTGAACAATTTAACAGAAAATTCAGTTTTGTAACAATCGCATATGGCAGATTCTTGACCCAGGCAGCAAGGACCCAAATATACCTGGTTGTCGGAAACTGGTTTTGCGTATTGTCTTATAAGCAATATTATCCAATTCAGTTTCATCACATGGTAATATTGTACATGTTCCTGTCATTACTAAATTGCAAGTTATTACCTGAGAACTAGATTTACGTAGATACCATTCATGTTATTTAAAAAAAAAAAGTAAGTTCAAGATATTAGAGATTAAGCTGTTAAACCTTGCAGCATCCTACACTGGCTGTGTGGGGGCCGCGTGAGCTCCTCAACAGCGTGATGAATGGTGATCCATGGCCTATCATTTGTCTTCTTGGACACGAGGCAATTCTTTACAGAATTAGAAACTTTTGTTCAATGCTACTTGGAATGAGAAAGATATGAAAGGTTACAACATCTGACTTGTCCATCAGGTGCTGCAATCTTATGCATGTGTGCCGAAATGTACCAAGGTATATACACTGAAAAAAAAAGCAACACTTAAAAATGAAGCAAAGCTTTGGCACTCAATACATGTTCAAGTATCTAAATAAACTTTTGACATTCAGATTCGTCTATTTCTTAAATCTTAATTGCTAACCAACAGCTAAGCTATGTAATTACAGATTCTATTGTATTACTGGAATTTGCTTGTAATTTGATGGTCCATATGGATTATGAAAGAGGGGAAGTGGTGCAGATGAAATGGATAATGCAATTACAGATGATTATACACGTTCATGTTACTGACATTAATTGGTAGCAGGATCTGTAATAGGTTTTTTATGAACTTGCGAAATTCCCATGAAGTAGTTTCTGATGCATGTTGATAAAAGATGATGGATAGTGGATCATTTGTTCCTTTTCTATCATGCTCTTGTTTTTTTATGTGGGAATGAACTATCATCTTTATAACATTGGGTAGTAAATGCTATCTTTTTATACTTGTAATGATAGTTAATGAACTTGTTTTAACTATTTGAATAATATGTTAAAACATTTAATAATGCTGCAGACATTTAAAACGAAGATGCATGCATGAGACAATTTTTATACATTGGGCATGGTACTCAGAAGAGCTACATTGAATGTATAACATAGTATTTTTTGTACAGTGTTTTATGTTTGTACTTGTGTGTCACTCGTTTGGTGAATTTTAATAGAACATTTCACCATAAATGTGTAATGCTGAATGTACAAGTCCTTTCTTTTCAGTTTGAACACAAAAATTACATCAAATATATCATAAAGTTGTGATAAAAAGATGAACATATATACGTAACAAATATGCAGAATTTATGCAATGGATCAAAAGTTGCTGTGTAATAAGACTAAATGACATTAGCCAGGGCTACTTGCATGTATATTGAGTGTCCTCAGCAGGCCACAGACTGCAACCCGGAAACTGGATAGTCACTGTTGGGACTGATAAATATCAATGGGAATAGTGCTCAATCAGTATTGCACAATCAATTTCTGAAAGGTCCCACTTCCAGAAACAATGTTAATCAAACTGATGATTCTAGATGATTATGAATTGACTATTGTCAGCTATCAAGATAATACTGACGTAGTTCGATTTTTTCTATGATAATATTGGTCTTTTTTAGATTACTCTCTGGTGTGATGGTTACTGTGCAATCTAGTTAGGCATAGATACATAGCAGACCCTGTCATTTCTGTCCAAGGCTTCATGTACAGAAGTCAAACTTACTTATCATTTCCAGCTGGAGCTGTGTAGAACGTCAATTACTGAGTGTAGTGTCCCATGTGGAAATCTTGACCTCAAATCCACAGCACTTGTTTCTTGTCTATGGAAGTGGTGAAACGAACCAGACATAAACTACTCACTTCAATTAATCGCAGTCTTGACACCAAACTCCCAGCAGGGCAAACACCTTCAGCATCTATCGACAAATAGACAGTCAGAAATACCCATGAGGCATTTGCAATTCAGGCTCCATTAGTGTTATATGAATGAAGATGACGTTTTTGTGATGTTAATTGTAGCTTTGTGATTTCTTGCAGATATATTTGGATTATGTTGTACATGAAGATAAATATGTAATACAATTTTGATTTCTTCTGTAATACACATTTAATATTTTCGGTAAAGTGTCTACCTTTTCTTTTACTTGTCTTGTCATCTACAATTTTGCATACATTCTGTGTTCTTCACATGTCATAATTATCATGATTAATTAAACAAACACATGTTAAATGGCATTTTGCCTTCATGGTTATCTGTATATTGAGGTACCTACTTGTGGCCATTTATTGTTTTGAAGAGACTAATAGGCTTCTGATTGGCTAGTTAACTCTGCTTTACATGACTGTGCTACAAAATATTCCAAAATCCCATCCCTAAGTAACATGAAGTGGCGAATCCTTGCTTTAAGTACCATTCTGAGATGTGCTCTCAGCTATTTACTTTCTCACCGTTTGTAGATGCAGGCTGATGGTGGATTCTGGTGTTAATACGCAAAAAGTATTAGATTGTGCCGTAAGACGACTGTTCAGTTAGAAAATGAAGGATGTTGAAGTGATACGCACTTGGTAGGCCTTCATCTTATCCTGCATCGGCTCTTGGCAATTGCTGTTCAAACATTGAAGAAAAATGCTGCGAAACAATTGTCTGGAATTATGCATCAGGAATGTGTTTATCAAATGCACAATCACCTGGATGGCTAATATAAGAAATATGTTTATGCTGTTCGATGAAAGCAAAATTTGGAGAGAAAAAGTGTTTTTTTATAGAAAACAATTTACCTAAGAGTTTTGTAGTTCATTTATAGCATAAACTGCCTTTCATTTTACGCTGACTGGTGAGTTGTTTGTAATGAGAGTGGGAAAAGTCACCCATAAGGTGACAGGTTGATCCTATCAGTAAATGGGGCCAAGCTCTAGTAATAGGATGTACTGTTATTCAAGACATTGAGATGAATTTTTTTCCAAAGCATTTTTTGTTTTGTTTTCATTGTAACTTATTGTACCGAAAGTAAGTACGGGTCATTGAGTTTGGATGATAACCTTGAGTGAATATTTGCTTTATAGTATAATAGTTAATAGGTATTTAGCGGGTTCTGTTCAACTAGAGAGATCACTGTTTTTGATGATCAATGATCAGTGAATGCAAGAGTCTGTTTTTTTTATCAATGAAATAGTTGTCTGTATCCATAAAACTATATAGATTTCTTTTGAACGACTACATGAAAGAGTAGAAATGATATCTACTTCCAAATTTTCAGCAGCTAGCAACAAACAGAAATTTCTGGTAAGGATGAGGATGGTTCTGTGAATTCATCTATTGACTGGAGAGAAATTGGTACCAATCAATCTAACTTTCATGATCAGGTGTTGACTTCATTGGAAATATATACATTGTTACCAGTTCGTCTCGTGCTACTTTATGTGAAAGCACTTAGATGACTGATGGACATCTCTCACTGTAGCTACCCTCAGGCTGAAGTAGATCCAAAGCCAGCCTGGTAGTGTCTGGATTTGATAACCCTCCGTGAGGTCAGCCTGGAAACCGATACACACGGTTCTAGAGCATGCTTCACTTGATTGATTTAAGGACCTGTCAATATCTGCATCTATACAGGTTTGTCTTGCTCACAAATAAATCCAGCCCATCTAGTGTATGGGTGAGGGCTGATAAGAATTCACCTGCTGTGAAAGTGCAAATGCTATTGAGTTACCATTACCTGTGCACTTTACCAATTAGCATATCCTGCCTCATGTTAGATAACAGGAGATTAGCAGACATGTACAATGTTTGGGATGCACACCATGATACATTTGTGTATTTATGGATGATGATTACTAAAGGTCCAAGTACTCATCATTCATGCTTCCTTATCAGCATAGTGAATGGCAACCATATGGACATGACCTCCTACTATGCATTGACTGAGCCGCAATGAGCCACAATGCTTCAGATGGCTTTGTTGGGTTGGATCATGTGGTCTCATGTGACTTCTGTGTGCATCAATATTTCAACAATGTACATGGTGTGGGTAAATATAACTAATCTAAACTGTGTAGTGTGTACTTTGTATTGACAGATCATCTATTAATGCTGATTGAAGGGCTATTGTTAGGATGAGTAAAGTACAAAGCAGAATGGAAGAGTGAATGTGACTTATAGTCTTCATGCTTAACTTAACCATATTGTGTTGATAGAAGTAAAAAACTTCCTAACATCTTTCATATTTCAATATCACTATCGTATAAAACCTTGAGAAAATTTAATTTAAATTTGCAAATGCAGAGGAAATATGAATGTATGTAAATGAATAACAACATTTCGTTTGTGATTATTCTGCAAACTTGATTTATGCTACAAGAATTTGGCCAGAAGTCTGTTGGTCTGATAATAGATGAGGCATGTGAAGGCTCTAGAGTGCTAGATGATCTCAAAAAGTTTGGTCTAGGAGCTCATTATAGCCATTCCCTACATAATGAGTACTCATTGATGTCAATTGTCAATTACCTATTATCCAACCAGGCTTTCCCCCAGGAGATGAAACGGCACACACATACTGCAGTTATTGTGAGAAAATGTAATAAATCAATGCATTATGCATATCTCCATAATGAATATTATTGTTGAAATAACTTAGACCATAATTTCCTTGTGAATGACAGACAGTGCAATGCTAAACCTCACATCATCACTCAAGGTTGCTACAAATGTGGCACCACAGGTCCTACTAATTCATGCGAGTAAATGATGAGGTGGTGTCATTTTTACTCCACAGAGATGTCATATGTGTGTCCATGAAGCGCAGACAGGTATTATTCAACCAAAAATCAACCTCCTATGTCACATTGGCTGATGGTTTAAAATACATGTGATATCCCTGGAGTACATGTATCTTTACTAATACTTGTTAAAATGTATAGCCTTGTCAATGATTTGGGTTTGGAATAGAAATATGTATTTTTGATTTAATGAATAATATAATGATACTATGCAGGCCTGCGCTCAAAGGGCTTCAGGCATTGGAAGAACCCTTCTAAGTCACTTGCCACTTACACATGTACTTCCCTGTGATAAGATTATAAGAGAAAGTTTCAAGGAAACCTTATAAAGTTACTCATTGTACGACCATAGACTCAGAGCTGGAGCTCTACCTTCCTTCCCAAAAAGCTGAGCATTCCCATGAACTAGATAGTATCAGCTTTTGGGGAAGCTGTAAGGTGTAGAACAATTAACATTTGTGGAGGACTATTAACATTTGTGCAATACTAGTCCTGTAGACTATTATGGTTAAAAAGTTATCTGGGGCACTGAACACTAAGAATTAAATGGCTTTGTAATGTACATCAGGAATACAATAACCAATATTATCGTATTCCTGTGTACGTGCATGAAAACTAATACTTTTTCTTCTTTGAGATGACTAGTGATGATGTTTGAAAGTCTATTCAAATATTGTGTATTTGAATCAATAAAAATGCTCAGTACATATTGCTATTTCAATCTGGAATCTTTTCTTGTTTTACGTTTTTTTTACACGGGGACCAATTTGCTGGCCATTAAAGATTACTGCTGGTGCACAAAACAATTTGGTTGTAACCAAAGATTTTGGTGATTATTAGAGACTAAAAATAGCCAGCCATTAAATTGACTGACAAGATATGCAGATTTATGTAATTCATTTTCATCTTATTGATATAAAAAGTCTAGTCCAAACCATGCACGTTTATAATGGATGGCTTGAAATTTCATCTAGCAAAACACAGGGAAACATTTTTTCCCATTAGGTTTTAATGGGAAATTGATAGTAAGTTGTAGGAACCAAAATTGAATGATATTTGGTCTATTCACAAGGCTTTCAACTATTGTCTAGAACATGCTGATAGTTTGGTTAATTCATTTGTCTTCATTGCTGGAAAATTGATATTATTACCATCTAATTAGAGTGCAATCACAGAGTGTATTCATGACCAACATGCAAATTACATTCTTTTGATATGTTCAAAGATGCAAATATCGTTTGTAATGTAATACATTTAATGGTTCATGGACATTATAGTAAGCCTAGTAGTGCTGTGATAACCAAGATGGATGAGTAGTAGCTGTGGACCCGGGCATATTGATCATGTGGATAGAGCTGATGGATCACCCTAGACCCACGTTTGTCCACAATGGGCATGTCTCCCCGCAGATGAAAATGTCTGTCATTGTATTGAGAGGTCATTTTCATTAGAAGAAAAATTGTTTTATGAATATTCTTATAGTAAATATATTTTAGTATGTCAAATTCTATAGTTTTAGGTTGAAACTCTACATTTCGTTTGGCCAGCTTCCTGGCTTTCTCAGGACATAGATTGAATATTCTTACGTTTTGATTTTATTTTATTTGTTGTACTAATAGATGTGGGAATTTACAAAGGTCTTCTTAGCTATGATAAAAGAATATGCAAAGTTTTATATGGACATGTGATCTGTTTAGTCTATATTCAATTTTTATGACTGAAGTTTTGAATGTAGACTAAAAATTGATTTGCAAATTGTTTTTTGTTACTTTTTAACTTCTCTCTTCATTTGAGGCATGTGTTCAAGGAATAATAGCGATGTTTGGGAGCATACAAAGGGAAACTCAGAAGTCATTTTCTGTAACCCTTGGAAAATAGTCTAGTCTTCTTTTCCAAGACTTGGATTAAGTTTCATCAAGTTTGACGTTTGTTCTTTCAGACATAATATTGAGTTTTAGAGACACGCAGTTTCAATCAGCGCTTTTGAAATATTATATTCTGTTGTGATTGAGTGATCTGGCTTTTTGCACCGTGAATTGTAAATATTGTCTTTCTCAGGTAGCTTTTTTAGTCAACGGAATCCAGTTATTTATTGGCATGTCAATTGCTTTTATCATCTAACTCCTGGCATATATCGTTTGTAGAGTGATGTTTTATGGCATTTTGTTCTAAAATGAATCATGAACGAGAGTGTCTTTCATAACCTGTGTAACCTGGAATATCAGCTGTATGTTTGTCTGGTTACTTTTACCATTGTGTGCATAGTGTGAACATCCAAATGCTTGTCAGCTCTGTTGCTGCTGATGCTTACATTCCAGAATATTAGCTGATTACGTGACAGAGTTGCTAATTAATGCTTAGTTATCTCACTTGATTGATTTGTTTTTCACACACAATCCTCAGATTTGTGTTCGTATTATTTTTGTTACTGTCATTTTGTCTCTTCTAATTTACACCTATGTTATTGTTCATGGCCAGTTTGTACAATGTCTATAGACACAGCTATACAGGAATGGTATTTTTGAGTGGACAGATCTCAGTCGTCAGTGACACATGTCTAGGTGAGAAGGCTGGGTTGACTAGTATGTAAAAGCATAGTTTATACACGATGATAATAGTGCACATAGTCGCTCAAAATAAGTTTTGGTAAAAGTGAGCCCTTTATATTCAGGGTGAGTTTATACGGAATGCTAAAGACATTCTGCTCTTTTAGATGAACAAGTAAAATTATCTTAGACAAACACTTGGTGCTTAGTCTGAATGATACGGAAGTTGTACACTGTTGTATTTGGCCATGTTTTTGTCAGTGTTTTCTCTGGCCAGCATGTACAAGAGATATGTACAAAAAAGTTGAAATTGAAGGAAATTAATTCATAAATATGTGCACCAACAAGATTTATAGTAACAACAATTAAATAAGTCCATGTGATAAAAAATTAATGGCTACGTCCATTATGATGTTTGCAAATGTCAAGAACTTTTAGTTATAGGTTGGTTAGGACATCATGTTGTTAATATTACTGCTTTGTTCATTGATATTCTTTGATGCCATATGGCATCTGCAGCTGTACAAAAGTTTCTTGTGATTGTTGTTTTCATACCTACAAGAACAGCTGTGAAAATGTTATGAAAATGGTGATTGCAGAGGCCTGTTTTGCTGTGATTGCTCATGCGTGCATTGCTCCTCCATAATCTGGTTTTCCCCTCCCTACTTCATGGACGGATTCCAATCATGTACCTTTTCCTTGTTTCGCTTATATTCATATTTCTTTTGGCTAATTTTGAAGATCAGATATCAATTGTATACCCATTCGATTTCAAAGTTGATAGAAGTTGATTGAAATACAAAATTATCATAAAATTTGTTGGTCAACACATACAGGTTTACAGATTACATGAATAATAACAAATGGTACTCAATGCCTTACGCTTTATTTGGTGGTCTGTCAATGAACCCAAGTTGTATTGTAGTCCCTAAATGTACTATAGTTTTATTCCACACGGATTCTATGTCTGGATTGCCCAAGTCGTCTTATTGTGTCGGTCAGGCTTTTGATATATATATTGCAACTCCTCCATAGCATTCATCTCTGTCTTACCATACAGGGGGCTCATATCCTTGAAGTAACTCATCGTTTGGTATCTGGTCTGTCAGCCAGAATTTATATCATGCATGTAATATCAACATTGTCTGACTCGATTTTTATTTGTCCAATTTCCATCTTATACTTAATGGATAATTGCGATTGATTTTCAGTTTTCTGGCATTAAGGATAAGTATATAGGAGTTGAAGAAATAAATCTGACTAGACCTGGATATCTTAAATAGTGCTGTGCACTAGCGGTTCCCAGTGGTGGAGGTGGAGGTGGGGGCTAAAATCCGACAAGCATCGATTTTTTCTTCATTGTGAATATTCAACTTTGTTGCTAGTTTGTAAGTAGAATCTGTGAAGTTGTTTGTCCAGGTGGATTCCTTCTCCTTACCTATCAAATAATAGGTAAATGGATACTATCTGACCAATGTAGCTGTCAATCACCTTTCTCGATCAGCCATCTCCATATCCATCACTCCCCACCTATCAAGTTTATGATTTCATGGTTATATTTACTATTAATTTAATTCAAGTGTACAACTACTACAAGTGATATGATATCAAATGTTGTAAAGTGCATTTATCATTCTAGCTTTCTATGTATATTTGTATGTGCTGATATTTTCCTTGTAAAAATGACTTTCTAATCATCATTAAGTAGTTATGCTCTCCATGGCCAAACTGACCTACATTTTGTCCATATACAATTCACACCCAGCTTCGAGATGAGTAAACATTTACATATTGCCAGAATTTGTTTATATGCAGTAAGTATGGGAAGATGTATCCACAAATGATTTGACATCTACATTCCTTGGATTCCATGTGCCAACAGGTCAATCATTAATCAAAATAGTAAGAGATCTTCATTGGCTTTCAGCTCCAAAACAGGGTGTTCACTATTATGTTTTTTGCATTTGAAACTTGTAGGTCTAGCCCATGTATCCTCTTTCTGGTATTCAACAACATTTTGCATGTCTGAGATCATCAGAGAGTAGACAGTGCGATTGACAGAGCTGTAGTAAAACTTGAACGAAATGAAAAGAAAGAATATGGACAAAATATTGAACTAAGTAAGGCTACATGAAGCAAATCAGCAGAAATCCTAATGTTCCTATTAAAATCATTTATTTTGTGGAATCAAATCCTATTGTATTCAATGTGGGAGACTTGTGTTTTTCAAATATCTCCTTTGATTGGAATATGTAATTGAAATGCTCCACTCCACCTGATTTCACACAGAAGTAAATCTCTTGAAAAATACAAGTGTTATCTTCAACTGGGCATTTAGAATATAAATTTTCAACACATTGAATATGTCTGGAGCAAGGAAAGAATGTTTAGAATGTTTAAGTGTGTACTTTTGGTGTGAAAATTGTTATATATCTGCTATTTATGAAATAATACAATGTATGCACAACTACAATTGGACAAGAATTTTATTGTGTAATAGTTTACATGGTTTATCAATGTACAGAGCATGGAAAAATGACAATAAATTGCTCACATAACTGTGAAAGTAAAGTGAAAAGCCAGAAGAGGGTTTATGTTCAATGAATGAATTCAACACTGGGTCCAAAGCCTTGAATTGCATCAGTTAAAATATTACAAAGTAATAGAGCCAAGCTCACCATTAGCCATGTAACAAGATGCTGAAAATCACTGTGATGTAGTCAAACGTACTAGAAAACTATATTATTTCTAAATTCAATATGTGCAATCCTGATAATAGATTGTATCAGAGAAGTGATTGTCCGGAAACCCTTGTAGGGGTTGTAGCTCATACATGTACATAGTTTAAATATTTATGTAGACCAAGATAAATAAGACCAAGCTGAATGTTATACAAAAAATGAAAGCCATATTTAGAGTATACGATAGTTGTATGAAAAGCTGAAAATTGCTACACGAAATTGCATGGCTTCCCTGAGATGTTATGGTTTTATTTCTGTCATAACTCAAGCAGAGAGATTGTGGAAGTCCTGCGTAATCACAACTTGTGCACAAATTATAGTATAACCATACATTTCATACTCATATTCCTCAGTTTATTTTGGTGAGATGTAGTGCTCTGAGGCAAGTAAAAGAGGCAAGTTGTTGCATAATAATGACCATATTGCATTTGTTTTTATAAGAATGTATTTTACATATCGGTACCCTTTGAAAAATGTTTTTTTTTTGTCTTCGAGAATCACATCTGGTTTATTAGAATGGGACTTATGGAAGGGTAATCATTATGACTATGCTGATATATTAATGTGAGCTTAAACTCCCAAAGCTCAATTCTATTCCTACCTCGTCGCACACACCTGTTGTGTTTAACATTCTAAAAATGAAACTATGGAGAAAGTTGTTATCGTAGAATAATCAATCACATGAAAGAAATCAATGAGCTTCATGATTGTTGCTGCCAGCACTAAGTTTTCCTAATAAATGTTCTGTGAACTCTTCCCTGATCAGGTTGAGCCCTGTGGCTTTAGAATGAGACCTACTATTAAATAGTCCACACTCAAAGAAAATGTGCTGAATAATGTAGTGACTGTTAAATGGCACTGAATCCTCCACTGGGAGTTTTATGAATAAAGTGTGGAGTGTGTTGCCTATGATCTGATAAACGTGTGTAAATGTTTGTAAATTGTAAACATTAAATAAATAACGTACATGATAATGCATTGTAAAGTAGATGTAGACTCTTGTGATTCCATTCATGATTGGGTTAGGAAGCTTTTACCTATAATAGTTATGGGTTACATAATGTCATTAGAAAAATAATAGATTGTTTCTGTATCCCAGCTTTACAATATAATAATGGATTTCATGAATGAAATGGGTTTGATTAAATCCAGGGACACTGTTGATCGTTTTTTGTTTCTTCAAATATTAGAATTAATCATTGATGTATTTCGACATTGTTTTTATTTTGAAGCATGTTTTTTCCTGTGATCTTATAAAAAGGTTGATATGTACAATCAATTTATGCCCTCCAAAGTCTGCACCGAAAACATAAAACATGCTAATGTGTTACACAACCACAACATGGGAATTAAATAAAACAAGCTGTAAATTAGGGATGTTAGAGAAGAAAGACAGCAATGACTTTTGGCGGAGAGAGTTTGTAAAAAAATACAGGCAGGTGGTTGCAGATGTTAGGATCATGTTAAACTAGATGAACTGAAATGATCCTATCCAGATTATACAATTCAGTCATAAACTCTTGTCATTGAGCTATCAAAAACCAATCAGTGGCACTTAGCTTCTCAAATCCCTTACTTCACTTGAATATAAGACACACTAAACCCGGACAATCCTGTAATGGCATGTGTTATCATTGCTGTTGAAAATAGTTTTTATTTTCCAAAGAAGCAACTAGGTTTGCAGAAAATTCTCTCATAGAACAATCCTAATCTAATTTGAGTGATAAAAAATGAAATGAAATGAAACAGTTTTCTTGAATGCATGAGGTAACAGAACAGATATATCATGCATGGACACGTTATGCAAACATCTAGAAATGCAGGGATAATTGTTTACCTAATAATACATATATCATATTCATTACCCATGGCATCATACATACATGTACAGTATTTGTTCTTATATGCGCACCTGCCCCATTAAGCGCACCACCCCCGCCCTGTTAATGTAGATTAGATATTATACAAATCTTGCTCTTTTTTTTGGTAAAGATTTCACCGACCGGCATTGTAAGACTATAACACGCTGGTATTATTCCGTATTCGGATTACCACATAACCATCTGGGTGGCGTGTGTTATCATGTTCTGTGGGGTCAAAGGGGTGCGCTTATCAATTTTTTTTTTTTTTTGCTGAATTTGTTTTTGTAAACGCACTGTGTGCTTATTACGAATACGGTACGGTACATGTATATGTATTTGTATACTAAAAGTTTTATCTGTCGATATCATAAAAGTGAAATATCTGCATTTCATGCTACGTCCATAAGCTCCAGAGTCTGACCTTTGTTGTTGTTGTGTGTTGCAGGTGAAGTGGGCGGAGCAGCAGAAGGTCCGGATCCGGGTGAAGCGCGACTACAAGACAGAGACTGGCTGGAGTCCGCACTTCCAGGACAAGCTATGGCCAAAGCAGTGGTACATGGTAAGCTTGCTTCCGTTTGCATCAATTTTCATGCAGCGTTCTCTTTGCTAACCTCCACTAGGTGATGTGAGTAGGGGTGGGGGTGGGTGGGTGCATATAGAAATAGAATCTGTGTGTGAATAAGAAGAGCGTTTGTATAGTAAGTGTAGTACATATGTACATGTACCCCCACCACAGACACACACTCCCATGATGTTGTGGCCCATGTAGAAATCCAATAGGTTTATTTAGAAACGTGAAGAGGTAAATCTAATTCATATAGGTTGCTCATCACATTTAAACAATTTGGTAGCCATAACTTCTTTAATAACATTTCCATCTTTTTATATTCTGAATACATTGAATGGAGTTTTCCTCATAGCAAATGTATGTGTGTATATGTGATAGTGACTTCAAATGTAAATTGTGAAGTTGTTGCGTGCAGTTTGAAGATCACTATTTGCCCATGAAATTTTATCACTTTGATTTTTTAAGCGAATGAACAGCACACTTTTACATGTTGCAGCACATAGTCATCCATGTAATGTTGTTAGTACAAATCCCAGGCCACCTTGTATATAGGTTCCCGCATCCCATTTGTATGGTGTGTAACCCCCTTTAAGCTTCCCTGGGGTTAGGCAGCCACTCAAGTAAATTGCCAGCTCTCATCATGCAATAGAATTACACTAAGAATGGCTGACATTTGCTACAATGAAGAGATAGACCTCAAGAATTCAACCTGAAGTCAAGTCTCGACAAATCAAATTCCCCTATTCCCTTTACCATTTGTAACCTCAAATTGTGGTTTTTATTGAATATCATCAATCTCCTAGTTCACTTTTTTCACTAGCACTGGTTAGGCATTGTTCTTATATAGTTATTTTCAAAATAGTAAGTTCGATATCTATTCTCCCATGATTCAGATTACTAAATAACAGAGTATTGTCAGCAGGAAATTAAAGACCATGTAATGATGAGCCATTGCAGAAGAATGCAGGAAGTATTTTGTCATGAAATTTCAATGAATAAATAGCATAAAGTGCTGACTTTTCAGTGCTTATTGACCATTGTGTCAATGAGCAGTGACATTTATGGCTCGTTATAATGCAGAAGTGTGCACAGTTCGGGTTGGCATCACTTCACACTTGATCACACTTGCCACTTTTGGTCAGCAATGGTCCACGCGGGGACTTACCCCTATATGGGCTTTGGTCTGGTTGCCTTCTGCCATTTGCTATATTATGGAATAGTTTTTTTGCCAGCATTTGCTTGTTAGTTGGTTATGATAATGATAATTGTCATTGTCATTTTTGCCACATAATAACAAAACAATTAGTCTGTCTTGCAAAAGTTAAGTTTGCCAAACAAATCAAGGTACCCTGTAGCTATATTTAATTTTCATTTCATTCCAAAGTTAAACAATGATGTTGATGGAGAACTAAAATATGTGACCTTTTATGTCACCAAGTGGTTCAATAGTTTGACCAAATAATAAGAATATAAAGCACAGCTACTTTAAGATTAGCTTTGTAGATGCATATGTAATTCATAATAAAAATTGCACTATAAATCCATATTCATGGGTGTTCTTATTGTAAAATTGTTTTTGTAGCATGGTGGTGCCCATGGGAAGTACGACATGAATGTGCTGGGAGCGTGGGAGATGGGCTACACTGGCAAGGGCGTCGTGGTCACCATATTGGATGATGGCATCGAGCGTACACACACAGATCTGCAACAGAACTATGTAAGTAGTCCTTGTCAAGGCTCAAAATACACATGTATAGTGTTGTTGTTTTTAAATTTAAATGACTTTTAGAGAACAGTTAGCTAATGCATTTAACCACCATCTTCACAGTGCTTCAATTGTCTCTTGGTGTTGGGCGAGTTTTGCAATGTGGGGTATTTCAGCCAAGGGTTGGCCACTGCGTGGCACAAGCACGGTATTGGGCTATCAATATACAGAAAACTAAATCAAATATCTAGCTTATATGTAAGTTATCGCTACTGAAGTATGTTATATTTGGTGTATACTATATATGTATATGTATGTGTGTGGCACTGTAAAAAGCCATAAATTGCTAAATTGGTGGAGTGTAGCTTATTGGCAAACTAATGCTTCTATTCAGATTCTCATTCTAAAGAATTCAAAATTTCAACATTAAGTTGAAACAGAACATCCCTTCAAAGAGCTGCTTCTCTGCATAATGTATGTTAAACCCCTTAATACATGGTGTTGACATTTAGTGCTCTTTGACTTTCACTCTGCGTTAATGCTCAGAAGCTCTGCCCTCTAAACGTTGGATGAAATGGCTCTGAAATTGCAATTTCCTGATTCATTTATCCTATGATTATTCCACTAGTTTGCTATAAAGTAGCTTCATGCATATTATTCAGTAATCTTTTGAGATGATCTTTAGTTAGAATATATGCTGGTTTTGAAAAGAACAAATGAATTTGCTGCTCATAATTATAGATATTGGATTTTTTAGTTTTTCCCCTCCAAAAGTACATGTAGTGCTGAATTTCTAGTGAGTGATGTATGATGTGGAAACTGAAAAACAAAGTCATGTTTTTCAAATTTTACAATTGTTATCTAAATTGTAGGATAGTAAAGTTGATACCCTTGTCTTTTTCCTCCTTTCCATACAGCAAACATAAGTTTATTGCATTAGGGAATAACAAGCGGTTAACTTTGGCAATTTGCTGTCTCATTCAGATTTACGTCAGTACAAATTGGTTGTTTCAGAACAAAAATGTTCTTGGGATTCTGCCATCGTGTGAGCATCTCCAAATAGAATGAAAAAGAGAATTTAGCTGTATTTGTCAGAGAACTTGATAGTTTGCATAATAATATCCAGACCCCATATGGGACTGGTTAAAGATAATACTCAGTCAAAAAAATATTTTCCATGTAAAAGCTAGTATCAGTTGACAATACCTTTTCAGTTTGGAGTAAATGGAAATTTAAGATGTTTAATTTTCACGTTTGATGTATTATCTATGATAAGATGCCATGCTCCTTATGATGACCAATAAAGTGATCTAACGAACTAGCCATTTTGGTGTACAGTGTGGTGTACATTTGAAACATTGTCTTGGTGATAGGGACAAGATGACAAGAATGTTTGAAGTTAAAAAAAGCATGCCCACGAAAGGGTGTATAATCTGAGTAATTATCTCGTCACAATAAAGATAGTGCTAAACAACTTGATTTATAGTATAGATTAGCTCTTGCAGCAATAATTGTTATCTCAATAGTCTGTATGATATTGAACAACAGGAATTATGAATTGATTTCCAAATAAAGAACTAAACATTTTTAGATATTCATTTGCATATTCCAGCTGCTCCTGTTGGAATTTGCTGTACTTAAAAAATCATAGTGTTTATGTCTAATCTGTAGATTGTGTATATGTTGGTTTCCAGTTGAAATGAACATAGAGCAGGGTAGGCTATATAACTCATCTGTTACCCAGTCATAAAATGGAAGGTTTCAAGAAATAGATTTATGCATTTTCAACACATGGTACTGGCACTACAATCTATTCATTTGTTCCTAATTCTGTAAATGAAAATTGATGATCGTTAATAAACATTGTGAGCAGGTATGCAATGCATATAAACCCATCTAATGGATAAAGTAAGCATTTTAGCTGAATATATCACACCAAGCATCAACTTGTTGCTTACATTTTTTTTTATATATTTACATCAAAGCTAAACAGTTATGGCATTTTAAAATCTAGTGATACTAACATTAGAAAATGTTATTGTTGATAAGAATGAATAATGTTTTATTCACTAATATTTATTGGTTTAAGATTGTTAAATTGATACAGTAACATTATAAAGACCATACGAGACTAATGTAATCTTTTTGCTTCTTGTTTATTTCAAACAAACTGAATGGTATCATGCTTATAATGCACTTCTTTGTATATAAGGGTATAGTTGTATCTTTTGTTGTCAGATATTATCATACGACCGATTTTATCTTTAGTCTCTTAGTTTTTGTCTTTTTTCCCCGTCAGTTCAGCAATTCAAACCAAAGGAGTAAAAGCAATAAGTTCTTCTTTTTACATCTGTTGTCCTTTCCTCCAACACCTGCTTGTGGCATATCTCATTATAAAGCAATGTTGTTGACAAGCAAAAACATTCAATGTACAGCATATTTCCATTGTTTCTACATGACAGTTGTCCCCTCCTTGTTGTCCCTCTGGTGAATTCCTTTTGTCATTTTCCAGCAGCTTGCCTCTACAACGATGGTGGCAAGTGGACCGAGCTCATAATACAACATTGTTCCACATCTGCTGAATTCTCTCACAAATGCACCCAATTATATTACAAATAGCTGTGCAAGTATTCATTTTAGATTCAAGACATGTGGATGACGATTGCTGGCATCCAAGCTATTTGTCGAAAAATAGAAAAACATATACATGTACATTTATAGTTAGCAAAAAATATGACATGTTCATATTGCCTGATATTAGATAATATGAAGAGCATTGGTTCTGTGGTTCATCTGTCTAAGTGTATATATAGCTTACTCTTTTGATACACACGCCAGTGAGCCATAGCATAGCATTATTGAAAGTCTAGATATTCTTGAACTTGCAACTCCAACGAACTGTAGTTTGGACATTATTATCACATTTTTATCAATGGTCTATGCAATGAGGAATGTTGTTTCTTCGAGGCTAATTGATTGAACTTATCAACTACATCTGACTTTCTAAAGAAGCACCGTGGTTTGTTCACAATTTTTGTGTGTCTACACACTGACACACAAACACGACCATTTTACACATTAAGCTATCTCTTAAAATATCAATGGTGAAAAAAGCCATTTGTTTTTAGCATTAGCACTTTGTAAATGGATGAATATATTGAGCTGTTCCTTTTACTGAATACTCAAGAGTAAAAAATGTTTCACTTTTCTGTGACTTTGTTAGAGAACTGTGAAGTCACTTTTTCTTATCACACAGCCATTTTCAGTTGTTCATTAACCATATTTGTTGCTAACGCAGGCGCAAAAGTGCTCAAAATGGGTTGTGAAAAACACATTACTTTGCAACTTTGATGTTGAAGGCAAGTGCTAAGAAAGGTGTGTATAATTCACAAGCTTTACACGCAGACCGTTTACATTTGCATAGTAAATTACTTGTACATGAAGTTCCTTGACTCACTGAGTTTATAACGGTAACATGTATAATGGTGAGTGGTTCAAGATGAGCTGCAATCGTGAACATGAAGTTTTAAGTTCAAAATTATTTATCTTATTGTCTTTTTGTGCATCATGCGTTTGACTCACCAATAAGTTTTAGTGTAGAATAAATTCTTAACATTCATGTAAAAACTTCATGGGTTGTTATCTAGTAATTGGATTGTATGTAGGTAAAGTGCCCTTGTGGTGCAATACATTACTCAAAACATTTGATACATGATGTATAATTTATGTAAATCTTTGATCTTTATTATCAGGGCGTGGGCATTGATCCAGAATATGTAGGTTATAATATATTAGATTGGAATTTTATTTGTAGGTTTGTTTTATGTTACGAATTCTCAAATGAAAAGACCTAAGGGAGAAACACTGCACCATCTTTCTTTATTGCTGTCATGAAGCGTCAATTTCAGTTATTGTACAGAACCCCAAGAAACATGCTTGATGTAATTTCGGTAGTTGTAAAGACACTCAAGGGATTCTTTTTTCCTTAATTGGGAATTGAAATGCGTCTGTAAGCTACTTCTGAACATTTATGTGGATCTCATAGTGTTTTACAAAGCTTCTTTCTAGAAGGTGAAATTTATTTTGTTACTGAAGCATATTCGCTCTGTTTCGTAGAGATTCGCAAAAGTAAAAAAAGCAGTATGTATTTACATATATAGTATAAATTATTATTTATTTACAACTTATTACATGTTGATGTATTATTATACATTTATTTTGACAAGCAAATATGTTACATTCTTATGAATGAAAGCACAGGAAATCTTTCAGAAGGTAAAATCCATTGACTATTTATCGTATTGAACGCTAGCAGGAAAAAGAAGAGAAAAGTATCATATATGACTATATGATATGGGGCATTAGCAAACATTAGTCGGAAATCCATTCCAATTCCCACAATTTACAGTGTCCCATCACATCTCATCAGCAAAGACCTTCTTTACCATTATCTGATGCTGCTCACATGCACGTTGTTGTCACCTAACATTTTACTCACTTGGTTCGTCTAGAGCAAACAAAACTTTTCTTTTTTTCTTTTTTATTCTAATTTTCTTGCTGTCTTGTTTTCCATGTGAAAGATAGAGATTGATTTTTGACTGAGAAAAGCGAGATTGCGTAAACCAGTTTGCCTATAAATGGATTTTGTAGATGTAATCAGCGTGAGGGGTGTTGAAAGCTAATGCTGTGATTCTCAATGATGTATATCTTCTGTAAAAGAGTTCAGTTTTATTTTATTTATAGCTATTGGGATTGAGGAGATTTTAGTGAGTTTGCTGAAAATTTGTTATTCGAACATAACTGAAGTCTAAGTTATCATTATGTTTTTACTGTTTTTATTCATGTGCATCCTATAATAGCAATAATAGAATTGTTTTTTCTTTTCTTTCCCAGGATCCCCAAGCCAGTTATGATATCAATGGCAGAGATATGGACCCAATGCCCAGATACGATAGTACAGATGAAAACAGGTGAGCTTATCAATGCATGCTGTAAATCCTGTGCATTCGATTCGTTTTCCGCATGTATTATCTTTAAATATAGAAACTAAATATACCAATCTTTCAACAATAATTTATTGTCATTGTATCATTTGAATATCAAATCGTGAGACTTTTTGAAGCTGGATTTTTTTTTAAAGTGATGTGTTCGGTTGATGATTTCAATTTCCCACAAAGGTTGCCTAACGAGCGTGAAGTTTTTTATCGTGGTGAAATGTGCATTGAACTGTAGTGGTGTGCATTTCAGTTGGCGTTACTATCACCCAATGTAAATGTTTTTGCAGGCACGGGACACGGTGTGCTGGCGAGGTGGCTGCCTTTGCCAACAACAGTGTGTGTGCTGTGGGAGTCGCGTACAACGCGTATATAGGAGGTGCGTAAACTCACGATGTTTGTGCAGTGTGCAGTTGTTCCTTGTTAGTGCAGGACTACCTCAGTACTAAGTGCAGTGTTTGTTCATGAATGAAGATGCTTTTGAACTCAATTATGATCAGAGTTGATCAAGTGCTATGTGTTATTAGCCTTTTCGGTCAGTGGCCATGCAAATTTATAATTCTTGTCGTTTACCACATAGAAATGGTTTAGATTGATGCATGGTATTTGCAGGTCAATAAATATTGGTAGTTGGGTCTCAGTAAAATGAATAGCCAAGATAATGGGCTATTAGATGGCCAATGTGTGCTTCTGTCACCGTGTGGATAGGGTGTTGGACTCGTGACCAGAAGGTCGATTCCTGGTTGGGTCTGGGTATGGGTGTTTTCTTTAAACTTTTGTAGATCACTTAACCCACATTGATCCTTGAGGTGTATTAAGCACAGATGATGGCAAATGTTATCAAGTGTTTATAGTCTTTATGAACAACTGTACATGTATATATATTTTCCCAAGTTTGCTTGTGAATTCAATTTTACTCTCACTGTTCTTGCAAGGAAGCTTCTACCACATGCTTGCAAGAACAGTGAGAGTAAAATTGATTATAGTCTTTATGCAATCCAACATTTTCAAATGTTCCTATTACGTGCAGGTGTTCGCATGTTGGACGGCGACGTGAGTGACATTGTGGAGGCTGCGGCGCTGTCTCACAACCCCAACCACGTGGACGTTTACTCGGCCAGCTGGGGGCCGGACGACAACGGGCGCGTTGTGGACGGCCCAGCGCGGCTCGCCAAGGAGGCGTTCATCACCGGCGTACTCAAGGTCAGTGAAATAAATGTAGTAACTACTGTGCCACATCCATTGATTAGAAAAATACTAAACAATGATTGAGATTAGATGCAATTTTATAAATTTTATAAGTTTTACAAATTTTCGGCACATACTGCCTTTCTCAAGTTTATAAATGACATTATAATGTCATTTATAAACTTGAGAAAGGCAGTATGTGCCGAAAATTTGTAAAACTTATAAAATTTATAAAATTGCATCTAATCTCAATCATTGTTTTTTATTTTTTTATTTTTCAAGGTCAGTGGTTGTAGACAGGTGGTGCTGGTGTTTTTGGTACTTCGTAAAAGTGGCAAAGCATTACTTAAAAGGCTTTTCACAATAGATTGCAAATAAATTGGACAGACCAAATTACGTTTGTAAAAGAGGTCGCCAAAATGATCGCAAGGAAAGTGATTTGTCGCGCAAATATCAGATTAGCTGGCCGCATCTAACTTTAGATGCAAGAAGAGTGGGTAGTACAGCAGACCACAAGGGCGTACAATGGTTGTGCAACATTCTCATCCTTATTAAAATGTTGAGAATCCACGTGTGATCTGTAAAACCTGCAATTGATGCATGAGCTCAAGCGAGTACATACAAAGCTTGTACGATCTAACAGTTTAAAAATCAATAGCTGCTTCAGTCTGCGATCAAAAACTAAATTTTGGACATGTTCAGAATTCACTTGTGATCACAAAGTCACCTACAACAGAAGAGACAGCTTGTGAGAGTTATGCATTTGGTCACGCGAAATTATGCGACCATGGTCACCAAGTGCTGGCAATGCTATTGTGAAAAGGGCTTTACAGTAAAATGAACCTTGATGGTCTTAGTTCCTCACAAATGTTTCTTAATATTGTGGTTCATTACAAATTTCTTAAATTATTTACTTTAGATTTTGTTACTCAACAGATTTACTTTGAGAAAGGTTGTGTAATTAATTATCTTGGTTGTTGATTTTGGTAGAGATAATTTTTCGAGTACATTGTGAACATTTGACATAAAGTAAGAACAATCATCAGGACAGTTTTGAATCATCACAATGCAAACAGAATAATAAGCTGCTCATATAAAATAACTACAAATGAATCTCAATGTACAATTTTTGTATTTCCTTGTAAAGGGCCGTAATGGAAAAGGATCTATCTTTGTGTGGGCATCCGGAAATGGTGGATCCTACTTGGATTCATGTGCATGTGACGGCTACACGAATTCAATCTTCACTTTATCCGTGAGCTCTACATCTGAACATGGCAACAAACCCTGGTATTTGGAGCAGTGTGCATCCACTCTTACCACAACTTACAGCAGTGGTGAAAATTACCATGAGCGCAAGATAGTAAGTTTTTTTCTCATTATTTCAAACCTGTTGCTTTGTATTTTAAACTTTTAAAATGTTAATTTTATAAATAAAGACCTGAGTTATTCATACTCAAAGATTTTTCATTTGCTGAAATACACTCCTGAAAAAATGAACATCAAATTTTACCTTTAAAAATGTTTGGAAAAAAAAAGAATTTGCTTCTAGCAGCATTCTGCATCTCCATACATGTATTTATTTGTACCTTTTTACTGCAACACTGCACTCAATACACAGCATAGATTTCCCCATATATTTGTATATGAATTGTGACGACTGAGGCACGTCTTCTGTAGGTTACAACCGATCTACATGACAAGTGCACGGAACTTCACACAGGCACATCAGCGTCGGCACCGCTAGCTGCTGGCATCATTGCGCTTGCACTTGAAGCTAAGTCAGTACATAACGATGTTTTTGTGGTCAATGTTTGTTGAGATGTCATGCACTCTTACATAGAACATATGGAATGAAACGTCAATGTTTTACCTTGCAGTGGAGATCTAACGTGGCGAGATATGCAGCACCTTGTGATTATGACGTCCAGACCTGACCCTATTGTCGATGGGGAGTGGGTTGTCAATGGAGTTAATCGCAGAGGTACATTGTCAGATGCTAGCTTTGAGATGTGAAATTTATTGATTAGTTATTGAATTTTTCATACATGCAGCTCCTAATAATATATATAGATAAGCATCAACTTGGTTAAATGAAAGTTTTGAATTCGATATCATGTATGTTTTAGTGAGCCACAAGTATGGTTATGGATTGATGGATGGCACTGCCTTGGTACAGCTTGCAGAGAGATGGACAACAGTTCCAGACCAAAACTTGTGCATGTCAGAGATAATGGAGCTTGAGGAGTAAGTGCCAAATTTAGTTGCATTAAATGTGCGTTATTTGCAGTTGTAAAGCGCCATACTGCTTGCAATGCTCAAATGATTATAATTACACCTGCACAGTGTTAATTTTAAACATACTTGGTATTGTTTCTAACTTCTATCACTTTTTCTATTTTATAGGCCAATCGTAGATAAAGGAACATATGTCAAAGTGGTCACAGATGCATGTGAAGGTACACCAAACCATGTCAGATATTTGGAACACGTTCAAGCTAAAATCACTCTACGCTTCTCTCGTCGGGGAGATTTGCAGGTGCATTTCGATTATTGTCTTCAATACATATTATTGCTGATACTGTTTATTACTGATTTGTATATTTGTATATTGAATTTTCTTCAAACAGATTCATTTAGTGTCACCAAATGGCACAAGATCCACATTGCTGCCTCGGCGGAAAAACGACTATGCCAATTTGGGCTTTGATGAGTGGCCATTTATGTCTGTATTTTATTGGGGAGAGAACCCAGTAGGAACATGGAAGCTAGAAGTAGAGAACATGGGAGATCAACACCAATACGGTATGCAAAAAATTGGAAAGAATTATTTATTATTTATTTTTAACACTGTAGTGAGTCATTTATTTTAAGTGTGTTGACATCATTGAAACTTTCATACATTGAATGATACAATAGTATAGATTCATTGGATTTCTAAGACCATTATGATAAGTTGAATTTTTTAAATCGTTTAAAACCATAGCAGACTATTTTTAAATCTTTGTTGGTTTACGGGGTAGGGAATCATCATCTCTTTGGACTTAATTGATAAAGCGTTGGCGTTCACACAACACCACCACATCACAGCCATAAGTTGGAGAGCATCTTTAACAAATATTAACTCATGATAATAATTGAATGATACAGTTAGTGCTTTATACTAAGACGTCGAAAAAGCAGCCAAAAACATTGTAATACATGTATTAAGAAATCTCACTGTTTGAGCAGGTGTGATCACCCAGTGGCAGCTTATCCTATACGGCACGGAAACCCAGCCGGTCAACCTGAAAGACGCTCCAGACCGCAGGGTGAAGCCGGCGGGAGGCCAGGCGGGCAGCGGGGACTCGATAGAGGTGGTCATCATCGATGGCAACAAACCCCAAGACACGGAGAACGAAGTCAGAGAAAAGGCAGATATAGACACAGATGTCATCGATGAAATACCATCTTCTCCAGTGAGAATTTTAACTTTTTTTCGCCATTGATTTGATCAGATTTGTGAAACATCACATGATTGTAACTAACATTAAAAAACAACAACACCCCTATACCTAGAAGCTTGAGAATGGTTATGTAGATTAGATATTGTTACTTTGTCTCTTTCATTTTCTTGCTGTTAACTATTCTAAATGATAAAAACTTTTCTTTATATACAGATCTTTATTACATGTTTCGAGTCAACACACTCCTTCTCAAATACAAATGTTGATATTATACACTACATCAACATTTGTATAACATCAACATTTGTATTTGAGAAGGAGTCTGTTGACTCGAAACATGTAATAAAGATCTGTATATAAAGAAAAGTTTTTATCATTTAGAATAGTTAACAGCAAGAAAATGAAAGAAACAAACTAACATGAATCCTTATGCTGTCTGCCAAGTTACTAGAATACTTTATAGATTAGATATTGTTATTACAGAAACAGTGTCATGACGAGTGTGAGGAGGATGAGGGCTGTGTCGGTCCTCAGGCGGAGGATTGCGTCAGCTGCAAGCACGTCCGGATGGGAGCAGAAGGGTGAGTGGCATTTCATTCCATGCTACCGTGTTAGATAGATATACGCTGACAGAATAAAGCCGCAAAAAGGTTCGCATTAGATAATTGAGTGTTGCCTACTTAATTTCATGATTCCATTTAGTCTGATTTTTGTATAGTATTTTTGATGTGTTGAAGACTAACGATACGTTGGGAAATCCATATGCTGTTCGTCATTTGTTCAGCATTATTATAAGTTAAGTAAAGAAATGTCTATGTTGTTGTCAGAGCGGTACATAAGCCCCTTTATAAATTTATTTTATTGCATGGTAGGGCGTGTCTGCCTGTGTGCCCTGAGCGCACCTTTGAGGACCCCCTGACCAGCAACTGCCAGCACTGCCCTAGTGGCTGCACTTCATGTAAGAAGGGAGGCATCTGCTTCACGTGTGCAGATGGATTTTTCCATGTACAAGACCTGCACCAGTGTGTTCAGATATGTCCGGATGGATATTATGCAGGTAATGACATGTTTATTGTGGTTCATCAGTGCTTTTATGTATTTTTCTTTGTAGTTGTGAAGTATCAGACTATTGAGAAAACCTATACAATTGTTGAAAAAACAATGTTTACGAATAATGACTTATCACCCAACACAATACATATCTGCTGTTTTTCACACTATATCAGATATGACGAGTTCGTCGTGCCAGAAGTGTGCCGAGTCGTGTGCGGTGTGTGGGTCATCCGCTGACCACTGCTCTCAGTGCGCAGTTGGCTACGAGTTATACAAGGGCGCCATCTGCGTGCCACAGTGCACAGAGAACCAGTTCAGGAATGAAGATGGAAGGTTTGTATTCATTACTCATGTTTTTGGTGATTTTTTGTTGCTAATGTAATAAGACATTCATTTATCGTTAGAATATTTGAGAATATTTGCCAAACTAAACTCATATAGATTCTGACAAGGAGGGATCTCTTAGATATCAAAAAGCCATTTTAAAATTAATTGTATAAATGTGTTTGATATCCAGCTGTGGTGACTGTGATGTGACCTGCCGGACGTGCCAGGGTCCCTTGCCTACACAGTGCCTCACTTGCCAGAGTGGCCTTATCTACCTCAATGCATCTTGTCTGCACAAGTGCCCCAAGTCATTTTACAAGGCAGACACGGATACAGACAAGGAGTGCAAGAGGTAGGTACACGCATGCACAAAAAGGGCAAACTTCACTGGATGAAATTGTTTTTTTTACTTCGTTTAGCTGTTGATGAAAATAACAGTCTCTGCAATGAAAATCAAGATTTGTGACATATGGTATGCAGCATGTGGTCGCATTTTCCTTGTTTTCTGTTCTATTTTTGCTGCTTTATAAATCAAAAATAAAATCTAATTTATGTTAGTCCAAATTTATTTATACATGTTTCAACACCTCCAGTGTCCTTTTCAATTTAGAAGAGATGATTGCAGCAGTAGAAATGGTAAATTAAAAAGGACACTGGAGGTGTTGAAACATGTAGAAATAAATTTGGACTAACATAATTAGATTTTATTTTTGATTTATAAAGCAGCAAAAATAGAACTGAAAACAAGGAAAATGCAATGAAAATCATCTCCCACAGATATGAATTCATAGGGTACATTATGTCTAGATATAGTCTATGTATTAGTCAGATGTAAAAACATCGCTATTGATGCAGGTGTCACCCGTCATGTGAGCGGTGTACAGGCGGCGCTTTTGACGAGTGTGTGTCATGTCAGCCGCCGCTCAAGCTGGCAGGCTCAGTGTGTGAGGAGACCTGTCCACCCGGCCAATACGACACGGAAACCTCGTGTAGAGGCTGCCACAGCATGTGCCTCACATGCAGAGGGCCCAGTGATACCGACTGCTTGAGCTGCAAGGAACCCAGGTATGGGTTTTATCTGCACTTATTATACCTATTGTTTTAGATATTCCCACAGAATGTATGTTGTTCAGGGTATTGATTACGTGTGTAAAGAGTTAAATACCGTACGAACGATATCACTTTATTCATTCCAATAATAACTGTTAGTTGTTAATTAATTCTTTATGTTATGAATTCTCTTGTGCAGGCTGTTGTTAAACGGGAAATGCGTCGACACATGTCCTCATTCGTTCTACCCGGATACATCATCATTGCGAGTGTGCAGCTCTTGCCATCGCACGTGCCACACGTGCAATGGACCAGGTGCCCAGCAATGTATAGAGTGTGGTGCACAGTTGTTGAGAGCAACGTATGATGATATTTGTGTGCCAGCTTGTCAAGAGAGGTAAAATTCAATTATTAACTTCGGGGTTTTGAAGTTTATACTTAAAGAACAAAAGAACTAAGACAGTCCCCATAAACATGTATTATGTTTAAAGGCTGCAATCTGTATTATATAGGAATTTTTTTTACAACTGCTATCTCAATTCTTATCTAGACAGTCAACCAATGAAATCTCTATTGTGTCACATGTTTTTTTTGCAGAGAATTTGCTATGGATGGCAAGTGCAAGCACTGCCCTGCCATGTGTGAGTCGTGTACAGATGAGAAGACGTGTACCCAGTGCCTGGAGGGGTCGCTGCTGTACCATCACCACTGCGTGGGCTCGTGTCCGGAGGGAATGTACGCTCACCTTCAGGCACGCGAGTGTCGCGTGTGCCACTTTAGTTGTCACACCTGTACAGGTCAGTTGGGCTTGTTAAATATAAGATCTATGTACAAGGAGGCATTTAATATGAATCTTCTCTCACCAAATAATACGCCTAATAGCACGATTGTTTTTTTATTTAATTTTTTTTTTTATTTTTATTTTAAAACCGAATGCAATGGCTTTGAAATTTTCATAATTTGTCTTTTAATCTACATGCAAGAATAATCATTTTTGGATACATGAAAATATTTTCTAGTATCGGTATCTATGATTATAAAACTGTAATGTTTTAATCATAATCTAGAGAAAATTATTATGATCTATAACTATGTATATATGTCTTCAATTAAAATTATAATGATCATTTTATTATTCATATTGTAGAAAGATCTCATTTTTATAAAAGTCCTTCAAAAAATGGTACATGTATTTGTCAATTATCATTTAGGCTAATAAGCCACTTTACTCACTGTTATGTTCATGTTTCCTTACTCTATTTTATTTCATTTTTTTCATATTTGACAGTGGAATTTTAGTTTTTAGTTTTTAGTTTTATTTATCTATAAACAAATACTTTTCATCAGCGAAATGAGTATGTCTCACAAAAATGTTGTATTTGCAGGTGAAGGTGCGATGGCATGTCTACGGTGTAAGGACGGCTATGTCCTATCAGAGACATCAGGCATGTGCATGGAGAAAGATGATAGTTTTAGCTGTCCAACTGGTGAATTCTACCAATCAGCGAAAGGGGTGAGCAAATTTGAGCTTTTGTCAATTATCATTACGATAGAAAGAACAAACAACATTTAGATTTTTAAAGTTCATAGAATCAAACTCTCATATTCTCATCCACTATATATTAATAGATGTAACATAGTGGACAAGTGGTGAATCTTAGTGATACAACAAACGTCATGTGTGTAAAGATGATAATTGGAATGTAGAAATATTCTGTAAATCTTCTTTGGACATATAGACAAACGAACAGAAAACAGTGAATGAATGTTATTCCGATAATGTGGTTTTACGCATTTCACATTGATACAGTGAAAAAAAAATTGAACATTTACATTGATGTTGGTGTCAAATGCATTCAATTGTGTTAAAGTTTCGATGCTGTTTGAATGATAAAAGTGTTTAAAATCACATTATCGGAATTGTCTAGGTTGTGGTTTATTGTACATTGTCTGTTTGCAGCTGTGCTTGCCGTGCCACTCGTCATGCGCGTCGTGTTCAGGCCTCGGACCACAAGGCTGTGAGTCGTGCCACGCGCCACTACAGCTCTACCACGACAGGAAGCAGTGTGTACGATGCTGCTCCCGCAGAGTCACTCAGCAGTGCTGCGTCTGTGACCAGAAAGGTAGTCGCAATCGACCAATCAATCAATCAGTCAATTATTGGAATGTCCTCATTGTTAAGTATTATGTTGAATATTCATTTGTTCAAAGTTCTGTTAATTATCTTGAGTTATACTTGTACTTTTGAGGTTTTCGGCCATCTTCACATGGCCTTTTTCCCTCATCACACCACGATATCGTGATGACTAGTGCACTGTGGGAAAAAGGCCATGTGAAGATGGCCGAAAGCTTCAGGTAGCTTCAAAAATATAGTTCAAAAGTACAAGTATAACTCAAGATGATTGTTAAGTATTGTATATATGTGCCCTCTAAATGACATGCACATTTGAATACTTCTTACAGGTCACTGTCGGCAAAATCACTTCATCATTTCTGGCTATCAAGCAGCCACTATCTCACCGTACGATGCATCGCTGGACGACAATGGCGTAGAGGTCACGTATCCGTCAGTGGTGGCCTCTAGTGCGCCACCGTCCCGGGATCCGTGGACAGCCATCATTGCGCTGGCGGGAATCTTCACGGGCTGTGCAGTGCTCATGGTTGTGTTAGTCATGTTCCTAATGCAGGCGCGGCAAAATGAGAGACTGTGCTGGCGAGTGCGCTACAAACCCGTTCCCACGTTTTATCAGAATGGGCACGATAAGGTGAGCCTTAATGACTGGGACTACTGCGATGAAGACTCAGAAGATAATTTATTTATCGCCCCGACGTGATGTTGGGGAATGTAGGCAATTATTTTCTAATTTGAAAAGTTTAAATTGGGTGGATTGAAATTGGTAAAAGCATGGAAGTGCACTTTGAAAATTACATATTTTTTAATCATTATAAAATTAGTCATCGGTTATATTTTCTTTATGAATTAGTGAATGTTCTTTGCATGTTTTAGTGCAAAGAAGTAGATATATACTTTCAGAGAGTATTAGACATTCTTTCTTGGTGGTTGATCTTCACTATGCTCATTCGCTTTTTACTAACTGCTTTGTTGGAAATATGCACGCTTCGTCTAGTGCTATGGATTTGTTCTCACATTAGTTTGCTACTTGTAAATTCAAAATAATAATCATGTCAATAGTTTTACTCGTTCCTCTGAGACATGTAGACCAAAATGTATTGATGATATTGATGCACTATAATATGAATATTATCAAAATGATTGCTGGATGAAAAGTGTGGGTATGGGATGCTGGGGATGCTATAGGTGTTGCATTCACCTTGTATTAGTGCATGAGATGTAAAAACTTGTCTTGTTTGATTTTAATTTTTGATAGTAACTCACCGTAACTCTAAATTTAGTATTACTACAAAGATGATAAGTGGTACTATTAATCAGTTCATTGATAGTGTGATTTTGTCTACATGTGTCAGGGGAATGAATGGATTACTGGTATTGGTATTTGGTGCACTATAATAGTCTACATGTATATAAGGAAAGATCAAATTTACTATGTACATATCTTGTAAGAATTTACTGTTGGTTTTGGTTCTTTACGTTATTAGAAACTTAAGATTGACTTATACCTATTTTGTATATTAACAAGCTTATCATCTTTATTTTAGAGATATATGCATGTGAGATAATAGCTTGATATTTATATATCTGCATGTTGAAAAGATACCCATGGAAATGTACGTAATCTGCTAGCTTTCTAACATGTTACACATTCCAAATGTTTCTTCCGCTATGGCATACTGTAAATTTTGCTTTAAATTATTTCATTTCATCTATCACGCACACTATTGTTTCTAGAAAAAATTGAACTATATACTCATCTAACAAATAACAATCTTAAGTATGAATTATTGGTGTTTATGATTCATTTGTATACAAGTAGACCACCGTTCAAAGTAAAGTTGAGCAGTGCTGTTTTTTTATTTCTAGCATGGAGTCCCGTCAGCCAAGGTCCCCCAGGAAACAAGCAAGATTGTATGATGATTAACATCACCTATATACAGTAGTCTGATTGAAGAAAGTCAGACTTTGGCCACTGCCATTAAATGTCAAGCCAAAAAATTACATAGCATTTCAATGGAAAGTGTTGATGTAAAATTTCCAGTTCAACCCTGATACTCATGTGAAGCTTGAATTTAATGTCCCAGGACTTTAAAGCTAACTTAAATCTATTATGGATGTCATTATATGCATTAATAATGCTTACTACATTTATATTGAATGGCTTCAAAGAAATCCAAGATTGCCAGCAGATGTTTATTTGCTTTAAATGACATAGCAGTTTCATTGAAAAAATGCAAATGAACTTACAGAACTCATGATGAATCAATGCAAAATGAATCCGGGGTATGCAAAATTATATTTAGCATGTGATTAATAAATGCTAGTTACCTTATTATGCTTTCAGGAATCAAGTTTTTGTCAATAGGTGAATGACAATATTTAAAGAAGAAAAAAAGTATTTGCATGTTTCGCAAAAAAAATAACAGATACTGGAATACTTAGTAATTCATGTTTGAACACTGAAACCACCCCAGTTCTGTGGCAATATAATGTAGAACTAAGTGATGTGCACCTGGTTTTGCTGCGTGTCTGAAACATGCAAATTCACAAATGAAAAAGAGTGTACTGTTTCATCTAGACTGGGCTAGAAGTTAGAAACAGGCATACCACACCTTATAGGCAAAAGTTTAATCTAAAAAAGGGTTCTGTACGAATATCTAATGGATATTTCCAATCATATAAAATCTGCTTTATATTTATTTTGGTTATCATCTTAATTAATAATACAGTGAGCAGCTTTGCATGGCACATGCATGATTTATACCCAGTGGAGTTCAACTACTCATAACAATCATTATGTGATTAAAGGTAGATATTATGAAATGTGATACTTATTCAATGTTTATTTATTTAGTAGGAATCTGGAAGTAATTTGTTAAATCGTGTTTGTCCTTGAATAATAAAATAAACAGTATAAATTGATCCTAAAATGTGTGATAGGGCCACAATACACTTAATTTTGCCTCTGAAGTAAAAAATTTAATACAAAATATTTTGTGTTAAGTTGCTGATGTTTAAAAATTAATTTGTTCATGTACTCTTCAGTAATATTAAGTGAATCGATATGCAAGTCTATGGCACGAACCATGCTATCCACGTCTTATATTTTCATGTTATACTAAAGGTCTGTGATATTTTATTATATTGCAAAATATATGTATATACTGAGGAAGTCATTGATCTGCACATAATTATTTGTAAATGAGCAGTTAATGCAATTAAAATGTTATAGAGTAGTGAAAGTCAATTAGAGTATTTTGATAAAATGTTGTAAATGAAAGACTGCTTTTTAGAACCACAGTACAAAAAAAAAATCCACTTCATTTTTGTTCAACAATATATGATTTTCTTTGTAGAAATCGCATTTTGTTTTTGCCAATAATTTCATTAGTTTATATTATGAGTTTGCTTTACAATTTTGTCGAGCCTTTCATGATTGTGTGATTTGCATTTTTTAAATTTTGTATGTTGCTTGATATTCAATCAAGGGTGTTGTAATTTATTGGTTGATATCCATTTGCCAAGAAAACTTATTCCAGTATGAGTGTTGTTTTTTTCCAGGTTATTTGATTTATATTCTATCAGTGGACTAGTGTATTAACGATTAGGATAGGACGTACTCTATGAGTTTGCCCATAAATTGATATGGTTCTAGTTAGTGAAATGTATTATGAACAAAACCGGTTATATGTTCACTTTTTTTCATTAAAAAAAGGTAATCAAGTCAAATGCCATGAAATTATTTTTTTTACCAGTAAGTTATGATGTACACCTTGTCATTAGCTGTGATAGTGATCTAGTGACACGTTTTGATAATCATTGTTTGAATTACATGTAGAAGGCTGATAAGATCCAAAATCTAATCTATATACATATGGCGAGATCTTTGCATTCTACCAGTATTTCACTTGTGAAAGTCGCGGCCATTGGTGAATGGGTTTTCAGTCATTCTGGGTGTTCGTTTATGAAGTAGTATTTGCAAATTGTATATGTCTAGGTTGTTCCAACATATTGAGAAGTGTGTTCGATGTCAGTCCCATTTCATACGTTATAGTTAAGATTGAATGTTCTGTATCTGTGAGATGACTTGAGTGGCTTGTATAATATTATACAAGAAAATAAAATATAATATTATGCTTTTGTGTTATTAAAAAAAAATAAAGAGAAAAGTGATTACATGCGATACTAGAAAATGTTTAATTTTGTGGCCATATAGCATAAAGGCAGCTTTAATATTAACAAAAGGAGACAACTTTACATGATTCTGTTTTATTACACTACTACAATTCTTTTAAGTATTTAAACTATTGCAGTGAACAATGCGAGAATTCATCCCTCTTTTTAAAAAACAAAACTGAATACTACATTCACGATATTTTAGGTAGACCAAACACACAGGATATATCAATTTTACTATCACAACAGCAACACCCTGTTAAACACAAAAATACATTAACAAACACAATTTACTTGGACAAATTCATTGTGCATAAAAGAACAAGATTTAAAATCAATGATATATATATATATATAAATATTAAAGTCATAAGCTTTGTCAAAATTAAACAATCTCTGCTTTCTGTGGCTGTGACTTGTGTATTTAAACATTAAAACATAAATTTATTGATCACTTGAACTTTTGATAGCCAAGTGAAAAATTAGTTCCTTGAAGAAAATTTTCTTCAAAACCCATCTATTGTTAATTTAGGAATAATATAAAAATCGCATGAATGTACTCTTAGTGTGAAATTATCCGGGAACCTTCTAAAGCTTATTTAGATGATGATTAGATGTGGAACTTGCAACCTCATGAACAACATCAAACGGTAGACTATATGCATGTGCAGTTGGGTGTCTTTAACAATAACTACTACACCAATTGCCAGATGATTCAATGAACCCTTCACAGAGCTAGATTTGAACCCTTACACAGATACATGTAACGTTTTGTCACTGCCGCTGTGAGGCGTAGTCTAACTATCAGCATATTATTGTTCTCTTTTATATAAAAGTATGATTCACTTTTACATATAATTCACAAAATTAATCAAATTTCATGACTAACTTTGATTATTAGCATTTTTCTGTTGTGAGTGTTATATATAATCATATGCCTAACAGACAATAATAAATATAAGTTCCTAATAAAAAGTTCCTAGTAAACAAGAATGGCGGTATACATTGAAATGTACATATATCTTCAACCCATAGCCTCAACTTTCCTACAAATTTCATCAGTAAATTCTGAGCATTTGCTTTTACCTCCAAGATCACCAGTTAGGTACTGAAAACGTAAAGAAAATAACAATTAAAAATAAATTCATTGGATTTCTATCTATAAAAAAATAACAACTAATTTTGTGATAAATCTATTTTTAAACTTACAATGTCTGAATATTTTCATGTCGTGTGGTGCCACCTGCTGACAAAAGTCTTCGATAACGGGTATCAACAATACCCGCAAATATTCAGATATTGAAGATTTAAATTGGATTTATCGCAAATCAGTTGTACTATGCAGATGAAGTAACTAATACATGAATAATTGAGTATTCGGATAACATAAATAGTATATATAAACATCCGCTAAATAGGTTACAATATCAAAAAGACTACCCGGTACTTACTTTCCCGTCTTTGATCGTTTCAAAACATGCAGCTTCAATTTTACCGGCTGCTTCTTCCAACTTCATATATCTAAAACAAAGCGGAGATAATGAATGCTTTAACTTTTATTGCTGTTTATAATGCTGGTACATGGAATAAGTCCATTACCCGTTTGTCTAAAGCCCTCGACACCAAACACAGTAGTCTCAACCCATAGCCTCTTCTATCCAGGAACATGACATACATCCAAACATTTTTTTTACTTACCAAGCATCATCACCGTCCAGTTCATTTCTGTCCAGGCATCACAATAAAAGTGCCGACAAAGACATCAAAAGATGGCTATTTATAAAACAAGTCACTGAAACATTTGGCATGAATAATATATATTGACAATCTCAGTTGTAATCTTGCGGGAGGGGAAGGGGGGTTTTGGTCAGAAAATGACAGTTGGCGGCACCCCTTATTCCAATTTTTTTTCAAAATTACAATATACCCATATCTAAAAAGATGTTGCAATATATCAAACTCAGATTCTAGTTGTAGAATAGAATGAATATCAAAGAATATCGGTATTTTTTATTGATAAATATATGAAAAAATGTGAAAAAGCCCAACAATATACCAAAATGTGAAAAGACTCAATTTTGACCCGCGCAGCATAGTGTGTAAATATTGTTTGAATATTATTTTTTCCAGGCTTTTAGAAATATATTGAAATTCAGGCAAAATGTCCAGAAATTTTCCAAATGCATATAAAATATGCACCCTGTAAAAACTCACAATTTCGACAATTTTGTAAGATTTTATTTAAAAGAAAGAGAAAAGGGTTAAATAAATAAACACAAAATTTGTAAATTCTGCATAAGTAAAAACTGCTAATATGCCAATAATCTGGCATTACCTCGACAAAATCAGCTGTTGGGTTTTGCTTTGGAAGGGCAGTGCGTGAACAGACTCTAAATAGACATATAAATATTTTTTATTTTCCCAGCCCACCAATCTGTAAAAAAGAAATCATACTAACGGTTTAGACATATTTCATTTTCAAGCATGAATGATTATATTGACAATTTACAATAATCATAGATATCAAATGATTTAAATAACTTCAGTCAAATAAATGGATGGGGACATTGCATAGGTTCCTGTGCTTTTAATATTCCTTAACCAAATGTTACCCATATCTGAGACAAACAGGAAATTGGTTCAATAAAACTCAGATTCTAGTACACCTCCCCTAAAAATTCCATACATGAATATAAATATTTTTTTTATCCGTGAAATAAGTTTTTTCGCTATTTTAAAAAAAAGGTAAAATTTCCAAAAATGTGCACTAAAAATTGAAAGGACCTTTTAGAAAAACAACCGAATAATATCAAAAAATCTACATGTATGGATTCTGAACATCACTACGAGAACATGTTAATACCCAAATTGAAAAAAAGTTGTATTTCTGCCAGGCATCATTTGCATACGTCTTTTCCAAATTGTACAGGCAAAAAAATAGATACATGAGTTGGTGACGAACCAACTGCCTTACATTCAAGAGCAGGCACGGACTCAGACGATATCACATTACCCATAGCTACATTGTATTTAGATTTTATTTATTTTATTTTTAAGAAGTAGAAAAGAAAGAAATACCCACAAGAAAGTAGGTAATTCTGGCCCACCCCCGAGTACACAGTAATATTTTATTACGAAATAAGAATTTTTCACACAGATAATCTGGCATTACCTCAGAATATCACCGTAGAGATTTGGCATAACCAAAACATCAAACTGGGTAGGGTCTTGAACCATCTAAATAGACATATAAATATTTTTATTTTCAATATACCATATGTAGAATTAAAAATGTTTAAAAAAATGATAATCATACTAACGGTTTAGACATATTGGCAGGTTTGTTTAACATATAGCTACAATTTTTAATCTATATATGATTTACAATGCTACTGCACATGTACTTGTGATTATTTAGCGATTTAAATACTTACATTCAAACATACTGTATCCAAATACATTTCTCTGAATTTGATGTTCCTGTGCTTTTCTGCAGCCTCCCGGCAGCAAGCGAGGAATAAGCCATCAGACATACGCCTGGAAATCAGTTCAACAATTAGAACAATTACATGATATCTCGAGCACCGGTCGCTAAAACCGGACATACACAAAATCCGTGAATTTTACGTATGACATGAAATTTAGAGACCTCTACAATGGGGAGTTCACATCATACATAAAATTCACGGATTGTGTATATGGTCGAACAGTGCGATTGATGCTGTAAAAAAGAAAAAAAACAAACTTATCACTGTGTACAGTGTGGTTCAACAATTAGGCTCAAGCAATTAGGACAATTATATATGATATCTGAACAAGAAAAAAACTTGTCACAGTGTATATTTTTCATGAGATCTTACAATATTACAAATCTAGATAAATAATTTAAAAGTTAGAAGTATGTGCATGTGATTAGGTTTGCAAAATACTCTTAAAATATTTTTCTTACATCACGTTAGCCTTATGCACTGCAGTCACTTCACTCCTTCCATTAGCGGTTGCGTACTCAAACGCAAACTCTGCTACTCTTCTAGAAGCTTGCTCTGTGATCAACTTAATACTTTGAACTACTCCATCAACAATCTGAAAACAAAAACAGCTTGTATTGAACCCCACATATTGCGCCAAAATCCTGTATCAAATAGTAGTTGGTAAAACTAATTTTATTTAACAAAACAAAGCTGAGTGTTATTTAGGAAACGATCATAAATAATGATACAGGGGGGTCGTCCATTTTTTGGGGCCCGAAGAAAATATAACCGACCCCCCCATCAACATTTTAAAAAGTTGAGTGACCCCCCCACCCACCCACCCACCCCACCCGCCAAAGAAAAAGTCCTCTATATAGTCATTTCATTGCTAAAAGAAAATATTTGAAAAAAACATACCGTAGCGTGATAAAAAAGTTCAGCGACCCCCCCAAAAGGAATCAGAAAAGTTGGACGACCCCCCCACTTTTTGGACAACCCCCCTGGTATCATTATTTATGATCGTTCCCTTAAGATAGCCAGTGGGCCAGGGCTGCTAGAATTCTACGTTTTTATATTTGGATATGAAGATGTTTTTTCATGGGGCTTCAATCTTGAAAATGTTACAAATCCCAGCCAAGAGCTGTCAAATCCTGGCTTACCGTGTGTTCAATACCGCTGTATTCGCCTTCCGTGTTTTCACGAATGGTCACCAAATCAACATCTTTATATGGTGTTTCATAGCCCTCAATAGATTTGCAAGGACGTACATTGGCATACAAGTTGAATTCTCTAAATAATGATAAAGTTATTAGCAAAAATACATATAAAATATATTTGATTTCTGATTCATTCATATTCAAATTGGCAATATAAAAATGAGTCATGTCTATATGAAAGTAATCAAGATATCAAAATATGCTCAGACTATAATGAAAAACAAAAACAAAAATGCGAGTCACTTACTTTCTCAATGCTAAATTTAGTGACTTATGTCCCTTTCCTATAGGTGTGGCAAGTGGACCTTTGAGTCCTATACCATTTCTGTTGACAGACTTAATAGCTGCTTGTGGAATATGAAATAATCCATCAGGACCTTTAACAGGAGTTACATCAACAGATTCCCAATCAATAGGCACCTTCAAAATATCAAGGTCAGCTGTAGTAAGTATCATAATTATACATTATTTAAAAAGAAAAATTGAAAAAAATAAAAATTAATGAACACAATTAGATGACTGTTAAAACAATACACTTACTTGAGCTGCACTAAAGATTTTTTGAACAGATGCAGATATTTCAGGTCCAATTCCATCTCCAGGAATAAGGGTTACAGTACGCACATCAGTGGACATAAACCGTTTACGGAACTGATGTGATAATTCCGTCTGCAAAATATATACATTAGCATGTAACATGTACATTTTATATAGGGCATACCAAGGTCAGCATTTCACTGGAGGGGACGAGCATCTTGTGTGTGTAATATGTGGAACGCGCTGACCAGAGGGGGCAGAGGTTTCCTAAGATCCAATCACAGACCTTTTCATAAGAAAAACACATTAGATCACCAATCGCTAAAACCGGCCATGCACATAAACCATGAATTTTACGCATGATGTGAAAATTAGTGATCTCTATAACGGGGAGCTTACGTCATACGTAAGACTCACGGATTGTGTGCATGGCCGAACAATGCGATTGATGCTCTACACAAGCAATACTTACTAATAGTACTAGTACGAGCGATACAAGAAACAAGGTCAGGATTAGCATGGTAGTGGGAAGCTCAGTCCATTAAACAGCTCCAATTAAGTTCACGACTGCGAAATAGGACTGGGAGTCCCCAT
This sequence comes from Streblospio benedicti, assembly GCA_019095985.1. NCBI lineage: Eukaryota > Metazoa > Annelida > Polychaeta > Spionida > Spionidae > Streblospio > Streblospio benedicti. Next base: position 25,025,283 of record CM032667.1, read on the forward strand.
TCCCGTGAGTTTACCAGATGGGAAGCCAGCATTTTCTGAGTTGGGAAATAGCACGCGAACGCACC